>CM061041.1:81205071-82405071 GCA_030762985.1 Adelphocoris suturalis | reverse complement strand
AAAATAGCAAAAAACCGTCAAATTTATATTTTTAATCGAGTTTTAGTCAAAATAAGTTTATGATCAATGAACTGATGATTTATGCAAAAAATTATGCTGCAAATTGTGCTAAGATTTCAATAATATTTGCTAAAATATCGAGAAAAACTGCAAAACTGCAAATTAAAGCTAGCAATCCAAAATCTTGTTTGAATTACAGAATATTATTTAGAAGGAGTTTTTTGGGCAATAAAATTGGAAGTGAGCAATTTCCTTGCACTCAAAGTGCTCAAATTTCAAAACAATTTAACAAAACATAGTGCGATGATTTACGAAAATCTGCTCACACGTTCATGCTGCGTGAATGAAACTTGTAAATTTGCTTTAGATTCAGATTTCAATGAAAGGTATGTAGAATCTGATAAAAGAAATTTTCAAAATCTCACGATCAAAAGAAAATTGCCCAAAAAATCGTTGATGACGATCGTTTATGTTCTCCTGCCTCGTCTCCTCAAAAGCTCAGTTTGTAAAAGATAAGTCATTTGGACTTTCGAGCCTTATCAAGGGAATTGAAGTTAAAATACGTTCCCACGTTTTCTGAATTTCTTAATGATGTTCTAAGCTAATGTCAGTAAATTTATTATCATGTAACCCGAGTGCATGTAGATTGGGAAGGACAATATTCGATATGGTAGAAAGAATACCCAGTCCCCTCTCCTAATAAGTCATCTGAGATACTAATTTCAATTATTCCAAATAGAGCTTAGTTCAAGCTAGGCCTAAAATTGTGTTCAAGTAGGGTGATGATGTTCTAAATATTTATAAACGTCATTTTAGTTTCTTACGTCAGCTTTGAAAATTAAAAATGTTGAGAAGTTATTAGTTCAATTAGTTACTAGCATAATTATCATGGAATGTTAACGGATTTCTCATCGGGATGATTATTACCGTCAGTGGCTTCCTAATGTCTTTATTCACACCTTTTAATGATTATTATAGTTTCCTGTTGAAACTGAAATGCTTGACATGTTATGGGCTCTGAGTGTGAACAGTACTAAGCTCCAGAAATCGTCTCAGCATGCCTCAATACGGATATTCATGAAGAAAATATCGAAAAATTTGTTTTTTTCAATTCGATGAGCCATTCAATAGCTTTTTTTTTTTTTCTCTAAAAATTTAAAAGGGTACGCTACTTTACTATAATTATGTCTATCATATTCTCAAACATAATGAGAGATAGAGCGTAGGTACAGTAATAACTTCGTTGAAACTGCATGGTCAACGAGACGGAACCAAAAACTCAGAAGTTTGTAGATTATTTAGGGAGTGTGGCATTTCATTTCACAGTGGAATATTATAATTCAGCAGTTTCCCCTGTTTCGCTGCTAATGCGAAATTTCTCCGGGTTTCGTTCCTACATTGGATCGTTTGGTAAATTCGCGGAGAGAAAGGATGGCTCCGGGGCTGCGGTTTGCTGAAGATAATTACTGGGCCTGGAGTGATGTAGTGTATCTTATCCTTTTACTGGGTTACCCCCTTTGCTTCATCCACCGCGAAGCCTCCCACAGTTTCTGGCGACCCCGGGCATCCCCGCCCCAGTCACATTCATCAAGAACCACCACCACCCCGACGCCCTTTGGCCCGAGGCCAGCCAATACCGCTCCCAACCTCCCGTACCGTCGTTGCTCGTCGTAATGAGCGTAGAGAGAAAAATGTGACGCAATAAACTCAACGGGAATACGACGAGCATTTCGGAGAAGGGGAACATTGGTGGTTATGGCGAGGAAGTGAAAGGGGGGGGGGGGGGAGACTTCGTCGCCATCTTCATCGATATAACGGTGAGGTTTTTACCTTTGGTTGATCGGTCACAGAGGTAACCTTATTCGATGTGGATGGAGAAAGAGACATGAGTGACTTTTCCTAGGGACACACCCCTCAACAGGTCCTCACATCAATCTATTCCGGTACCAATTTTCCCATTCTGTTCACAGAAACTTTATTCAGGGTGGATTCAGATAAGGGTCAAAAACCTTTCGAGTGAAACTATGATGGATAAACTGTTGTCAAAGAGTGTTGGTCTGCATACTGCTGATAGCTGTGCACTCCCTTGTTCAGTATCATCTAAATTATGGTGTTTCTATACATGGAAAAGCGTCCAGTACAACCCTTGAACGACTAAATGTCTTACAGAGAATCGACAAATCGAAGTGCACAACAAGGAGTTGCTGAGGATCGGGCAAAGGATGGGTAAACGTACAGTGAGGCAGGAGATGGGGAAGTGTACTGGCAAATACAGAAGACTGAACAGAATATCTTATTCAGTATAGTCACGGAGAAGGAACGAGAGGAGATCAACGTTTTATTGTGCCGAGATTTGAAACCATAAGTGGGAAGCTAACTCGGTCATTTCCGCTTCCGCAGTTCTTCAATTTGTTGGGGAGGAGGGTTACGATGAATTTAGGGTGGCGAATTGGAAAAATAGGAAGACTATTATATACAGATTGTGGTGCTGTTATTGAAATCTGGTGGCTGCAATACGGTTGATGATATAGTTTTAATCTACGTCAATTTTTTTTTGTAATATCTGGGTCTCATGGAATTAAGTTGAAATTTCAATAAATAGATTTGTTTGTGCATCAGTTTGTTCAAAGAGAAATAAGTTATTTTATTTTATTTATTTTGTGACTTTTACTTCGGCTTTAGTGCCTTTGTAATCACTATTCACAACAAGTAATACATGTTGTAATTATTAAGCCCTGTTGACAGGGGGAAGCCTCCCTAATGGAGTTTTATTGTAATTTGAAGTTAATAAAGATATTCAATTTAATTCAACTACACAAAAAAATTAGACTAGATGAAACACCGTCAACTGCAATTTTTTATCTCTTTATCCTTTCAGATACGATTTTAATGGTTCTTAACCCCATTTACACGTGGGTATGTCTTACCTCAGGGGGTCATTCCAAGTTTTCCGACAGAAAAATGACACGCTTTTCTATAATAGTTCACTTACAACCTACCATTGCTAGGGAGAATATAACTTCACATTTTGGAAAGCTGTGAATTTATTAAACATGACTCCACTTGGGCCAATTTCTTCCTTCCTTAAACCTCCTAAGAAGTCCTAGGTACAAACTTCGTCATGTGACCATTTAACTTGATAAGACATATTTATCTATGTCACAATGTATCAACGTGTTACGTTGATAAATTTTGATTTTTAACTATTTAAAAGAAATAATCCTCCGAATAGACTGTTTCAAGGTCATTTTTTGAAATTAGACTAATTTATTGTACTCAAAATATGCTGTCGAACGAACTCATTCTTTAACTAATGCTTCATCTATTTGACTAATTTTATCCAGTATATTGTGATGTCCCACGCCCCTGTGTGTGTGTGTGTGTGTGTGTGTGTGACCTTTTATGCAATAAAATAGAGTCATAAGTTATTAATTTATTTTCTTTGTCTCAATCAATTTTACCATTCGACCACATTTTTGAGATAAGCGTTAAATTTCCTAAATGAAAACTGTCTTAAAACAGAATGTGTTTTCGCGATCACCAACCGGTTAAAAACCTACACGAAATTATGTAACAAATAACGACATGCGATACCGATAAACGTTGTAGCAAACCTTCGCTTATAATTGATAACAGTTGCTATACCTAGGATTACTAGGCTCCAAGTTATTTTTTACACATTATTATGCGTAGGATAGTTTATGGATACGAGCTTCAATGAGTTACCTGCAGTTCTGACTTATTTTCGGAAGAACAACACTTTATCTTGATGAGTCATTCGGTTATTCGACGTATTATTCTGTAATTATTGGTGTCCCATCTGTAATGCGACTACCTTTGTTATAATAGTGGTCCCACTCCCTCATTTATGAAGACACCTTCTCTTCTCTGCTTTTAGTTTCATTCGAACCTCGCTATTCGAATGAAATTCTTTCCAAATGCCTTCTAAAGACTACATTACCAGCTGAAAAATGTACGTGAAATATAAAAAATTCCAAAATCTTTGAAACTATTTCTTCCTTTAGAAAAATCCGGGGAAATGTTGAACCTCTCGATAACTTCAACAAGTGATAAGATTTCAAACAATATTTGTTTGTGTTCAGTTGTACCGTGCTTCCTTTTGTTTCCCTTTTACATTGTTGAAACCATTTTGTCTACATGGCTGAAACCAAAATTTCCATTGCAGGCTTATTTACGAGGTTATTGTTTGTAGAACACGGACTGTGTGGTTACAATTATGGAAGATCTAAAGATCCAGCTGTACAAGAAATACCATTTTTATGCACTATCAAGTAAGGGTAATAAACTCCTTGACGGTAATGAGTTCGACTGACCAAGTAAGGTATTAAAATCCTATATAATGTCTTGAAGCAGTACTAATGTTTTAGTAGGCTCTAGTAGTAAAAGAAAGAAAACCCTAAAATGTAGTTGGAACCACTAAGTATATTCCTTGTGACGTTAAAGGATGAAAAATTGCCTCCAGTTGAAGAGATGCTAATGTCTCAACTTGAACTTCCCGTTCATAGAACCGCATGACGTGTGAGAAAACGGATAATTTATTTTTGCACGTTTTGATTCAACTAGGTAAACATGAACTATCGTTGTGAACTTCAAACACAAATAAGAATAATCAGGAAACCACCAGGGAAAGAATATCGTTGTAATCTGGATTAGTGGAGTGATAAGTTAAGCCTGGATGGGAATAAGCTGCTCCAGGAGTAGGGTTAGATGCATTTAGCTTATTGAATATAAGGAAGATTTATCCAACCCATGAGGGCATTGAAAGCATTCCAATCCTAACTTACATTTTCCTTCGCATTACAAAGTACTTACTCCTTCGTAACGGTGATATTTTTCCTTTGGTGTTTGCTCAGATTTATCTTCATTCGTGTTTCGAGTTTCAGCTAAATGAACATGATGAAAATAAAAAAAAACATGTAACGAAAACTGATGTTATTAACACAAATGAATAGGGTCAGATTTTCTTTTACATGTTGTAACTTACACATTGCTGTGACATGGATCGGGAGTGTCAATTCATTCTTCATGGCTATGGGGAAAAAACTAGACAACTATTGGAAGCGCTAATCAGGTGGCCCAAGGAGCCGTCATGGTCCAGTCCAGTCCGTGTATCCTGGTCAAGCGTGGAGGTACCCTGTAGTTTATCCTAAGTTAGTTAGAATAAATAATACACTGATGCCAACTTTTGTCCATTTAGGCGACACAGAGTAGCGGCTAAAAGAGAATATTGAGGTTCTCTTTCTTTAGAGACTTTTGGATTTTGATGAAATATTGAGTTCCTTCAAAAGTTGGGTAGCATTATTAGGTTAGTCATATTACATGAAGGCCGGGCAGTACGGATCACGCGGAGCACTTGTGAATTCAGCTATTTGCCGGCTTTGACGATTCTCTACAGGGCACTCGTGGTTCCAATCTTGGATTACGCAGCGGTGGTTTGGTTCCCACATTACTGTACCAGACCGACCAGATCAAAAGAGTCCATAGAAGATTTTTGGCTTATGTAGCTTATCTGCTGATTTTGATGCCTCGGAGAACAGGTTGGGTGTTCTGAGCCTCCAGCGTTGACGTTGTTGCGTGGCGGATGTTACTTTTTCCAACAAGCTGGTGGTGAACTCAACTGCCCTGCCCTGTCATTTTTTTTGGTCACTTGCCCTGCAGTACGTTTGAACGATCTCTTTCGGATACCCTTCTCATCTACAAATAACTTGTACAACTGCCCGCTCGGCTGATTGCCCCGACTGATGTATAAATCATGAGTTATGTGCTTCTAGTGCTTTGTGTTGTGAACGTCTATTCTTTTTTCTGTCATTTCATGGACCCAATTCTCTTCTGCACATTACTCAAGTATGATTTTGTAAATTTTTTCCCCCATGTATTAGGCTAGCTCGTATTAATAAAAAATAATAATAACAAATAAATAAATAATAATAAAAAACTATAAATATTTTAACACATTGATCTTCCCGTTCTATCATTCGTTTCGGGTTGCATGCATACAGAAATCATCAACCAGCTAGCTTATTAAAAGTGGCTTCTCTTCGGGGCATCCTCCAATTTCTCATCTTTTTTCTTCACCGCTTCTTTACTCTTTGAAGTACCATTATAAATTACTAAACCTCACCCTCTATCTTCTGCGCGAATCAGTGTTTATGTATTACACGTGTTATACGCTGGATGCTGATTCAGTAATGGGATAAGCTTTGTATTACGGGGAAGCTCCGCTGGAGAGGCGAACCAACTCAACAATCTCACAAAGGGAGGGAAAACGCGTCTAAGGGCACCAACGGGACCATCCCATCGGTTTGAGTTAAGTTCTGGCGTGGCCCCTCGTTTAATTAAATCGCTCAGTTTTGATGTTTGGTGTTCTAATGAGACGCCGCTCCCGGGCCCACAGAAAGCGTTAACGAAGCAGAGCTCACGCCCCCTTTCTCGACATGTTTGCGGGTGAAAACCGAACCAAAACTTTTGGAAGCGCTCCGAGAAGTGTCCTTGAAGTCTCTTGTCGTTTCTTCCCTTCAACAAAATAAACTCTGCGAGATGAGGGTTGGCAAATAGCTCATGAATTTATATTCCTTTACACTCATTACTTAGAAAATACGATACTCTTTGTTTAACCATCCAATCAACTCTGTATTTTTGTTCTTTTGAAACTATTCGAGTGAGTCATTACATGAGGATGGGGATGAAAGAAGATACGTTCTAGGAGATATTGCAGATGTTGTTAACTGCTAACATAGGCCAATTGGTTTATGGTAATTGGTGATTTCTGCCAACAAATATCGACAGAAGCCAACTGACGCCTGCGCAATGGTTGTAACTGCTAATGCTTCTGACGATGGATGTTCCAACATGAAGAGTGGTTAAACTGCTTTTGCACAGAAGTTGACCGTGTCGAGGAGTGAGCTCGGGTGCCGTCGGAATGGAAACTATACTTTTTTGAAACGTATCGCTTATAAATATAACCTGCTCATACAAAAAATAATTATAATTATAATAATATATACAGTAACAAACATTATGTTATTGTTACAAGTTGTTATTGTAACAAGTTATTGTTTGTTACTGATGATGGCCTATCCGTCGAAATCGATCTAACATTGTAACTCTTCCTTTTTCGTGGAAATAGACAAAGTTTTTTCACTAACTTCCGTTTTTAAATGGGTTTCCACAACTTCGTCGCGAGTGATTAAGTTCGTATCTTATTGAGATTAGAAATCACATCCCTCCTATAAACATAGCAAAGAACACAATTAATTATACAAATAACCACCAATTAGTTTACTTTCCTTTCAAATCACCCTAATAATCTGTATTAATTCGGTAATAAAAATTGTTTCTACATGTGATTTGATTACATTTGGTTGTTGTGAACATATTGGACGATAATGATGTGCACATTAGTCTTTGCTGCATAACTTTATGAAGGCTCTAGTTTGATTTTAAGTTAATCTTCACTTCTCGATTGAAATTCAATATGCATCGTATTTCAGAAACGATAAGTTCAACAATGAGTAAGTTTACTATCAAGTTGATATCCTTCAAATTATTTTAGCCTTAACTTCGGTGATGGGGTTCACAATCGACCTCCGCCATAGAACTCTGCTCAATCACGCGGAGACGAGTAGTTAAGGCGTGCTTGCGTTTCTCCTGAGTTTAGCTGACCCAAATGTTTAATAGGCTGATGAGCCTTTGAAGTCGGTTAACTGAGATTGAGCGGTTATCTTCAACTGATAGGGACGGATCACAAGGTTTCTGTCTTTGCTCGGTTGAGCTGGGCTTCAAACTCGGCTCACGGGCGAACCTTTGAGTCTCTCCGGTGGATGAAAAGCTGGGCTGGGAGGGTTTGAAGTGGGAGGCTAATGGTGATGGCGGCTGCCGGGGGACGGTGATACGATTTGACTGTCGTTTGGTACAGGAGTTGAGATGACTGTAGCAGAAGTCCTGCCCTAGATGACCGGTGCAGCTTTGTTTCGTCTTCCTGTCCCCAGTATTCCAGCTTGATATTTCGTTTTGATTACACTTAATTTTTGGATTTTCCCGATTTTCGCGTTTAATTTCACCTTTTAGAGAATTTTCGTAGAAAGCGAAGCAGTTGCAATGTTAAAATGTTAAAATACAAATTTTTGAAAAATATCTTCATTGAAATCCGTTTTGAGGCATTCTGAAACTTCCTGAAGTTTGCACGTTTTCATATATATATATATATATATATATATATATATATATATATATATATATATATATATATATATATGTCATTCCAGACGATAACTCTTCTTAGGATTGAGATAAAAGTTCCGTTCTGGGGCCAAAAAATCAAGCTTTTCAAATGAAAGGATGAGTCCGTTGGCCAGCACTTTTTCAGCACACTAAATTGGTCAAATTTCAAACAATGTGTTGAAAAAATCACTAAAAATGGCGAAAAACGGCTAAAAATCTAAAATCTCCTTTCGAATGGCTGATTGTTATTTAGAACACATTTTGGCCATACAATCAATAGTTGACAATTTCTTTGCATTCATAAAGCTCAAATTTCAACAGAATTCAACATTATACATTACGATAATTTACAAAAATTCACTCATACGATCATGCTGCATGACTGGAACTTTTTAGGATGTGCTTCTGAAGCCAGGTGATGTAGTCAAGTTTCGTGTCTTATAACGTTCTATTATCTTTGATCTAAAGAGATGTGGGCAACCCAGGCAAACGAGAAAAAAAATAACCTTATGCAAACCCATTTCAAACCATTCTAAGACTCAATCCGTGAAAAAATAATAGGTGTTCGGCTGCACGAGTTTCAAATATTTCACCGAAAACAGAACTTCTGTGGTCTTGCAACATGATTGTATAAGCTAATTTTCGTAAATTATTGTATATATTCATGTTTGTTTTTTTAAAACTTGAGCACATTGAGTGTCAAGAAATGGTTAACTATACTCTTACGAAAAAAAAAAAAAAAAAAAAAAAAACTGTAAATTATTACATAAATGTTTATTATTTCTGTATTATATATCCCTTCTTCGAAGATCACCGGCCCATAAGAAATTAGTTATCAAACTGAGTTTCTTGTGCATTATCGAAATATAACGGGACAAAGTCACCTACTGGAAGAAAATAGATGAATGAATGAATGAACTAAAAATTAAATTAATACAAAATGAATACCAAAAATAATCATGCATAAAAATGAAATAACTTTAAAACCTAAACTTGGAATCGTTTCAGAAACCCTTACAACTGATTCCTAAGAAATTTGACAATTTTCTGTAAAATTTGGAATTTATGAACGAATGGCGTTTTGTGTTCTTTCTTCTGTGTTTTGTCTTTAAATCACTCGATATATTAGTTTTCGGATGGTGTCACTATTTATTTTGTGGAATTCCATTTTTGCAGATAGGGAGTGACATCTATTCCACAATTAAATTTCAACTACAATGATATAAGTATGTATCAACTATTTACAGGCATCATTAGGTATTTAGGTATCCTAAAACATAAAAAAGGACTTTATAACACCGAACTAATTTCCATGACTTAGAGTGAAATTCTCTGATTACAAATATATCTCAACGAGTACAAAATTGCGTATGCTTAACAATAACACACACCACTACACTTGTATACTTAATAAAACATTGCACAAGAAATGTCTTTTTTAGAACAATAGACAATTAACGGAAAACAAAATAGTATAGATTTAACTGATAACTGGGGTAAGAACAGTGTGGGCAACTTCAGTGTAGCCAACCTTCTTTATACATCTGTAGGTCAATGTAGTTTAGTTGTTATTTCTACACACATTTATTTCCTAAAGCACTATTCATCACCTCTAACTGTTCATTCAATGTTTCTTCTTCTCTATTCTTCACTGAGATCAAAATCCCTAAAGCTTCTTATTCAGTCTTTTCCCGTATTTTGCTGTATGGAGAACATCAGAATCCTCATGTTTTTTGGAAGTATGGTTAGTGACTAATTTAAGATGTTTTGCAAAAGCCATGTTTTTCATATCTTGATTTGGTTATAGTTTTTTTTTTAAATTAATAAGTTGAATGATCTCAACTTAATAACTTAACCTTTTTCAACTTATTTTTTATTTTCTCCTCCCCCAGATATTGATCGATTGATCATACTCTGAATGATTCCGCTCATCATTTTTCAACTCTTCAATTGCCGCAGACAGTTCTTTATTCTACGAGTAGCAGAAATGGGTTCCTCAATACTATTCATATCGGCACCTCTTTAGAAAGTTTTTTCCGAGATCTTTAAGTTGGTATATTAAAGTAAAATAGGCGGATTTGCTCATTGTAGTTTCATTATTAATAATTTCTTCATTGAAAACCTCATTCTAATGACATTATATATTTTTTGACTTGAAAAATAGGATTACAGTCGTAACATTGCTGTGTTACATTGTGGTAATATCGCAGATTCAATGTCTTGATTATGTCTAGTCTAATTCGTAATCTATCGTTATAATAAGTTAAACGCTTCCAGAACAAGCTTTGATCTTTGGAATGAACATCGAAACCAGCTCAAAACCGTACAATGCAACGATCCACATCTCCCCTGTTTTTCTTTCCCCTTGCATAACCAACGACTCGAACTTGATCCCACTTTGTAACGGGGGATTTTGAAATTCTTAGGGATCTCAAGGGGGAGAGAAAGTCTATGTAGAGGAAAACCCTCATAAACGTTTAATCGAAAAAATTTTCGGTGATGTTTTGTTTCTTATGGCGAGGGGTGATTCGTTTTTCAGAAGGGTGAGCTGATTTCCCTGGGGGTTCATCGAGTAAAAATACCCGTTAACTAAGGATATCTTCCAATTTTGAAAGGAGAGTGAGATAATTAAGTTAACTCCAGTTTTTGGTTTGTTATTTTCAATAATAATAACAGTTATGGTACATTAGGGAGATGGGAAATTCAACACTCTTTCCAACGGTATGATCAAATTTGAATTTGAGTTATGGCCGTTTAATGAGTTAAGGTCAAAATAACGAAAAAATTCTTAAAAATTGAATAACTCAAAAACTAAGCGTTTTTGAAGAAAAAAAAAAAAAAAAAAATCTCGGAGAGGAACTTTTGATCGGAAATTAGTTGCCAATTGCGCGGGTGAAGGTTTCTGGGTATAACGTGAGACACCCTGTAAACTAATTTAGGGGAGGCTGATTTTTAAAAAGTTTGCGAAATTTCCAATTCGTATAAACATTAACGCTCGTTTAACAAATGAGCATGAAAAATACCAGGGAAAGCAGAATTTAACGTTTCTTCCGTCGTCCTTTGGAAGCCGGATTCGCTGTCCCGTATCGCCTAGGGAATGTTGTCCAGTATTGAGGGCGGATAGCTCCCTCGGTGTCCATTTTCTACACGTTACTACATGCCCAGCTTTATGTATCTCATGGTCTTTTTCTTTTTGATAGCCCTATAGAGCCTTTCATAGTCCGACAAAAATGAGGGGAAAATCTCAGGGTATCGAGCTCCGGGCTTAGAAGCGTTTGAGGGCCGGCACTGGGGACCCCTTAAGGAATCCTTTTTTCGAGGAAGGTTCCCCACTCGACTTCCGCCTCCAACGCCCCTCCCAACCCATCGCGGCCGTACCGCTCCCGACCCTCCTCGTCGACCTCCCGCCGCCTCCCGAGCCGTCGTCCTTGAAACCTTCGCCCTACAGACTGTAGGCGGCCGGGGGCGGCTAAAGGGTTCGGGATCCGTTCGCGGCGGAGAGGGGTCGGTTCCCATGACGACAAGCCCAGCCCTACTACGAGTAAGAGCTTCTTCCCCGTCCACTCCCTCGTAGCCCTCGTATACGGCAGGCTAATGTTTCTGTACCTACAACTCACAAGAAACTAAGTTGTGAGTGTTGTAGGGCAGTGCCCCTATAGACAAAATTTAGGTAAAAGTGCATATTAACTGCCTCAATTTCAAAAATTTTCATATTGACACAGATGATAGTAGTACTATATTAATGAGTATAACAAGCTTAACTAAAGGCCGGAAACAAAGAATTACCTTAATAATCGGAGTCAGAGTCACTTTTTTCTGCAACCGTTGAAGATTGTGTTGCTTGTTGTTGGCCGCTGTACACCTAGCTGAATTCGCACTAGTAGAATGCACATGAATTCGCACAAATAGATCAGAATGCTGTGTATAGGTTGGTGGTCTGGATGCTCGCATCTCAAAATTACATAACATCAAGTAATCAATCCCTTAGTAAAAATACAGATTAGTTGGACATGTAGGTCAGGATGATGTGTATACTTTTGGTGGTATGGAACTATCAGCTGTACTTTCCGGCAACCAATTCTCATCAATATCACTAGTAAGACTTGTAGTTGATCGTTAGTCAATATGAAAACAGATTAGTTGGACATGTAGGTCAGGATGACGTGTATACTTTTGGTGGTATGGAACTATCAGCTGTTCACTTTCCGGCAACCAATTCTTATCAATAAACACTAGTATTGACTTGTAGTTGATCGTGTGTCAATATGAAAAAGTTTGGAGTTGAGGCAGGTAATATACACAATTACCAACATTTATTCTCCCATCACCTAAAAATCAAACTAGAACAAATTTGTTGTCGAATGAACTTAATATGAAAGAAAAATGAGGGTAAAATAGAATTAAAACGCTGCAAATTATTACACAAAGTTTTATTATTTCGGTATTAGATAGCTCCTATACGCAGATCACTTATGACATGTGTATATATAGTTTTAAAAAAGTAAAGTATACAACCATTCCAGGTTGGGGCTTTTCGTCCGACTGCCTCGGGCGTCGCGGACGTCATCAGCTGTCCTCCAAATGGAGGATCAGAATTCGTTCTGATGATTTCGCTTGAAGCTACTCATTGCCTCGCCCTCTTGAGTGGAGAGGGGTTTTCGCCATACAGAAACGTGAAAATTACTTGGACATCTGACCCTTACCTGGGCGCATGTGAAACGGTTCATTGCAACGCCAATATATATATATATATATATATATATATATATATATATATATATATATATATATATATCGATTTTTGACTGATTTCAGCCATGGACGGATAAATATAATCTTTTTACAAATAGATCTCAACTTTGGACGAATAAATTTCAACTTCATGCGAAACGAAAAAAAAAATTAACGAATTAATTGGTCACGTCACCATTCAAAAAACAACGAACACCTAGAGACCTTGAAAGTGCTATGATTTGGTGTTACGCCACCCACGCCGAAGAGAACACTATTGATACATCGCTAAATGTATAAATAGTTTAAATTTGTTTGTCTAAAGTTGAAATCTATTTGTCAAAAGATTACATTATTCTGTCATAATGGTTGAAATTGATTTGTCAAAAATTTAAATATATTTGTCGAATGCTCAACTCAATATGTCAATATTATTGGAACTTGGGACTTCGCGCCTTGCGAATGGGTTCTCTGCATTAAAGCACAAGGACCTCATGATTTGACGCTTATTAATAAAGTTGAGGAACTAAAGGATCAATGGCTAGTCATCTTCCCATCATGGAGATGGGTTGCATACACCGTATATTGTTCTAAGCATCTTGAAACGTAAACCAACAAATTTTGAAGGGGGGTTAGAAATATTTAAAATAATAAACCAAAATTTATTATGCTGTAGAATTGGAAAGGTTGGAGATGAGCCGAGAAGGGTTTCCGAGAGTGAAACCGACCAGTGTCAACAAATTGCAACTCGAAAGTTCCATTTTGCCAATTTATTCCCTAATTTATTGGCCTACGGTACTCAAATTTGAAATGGTGCGCCTTTTGGGCCCTCAGAATTCAATTACAAGGTATGGAGGCGCACAGAATAGTGGTGTGACCCCTGAGGCTAATTTCTCTCCTGAAGGGCTTATGCTGCTGAAATTTTAAATGAAGAGCTTTTGGGACATTGAAATACAATTAGAATGTATGGAGGCGCACTTAGGGACCCATGTGGCTAATGGGATATCTAGAATACAATTACAAAGTATGGAGGCACACACCAGCTGAAGGAACCATTAGGCTGATTTCTTTCCTAATCGACGTTTGTTTCTGACATTTGAAGAGATTCTAATTTGAAATTTCGACGTGTAGAAAACAGTTTTAAGACATGGAGACGTATCCGCTAACGTCTGATGCTTATTTCTTTCCAAATCAACCTATGGTGCCTTTGGAACGCTTTTTTGATAAATTTAATAATCTACAATACGAAAGGAGCGGGTATTTAGATATACTCGTACCTTCAGTTTAAGGCTTCCTCAGTTCAATACCTTTTAATTGGAGCGCTTTTTGTGGAGGAAACTTTCAATTATTGAATTGCCTAAGCCAAAAAATATTGCCCAAATAGTGATATGGTATAATGATCAATTTGAGGATTTAAAACCATTTTTGTGTTTTTCTCCAATGTTTTAGCAAATTTTTAACGAAATTTATGTACGTTTCAGCAAAATTTTGCGCAAAAATTCAGAATATTCTCATTTATAGTGGTTAAATTTTCGTTCCTAATAACATTCTGCTAAAAAATCATTTTTTCTAAAGTTATTCTTGTCATTTAATTCAAAACAGTGGTCTAAGCACCACTTATATCTAAATTATAATTTAAAAAAATTGCATATTTGGTGTTTTTGTATAATTCCATTTTTCTGGAATTATTACTTTACTATCCTATATTATGATCTGGTGAATATTCATTTTCTTTTGTTAATTGGGTTATGCCCGCTTATTAATAAATAAATTACTTCAAATAATCTCATCCTCTTATAGTACTGCAAACTAATTTTCGAGCTGTGGTGTTTTGATAATTTCAATCCCGTTTCTTCACCCTTTTCATTCCTTTTTAAAACTTTCGAGTTTCGGGTCCAACTGGACCCTAAAGAGGACCCACTTTGCGAATTCCAATAATTTTATTCAATATTTAATTGCGGCAATGCCGCCATAGGCTTGCGGCTCCGGATATATATGACTGCAATCGGTATAGACAGACGGATTTTCTTTTCCATGCTTGAAGAATGAATTAACGAATTTGGATAAAGGTTAAATGTTTTGGTTTTTAATCGATCATAAAGGCATATTGTTGGGTAAAATAAAACCGAAATCACGTTGAATTCAGGTTTCCAGAGTGCGGTGCCAGTGTTCTCCTACCGCAAACCACCAAATATCGACCTCTATCGATTCACCTCTGCCCTCCCAGTTCGTGGTATGGATTTGGCCCCGGGCAATGCAAGGACTTCTAATCTACATTGAGGTTGTGTTACTCCACTGGTGTGCATATTAATAAATGGCCTCTATGCGCACGAGAGATTGACAATCTGCTTCTAAGGACGTCGCGTCGACATCGATCGGATCGCCACAACTTCAAAACTAACTATGTCTGAGGGCCGATTCAAATTGCTAATATAATCGCTTAATACATAATTTAGGACTCCAGTGTTAACGTCAGGAATAGCTCATGTATGTTATTCTGGGTCACCGGAAAACGTAAATAATTTCGTAATCAATATTGGGTCGATAACCAAGCAGTAATTCAAAATATCGTTTCTTATTTTCGATGCCCACTTCTGTATTGCGCAGTAAACAATTTTCAAAGTTCTAGAAATTCATAGTTCTCATATTGAGATGTGCAATTTTACTGATTGATAAATACTTTACTGATGACTGGAGAATGATAAAAGTCAATTATGAAATTAGTCACCGAAATTCGGTCAGAAATTTCGACATCCAATTATGTCGCACCCAATTGTTTACGAAATTTTATGAAATTAAGGAGTTCGGGCGATTCGTACTTTGCTTCCTCACTACCAAAGGTAGGGTTCGTGGTTGAAGTCGAAAAATAATGTTTCCTCAAAATAAAAATGTCCACTCGATTTTTGCGATTCAGAGCATGCTGATCAATTTTGGTTTGGCTGATCGAAACTCTACGAAGTTTCAGTCCGATTCCAAAGAAATTTTCAAAGATTGTGCGGGTTAGCTTGTAGACAGTCCCCTATAATTGGCCAGTATGAACGCATATCAGAACACGATTGTTTTCAGCTAGATAGATTCTCAAAAGTTGGTACTTTCTTACAAATTTTACAGCCAACTTCCATTAAAATAGTTTCTTAATCGGAGGAGACATCCTCAAGAAATTTTTGAACCCTCGGCCCTCATTCAATGTTGTGCTCCGGAATATTATTCGCATGTTGATTCGTGTCGTGAAATGTTTGGCAAGCCCACCATCTTTATGGTCGTTTTTATACCGTATATATGATGTAAGAGCAAACGAAATTCACGAGAAAGGAACTTCTTCTGCTATTTCTGAACTGAATCTTTTGAATTGAGTTTGAACGGAATCTGCGTGGGCGTAGCGTTGTGTCGCTTATTCGAACAAAAGGACCCTCAATCGCCTTATGAATCGACTAAAAAATTCCCACTACGAATGGAATGTTATCATGTTTTAATGAAGGGAAATACCAAACTTTTGGTATAGACGAAGGGAAATACTGAGGCAATGTTCATACTGCATATAGATTTCCACTACACTTGCTGGTCATGCTGTTTCTTGCCTCTTCTTTGGCTGTTCTTCGTCTGCAAAAGCTAGATTTATACAGTGGAAAAAAGACAATGCCGGATCGAAACCCATCGGAGCCCTTGGGGGGTCGAACTTGGCTAAACCATGAAGGGCGTAAGCGGAGAGCCCTGCAGCAATATTGCTACTCCCCCTGGGGGGTGACCAACCATTATATCATCGTCCTAAGATAAATGGCCGCTTGATTGTCGCTAAATCCCACGGTTATCAGACCCTCCACGAGGTCCGGGGGGCTTTTATCAATTATTTTTTTCTCTCGTGGACGTACGTCCAGCCCGCTGGGGAGGTTAGAGCTGTGCACCCCCTGCAGACCACGATTACGTCCAACGGTTGAAATTAAGCTCGGATTGACTGATGGTTCGAAGATTCTATTCTGCTTCAGATATGAGCCTATTGTACCGTGCAATTTAGGGAAGAATATTAATAGTTTATGAAGGATGCTTCGTATTGAAAGAGAGAGTATATCCACTGTTCGGTGGTTAGGGTCCTTGAAGAACGATGGATAATTCAATCAAACGTCCTGCTGTCCTTCACACAAATATAACCTAGGTTGCATAGGTTGGTCTGTAACTACAAGAGAGTATTTACAATTCTGGATGCCTCGGATTATATTCACCAATAATGTTATAACAACCAAACCATTATATTCTTTATAAATTTTTTAAATGTTTTGTTGTTTAGGCTCTGTTGTACAAGAAACTCTTGCCAAATCAATTCGTGACGGTTTTGTCATTCACTAATGAATTGTGGACACGATGTTTCGCCATATTTTTCGAACTACCCAATCTTTCTTTTCGAAAATAAAGATGGTTGTGTCGAGAATCCTCGTTTTGTGGGTGCTCTGACTGCCAGCTTCTCGCTCCAAAATGTTAAGGAAAATTTCTCAGTACGCCATTATAAAGACAGAGGAATTCCTACATGGAGCTGGACAAATTGATTATGGTAGTATTGCAGTACTTTCCAGTCCTGTGTTTTCTGGAAAAAAAAGGCGGAATTGTGGGATTGGAAGGGATGGTGGGCTGTAATAGGGTGTTTCTCCTATAATTCTTCGAGAATTGTGCAGATTCTTTTTTTTGCTCTACCACTACCGTTCCTGTCACTCTTTTCTTAAATGAGTTCAGTAGTTTCAGTTCAGATTCCGTACAGAAGTTCCAATTCGTTTACAATTTTCTACATTATGTTGTAAATCCTGCATGTATCAAATTAGTTTAAAATTTTTATTGTACTGAATGGAATTGTACTGGAGTCTCTCTCTCTCTCTCTCTCTCTCTCTCTCTCTCTCTCTCTCTCTCTCAGTCAGTCTCCAGCTCCCGTCGAGTGAGGACGTGTAATCTGTGCTCGTTTGTAAACAATGGAAAAGTGTGGTGTTTGTGCAAATGGATTCACGCATAATGCGTTTAGAGTGACATGTACAACTTGTGACGTTGTTAGCGAATTTTTGAAGAAAATTAAGCTATTGCTCTCGCCTCAAAATTTGTAGAATGTGAATTTTTGAAAAAATTTTATGCAGAAATCCGTTTCAGGCTATTCTGAATCATATTCTGAAGTTTAACGCATTTTTTTATGTATGTATATATGTATGTATATATGTATGTATGTATATATGTATGTGTCATTCCAGACGATAACTGTCCGTAGAATTGTGCTAGAAACTTCAAACAAATTTTAAAATGTTAAGGACACAAAACGAAAGTTCAAGTTCGTTGGCCAGCATGATCGGATTACATCTTCGGGTTGAAATTTTCAAAAGGCGACCCTGTCAAGATTTATGTAAACAACTGTCTGACCTACTACAACCGGAAGCTGCTGAAATCGTGCAAGGATTTTAAAACTCGTAGAAACTTCCAATTCGCCTGGGTTAAAAACGGACATATCTACGTAAGGAAGGACGACACTCCCGACTCAAAGCCGAAAATGATTAAATCACTGATGGCACTGCAACAATTTGAAAAGGGTTTGGATGTCCGGGCCAATGCAAGCGCTAAGATGTCTACGAAAAATAATTAATGAATGTTAGTATCACTTTGAATTTCAGAAGGGAATATTTTGATTTTAATTTAGTTTCATTTTCATTTATGTCGTTAATATGTCTGAAAATTTAAAATCTTTATTAGAATGTAATGTAAAATGCATGAAATTAGCGCATGTTAACATAGACTCATTGATGGCTCATTGGTCTGAGTTTTGCGAAATTTTTCAATCAAGTGACATAGACGTGATTGCGCTGTCAGAAACATTTTTGAAACCAGAATTAAGCTCCAATGCATTTGTGTTGAACGGGTTTTCCTTATTTAGAGTAGATCGCATCGGTTACGGCCGAGGAGGTGTAGCGATTTTTGTCAAGGATGTACTAATGCCTAAAGTCGTTATTAAATCTCAATCTACGTACACAAATACGCCTGAATTTTTGTTCATCGAAATCGGTTCAAATGGTGAAAAAATGTTAATCGGTGTTGTCTATAAACCTCCGAAAGCGGGTGGCGCGGAGGTGGTTTTCGAGGAAATTTCAGCTGTCTCACATAATTACTCCTCCGTTTGCATTTTAGGCGACTGGAACATAGATATGTTGTCGAACTCTAGTGAGAAAATTCACTTTAGCACATGTCTTCAAACCTACAACCTTAGTCTTCTTCCTCTGAAAGCTACTCATCACTCAGTTTTCCCACCTGCAGATACTCAAATAGACCATATTTTGGTTAACAGTTTAGAATCAGTAGTGAAATTTGGTCAGTTGATCGCCCCAGGTCTGTCGAAACATGAACTGATATTTTGCTGTATTAGTAATAAACTTGAAAGATATAAAAAGAAGAAAATGTTCATTCGTAATAAAAGGGATCTGGATATAAATAATTTACAATTGGACATGGAATCGATTGATTGGGATGTTGTACATACTGAAAATAGTTTGGATTTGAAAGTTGAGAAATTTACTGAAATAATAAAACCGCTAATTGATAAGCATATGCCATTGGTTGAGGTCAAAGTTCGTCGATCTCCTGCACCGTGGATTGACGATACAATTCGCGAGTTGTTTAGAAAACGAGATGTAGCATACAAAAAATTCCTTAAGGATCGTTCTGAAGAGAATAAAATTAGATATTGTAAACTCAGAAATAAAGCTAAGCAAATGTTACGTAATGCAAAAAATAGGCACTTCAGGAACTTATTTTCGCTGAGATTAAAGCCTCGTGAATTTTGGAAAATAATACGCAATCAGGGGATAGGCGGGAGGTCTGTCATGGCTGACACTTCGGAACTAGATTTGGATTTATTGAACCAGCATTTTTGCATGAATTCGAATTCATCAGTAAGCGACGAAATTAAACAATTTTATAACAATTTAGCTAACCCGGATAATCCGGTCTTACTTATTACCGAAATTGATGCGAAATCTATAGAAAGAGCTATTATGAAGATTAAATCTGGGGCTGTCGGTCATGACGGGGTACCCGTTGATTTCCTGAAGATGATTGTTCACAAGATTTCCCCAATTTTAAGTCACATTTTTACGTTTTCATTGAAATCTGCCATGTACCCTACTATGTGGAAACTCTCCCTTGTGCTACCCTTGAATAAAGTCCCGAACCCGGAAAGTCTTAAGGATTTTAGGTCCATAAACAATTTATGTGTATTTGGCAAAATCTTAGACCTGTGTGATATTCATTAGCTTAGATCTGAATTCATAAACGGTCAAAATGTTATCGATCCGTATCAGGCTGGGTTCCAAGCTGGTAACAGTACAGAAACCGCACCGATACGAGTTTTGGATGAAGTAAGGTCGGGAATGGATTGCAGAAAAATTACTATATTGTGCCTAATTGATTTTGCCCGGGCTTTCGATTCGTTAAGTCGTGAATTAATAGTGTGTATTTTGCGTTCAGTGAATTTGTCTGATAATCTTGTAAGATGGTTCGAGTCGTTACTGGAGAACAGGTTGCAAAAAGTAAAAACCCGTGACGGCTCCGAGTCAAATTGGTGCCCTAATAAAGTAGGAATTCCGCAAGGCTCCGTTGTATCAGCGCTGATTTTCATTTTATATATTAATCGTATTTCAAGTAATTTTCTAGAATGTGATTATCAGCTTTATGCTGATGATCTACAGTTATTTTTACAAGTTGAATACAAAGATATCGAAAGCGGAATCAATAGGATGAATGAGGATGTTTCAAGATTAGTAACGTGGTGTAAAAATCACGGATTAAAAATCAATCCTAATAAATGTAAAGTTATACTTGTAGGAAATAGTTCACTCATCAACAAAATAAACTTTCTCGCCATCCCTTCAGTGATGGTTGACTCAACTCCGCTGAACTTTGAAAACTCCGTCTTGAATTTAGGTCTCATTGTTGACTGCAATTTAAAATGGACTGAACAGGTTACAAATGTATGTAATAAAGTTTTCAAAGGATTGTATCAATTTCGCCGATTAGCATATCATATACCTCAGGATGTTAAAGCTAAATTAGTACAATCTCTATTATTTCCTATTATAGATTACGCCGCTATAGCATATTGCGATTTGTCCAGTGAAAACACCCGGAGACTACAGCGAGCTCAAAACGCTTGCATGCGATTTATATTCAACTTCCCCATTTATGATCATGTAACCCCCTACTACGAAAGAATAGGTTGGTTGAAAGTGAAGGAATGGAGAATATTTAGAATAGGTTTAATGTTGTTCAAGATCCTTAAATTCAGTAATCCTGCGTATTTAAATTGTAAATTTGAACTGATGTCAAGCATACACTCGTTCTCAACGAGAAGAGGTATGCATTTACTTCAGATTCCTAAACACAGAACAGAAGCATTTGCCAAGTCTTTTCATGTTCAAGCAGTAAAAATTTTTAATGAAAATCCCGAACTCTTCCAGACACATAATTCAGTAGCAACCTTCAAACAAGAATTTAAAGCCAAATTATTGAAACTGTATAAACCAATAGAATGAAAAGCCGACTATTCAGATCACTTCCATTTATATATTGTATATTTCACTAAAGTATGTCACAAGTTGTACCTATAATTTGTATTATTTATCAACTCTTGTATTCTTCGATTTTTGTTGTTATATTTAGCATGATGCACTGCAACACACTCACACAGGATAAATTTATGTATGATTGAAGCCTGACTTTTATGACTAGAATTTACTATATTATTTTTTGTGGTATAATGTAAGAGAGGACCACAAGGTCCTAATTGTATCACATTCTTAAATAAACACAGTCAAACAGTCTCTCTCTCTCTCTCTCTCTCTCTCTCTCTCTCTCTCTCTCTCTCTCTCTCTCTCTCTCTCTCTCTCTCTCTATCTATCTCTCTCTCTCGGTGCACTTCCGCTAATGTTTTCTGACTTCATTAAAGTAGGGAATTCCGTAATATTTATTTTAATTTTTAGTAGCCCCTGACTCACCTACTGCTCTTTAAAGTTGTATACTTCGTCGATGAAACGGAATCGCACGGTCGCTGAAGTGGAAAACAATGATTATCCCAATCCCTGTTCTCACGGACTCGCGGAAAAGGTTCTGCAAAGTTTATGCAATAACGCTCGTATCGATTTCCGTCGACTCGTTTGGGTCAGGCTGACGAGGGGGCGACGCTTTCTATGTTCGCCACTGAAAGGGTTTGCCTGAAGGGTAGCAGGTCACATTCGCCCGTAATGGGAAAAATCCGTGGACGAGAAAAACTCGGGGCCCTCCTAATTTTCCCAATGTTAAATGTCAACGCGGGCGAAAACGGAGAAGAGGAAAAAAATTCACGAGCAGAAAGCCATCTGCTGTTAGTGTCACATTCGAATGGGCTCGCATTGCTGTTTTGACATGGAAATCATTGGAAACGTTTGTAGTACCAGATTGATATTAATGTATCGATATTTCGACGGGTAATTGCTGATGTCATGGTATCAGGCTAAAAATAATAGCCTCAGTTCAGAGAAGTTTGCTCGTATTAGACCTCACACGGTCCAGTACCGTACTAATCGATGTCCAATAATTCTTGTAAGCTCTTATCTATTTTTACTAAGACCATTGGTTTCAATTCAATGATTAACATGGAACAACGCAAAGACTTCCGAATCATAAAGTTCTTCGTAGTATCCTAAAAAATACCTGCGTAGTTGGGTGTGTACAACCACTTCCGTTGCAAGATACGCAAGATACTGCTTTCTATCCGTAGCATGAATAGACCATTGCAATATTTTTAATATGTCAAATCAGCTCATAGTGGTTCCCTTGGTTGGAAGGAATAGTGTTTCACAAAGGAGCTTTAATGTTTTCAAAATTTTGAGCAAAGTTGGCCCATTAGGCATTGAGAAAATGATACTTAATTGAGGTTTGCGCTGTGAGTCGGGAGCAGTGTAGTTCACTGGGAACCATTTACAGTTTAAACCTTTCAATTTCTAAAAATGTCATTGAAATCTGACGAAAATGTTAGAAATCATTCGTATTACAAGGATTTGAGGTTTGTGATGATGAACATTATCGCGATGAAAATCATGTAGTAATCAAATTTCCCAACTACACTCCGAATTTGAGTGTGATTGGACCGATAGGCTTGAGGGTTTTTAGATTTCCAAGTGCACAGTGAAAACTACCAAGTTTTGAGTGACGAAAATAATAGGGCACCATCCTCAGCCTAACCAACAAATTTCCTGATAGCCAAAGACATCAAATGAAAACTGTAAGTGTAATGCTTCTTACAAAGATTTCACATTCGCACAAGTACAGCAGCTACTAATCATACGATCTTGATGTAATCAATATTGGGGGATCAAATAATCTTTTCTAGACTTCCTTTCGAATTCGAGCGAGACTTGGGCGTGATGAAAAGATGCTTGTTAGGTTTTACGTTGGCGAATGGGCAGACAAAAGCATTGATTTGTAGCAATGCAACTAATAGGGCACGAAATGTTATCGATATATTGTGACGTACCGACGATAAACATAAGTGCAATACGCAACCACCAATAATTGTATCTTTACAGCGATAAACAATGAACAAGTCATCAGAAACAATAAATTCCGCTCTGAAAGTTCAATAAATGTGAAATACTCTGTTTTTTAGGGTACGCAATTGCCACATGTTATACCTGATTTTGGAGTATTTTTTCATTTTGAACCTCGTAATGATGTTCATTACGTTCATTCATTTATTGATATTTGCAACACCAACTTGTGAAAACACCGAAAAACCCACATTTTAGTAAACTATGTCCTTTGTGGAAATGTTTAAGAAAAATGCAATTCTAGTAAGTTTTTCGGAGTTTTCCCAAGTTGGTGTTGCAAATATCAATAAATGAACATCATGTAGTAACTTTAAAAAAATAATAATACGATAATTTATGAAAATAGGCTCTACGATCTTACTGAATGACTGGAACTTTATTAGGAAAATGTTTGAGATGTAGGTTTTCCAATTTGGTTTGACTGGGCTATAATACATAGTTGTTGTTATTTTTATGGATCTGTCTTGAACATAAGTCAATTATCGATTTTGTATGTTTGATGCCTCGAAGTTCAGATTGAATACAAGAAAATTTTTCAGTTCGAAATTTTGAACGAGATGAAACTAAAACCCTATGTATATTGTTAATGGTCCACCCCATCCAATTAGACGTTTACGGATGGGCATTATTTTACGCTCCAACGTAATACAGCGGCAATTAAATCAATACCGGAGCGAAAGAAGGGATTGGGGTGGAGATACGATTGGGGAGATCTCTTCTGCCATCAACATTTTTAGCATATTATTACTTGGAAAAATTTCATCAACTACCGATAAACTATAACATTTAGAAGTTTGTGCACTTCCATTTGTTAGGAAATGTACTTAAATTAGTTTAAAATGTGCTAAAACTTCGATAAAAACTGCAAGAAACTATTGATAATCCTAAAATTGGTTTTTGTAGCAGAATGTATTGTTCAGAAAAAGTTGGTTTGCCATAATTTAATTGTAATGGATTTTCTACATACACAAATTGGCCAAATTCCAGAAATATTGTAGTATGTGTAACGCGAAAAAGTACGGAACTTTAGTCATATGGTCAAGCTGCATGAGTGGAACTTTTTATTTTCATGTTTAATAAATAAAAATTGACATTGATGTGATTTTCTCCTATAAAAGTTTATATTATATTATTATTAAAGTAGCTCATATAATATACAACTGACATTTATTGTACCATTTTCGGATGCCTCGAAGTTAAGAATGAATACAAGAAAAATTTTCAACGAAATGAAACTACTGACGGCATAATCATCCGAAAATGGTCTTACTGTCCAATCCGAGATATCTGAGTCTTGAGCAGCGAGAGTCTGAAATTTTCAATGAAATGAAACTAAAAACCTATGAATACTGCTAATGGTTCCTTCCGCTTATGTATACCACCCCATCCAATTAGACGTTTACGGAGGGGCATTATTTTACGCTCCGACCGTAATACCGAGGCAATTAAATTAATACCGGAGCGAAAGAAGGGAGTGGGGAGGAAATACGGGGGAGGAAGGTATCTCTCTTCTGCCATACGTACGTTTCCACCTCTCCCCACCCTTATTATTGCTTTAACCAAGTTCTGACTGCTCCGCGGATCGATTCGGCGCTTTTCAAACCGTTTAATAGGCCTCGGGTTATGAGTTCTACTGTCCTGCTATCTCCATACCGCAGGTGTGCCGGTTCACCTACATCCCTCCGTTCTCACCTTTATTTGAAGAACGTTTCTTTTGACGGAGTTTGGTGCCGAAATGTTTTTCATTAATATGGATTTCGGTTTAATTGGATGAACTTTTGCTGTAATCATCAGGCTGATGTACAGCATGTGGATTCGAGGGCTGTTTACCGAGGTAGAACTCCGCCATAGCCGGTCCGAAGCGAATGGAAGAGGGAACGCCGCTATAACATGAAGGGGTTGCGATCCCGTCTCAGAAAGAAGGAACCCTAAAACATCGCGAGATTCTGAAGCAGCGGTCTGAGAAAGCGCGAAATTAGGGTTTGAGACACCTTCAGGAGTATTTTATCTTATCGAGTACGTTCTATACAACCCAACCACAACCATTAATATATCAGGTAGTCTATTGCCGATGATACCGCTTTCAATGGAAGGGACGGAATGCTCTGTCGATTTTTATAGAATCGAGTGTAGACGTGGGCCATCAGACCTTTCTGAAGGATGAAGTGGAAATGTTTAATGCCAATCCCACCTCGGCACAGGTGTCTAGAGATAGCCAATAAGACGGAGTGTTCCGGTGGATGCATCAGGTATCATTATGTGCATGTGGTATGGATACATGAACTTCTCATTAAACAGGCTCACCTTGCTATTCTTTCAAAGAATTCTCATTTTTTTCACCATTTATTTTGATTTACTTATTACGTATTTTCGTGGTATAAATAAATACCTATTTCGTTCACTTTTATTTAGCAATTTCGTCCTTTTTTATCAGTGACATCTGTGTTTCTTAATGTGTAGAGGCGATGCTAATGTTAATAATGAATGTCTGAAAAGACGAATTATTCCATTAGCCAAATCTATAAACTGAGTAAACTCTCAAGCTAACTTCTATCTGAATAAGCAGCCGCAATTCGAAGGAGCCTCATTGGGACTGCTGGGTTATAATTATAAGGTACATAGTCACCTTGATCAGCTGATTAGGTTCTGAGCTGATTAGGTTCTGAGGGTGTCCTCATTTTAGCGTCCGTTGTATTTCAAACAACGGGCTTTCCTGCTAGTATTCAATAAAAATAATAGTGATTGTTTCAAAGAGGAATGTATACTCACATTGAATGTCACAGTTTTCTGTGAAACTTGAAAAAGTTAGTCATTCCAAAATAAAGTTCCATGATGTAACCGAGCTATGCGTCTATGTTCGCGTTGTCGTGTAGAGCGAAAGATCCTAGTTCGTAGATACGCGTATCGAAATAATCACCCACGTATAATGTCACGTTCCTTGTTGAGGTACATGGGAATTCACTTTGCTGGTTTGCTGTGCCCGGTAAAATGAATGGTCCTATTGTGAACGAGACAGCTTCCCTGTCTCAGGCCCGTCACCCTTGTGAACGTGTTGGGAATCGATTGAATGGAGTCCGCAAGGGTCGGGGTGAAGGGTGAAGGTTGTGAATTCACTTGCTCCGCTATCTCAGTGCCGCAGTTCCTCGAGAATTGCGGGTGAGATGTGCTTCTCGTTCCATTCCTGGACTGCCAATGTTGCGGCATCATGCATCTCTTGTCTGACGTTTATGATAGCAACATATCTTCTCATTTAAGAGGAGAATAGTTAGTGTATTGTGTTATGGCTGGGTCGAGAAAAATTTCGCCTAACGAAAAAATGCAACGTTTTCTGATGAGGTTAATTGTAATAATACAACAATAAATTATAATCAAATCTCGTATTAACTTGTTATTAAAACATAAACAATATAATACTGTGTAAATGATTGATGATTTAAAAAAATTTAGATTAACCATTTCAATTTGTTTCTCGGCCTAAATTTAGTTCTTGGTATCCCATTCTGTTATCACACAAATACATGTGTACCGCTCATGTGGAACTCAGAAGAATTTCCATTAGCTATAATAATTCATCTATTATTCGTCTAAGAATTGCCACTATTCGGTTTTTTAGACCACCATTCAGGAGATACCTTATCCTCCAATTTCCACACCCATCAACCGGGCTATCAATTATTACCGTAGCTTCATTGCCTTGACAGTTTTGGCGCTTCCTTTCCGACTTTTATGGCGGCGGCTTATTTGATTTCCATTGAAAAGTTTTCACCGCCTCCCTCTCTAATGCCGCCGTTTGATTCGAAGCCAGAAAACCCCTGAGATTTCTTACCGTTGTCTTCTTCTTTGCCTCTCTGATGGAAATTTAATTAACGTCGGAAAACTCCCTTCCAGCTGCCAACGCTTGAATCCGTTCTCAAATATCCTCGGATCATCCTCGAAAGCCTGACTTCTACATCTACAACGGATCTAGCAACTTTCCATTGTTTTTTCTCCTCTTCATCTGTTAGGAACTTTCAGTTTTGATATTTTTCGTTATCATTAAAAGAAAGCACTTTCTTACCCACCAACTTTTGTGACTACGCATTTGACTTGATAATACTCTTAATCTTGCAAAGTTGAAAGTATTTTAGAAGTTTAGTTACTTAACTAACAGAAAATTTATGTTATTAAGTTGCGCAGCAAACGCAGTAGATAAATAGTTGCTCTTTAATTACAATAACGGTATGAAAGTGGGAAAAAAAAAAAAAAAAAAAAAAAAAAAATGAAACACGCTAAACCAGGTTTTTCATTTTGTCTGGCCGACTAATTACTGTTGTCTGCATATTTTAGCGTGTATCACGCTTTTTCTGGGACCTAAAATGTGAAAAATGTCAACAACAAAAAAAAGTTACGAAATAACGAGACTAAATTAGCGGCGAATCTTCTTTTTTTTGCTGTTCAACCAATGAAGCTGCGATTTGAAATGGAGAACCCTCTGGGACGTTTAGAGACAAATCACGTAGTCTCAAGCCCCCCAGATCAGCTGAGTGAGATCCGGAGCTAAGTTCTTTGCTACTCTACCTATGCAGCTGAAATCTGAAATGGAGCGTATGCAATGTTCAGCCGAGGTACAAGGTGAGAGCAAAAGGTAGTTTGAGGACTCTCAAGTGGGATCAAGGGGCGGCTTTTAGCGCCTTTTCTTAAAAAAAAGGAAAAATGAGCTATTTTGTTCACTTTGTCCGTTGATGTATGAATGTATGTCCTCTTAAAATGGTTTTAAAATCCGCTTCCCGACGTCCGATTTTGATGAAACTTGGTATGTATGTAATCTGTATCATGGCGAGAATAAAGATATATCGGGGCCGCTGATGCATGAGAGGTCATTGATCAGCGGAATGAACTCCAAAGCCTTTTCGTCTCCTATCTGACGCAGGAAGCTGAACTTTGACCAGGATGCTGAAGGGAGAATGCTGAAGACGACTGAGAGGTCATTGATCAGGTGATTGAGCTCCAAAGCCATTTTGTCTCCTATTCGACGCAGGAACCTGAAATTTGAGAGGGAGGCTTAAGGGAGAATGCTGATGACGACTGAGAGGTCATCGATCAGCTGAGTGAGATCTATAGCCATTTTGTTCCCTATTCAACGCAGGAAGCGTCTATTTCACACGGATCTCTTTACAAGAAAATGCGCTATCATGTGACTCACTTCGTTAGGTTGTTGTATTCCATTTGTATCGATATAATTTTCTATAGGAATATTTTGGGCGTATGGGTAGCGTTAACGAGGCGCTCTGGGGGCAGAGACGTTTTGCTAAGACCCTGCTAGGAGTAACTCAAATGTGGGGCTGAGTTCTGGCTAGGAGCGTTGGGTGGACCAAGCAGTTTATCAAGCAGGTTAAAAAATTTTCTCCTCATTCTCATTGTTAGCTTTCCATGTCCACCCGTAGTTCATTGTTTCAATATCCTATGCCTGTTTCAATAATTTGACTGTTAAGAAAATTAGTTAACAAAATTTACGTTGAAATACAAATAGTTAGATAAAACAGCTGGACATTTTAATTGAGTATTGCGATGAGGGGGCTTTCTCTTTTCCATCTCTTTAGACTTAATTTTCTCCTTCCCTCCAGGGGTACCCGCGATGAAGATTTATTTATCGTCCTTCAGAGCGAAACAAATTACCGTCTCCACTCTCCGGTACCCAGAATTATGAAGGATGCCAACCGTCTCAAGATAGATGTATTTAACACAAATTTTAGTGCTTTGCTCTTGGTTTTCATGCTCTCATTAATTAAATCGATTGAGTATATGTGTAGGTATGATGTACTAATGATTTATTTCATAGTTTTTATAATTTTCTTGCGCTAAAAAATGCGTTGTGGTGTTTCAACGTAATCATGTAATTGGGGTTCGCCCATTAATGTAATGAATAAAGAAGTATCAATCAAGAGAAGGGAGGATGGAGTCTCGTGCAATAAAAATCAATAAATCAGATGGTAATTCTAATTGACCGTTGTGGCTACGGGAAAATGCCATCCTCTAGTTTTCACCATCTCATTCAGAACCTCCCACAGGTTTCACTCCCCATGTGCGGGCGCAGGTTCATTCTAGAGATGGATGGCAAACGATGGGGTCCAGAGTGAAATGCTCGAAGCAATAGACTCGCTAGAGTTATTTAGTCTTCCCCTCAACCCCTCCATCCGCCATTCCCTTTTCTCAATATCTCAGAGTGCCTTTCCCCCAATATCTCAAGAGGTCCTTCCTCCCATACCCCCCCTTAGCTCCCTGGTAATTAATGTGCCACCTACCAGAACCCCTAAATCATTACCTTCTATACAAATAACGGAAATGGGTTGCGATTAATCCGCCGGGATCCCGAAGGGCTCGCTCCCTTCCCCGCTTTTCGTCCTAATGTCGGAGTCGTTTGAGCGTCAGCGTTTTCCATTAAACCGGGTCGGGTGCGTTTTGGTAATTCCTGGGGAAATTAATAATTTACCTAGATCAATAGCAGGTCAATAGGCGAATGTGAACCGATGTGATGAATGAGCGAGGTTGCCGTCCCATTATCTTCTCGCGGAACACTTGCCGTCCATTATTCTGTTCAAAAGTCTCTATAATGACCTCAGTATACCTGCAATCTGGGGATGAAGTTACCTGGCCACTACAGGTAAAGGTTAATGGGTTGAAATATGTGTTCGTTTAGCCATGTTTATGTTTTGTTACGGTGACGAGATGACGTTCGCTAAGAGTCTCCCACTTGAACCCAGAATATTGTTGTGTTGTCATTTTGAAATTGACGGTGAAGCAGCTTCATCCCTGAAATATGCTCGTCTACGTTCTGCTAAGTGGGATGTCATAAGTCTGTGACAACCAACCCACGCTTGGTGACAACTTGCTTCTACACTGGCTACATTTATGTATCTATGAAGGTTCTTAGTCTAGGAGTCAAGGCCAAAAATAGGTAGTAATTGAAGAAGAAGGTTTGAGATTAAATTTTGAAAATATAGTTCTTTCCAAGTGAAAAAATCTTTGCCTGCCCCATCATGAATTTTCATAGATACATAACATTGGGCTTAATTTGCCCATCTGAAGCTTTTCTCTAATAATCCCTAAACCATTCTGAACTTTGTATACATAGACAAGTTGTAGAACATAAAAATACAAAGCGATCTGACCCAAAAACTATGAATTATCTCCCAAAACAAGCGAATTACAAACAATTGAAATCACCTGGAGGGCCATGATATTGTTCTGCTTTAGTTCTTTTAAACTTAATTCAATTCAAGGTTAAATACTTTCTAAAGTACATATCAATCAAGTTTTAGCTCAGACCTTTCCCCATTGACTTACAGCAGAACTCATGAATTTTATGTCATTTTAAACATAATGTTAGCAGAAACGGCTTTTTACATTGTACTTTAATGGGAAAGGGCTATTATAAAGGATTAAGGTTTACATTTTCTATACAACGAACTACCTTTTTAAGACATTTTGGTTTTTTTTTTAATAGTTAGAAAAAATGGCCAGGAAACTCAAAAATGCAGTATATAGCTCGGCAAATCGTTCGTCCCAGAAAAAACAGTTGTCATTTTCGATTCAGCAAACTCAAAATATTTCGGAAAAAAGAAAAATTGTCAAAAATTCAATTTTTGATATTTTGTATCACCTTTTTATTTGATCCTTAATTATAACGGTAATGCAATCCAATATCGTTAGTAACGTGATGAGAAATAAATAAAGTCACCACTGCAACAATAAACATATTTTAACGATACTAATTAATAGTAAGTAGTAAAAAAATTTAGTTCTAAGCACTAAATCTTGACAGATCATGGAGCATGTTTTTTGGGAGAACAGGGGAGAATTTAGGTCTCTCAGCTGATTAGGAGCCATTTCAATCGTCCCTTATTGTCCCAGAGAGTCTCTCTATCAGATTTCAATTTCGAAGTTTCTTTCCAATCTAATAGTGGTTGGAATCATGTTTACAGAAATAACTGAGAAGGATCACCTGTATCTAAACAATTATTCCGACAACTACGCTCGTACCTCAGATTGTTGGCCACGCACTGCGCAGTAGTTAGCATAGTACGGTTAGGTAAATTGAGAGCTTTCCAACGACTGGCGAACGATTTTTGTACGATTATAAATGCTTAAGATACAATTCCGTACCAACCATTTGGTGGTAAGTGATAATCATAAGAAAATAGGAGCGTAACGCACTAATTGTCACGTAGCGGTAAGTTTGTATCATTTTTGCCCGGGTTATAATGGCAAATACATGTTCCATGTTAAAACCAATTAAATTGCAGTAACACGAAAGTTGGAAAGTTGTACAATGGAGGTAGATTTCTGGCTTTGTCCTTGATGAGTCATCGGCTTCAATTCATTCCGTCACGTGGGCTTCTTCCTTGTCGGTAGGACCGCCTAGGGGCACGTTCCTTCAATAGGCCCGATTTTCCTCCTGAATAATTCCTCCTTCCTCGTGAGTCGCGAGCTTTATTCCCTTTCTTTTTTATTTTTACCTACCGCTTTCAAAAGGTTAGAATATTCGATAAAATAAAACGATTAAATTGAATAGGATGAAAAAAGTGGGAGGAGTGAACAGTTTCATTACTGTTGGTGACACCGGTTATTCTCGCCTGAACAAAACGTCTGACGTGTAGAGCGGAGTGCTGGCTGTGAACCTCGATGAAATAATTGAATTCTATTTAATTCAATTTTCACTCTTCCCCCACCACGGTTGTTAAAGGACAATTTTTTCATTCTATATTATATTTCTTTCAATCCATCATTCAATAATTTTTCTTCGAAAATCCTGTGCAATGGGTTCTAAAACTACGACGTTTTCTACTATTTTTCGAGGGCACGAGCTGGGAACTTGGGGAATATATAGAATTTTGATTTAAGTTTCACAAGGTTGCTCCAGGAGAAATGCTTTTAGTGGGCAGTTGGATAAATAGGCCCCGAAACGGAAAAAACTCTATATCTAATAATAATGTATAATCCATATATGTAATCATAGAAATGATATATAAGTATATATGTTTGAGATTCTTGGAAAAAAACATGCAGCTTAAAAAAAAAGTAAGTATATAAATATAAATAAATAAGTAAAATAATAATAATAATAATTTTTTACCCCAGAAATTACGATTTTAGATAGAGGTGGGTTTGTCTGGTGGGACAACCTGTGTATAAATTTAATTATTATTACTATTATTACTTCTTATTTGGATTATACATTATTATTTTTTTACCAGGTAATTTTTAAAATGTTTATATTTTACAAAAACATTGAAAGTTTTCTGCGAAAATACTGAAATATACGTATTTCTTATACTTTTGAAATATTGAAAAATGTGAGGGACAATTCAATTTGCAAAATCTCTTGTGGAAACTCCAAAAAATTGTAAGAAATTCTAACATAGGTTGGTATAGGTACATAGCTAAATACTATATATATACAGTTTTCTAGGCATTTTTTTAACTGCAAAATTTGGCAAATATAAGAAAAACTACGAAAATTCGTTCATTTGGTCATCTGCATGACTGAAACTTTTTTGTTTTTTGTTTGGTAGAACAATCGAAACAGAGTCCGGAATTCCTTCTTAGAAAGAATGGAACATCATGTTGATCTAAGTACAAGGTATATCTAATAATAAATTGATGCAATGGAATTTCTTGAGCCCCGAACTTCGCTGTAATGAGGCATGAAAATAATTCAAATATGCATCCTACGTTGAAAATGATGAGTTTTGTCCTATAATTGGATATTAATATGCATTCCGTCGCCACATACATAATTTTATTAATGGTTCGACGATGTGATATCAATTATAAAATCATCCTGGAACGTATAATGAGAAAAACAGAGAGCGAATACGTGAAAATGAAGAGAAATAGAAATTCGTTGCATGATGGCGAGAAAAACCGGAGAAAATGGGCGGCTCATAACGGGGTTCGCGGAGATTAGCATTGCCGGCTTCTATTAGAATTTCAGGTCACCCATTATGATTTCGTTCTGAATTTCTCCCTCCAGGCCCGGGGTTATTAGGCTCTTTTAAAAAACATAACCCTTCCTCTTTTCACTTTCCCCGTCTCCTTTATCCAACGTAGATTCGTACTCTTGTGCTTTAATGCCAGCTTGCGCTTTCTCTAAGTCAATAAAGAAGGAACGTAGCAAGCAAGCAGTTTTTGCTTCTTTACAGTTGGAGGTAGAGAAATTTCGTGTTCGTATGAGGTTGAACTTTGTTGTCCTCCAAAATTGTAATTGAACAATGTTGGTTCCGTGTTTATCAATGTGATCTGTATATATTTTTATGGACGGTTCCTTATCTCAAAACTGTCAACACACGTTTTGTGTGTGCTCACGCGTGTGTGTATTGAGTTCCACGATTACCGACATTTCCATGCCGTCCGGAAGTTAGCCGAAAGGTAGTCATGTGACAGTAGATACCATTTGCTGTGCCTGTCGGAGTAATATTGTGTACCTGTATCATCTAGTGCAGCCCATGGACTCACAGTAGCCACATTCTACGTCATGATGCGGTTGCCAAGCATAACAGGTTTGTTTTCTGTCATCTAGTGGCTAGGATGTGGTCATTGCAGAGATCATATCATGTATGCCGAGTGACCGGGGCAAGAAGGCCGGGTATTGTTGTCACTAAGCCCGATAGTTCTGCCATAATCCTGGATTTCAAGGTTGTCAGTGGCAGCATGGAAAGGGAGCAGACCTGGCGGGCAAAAATAGATAAGCAGGTATGATAGAAGTGACATGCAGCAAGCAATATCCTTGCTAAAAAAAGTGTTGGCAAATAACATCAGGTCTGACCGCAACAGTGCCAAGGCGCGGGGTATGGTGCGGAAAAATTGCCATGGAGTTACTCGAGTTGGGCACCTCAGCAGCAGTGCTTCATATTATCACCACCCGCGTCCTTCAGGACTCTTATCTGAACTGGTGGTCTTTTTATCGCGGCACTTCCTTTCATGCGTCTCTCCCTCTCCGCATTCCTCAGCTACCTTAATCCCTAGAGCCGGCGTCGGGTAAACCTGGGCGTCCTCCTACTTGTTAATTTAGTTTATCTTTTATATTTTAATAGTGTCCCCTCCACCTTTAAAGGTATATATATATATATATATATATATATATATATATATATATATATATATATATATATATATATATATATATATATATATATATATATATACCTATATATAACTAAGACTATATATACACATAAAAGGCGTGTGCGCGCGGCGGCGTCTGTCTGTGTGTTGAGCTTGATTTCTTCAATTTTCAACACATTTTGATGAAATGTTCAGGAAATGTGCGAGTTTAGTTGCAGATGGTTCCCTTTCAGTTTCATTGCTCACAAATCAATACTTCACTTTGCGCATCCGCTAACGTAGCAATCCAATCAAGCATTGGATATTGCACTCAAAGCACTCAACGTCATTAAGCTGTCCGATTGCGCTCAGATTTGGAGGGTAGTTTACAGAGGACGATTGATTCTTCCCATATTATGTTATCAAATTCATCACGGTCGTATAGTTTTAGATGCTGCCCATCACGAATATCAAATCCTTACAACTAGCATTACATTACAGTTTCATTTGATTTCGATGAATTTATCTGGGAATTTCGGTTGAGGATGGTGCTCAATCGATTTAATCATTAATCAAATAATAGTTTTTACTGTAAATTCGCAACCATCTAAAACCTTGATTTATTATATTCTATTTATTATATCAACTCCAGAAATCGGAAATTGAGGGGGTGAATATCGATTTTTTGATTTAATCGATTTTTTATTTCCATCTTTACCTTGGACACTCAGCACCAGGTACCTTTAATCTGTTACAAGGTATGTAAATGAAAACATTTACATTTCATTTCATTGGGGTCTGCGCCAAATGAATTTTTAAACACTATATAAATTTGAATATCCAGTACCGATTAGTGTAAATGGAGCTAACGATGAGGACAGGCGAGAAAAATTAGAAAATGTTGGGACGTTTGATCAACGCGTTGAAGTGAAAGCTCTTTTATTTCTATAACGATGCCCTTCGTTATCAAAATCTCATGTATTATTCTAGGAGTAGAACTTGAGAAACAGAATTCGTTCATAAACGGGAGATGAGCCCATCTCACTTAACCGCAGCGCTAGTTCATTTCAATTTCAAAAAACCCATGTTTTCTGTTATGTTAAAAACGACTCCATGAATAACACGGGTTTCACAAATGGATCCTCACTGGTGTTATTACGCTCTTTGTGATTTAATGAGGACGGTCGCCACAACCCATTTATCTCTCGCCTTCGAACTAATGGGTGCTAAAAGGCGGTAGCTCCATGAAGTGCACGCTGCAGAAAATTGTGTTAGATCGCTAAGTTCCTCATCTCACCTCTTATCAGATGACCCATCGACGTTACTTTGTGCGGTAGACATTTTAATTATAACTTTAACTCAGTTCCGATGACCTAAGTATAAAAAAAATGCGTAACAACGGACTCACTTGACTTAATTCTACAAAAAAAAAAAAAAAAAAAAAAAAAAAAAAACGCAGTTTGCATCTCAGATCATGAGATGTTGTGATAAAATGAGAGCATACCTAAAACTGACAACGATTTTCCTGCTATGAAAACTAAGGTAGTTACACACAAAGGTTTATCATTGGAATTAATACACATACAAAATTAGTAGGAAAAATAACAGTATTACAGGGCAATAGGTGAAAAACCCGAAGCTCCCTGTAAGATGACTGTCTGAACACATCAACACCCAGTAGTTCAAAGAACAATAAAACACTTTATAAATTTACAAAAACTTATTAAAAAAAAAAAAAAAACAAAAAAAAAAAAAACATAATTCTAAAAAAATAATTAAATATGCAAACTGCAAATAATATTCTCTGTTTCAAAATATCTTACCTTCATCAACCAATTAAATATTCTCCTTTTATATACTTGTCATGGACACAGCTATGGTGATTTAAGATCAGTATCGATCACACGGCGAACCATATAATAACATGCGTTGAGGGCTCCTTGTCATAAGCGTAAGTGCAGGTTTGTGCGCAACCACATTACCACAAAACCTAAAGCGAGTACCGTACTCGTGCTGATGACCAATCGCGTCCACATTCGGTTGTTTATAGAACATGAGTAAAAGGGATTTAACGAATAGCTGCCTTGGAGTGAAAACCTTAAATTCATCGTAAAGACACTTAATGGGGTGAATTCTTGGTTGTTTTCAAATAATATTTATAATTGATCTTTGTATAGTATCGATTCTTTCCATGTGCGATGGTTATGCTCCTCCCCACGCTATAACTCCATATCGTATAAGAGACTGTACAAGAGCAACATATAACGTGCGAAGCTTATCACGTTTAAAAATATACTAGAAGTAGGCGTTTCAGGCGCTCCATTTCAAATTTCAGCACTGTAGGGTAATTAGGAAGGAAATTAGCAACAGGGGTTTGTGAGCTGATCAGTGCGCTCAAGTCCCTTGTAATCGGGTTCGAGAAATCCCAAAGGCGCTCCATTTCAAATTTCAGCTCTGTAGGTCGAAAAGGAAAGAAGTTATTCCCAGGTGATAGTTTGTGCTTCAAAAATGGATGATGGGGCATCGGATGCTTGATGAGTAACTTAGCCCGAACAAAAGAATCAAACAAATTGGGACATCACGCCGAGCACGTAACCAGTGCTTTTCAGGAATATATGGAGGGAGAAATGGTAGCGTAAGATGTGACGATGTTTCAGATAAATCAATAGTTTTCAATCATTGGCAACCATTTTAGTACTATGAAAATTAGCTCAGGTACAGTTCGCTAACATCGATTTGGTTGTAAGCTAGAATCATCAGAAAATTTCGTCACCCAAAAAAATTTAAATGAACGAAGTTAATACATTTTTCTGAAAACCAATTTAGGGCATATTAAATTAAACTATCTGTTACAATTTTTTGAGAGCAGAAAACGTGCCCACAAAAGAGGTAACCTGTACTTTCCATATGCATTAATGATCCTCTGACTATTATTTGATATGTTTAGTAGTTTGTTCTGTATTATTTTGCTTCTCTAGAAATTGGCGAAAAGATTGCAATTGATAAAAGAAACGGCTCTTGGTTGTCAATTTTACCGACTGCGGCGCCCACACATAATCCTTTCCGCCTTTCCCCGTTTCTCCTCTCACAGTGTAAATCGAAAAAAGTAATTGGTTGTTGATATGCTCTCAGCGGTCTATTAAATCCGATCCATTTCCCTTAGGATGGAAGCCGGAGGGGGGGTAGCAAAAAATGAACTCGGGAGGGGTGGAAAAATAAAACAATTCGTTCCAGATCCCTCCGGAGGACTTTGCCAGCTTTATTTTGCAGAAGGGAAGTATTGACTGGCCCTCTCTGCCTCTAAGCTTCCCAATCTTTCGGCCTCTGTTCTGATACCGAATTATATTCGACCGGCCGGACTCTCTTGAAAACGATTTTCTTTCGTTTGGCGAACATCACTTTCCAAAGCGTGTTTCCCTCGGGCTTTCATCCACTGTCGGTTTTCCCTTTGATATCTTACATGTCTTCCGATATTAGCGCGATGTATCACCACGGTTCTCAATCGTTTGACCCTTCTGGTTGACAGCTTTTATATGGCTTCTCCAGCATCAAGATGTCTAGTCTATTGATGATATATTCCAAGATATTATAAGTTAAGGAAAATTACATAGTATTTTCTAGTGCAAAGGCAAGCTTAGTTACTAAACCAGTGGTTAGATCATCTACATAATCTTTGATTCTAGTTCTAGGGGATAGTCACCAATAAAAGACACGAGTGCCAGAATAATATACTACTATTGCCCGTAGATCCCATGCGCTAAGCCTATGTACTCTTGTTCAAGGTTATACCTCAAACTCCTCGTTATTCGATGCTGCGCTGTACGATTTAGTATTGTCTGTTCTTTTGGAATAAAAAGTTGGGAGTCTTGATTCGGACATGACCAAAGATCGATACTACTAGTGTGCGTTTTGATTTAGCAACTTTGGAGTCAATTTACACTGATTCTGTGTACGTATTTTAAATAATTCACACCTACATGGTGGTAATTTAATACATAATAGCTAATATAAAACAAAATGTTTCCCCCTTGCTACCTAAATTGTGGTATTTAGTTCTGCTAAAGCTGTTGATTTTTCTGGGTTTTTGTTAGATCTGAAGATGAATTAGGTTACCTGTGGAGCCTCGTCAATAGTCTAGATATCAGGACATGTTCTTGTTAAAAGTATTTTAACCATGAGTTAACCATTCTCTATTATTTAAAAAATGCAATAAGTAAGTGTATAATTGTATTTCGTGTTGGGCATTCCGCAAAGATTTATCTATTGATTGATGTGGCAAAAATGAAAGTGGCAGTTCGCTAGTTGATGGAAGGTAGAGGAGAGGGCTACAATTTATGTCATAGGAAAGACAATTTATGGTGATATTTATACAAACTCAGTCGATGTTACCATTACAACAAGCTCAAGTAACTACTGAGATGGTACTGGAAAAGCTGCTAGGAAAATGAATGGATGTGGAAGTCCATGATTTCCTTGTGCAGATTTTTTGATTGATTTCTAGTGTTTTGCTTACGACGGAATGCATTTGGAGTTAGCGGTTGAATAATGCCGTGGTCGATGTCATTCATTGAATGGGTTGGCGATAAATGCTCTCAGACTAGGCCGATTACTACTAGCAATGAAAAAATGTAGTGTTAATACGCCAGTTGGAGTTGGGGAATGTCTGAGTCAAATTATAGGGATGTAGCCACATGCCTGACGAAGTGACAGGAGACGATGTCACTGAAGCTTGTGCTGACAAACATACTTGCAATGGACTAAGTGCAATAAGTTCTTTGTTTGTGCAACAAGGCTGAGGGCTGCTGATATTTCGTACAAAAAAATGCTGTAAACTCTGTAATCTGTAAACAGTATATAGAAATCGTCGCAAGGTCAGTTTTTCTGGGAGAGTTGCAAGGCTTTTCTTCAATACATATCGTTGTAGTAATAATATTACATATATCCTAGCAAGGTCAGTTTTTCTGGGAGAGTTGCAAGGCTTTTCTTCAATACATATCGTTGTAGTAATAATATTACATATTAATTATTACATAATAATATAACACTACACAATTCAAAAATTATAATATATCTCAGTTCCAGCTGCAATGGGAATGGTAAGATTGAAGTATATGTTGGTTTATATTGATGTATTACCAACAAGTGATGCTTTGAAAAGGAATTTATTTTCAATTAAACCAAATCACCCCAAATTATCTATCCTTGTCATGAAACTCTTCTCCGCTATAACTCGTGTACTTTTTTTTTCAGGTAAGAAAAATCAAGGCCTAGGCCCAGAATACCCACTAATTCGGTATGTTTAATATATCACATTACCTTATGTTTTTTCATATACGTGAAAAGGGAAGTAATGTTTAGTCTGGTGTATTATGCTTTATGTTTTTTTTTTTTTTTTTTACTGGAAAATAAATTTTGTGTGAGTCACATTGAGAGCTTATCCATTTGAAACAACAAAATTATTGTTTTGTCTTGTACCAAATATGAAACTTTGTTTATAAAACCCAAGTTATATACGTGCTTACTAATCCAATGTTCATCAAGTTGATGAATTGTAGGGTTATTGTTAGAAGTTCGTCTGCATGTTCCATCCCCACAGTACCTACTGTAAGATAATACAATCACTAGTTGGTAATATAGTATTTTTCGATCATTTCGTCCATATAGATTGCCATATACATTGCTAATCTATTTAATGTCCCAATTGTATATATTATGTGTCAACGGTCAAATAATTGAGCAAACTGTACTACCCACCAATATTGGCTAACCCAAACCATACTCTGAGATCGGAATACTACTCTTCTTAAACAACAACAGCGTCAGATGTGTAGATACATTCATTTGTCTAATATGTGTAGGTAACGAAATGTTCTCACTTTGGATTCTTACTCATGTTTTTTGTGAAACTAACTGAATGAAATCCCCCTTCGTTGTATGTCACCAAGGAATATTATATATATATATCATGGTACATGGCAGGCTATAGCTTAGGGATCTTCATTCCACGTATGAATGACCCATTGACCTATAATACACTCTGCACCGGAGCATTTGGTAAATCTATATCAAATCCCGGCTCCATTCACGCGGCAAGTGTGGTATCGCGATCATTGCAATTTTCCTTCCGCGGATGACAACCAACAGGAATTCGGCGGCTGTTATCCTCGGTTGATAGTTATCAATAATCCCTCCCTTCGTCGGGTGTTATCGACAAACGTCAGCAACTGTGTTGATTAATAAAAGTTGAAAGCGAGCGACAGGCCCCAGGAAAGGGACAATATGGGGAAGCGCGGGAGATATGGCGGGCGGTCGCCTCCCTTCTCACCATAGAATTCAGTCTATTGTGCCAGATAAAATCATCAGCCACACTATCGATCACGCTCGGTATGTTCGATGAAGCGTTATGCCCGTTTTCAGAGAGAAACGTAACATTCATTCTCTTCTTTTTTTCATTACAGTTATGATTGTTGTGGAAAAAACTGCTCAGCATGAGTTCCTCCCACAGTACCGACTAATTTATGGGGTACGATTAGCATTTACTTACTTTGTTGATACTATTTTGGTGTTTGGTTGATGTTGTGTTACGGTTACTGTAATTACATTATTCCCTTCCCAGAAATTAACAATGCTCGGCACAGCAGTACAGCTGGTAGTCTACTGCTGACAGTTGTACCAACGGCCTTTGGTTTCTTTGATGTTTCTCCGAATCTGTTCTGAGATGCTCTGGCGCTCTGATATTGTTGTGAACTGGCGGCCTCTCAGCCAAGTGGGATGGATTTTGATGAATTCATCGACAGCAACCACCTCCTCTACTGTGGAAAAAGAGGAGATCAAACGTTCGGATGGCTTTTCTGGCATGGGGTGCGCTTGAGTAGACAGTGGGGGCAGGTCGGATTCAAATCGCGATCGCAGCGAACCTGGCGGTATGTCCTACTAATCTGAATTTTTATTAAGGGACTACTTGATGTTATGCAATTTTGAGATGCGACCTTGCGAGCATCCAGACCACCAAACTATGCACAACAACTAATCTATATTGGACCGAACCTACCGCCATACTGCCAGGTTCGCTGCGATCGCGATTCGAATCCGGCCTGCCCCCATTATCTTGTTGTGCGCTTGTAGCCATAATTTGCAAACATCTTCAGCCTAACTGTGTCAGACTCCAAACGTGTGGATACTTCTAACATCCGCATAGAAATACATCCTGGGTCAAAAGCATCCTGGATTTGGAAGCAATTCCCTAACGGGCTGCAAATGAAAAGCAACTTAAGTAGTCTCTAGAAAAAAGAAAAACATCTAGTAAGTCGGATCAGTATGGTTCCTGAGAAAAATCGCCTTCTAGGTTTAAAAATGCAATTTTACTAGAGACATAAAAATACCAAAAAAGTCACTTTGTAATGACGTCAGATGAAGGTTAATGTTGTTGTTGTATAATTTCATGACGACGAAGAAGAAGCCAATGAATAATATCAGCCACACAATCAACACTTGCATGTTGAAATAAAAGTAGATACATACAATCGGTGATAAGGAATCAGTATTGTTTTTTCAGTGTCTGGCTAGAACGTAGTACAGTTCGAATTTTCGCTAATTTTTGTGTCGAATTTAAATGTATTTTTTTCATAGTTGTTGATGTTATGGAAAAATATTTTAAAATAAAAAAAATTTGAAATTGTTATTGTGTCCTCTTAAAATACTACTAGTTATTGATTGGGCGACAAGTTCACCCTCTTTGAAAAGTCAATGGGTTTTTGACCTCGTTAATTCTGATTCATGTTTCCGCAAAATATTTCCAGCGATAACGCGAGAGGAAACTTTACATTGTACTGTAGATCTTCATCTGCGGGCGTCAGATAGAGCTCGCCCCAGTTTTGTGGGTGATTTAGTTAGTTTTTTTTTCTTTACTGGCAATAAAAACGGCTCTTTCGGACCACACTCCTTCAGCGCCCGCCTGGCGCGCTCGCTTCGCCCTTTAAAATGCTCCTTGAATGTGATCTACGGGAGAACGACGCTCCAACGTACTATTTTCTGGGGCTTAACTAGACCATTTTAAGAGGTTTTTCGTGTTGCTTGGGTCTTTTCCTAGGGAAAAACTCTTGCGAGAGACTGGTTGAGAGCTAATATTTTTCTGATGTTTCTCTTGACTGGGCTTTGGTATATTGCCATGATTCTCTATAATGGACCTAATTATATAAAGGGGGTTTTAGTATCGGAGGGTTCTCCGAGCTTTTTCTCAGTCTCACATTTAGTGAATTGTTGATAGTCGTAGATTTATCGATTGTTTTGGTACTGCGGGTATATAAACTTGATGCAGCTCATTCATTCGCATAATGAATACAATTTGAGGTTCGGAATATTTTGTTAGCATGTAACCGCCCGTGTTGAAAGGAACATTTCTGGTTCCAAAATCCAGAATCAAACCAAATCGGGTCAATGGAGTTGATATACATGAGTTTAGTAATTTGGGAAAGTTGACCAAGTTACATATTGATTTTTCATGGTATAATATATTTCCTCTTCCTGCGGAGAACATGGCTGTATTTTGTGATTATATTTAGGATTAATTGCAAATATATTCAACAACTTGTGCGCAATATTATTTACTAGCCGCTCCGGCTCGCTACGCTCGCCTCCACGTCCCGCTCGCAAAGTCTGGCATGTAGAAAATGTTGCTCGATTCGCTCGCAAAGTATGGCATTTAGGGAATTTTACTCGCTTTGCTCGCAAACGGTAGATCCCTAAGGGTAGGTTTAACTTCTGTAGGGGATGCTGCTCGCTACGCTCGCTTGAGGAAGTTATACTGCCCACCCAACTTGGTAGACGTTTTTTTCTGTTGGGGAATTCTTACTTACGAATTAAATCTTATAAAACTACGTGGAACCACGAAAAGTTTATTAGGGGATGTTGCTCGCTTCGCTCGCAAGTCCGTATTTATTCTGTAGGGGATGCTGCTCGCTTCGCTCGCTTGAAGAAGTTATACTGCCCACCCAACTTGGCAGACGTTTTTTTCTGTTGGAAATTCTTACAAACAAATTAATTCTTATAAAACTACGTGGAACCACGAAAAGTTTATTAGGGAATGTTGTACTGCCCACCCAACTTGGCAGACGTTTTTTTCAGTTGGGAATTCTTACAAACAAATTAAATCTTAGAAACTACGTGGAACCACGAAAAGTTTATTCGGGGATGTTGCTCGCTTCGCTCGCAAGGTATACCTGTATATGTGTAGGACAAAGTCCGTATTTATTATTTGAAATGGCTCTCGCTTCGCTCGCAAGGTATTGCGTAGAAGTGCAAATGGGAACCCCCCTGTGAGGGTCCCTTCAGGTAAGCAACGTTGTGTAACGGCGGCCCGTGGTCGATTAATTTCTGATGTTAAACGCTTCCCTCGCAATTCCCCTCCCAATTTGACCTACTTTCCGTCACTTTTTTCGATATCCGACTTCGGATTCAGATTCGGCGGGATCAAAGCTGTATTTCGCCCGCGAAAACCGTTCCGAAAAACGTACTTTTATGGGGTATATTTTAATCGGAAAAAACGTAGTTTTTCGTCGGACTTTTAACAACAAATTAAATCTTATGAAACTACGTGGAACCACAAAAAGTTTATTCGGGGATGTTGCTCGCTTCGCTCGCAAGGTATTGCTGTATATTTGTAGGAAAAAATCCGAATTTATTCTGTTGACATGGCTCTCGCTTCGCTCGCAAGGTATACCTGTATACCCTTCAAGACGTAAGTGCGTGTACCTGCTCGCAACCCGTTTTCGTCAGGTGCAAGCCCCGCCTCATCAAACCCCTTGACGTCTTCGTAGAGCCTTCTCGCGAACACGGCAAAATTAATTTCTGATGTTAAACGCTTCTTCTCGCTTCCGCTCGCGATTTGACCGACTTAACGTCACTTTTTTCGATATCCGATTTCGGATTCAGATTCGGCGGACCCAAAGCTGTATTTCGCCTGCGAAAACCGTTCCGAAAAACGTACCTTTATGGGGTATATTTTAATCGGAAAAAACCAAGTTTTTCGGCGGACTTTTCGAGAAAACGGGTCCGTATTCTCGCATTTTTTTAACGCATTTCCCGATACTTTTTTCGCGATCCGATCGCGCCGTCGTCTTCCTCGTAGGAAAACCTACGAAACCCGTATTTTTCCGGAATTGTCAACGGCCGTTTAGAGGGGTAGGGGAAGCGGGGAAGTCCAAAAAGCGCACATTAATTCTTACTTCGACCCCCCCTCCCGCCCTACGGCCCATGGTTCGGGTGGGATTAGAAAATTTTAAATTCGCTTATACACCCTATCGGAAAATCCCAAAAAGATCCCCCCACTCGTAGATCCGGCCCACTCAGCCGTTTGGCCGTGCATAGACACGACAGAGCGACAGATAGACAGACAGACAGACGGAGTTTCATTCTTATTAATAACTAGCCGCTCCGGCTCGCTACGCTCGCCTCCACGTCCAGCCGGGGGGCAAGCCCCCCGGACCCCCCATTAAGTTGCTCGCTTCGCTCGCAACGTGTGGCATGTAGGGAATATTGCTCGCTTCGCTCGCAAAGTCTGGCATGTAGGATATGTTGCTCGCTTCGCTCGCAAAGTCTGGCATGTAGAAAATGTTGCTCACTTCGCTCGCAAAGTATGGCATTTGGGGGATGTTGCTCGGTTCGCTCGCAAACGGTAGATCTCTAAGGGTAGGTTTAACTTCTGTAGGGGATGCTGCTCGCTTCGCTCGCAAACGGTAGATCTCTAAGGGTAGGCTTAACTTCTGTAGGGGATGCTGCTCGCTTCGCTCGCTTGAGGAAGTTATACTGCCCACCCAACTTGGCAGACGTTTTTTTCAGTTGGGAATTATTACAAACAAATTAAATCTTATAAAACTACGTGGAACCACGAAAAGTTTATTCGGGGATGTTGCTCGCTTCGCTCGCAAGGTATACCTGTATATGTGTAGGACAAAGTCCGTATTTATTATTTGAAATGGCTCTCGCTTCGCTCGCAAGGTAGGTACCTATGTAGGCATACCTGCTCGCCTCGCAATGTTGTGACATCGAACCCTTCACGTCAATTCTTGAGCCTTCTCTCGTCCACGGCAGAATCATTTTAATCGCTTTGCTCGCTTCTGCTCGCAATTTGACCGAGTTCTCGTCACTTTTTTCGATATCCGATTTCGGATTCAGATTCGGCGGACCCAAAGCTGTATTTTGCCCGCGAAAACCGTTCCGAAAAACGTACCTTTACGGGGTATATTTTAATGGGAAAAAACGTGGTTTTTCGTCGGACTTTTTGAGAAAACGGGTCCGTACTCTCGCATTTTTTTGACGCATTTCCCGATACTTTTTTCGCGATCCGATTGCGCCGTCGTCTTTCTCGTTCAAAAACCTACAAAACCGGTATTTTTCCAGAATTTTCAACGCCTGTTTAGAGGGGTAGGGGAAGCGGGGAAGTCCAAAAAGCGCACATTAATTCTTACTTCGACCCCCCTCCCGCCCTACGGCCCATGGTTCGGGTGGGATTAGAAAATTTTAAATTCGCTCGCTCCCCCTTTCGGAAAATCCCAAGAAGATCCCCCCACTCGTAGACTCCCCCCACTCAGCCGTTTGGCCGTGCATAGACACGACAAACAAACAAATAGACAGACAGACAAACGGAGTTTCATTCTTATTAATAGTATAGATAGAGATAGAGATAGAGAAGAGATAGAGATAGAGATTAATCTAGAATGAGTGACCAAGAGAATGGTTGTGCAATGCTGTGTATGAGAGGGATCTCCTGGACGATGTGATAGAGCGTTCCAGGTACTTAGCCGTATTCCGAAAATGGAGTTATCGATTTATATACTTAGTAAAAATTCACAGTAATTATGCCAAAAACAAATTGGAAAAATGATTGATCTATACATACGGTCGATAGGCTATGTTAGAAAACAATTTTTTCACCAGCTGTACTTTACAGCAAGATCCTATAAAGTACATGGTATCGGATTGTGAAGAACCCATAGTGAAATTATTACAGCAACCGTGATATGGTTTATGGAACAATGCAACATTACTTGGAAATTCTATTTAGTATCTATAAAATTAACACAGGTTTCACAACAGAAAAGAAATTTATCTACGTATCAAATAGCCTATCAACGATTACCGAAATACTCTGTGGTTTTAGTAGGCTTGCCCACAGAACATAGAAACATGATGTTGTTTCTATGTTCTGTGGTTTTACTGCTGTCAATTATATTAAATCATCATTTTTGTAACATGTTTAAATTATGTTAATATCCCAAGTTAGGGCTAGTTTTAAGTTATTGTTTAAATTTATTGCCGAATGGCTTTACGATACGAACTCTTTATGATTGATTGTATGTTTGCTGGCCGAGCGGTGAAACTAATTTTGACGAATTCGTGCAATTCAGTCGACATTGAGCCGACTGATTCTTATTAACCAATCAAAGATGGTAAAAGAATGAATGAATAGAAGCGATACGAAACCGTCAGTGTCAATCATATCCTGTAAATTGCCCTGCCGTTTGTGGGATACGAAATTCTAGAAGCGACATTAAGTCTTGATATTAGTCACTTTTAATAATAAAATTTCCTCGTTCTGATTAATGCTCAGCGGTTTCTCAACTGCCCTTCGCGGATTACAAGAAGGGAGAAAAATAGCAATCCTTGCAGGTTTTTTAAATGCCTTTTCGACTAGTTACGAAACCGTTATTTCGTTAGGACGTTCGTTTTGTGAACTTTCCAGACAAGACAGCTGAGGCAAACGATTTTTCTCCTTCCAGCTCGTTTCTATTTAGTTACGGGAGAGCTCCCTTTTTGAGCTGACCGAGTGCGGATTCATCAGTTTAACTCATTTGATGCCTCCTTTTATTTTTCAACGTTCTCCACCCGCTCACTGCATTTTCCGCTGTGTAAAAATCCGCGCTGGTTACTCGTAATGTGGTTTCTACAAGTTTCGTTGCCAAAAATATTTTAGATGTATCAAGAGCTGCGATTTCGTATGAAAGGAAGAACAAGAACGAGAAGAAGAGAAGTTCATTCTTTAGAAAACACATTCTAATACGTTCAGAAAGAAATCAAATCCTAAAATGGAATGGCTGATTACGGGAAAAAAACCGCTGCAAATTATTACACAAAGGTTTATTAATTTTGTATTATATAACCCTTTTACACAGATCATTGGTCAATAATTATTACTAAGCCCCATGTATATCTAGTAAAAGATCAAAACGTGTCTCGTGCCTCCCAAAGGGATTCACACCTTTACAGCTCTGGACCCCACACGTTTACGGTTTATTGTAGGTGAATGTTGAAGAATTTCCCAAAAATGTCAAAACAACAAAACAAAAAACTTTGCAAAACGGCAGGTTGAAAAGGAAAGAAATTAGCCTCAGAGGCCCCATCAGCTGTTCAGTGATCCTCAGAACCTTGTAATTGTTTTTGAGGTGTCCGGAACGATCTCCATTATGTTTCAGCAACGTGAGTCGATTAGGAAAGAAATTAGCCTCAGAGGTTCCAAAGCTGATAAGAATAACACGAGAACTGAGAATATTACAGAAATATTAAGTAACCAGGTGGCTCAGAAAACACTTAGACCACCGAGAAGTTTCAACGACCTTCTGTTTGCGCGCTAATTGAAGAGAACTAGAACTTTTTGATCAAACTCGACATACACATATCAAAAAGGGTTAAACTCAAGGAATTTCAAAACGAATTTCCATGAAGGAAATTTTGGATTCATTGCAGTAGCCTAATTTTCTTAGGAAATAAGCTGAAACGTTCCGACCTTCGTAGACTCGGATGTAATTGACCTTCTGTTGTTGGAATAATAATTTAAAAAATAATAATTGAACTAAGAGTAGTTCCTAAGTATTTACTAGTCAATATATTAATAAATTAACGTAATTGGAGTAGATGATTTCCTACCTACGCTTCACAAGCCCAATAGGATACAGAAATTATAATAAACTCGATTTCGGGAAGTCAGAATTCCATTTGAATGATGTTATATGCTGATACAATAATTGTCATCGTTTTCAAGGCGATTTTTCATATGTTTTACTGGTTACGATTCACTCCCGTGTTGATGTTTTTTTTCTTGTCTAGGGCAAGCAAACGAATAAACGCATAGCGTCTGGGGTGGTTTCGTTCGATTCTTTTGGCGGATACCTATAAATTAATCTAAAAAAAATCATTACTGTTACATGGAAAGATTTCAAGACCTCGATTTGTGAATATTTTAGCCTTCCGTTCTACCATTTAGTTTTGATCAAATGCGATGCCGATGTTACTGGCTCATCCCCAGCCGATAAATGATTTTCAAGCCAAATTTATTAAAATTTGGTACGGCGGATGGACGGATTTGTTTTAATTTGATTTTTGGATTCTAAACATCTTGAAACGTAAACCAACAAATTTTGAGGGGGGGTTAAAATTTTTTTTCTTGGTCGATTACAAAGGTTCATTATTGAAAATAATGATCCAAAAAAATCTCCAAAACTGACAAATGAAAAAGATAACTGAACAAAGAAAAAAAATCAAGGGAGTTACTTATATACTACTTACTACCTACCTACTACTTACCTACCCTCCTCTTCTAAAAGTCATTGATGCTCTCAGAGGCATTTTTCTTGTAAAGTCGAAAGGCCGATCGCTAGAGATTGCTTTCACTTGAAGAATAAAAAAAAAAAAAAATAAAAAAAAAAAAATCTGGGAAATCGCTGCATATTTCGAGGAGTAATGATGTCAAGAAAGTAACATTGATTCCTTAACGGAGCAGAAAGCATGGGCGACCGGGCAGCCCCTTTTTGAACTAAATAATGCCAGCAAAAATTAAAATCAGCTATACTTATATCTCCACAACAACCTTAATCTCTACAACAACTAGCAGTAACGGACTATTTGTGCCTAAACCAAAACCAAATCAAAAAAGCAAATAGTCTTCTCATGCGTTAAAGTTGTCCGGATGAATGTCATGACTTTAAATTCCGGTACTACTGAACAGCAAGGTGCAAAGTATGAGACGTCTTCACGTGCATGAGTGATACAAAATGAACATTCATCTCGTGTCTGGATCCCTCTCATATGGAACAGGAGGTATCCCCGCAGCTTCAACAGCCATCTGCTGGCTAAACGTCGACTACATTCTCTCTAATAAGACTTGCTGATTTGATCCGTGGATTCAGTATTCTGTACAAGATGAATCTACTTGTATGTGAATTCACCCTCCTTTGCCATGCAAAATTCCACTTTTCTTTCTTATGCTTTGCAAGTATCTGCTCAGCGCCCATTCTCAAAATCTTTCTGTCCATGTAGCACAGGCTGTTTAGAATCGCATACCTATTGGCCATGTGGTTCCAATGTTTTACCTGACGCCCGTTACTGATTCTTCCCTATCAGTACATTTGACACCATTTTAGGGAATCTCGTGCCCTGCACTCATGACTGCATGGTTACAGATTTAATCCTTCTTCCCTAGACGACCTGCATCATTGTATTCAATTTCGGAAAATGAAATACAAAATCGTTTTCGCTATTTTTTGAATCTTAATTGCTTGCTGGGATTAATTGGTATTACAGTCTGATTCCCACTTCACACAGTTACTGTTGGGTAGTTGGGTAACGCAAACTAAAGTATCTACCAACTGTTATAGCTTCACTAATTACTATTAAGCTAGGTTATCTACAGTTATCTACTACGAAGAATAGTTTTTCAGGAATAAATCATACATAAAAAAATGTGTTGACTTAAAACTGTATTTTTTCTTAATTTGAGGCTGTTGTCTATAGTGATTTCTCCACAATGAGTCTAATTTTGCCTCTGTTTCCTAGTCTTTGGGGTGAAATGTTGTTGATTGTTGAAATAATATTGATCTGTTCATTTTTGTGTTGTAATGACGACCGTCAAAATTGCATTATAGCATTACTTCTTCTCCTCCTAGTCTCATTTATGTAATATAATAGTGTCGAATTAGATTGAGAAAAGAAGTGATCAAATAATAATAGAGTAGAAAAGTCTGATAAAAACTTTCTATCTAAATCTTTGGAAATAGCTGTTAATAGAAGCAGGGTGAGGTTGAAGGTGCAAAGCCAAGAGACGATCGCTATGAATAGAACCACAATAAAGTCTGATAGCGATAACATTGAAGTGTGACGGTAACAAAAGGTTCGACTTTACTGGGTCGTTTACCTTCCATCGAGCTCAATCTTGTCAAGAGTGGATCTTGCTAAAGGTCTTGATATTTTATTTTCGCAAAGGACACGAGAGATTCGTTACGAAGAAAAATCATTATTGTAGTAATGAAGAAGAGGTTTGACATGAATGGTCGCTGTTCAGATTTCCAAAAACCTCTTTCGATTGGACATTCGCTATACCAAAGCAGGTTAGTTATTGGTTATTTCCACAGTATTTCAGAGAGTGTTCGTGAAGATGGATTAGTGTTAGGAAATCTTGTTTAACTCTCCGTTGATCGTGCGAGGGCACAGCATTCCCAAAATCAAGACGTATTATTATGTCTTTGCAATGACTCCATGATATGCTTTCCTCACCTCTCCCTCTACCTGTCCAGCGCGGTCTGTGTTTTTACCAAGCGCAGTATAAATTGGATTATTATTAAACAGTAATTTGTGATTAGCGTCAGAGCACAATGGTCGGTCTGTTCTAGTTAGATTCTCACACTTCCATAGGCTAACTGTAAACATTTAAGTGCAACACACTACTCTATATCTCGTTACTCTGATTTCCCAATTAGTAATAGATGAACAAGTACCTACTCCGGAAATATTAACTGTGACCACCGTGGAATGACCTCTAGCGATGCTTGAACTTCACGCTGATTGTTTCACGGCAGCCGCGTTCGCCGTCGATTCGTAAAACTGTGTTATACAAATGGGAGGAGACGGTAGACGTGTTAAACACACTGTGACAATGCAACTCTCTGGAGCGTGACCATCCTGCAACAAAGTGGGGACTGCACAAGTTTTGATATCTCCCTTTTTACACCAGTGATTCAAAACTTCACCTACTTCGAGTGAATAGTTGAGGTTATTGTGCTAGCTCCGAAATTTTGTAAAATTAAATGCCTATCCGAAAGCTGTCTTCATGGAAATCAGATTTAGAACACGCTAAAACGATTGCTGGGCTTTGAATTAGTTTTATAGTCATTCTATCTTCAGCTTCACTCCGGAATCGTGTCACTAAGTAATTAAGTAAATTATAGGTATAACGAAAATCTATGCCATTCTCGTCAGAATTAGCAAAGACCTACTGTAATCTGAGATGCCGCACAGCGCGTCAATGGAGCTTCGAACTAAAAGGTCCGCTGCTAGGAGCGCTAGGGAACGATGGACCTAAGGAACATGGTGGTTGACATAACTTTACCCTTGTTGATACCTTGTGACCCGTTTTCTCTACGATTCGTTCCCGCACCATCATTCTTATCAATGCTGGTCAAAAATGAGACTTATATTAGTAATAAATAAATTATTATAAAAAACGGTAGGTACCTACTGCATGCGTACGATGACAAGGTACGGAGGTGCACTGATCAGCTGAGGGACCCTTGAGGCTATTTTCATCCATAATCGAAGGGGAAAGTTCACAGAACTTCTATATTAAGTGACAAATCGACTGACTGACTTCAGTACTTCTTCGACGGCCTGATGATGATGTTCTTACATCGAAAGTACTCTCCCCCGACACTCGAATTGCCGAGTATGACGACGGGCTCCTCCAAAAGTTTTGTAAATGATAATTTTAACTACTAGCGGAAATAGCTGTTTAGTTTTAATATAATAGACAAGTATTTCCACCGTTCGGTACAGTTTTGTGTGAGGCCATTTATTCCTTTGTAGCTGGATATTTATCACATTCTCCTCCGCAACTCCTTTTCTTCTCTAACCCCACAATCCATTCTTGTCTTTTTCGCTGACACTATCAATCACCAATATTTACGACGGGCGCCGAGCTAGGGTACATCCAAGTCGATGCTACTTCCTAATCAATTTTTTATGAGGCCTGTCACCTATTACAGCAATTTATTTAATCTCTGGATATTTATCCGCTATATTACCAACATCTGTGGTTTTCTAAGTTGACAACGGTTGAGCCTTGTCAATTCTCTCTTTTTTTACCCTAGGGTGTTAAGATTTGTTAGGGACGTTCGAGTATCGGCACCTGAGTAAAAGCGCGTTCCACGTTTCTTCAATATTTAGCCGTTAGTTTCTAGGTGGAAACAAAAGTGGGTCTGGGGTTTTTTTACCCTTTTTCGAGCTATAAGGTTTTGTATTCACGTTGCCAACCTATGAGAATTCCATAACGCATTACTGAAATTCTGTCGATCTAGGGGAAATCATGTAGGTTCTTCTGATAGGGCTGTGATGCACCGTACTTTTATAAATATAGCGAATCCATTATATTCTAAGCTTCGGTTATGGTTGGCGGGACTTACAAGTGATTTGATTATCTTGTGTAAGGGATAGTTGTTGTTGGTTCCTAAGCGTACACTCTGTAAGGCGACGCAAGGGATTTGAAATCAGTTGGGATTACAATCATTCATTATTTTGTTGTAACCTCCTCTCTACAACTTAATGTGAAATTAAGTAACACTCAGTGATAGCTGTCATGACCTAGAACGGACTTTTTGACATGAATATGTGTTTTACGAGGAGGTCAATCAAAATTCGTTTTACGTTTTTAGAATTATTTTATTTTATTTTTATTTTTTTAACACAAGAAGTACAAACAATCAAAACACTCCAGATCTTCTCGTACCACCGCTTCGTTGCTAGGGAAGTGTATCAAGGATTTAGGTAGCCCCCTAGAGGTGCAATGGGGCCCTAAATCCTCGAAAAAGAGGTAGAGGAAAGAGTGACAGTATCCCGTCAGAGAGATACCCACTCCTACTAATAGCATTAATGTGCTATGTTCGGAGTAGATTAGTTTTTCAGGTCTGTGGTCGGTGGTCTGTTGGTTTTGTGGTCTGTGTTCTTGTGGTGGTCTGTGTAACTCTGTTAGTATTAGACGTACACTCTGTTAGTAACTTTATGCCAAGAAAATCGTTCAGCACTCGTTGGAAAGCTCTCAATTCACCTCAGAACATCACGCGGTCAAATTTCCCCTCCCTTTACTCCCTATTACTTTGGAATTCTTAATTCAACAGGCAGCCTCTCTGGAACATCAAGAGACAAATAAAATGACGGATTTTTCCTGATCAGCTGAGTGAGCTAAATTCTCTTCTATTCACCCTAGGAAATTTAAATTTGGCAGGAAGTTTCCCTGTGGGAGAAAAGTGTCAAATGAAATGACGAACTCCACCTTGATCAGCTGATTAACCTATATCCTCTCCTTTTCACTCTAGCGTGTTGAAATTTGGTAAAGTGGCTCCCCTGGACAAAATGAGAAAAATGAAATGACTGCACTACCGTAGGTTTTGTAAGGTCAAGTCACGTCCTTCTAATTCATATTCCAGGTCAGCAATTAGTATTAAGTGTCAATCACTATCTATTGGGCCTTTCTTAATTTGATACTCAATTTCTCCCATAGATAACTGGAAAAATTATATTACGGAAAGACATATCCATCATCTTTCGTTTCTATCATTGAGGGAGTTATGCATAATTTTCGAGTTACCTCAGGTTTGATTCTTATTCACGGAGGCGGGCTTACCTCGAAAGACCGCAGCTTTAGCGTACAGTCGGAAGTGCAGCTAACGGCATTACTTTTCGGGAAAAAAAGCTCTTCAGATTTATACCCCGGGAGTCGAAACGCGGCGTACAGGGGGGTTTAGTTTCACCGCAATGTGCCGTTTTTCTCTCGAAACCGCCCTCTTTTACCTCGTTTTTTTCCCTTTCTAACCCGTCTTTCCCGCTACCCAGGGTTAACTCCGGACCACTCCGTCCGAAAACCCTCAGGCTTTCGACCAATAGCGTCTTATAAATGGTAATCTGATACACCACACCCCTGGGAGAATCACCTCGACCCTCTTCCTTCCCGCCTCCTTTTTTCCCGTCCTTTTCTCGAGACCCCTCAATTTAATTCCTCCTCATTCGCAGGAGCCTATCCATTCTCATTCCCAGAGTGGATTCGCCCTCTAATCACATTCAAACCCCTCCAGCAACCCCCGGCTTTATCTTGAGAGCTCCTGTTGTGAAAGAATACAAATGTGCTGGTAGGTTAGAAATCACTCTCGCCTATTGTGGTAAAAGAAATGGAATTGCTGAAAGAAAACGTTTTTCTCCCTGTTGTTTTCTTCATTCCTTCTTTGTCTTTGTCTTTCTTTATCTTGAGTATTCTCTTACTTTTCGATTTCGATTCTTGAATTTCGTACCACTAGCCTTTTCCTTTCGAGAAATCACTCTACAAGGAACTTACTTGATAGCAAAACCTTTAGCTTACAACTTGCCTTTTACATTGAGATACAGTGAATAATTATATCAGTAGGTACACGAAGAAGGATCAAACATTTCTTCCCCGACAACACGAAGAATCAAAGGAAGGTTAGAACAATCGTACAGAAAATTGATTTCCGGACATCTTCTAATAACTGTGGTCTCCATCTGATGATGTTTATCTTGTAGTAGTGATGGTAGTAGCGATCATCCTGTCAGTAGTAGGTTTGTGTTTGATGGAAATTTACCATACCTACACATTAGAGACCTAAGCAATAAATCAATTGGGATAAGGTGCTTAGGGATTTTATCATCCAGGGCGAACCTCAGCGGATGCTAACCTTATAAAGTAAAGAGGGTCAAATAAATGTTTTATCTTAAAGTGATGCTACTTATCTTCAAGTAACACTGAAACACCAAGGGGATTTTCCCACCTATCCCGTGTGTTCAGTTTCCAGCATTTCTAGGCTTCCTAGTATTTTTTTTTAATTCATGAAAAGGTTTCGCAATGATAGATTTTGAAAATTTATGAACAAGAAAACGATTATAATTTTCATGAATCATAAATACCAACAAAAAATTAATATCACTGTTATCGTTATGTAAGGTTACTTTGCGATAGGGAGGAAGAGATGATATAGGTAGGTTCGATATAAAGCGTCTTATGTATAGGTGGAATAAATCTGTCTTATTGGAGATGAGGCGCCTTATCCCCCCACACATGCGCAGTAGTGTTTTTCATTCACGATAAGGCGCCTCATTTCTATCTCCCTATCGCTTTACGAACTCTCCATTGTTACCCAGCAGTACTAAACAGATTAAATTTAAAATGTTAGCATAACTGATTTGAGAATAGACCAGCTTTTCAGTCCACAAAGCTGATCCGTGCCTTGTCCGTCACCCGTGTATCCTAAAATGGCCGAAAATGCAATGAAGTGTTTGTTCCGTTCTCAATAACATAATTGATGAACAATAATCTCAATCTCTTTTTACTTGAACGGTTGTTGTCTTAATACTTTCGTGGCACGATTTCAAGTCACTGTTCAGTTTCAGCATGTTCCATGTAATATTTCACAGTCCTTCCCAACTATGTTCACTTATATGAATGATTTATTTCATCCAGATTTATTTTGTAGCTTCGCCTCACTCAGTAATAGAAACATCACACTCGTTTGGTTAATTACCACTATCTACTTCCTATCTCTTTGTTGAGGGTTTCCACGTGGCGGTCGTAGAATAAAGAATAACATTTTCTTTTGATCACTTTATCCGACGAATATCCCTTCCCTCAACTCTCCGAATGTCTTTTTTTGCGATGTTCCTCTCAGCTTCGCTGGTGTTATCCGATACTCTGGATTTTCATTCTCTCAAAGGGTTTAGGGTGGAGGAGTGTGTACTTCGTGACATATCAAGCGCCGATTTCACGGTTGAGTGGAAACTTTTTCCGTTAGTGGACCCAAAACTCCCGAGAGGCGTTCCCTTGAATACCTTTTGCTTCCTTTGCCTCCACGATCTCACAATAAAGTGTACTGCTGTGTTATTCACTTCGTGAACGCTTGTGTTCGCTGTAACTGTACTACATCAGGAAGCGTCTGTTAATGGAGTAGGTATTACATCTACTTTTCTGTTACGTTTACATGGAAGTATGCAGATCCGTAGATTGTAGATAGTAAATTATTTGGGATTCAGCCAGAAGAAGAAAAAGCCCAATTCCGTTACCATATTAATAACAGAATCCGACTTATCGATCTATCTGAGCCCATGTTCAAGAGAGACTACCTCAACGCTTGTTCATTAAGTACAGTCATTATTAAATATCCAGGAGGTATATAGTACGTGTATACAAATCACGTAGAATGTTAATTACAAAAGGGATACAAGCTGCTTGATTTTATGTATTTTATTTTTTCTTCTGTAAACATTATACGTGATATTTGTATACGTCGACTGAATTGACAGGATAGGTGATTATCGTTCCCATAGATGGAAGTCCAGATGGAATCGGAATGTTGAACTCGATTGAAAATTTAAGGTTTTTTTTTCCTTTTTCTGTCTGAATTCCTATCAGCCGCCTTAAAAAACAATCAGGCCGCCGGCCACTGAATAAGTAAATAGATCTGCAGCACCCATAGAGTCGTCTTTGGTCAAGCCCATAGATTAGATTTAGCGATGGATATAGCCTAGAGCTTTAAGCTAAGTGACAGACATAGCCCGTATAGAGGTATACGTCATGTGAAAGGTATATAATATATGACATTCAACTTTTCTGTCATGTTGTTTTTCTGGAATTTCATTATTGTTGGCAAAGTGAACTCAGAATTTTGCAACTAAGAAGTAAAGCGTGCCTTGTAGACGTTTTATTGCAACACTACTCGGGTTTTCCCGCTGAATATTGGTTTTCTGTAGCTTTCAAAAGCAATGAATCCGAATTTGAGGTCAAAAGTGCAAAAACCCCTCCCACCAGAAGACCAAATTCTCTGAAGTTTTGGGAAGAGTTTTACTTTACGAAGAACGGCTTTCCTTCCCTCGGAAGAGCACTCGGGCGATGGGAAGCGGTGTCGCACGTTTTTCCATTTTCTTCAAAGAAAACTCCCTCCGCTTCCCACTTTAATCAACCGTTCCCATTGTCTCCGCTATAGTCGGTGAGGGACAAACGAACCGCAGGGAAAAGGACCCATCATTAAAACGAGCTTTAAAGGTTCTCGTTCTGGTTAATATTGCCCTGAAGGGCGCATTTCGAAATACGTTTCGGGCACAAAGCCTGGCCAAAGGCGACTTCTACGAAATTATTATCTTCTGGAAGGGTGGCAGTCGACGAAACTGTCCAAGCTTTTCCCAACCCCACTTTTCCGGATATTTCGGTCAACATGAAATAATTTTTCACTAGTGTTGCGTATGACCTTATTAGCAAATTGTTGATTAAAAAAAAAATATATATATATGTATATATACTTATACATACATATATATATATATATATATATATATATATATATATATATATATATATATATATATATATATATAATTAAATGCTATGCAATTCTTAGGCCGACCCCCAATAATTTTTTAAATGTCCACTTTTTGTGTAACGTTTTTTGTCCCGAGATGGGAAGCGAGAGGTCGTGGGTTCAAATCCCGGCCAGGCCTGAAATTTTTTTTTTTTTTTCTCGTGAGACGGAGGTTGTGGGTTCGAATCCCGGCCAGGCCTGAAATTTTTTTTTTTTTTTTCTCGTGAGACGAATTGCATAGCAAATTATCCTCGTTTTCTACACAGTAGAAAAGAGAAAAGATCCGGCGAGGCGCGAAGCGCCGAGTATAGATTAGGGGGGTCCTGGGGGGCGAAGCCCCCCTGGCGGGGTCAAGGGGCGGAGCCCCTTGCGAGGCCCGAAGGGCCGAGTATATACATATAATGTATATATATATATATATATATATATATACATATATATATATATATATATATATATATGTACATATACTTTGGAACAGATGTGCACATATCTAAATGTGAATAGCACATATATAAAGATGAATTAAAAGGAAAAACTCACAGTTATGATATTTCGGCTTTATATATATATATATATATATATATATATATATATATATATATATATATATATATATATATATATATATATATATATATATATATATATTTTTGATGGCAATTAAATTGTCTTTTATAAATATTATATATTGACCTTAGTCTTGTATTTAGCCATATTCTCATTTAGGGCAAATACCTACACTTTTTCTGACGAATCTGTTAGGAATAATAGGAAAAATAGGAAAATTGGAATTCTCAAAAATCCTTGGCATAGATTCTCCGCAACAGTTTCAAGAATAAAGGGTAGAACTTTGAAAATAACACCTACATTACTGTAATAGCAGAATGTAATCCCAAAGATTGCAACGTTTTCGAAATAGAAAATCGTTTTTTAATTTTTAATGTATGTTTTTATCGTCCAATTGAGCCAAATTTGAACGGAGAATGTTATGAAACGGTGTAGAAGTTTGTAAAATTGCATTAAGAATTACAGATTTTGAATAAGATGGAAGTGAAGGACGCCAAAATCGCGTTTTCGGCTGGTAAAGTCCCAATGTATTTGGCGCGACCACCCTTGCCTTTGCCCTGTGGCACTAACAAATTTATATGTATAGATCTGCGTTGTTTTAATCCTATTTTTTATATTATATCCTGATCTATCTGCTCAAGCTAAAATTAATCGAATGTACTACTCATGACCACCTCGAATTTTACTTCTATAATTTGGCTCAACAACGGTATATACCTGATTATGCAGCAAGAGTAAGTTTTCTTTCTTTCCTCCAGCTTTTCTCCTTGTTCTAATCAACACAATATTTCCGGGGCCGTCAATTTACCCTTATCATAGGACTTCCAGAAATAAATCAGCTTTCCTTGACACTACAATGGCTTAGGGATCATGAGATGTGATAAAATGATAGCATTCCAACAAGTGGCAAACGATTTTCCTTCTATGAAAACTAAGGGAGTTACATTTCGCTAGTAACGCATTGGTTGTACGTGAAAATCAACAGAAATAGAAAAAAACACTTGATGTCCCTGAGAATTTTCAGAAGAAACGATGGTTTTCCTGGTATGCACGTCTTTTTGACGAGTAGGTGGTTGGTTGAAAAAACGCTTGCATACGAGTCTGCAACACATTGGGACATTTCATATCTTTAGTTGCAGACTCGTATGTGTTGCAGACTCGTATGCAAGCTCTAAGAGCCACTCAGCAGATCCGGACCCTGGGCATCGTCAAGTAAATGTCCTAAAGAGGCTACGAAATTACAGCTTCCTAGAGTGTAAAGTATAGAAATTATCTATTAAAATGATTTAATCACCACTTCACAAATCAAACCGTTCTCGCAATATTCGGATCACCTGCTATGAATCAAATCATCGAAACACCAGCTCAATGAAATCATCAGATATTAACAAGCAGTTGCAATCATGTTCACAGTATCAATAAATGAAAATGATCACCTGTGTGTAAACAATTATTCATATAATCATGCTCATAACTCAGCTTGTTGGCCACGCACTTCGCAGTAGTTAATATAGTATGGTTGGATAAATCGAGAGCTTTCGAACGAATGGTCAACGAATTTTGTGGGATGAAAAATGACGAAGTACCATTTCCCTAGCAACGACTCGGTTGTAGGCGGAAATCATCAGAAATCATTGAGTAACGTAACGTATAACGAAAATTTGGTTGTGTGCCATAGCAAAGACATGAAATGTCAAAATACGAGGAGGCTGATGTAGGACACCCTCTTTGCATTCATTAGTTGTTATTTTCCGAAGTATATTACAATTATCCGAATTTCAGTGAAACCAGTTATCGACGTCATTCTCATCTTTGTCAGTCATTCTGCGCTTGCTTAGAACGTGCCATCAGATGTCCAGAGTCCCAACCTATGTCCTGAAACAAACTGAACTACACCTGTTCATAATTGGTCAAGCCATTACACCGATACTAGGAAGGTTGACGCAAAGTGTATTATTATTCATAATTGGATAATAATTTTTATCAACACCTTTGTAATTATTGCAATGTAATGAAAACATGATGAAGGCACTGATTTAGTGTTTATACAGGGTGTCCCCTAAAAGGTGGTCACTACTTCAGGGGTCGATTCTAAAGCTCATTTCTGATTGAAAGTTTCTCATGAAGATTTGTTTTTAAACGCTCAGTTTTCGAGTAATTTAATTTTTAAGATTTTTTTTTTTTTTTGTCTTTTCAACCATTTGTCACCAAAATCCCTTATTTTGAAATTCAAATTTGAGCATACCGTTCGAAAGAACATTAAATTTGCTATTGGATAGATGCCTAAATATTTTTACGTATTAAGGTTCAAGTTATGAAAATGCCCTATGAAAAGCAAATTTGCGTAATTGTGTTAGTGACATAAGGTCGAAAACATGACAGGTACCTACGTACTAAACTACATCATAACTCACATATATTCTATCCTACTTGACTTGACATTCGCTGGGAATCTGCGGCGAATTTTCGGAGACCAAGTATTTTATGAGGATTGAAACTCATCAGCCGAAAGCTTGACACCACGTTTCTTCGGCCCTAAATGCTCAATTTGATTTCTAACTTTTTGATGAGGTTCTGAAATCATAGTCTCCGTCCAGACTTTCAGAAATTGCAGATCAAATAAGCGCTAGAGAAAGTTTAGCGTACATACTATGTAATGTAGTCCCAGTTTTCCCATTTTATTTCCCGAAAAAGGGAAAATTTAAAGACCGCTGAAACCGCAGTTATAAACTTTCCCCGTTTATATCAACGTCCTTGAGAACAAGCATTTTCCCCCTCCCAGAATCCTGTGGGAGCCATCTTCTTGGCCTCTTTCTCCTGTTCTAGTGATACAACGAAAAGTTTAATACCGACCGTTGTTAAGAGGTAGGGAAGAAACCCTGCTCTGCCGAGTGGAACTGCGCCTACATTTCACCTACTCGACCGCCTTCAGGATGGTTTACCCCGAGTATTCTTTATTGCTTCCCTTAACTGACCGTTTTCCCTGGAGGCTGTTTTGCTCCCGGCAGTAAAACTAATTGAGAAGCGCCTGTATTTCCCCGAGGAAGATAGTTTGTCTGGAGGCGGAACTTGAATACCACTGTGCTTGCACCAGTACATTGCTCATCTACTCCGTACTGGAGTGTGTGTGCTGATTAAATTGCTTTATCACCACCATGAAAACTCGGATAACTTCAGAAAGATGATTACAGAAAGGTTTAATGATTTCGTTATATGTAACTAGTGTGCCCATTCGATTCGCTCTCTAATCCCGGTGGATAGACCATTCAATCATTAAATCGGAAGTAGGTGGAAAGCTCATCTTCAATGCTCTATAAAATACATGGAGTCTCTCTCAAATTTTCCAATAAAATGCGTTGAACGAAGTAACGAAACAATAAATAGTACACATTGTTGGTATTGAAATATTTACAAATCTTCGGGTGTAAATACTTCGGGTGTCAGTGAAAAATATCTTTATATTTTGCCCGGAAAGTGATTCATACAAATGACGCAATATTAATGAACTACAATGCAAACTATATTGTTGCGCTAAATTCTCTTCTGTTCACCATAGGAAAGTATAATTGGGCAGGGAAACTCTCTGGGACATTGAGCCGATTGAAATGATGGGCTCATTCCTGATCAGCTGAGTTAGCTAAATTCTCCCGTTTTCACCGTAGAAATGTGAAATGTGATAGGGAGCCTTTCTAGGAAATGAAATGAAGGTCTTTATTGTGATCTGCTGAGTGAGGTATATTCTCTCCTGTTAACCCTAGGAAATTTGAATTTAATTTATTTTGACTAAAGTTTTGTTGAAGCAAAATACAATTTACGATTTTAAGTCAATTAAAGGGAATTTTATACCACATTTTTTTAAATGTGACCTATGCTATACTATGCTCAAAAAGTGTTGGTCAATGAATTCTTCCTTTCATTTGGGAAACTTGATTTTTCAGCGCTAGAACGGAACTATCAATTATGTTACCATAGTTAGTCTACATGTGAGTCAATTTAGTTGAGGCCATATGAGGCTCTCGGAAAAGTTTTGTAGATACCTCTTAGACCTCATAGTTATCTGTAGGGTATAACGTGAGTCTAGGGCCGAAATCCGCACAATAAATAACAGAGGACAGCGCCTCCTCTTACTTTCGCATAATATATGGGTTGCGTTCAGGGAATATCCTTCCCGATCAAACGGGTGAGGCTATATTCCCAATCGCGGCAGGTCGAGACCGCGAGGACCGGCGCGGCGTTGACGGGTACTGTCACAAGGGCTTACATTTTACTTGCCCGACAATGAAGGAGAACAGTGTTAGGCAAAATGTAATTGCAATTACATGTAATTTGTAACTGTATGTTTTCAATTACAATTACATGTGAAATCCTCTCTCTCTCTCTCTCTCTCTCTCTCTCTCTCTCTCTCTCTCTCCACATATATATATATATATATATATATATATATATATATAAGAGAGTGATTGAGTGAGGGAGGGAGAGGAAGAGAAAGAGCGAACGAGAGGGAGACCTGTTGTGCTGTTCCATTGTAGACATTTTAGCATAAAGTAATTGCAATTACTTTGTCTCCAAGAGTAATTGTAATTGTGGATTCTAATTACAATTACTTCTGACCTTAATGTAATAGCAGTTGCAATTACGAATAATGTAATTGCCAATTTAATTGTAATTATGTAATTGCAGGTAATTTGAGTAACCGTTAGGTGTAAAGTGATGCTAATGTTCATTTTTCGGATCTAGCACACCAAAAATTTGTCTAAATTACTCATGTAATTTTAATTGTAATTAATTTTAGATGTACCTAATGAATTACTTCCCAACTCTGAAGGATAATCGTATTGCAGTTATGGGTATGAAAGTGGTTTCCCATAATGAAACCAATCATCGCATCAAGTTTTATCCGACGCAGTTCGGCCTCAAAATGTGATTAGTAGCCATGCGCTCCAATTGCTATAATGGTTGTTAGTTATTACGTTGAGGCGTACGCTATAAAATTGTATGTTTGTGCAGGATTTGATTGTATAGGTAGCTATCGCTGATGATTGTTGCTATTCAAAAACTTGATTGCCACCCTTCAAAAAAGTGCCCCCCAGTCTGAGGGTGATGGCGCAAGATCGACCCCCGTCTTCTCCCTTTTCCTGGGGAAGAAGGCTCTGCCAGCTCCTTGATGAGGGTTCCCTTGGTAAATCCACCCTCAAACTCAAACCCGAGACTGCCGCCCTCCATTACGCCCTTCCTCGGCACATTACCTTACCCTCGTGATAAGCCGACACGCCGGCTCCTACGCTACCTTCATCCCCTAAACATGGCCACCCGTCCCTATCCTGTGCACGACCCCTCACTTCTTTTCAGATTGAATCTTACTTCCTCATTACATGTATCTCCCCTTTCCTTCTATACTCTCCCCCATACTAACAACTACGTTTTTTCCCTCAAATGCCACTCTCAACACCCTTATTTGATATTTTTGATTTGATACTTCCTCTTCTTGGAGGGAAAGTACGTGTTATTTGCCGGTTCGTAATCTCGAAAATAACTTATGGACGTTTCATCTTGATATTATCCTCCAAATCAAAACGTAGCGATCAAATGACTTGGATGGTATTCACATATTTCCTTTTAATATGGTTTGTCAGGGCTTATGTCTCAAACCATTACTTCGACACAATAAATGTCCGTACTTTTTTTTTTTTTTTTTTTTTGATGTCTCCATTGTAGGGATACATTCGTACATTAAGTTTCCAAGAGAGTAAAAAAATCCACTGACAGCAGATGCTTAGATGCTTTTCAACGACACCTTCAATGGAACTAATACGATCTTGTTCACTGTGGAATAGTATTAAAAGTTCATTTGTTCGCATAGTGGTATCATAAAGAGATAGAATTAAGGAGCGAACTATGGAGCAAGTAAAACCGACAGCAGAAATTCTCGTGATATCCCAATTTAAGCTCCGGTGCCCAATTCAAACGACACCAACGCGGCTCCTGAGACCTTGGAGCTCCGGTTTGTCGTATCAGCTCTGTTATCGTGGGTGGTGAGTCACCGTTTGTCTCCCTAAACAAATATTGGTCGTTGCAAAATTCACGCTAACGTTCAGGGCCGTGTAGAAGAAATTTTTTGACTAAGTGCAGCTGATCCTCACCAAAGTCAGCGAGGTACAAGTTCTGACATGGTGATAAATCAAATTAAAATTTGATCCAAATTCGACCAGTGGTTTTGGATTAGTAGTGAGCACAAAATTTTGTCCATAAATATATATAAAGAAATCTGAACTTGAATGACTATTGTAAAGTGTTACGCAGATGAAAATATATCTCCTCTGAAACGCAATAAAAATACATCTCCACCCCAAAGTGCCGCCGTGCCGACGGCTGTAATACCCCCTCTTCTACGAAAAGTTGGGTAAAAGTGATCAAAATAATTAAAATCAGGTAAATTAAGATAACTATTAAGGTAAAACCCGTTAAGTTAGCCACAATTCGCAAAATTTATGCAAAAGTAGTCATTTTTTATCACCGAAGTTAAAAAAAAAGAGTAACACAGGACTTATTTAGCCATAATGCTATAAATTGCAATAAAAATGTGACCAATGAAATTAAAACCAGGTAAATTAAGGCACCTATGAAGGTAAAACCGGTTAAATTAGCCATAATTCACCACAGGTATGCAAAAGTAATGATCAAACTATTTAAAACTAGGTAAATTCTTTTCAACTACTTGAAGAAGAATAATTGTTTTTGAACAAAGAAACCGTCTAAAACTACTCATAGTAATATCGCAAAGGACCACGATGTACAGAGGCATGCTCGTAAATTAGAAGGGCTTTGAAAAAATTCCGGAAATAAAAACGCTACGAATTGCTACACAATGGTTTATTATTTCTGTGTTAGATAGCCCATATACGCAGATCATTGGCCTATAATTTATTATTATTCCCCGTATGTAATATATGATCAGAACTTGGCGCATCGTGACTCCGAGAAGAGTCAACATTTTTACAGTTTCAAGACCCCGCAATTTTTCGCTTCACAGTAAAAATGTTTCAAAAAAAGGTCGAGGGGTATGGAAAGAATTTAGGTTCATAGGTCCCTCAGCTGATCAGTGCGCCTCCGTATCTCGTAATTGTTACCGACGAGTCATAGAAGAGCTCCATCTAAATAGCAACACTATGGGTCGATAAGGAAATTTGGTCTCGGAGGCTCCGAAGCTGATCTGAGTCCCTCCATACTTTTTAAATGTATTCCAGATCTCTAAAAAGGAGCAACATTTCAGGTTTCAGCATCATAAGTCAATTAAAAAACAAATGAGGCTCAGAAGCCTACAGCTGGTCAGTGTGCACTGATATTGAATTCATTCTTGATATTACGACGGAGGTTCATTTCAAATTTCAGATCGCACATCCGAAGTTGACAACTAAATGCCTGTGTAGGTATAGGAAACTGCAGAGCGAAGATTAATGCAATTAATTAAAACATCTACATTTTTCTAGTCCCCCTGATCTCAGTATAACGCTATTTAAGTAAGTAGGTCTCCACCAAATGAAAATAACATAAGTGCATAGATATTGAAATGGTTTTAATAATCATCAAAAACTTCATAACAGAATATAGTCAATCATGATGTAGGTAACGGTAAATCGGTCATTTAGAAAACGAGAAAATAATGCAAGAAGTAATTTACGTTAGCACATGCGCTGAATGAAGTCCCGCACATTCCCAGAAAATCATCAAAATCTGATGAAAACTATAAATTAACCTAGTTCCTGGAGTTAAATTTTCCCGCATGGACGGGAGCTACAAATAATGCAATCATGAATGTGGAATAATTAATCCATCGTCCCCCAATTATGCACCAAATTTGAGCGAGATTGGACGACTAGGGTGTAACAAAAGATGCTTGAAGTAATTTACGTTTGCGCATGCGTAGGATGGAGTAATGATTTGAGAAGTATGAAATTAATTGGGGATCATTTACAGCCTTACACGCACATTCCCTGAAAAATTTCAAAATCGGATAAAACACCATCTAAACACTTATAAAAACCGCATGATACTTCAAAATGAATGGCATAGTATGCATACAATTAACTTTCGAAATAATCAACATTCGAATAAATAAAATTGGGAGGAATAAAATGTTTCAATCGGAAAAGTGAGTAAGGGAAATACCGCTAAGAACCTAATAATATGCACGCTGCAAAAAATGAATAACAACGAGAAATCCATCACCATTTTAATAACCACCAATTTTTAATATTCTTTTTCTGACGCAAAAAAAAAAAAAAAAAAAAAAAAAAACAGAGAAACATAAATAGCCACCTAATTCTTTTTTCCCTTGCCTCCAAAATCTCGAAAGGGGAAATTATCCACGTTTAAAAGTTGAAACCGGAGAAGGGAAAGATTCGATAAAGAAGAAAATGTATTTTAACGAGATACTTCGTTGTAAGCGATTTTCCACCCCAGATCCCTCCCGAAATAAAAATTAACAGCCTTGATAGGCTGCTCAGATTACGACGTTGATGTTTTTTCATCGTTTTCCGATTTTGGAAGGGGGATGGCGAGGAAATTGCTAATATTAAGGTTTCTTGAGGTTTTATTATCACTGATAGGGGAGTCCTTATATTCCATCGTCAAATGTAAAGTATGGATTATTAAGTTTTTTGTGTTAAGACAAGGATTACTCTTGGAAGAGTACAACTTTCCAGGTCTTCTGTTCGAGTTCATTATTTCATATTATCATGTATTTTGGCAACTTGAAGTTCAAATTGCCAAGATGTCCAAACCACTTTTTGGTGTATCACTTTACAGGTATATCTTAAAACCATAAAATCTCCATGAAAAATATGGATTCACATGTTTCGTTCGTGCAACATTGGAGTTTTTATTTTACTTTGCGGGATTTGTTTTTGACAGGTTTTCAGTACTCTCGCTACCCGGTTATTTTTACGGTAATGTGTGGAACGAATATTATTTGTATATCGGGTGTTCCTTGAAGGATGGGTTTGTTTCTATCTCCATTATTTGAAGGGTTAGAAAAAAGCTTCAAGCGGTAACCCCCCTTCATTTTTTACGGGGAATTCAAATATTACATTTGCGCGCATGCGCGGAAATGCCTGATGTAAAGACCTACCAAATTTCAAGTTGATAGCGCCTAAATTGCGACCTGTATCGCGGAACACGCTGACATACGCTAACCGAGTCAAAAATGAGCCTCACTTCGTTCATCAATCAACAGGCAATCAGATCTATGAAAACTAGAACTTGATTCAACTCGAAAATCTCATTATGAAGACCTTTTCGTACTTTTTTCTCCACTCCACTCTTAAAACTAGCCAGCCAAGCGCCAAACGTGAAGCCCTACCCCCGACAATTCTAAACTGGAATTCCATTCTAACAATAAAATTGAGCGTCACTTCGTTCATCAATTAACAGGCATTAATCAGATCTATGAAAACTAGAACTTGATTCAACTCCAAAATCTCATTACGAAGACCTTTCCGTACTTTTTTCTCCATCCTATTAGACCAACCTGTTCACTTTCACTTCTCACGATCGATTGGTCGTGATTGCGCCCAAGGAATCGGCCTCAATGAGAGACCACTTCAACTGATTATTTGCTATTCAGAGACCTGATTGGTTCCTTTGGTCCTCACAGAAAGGGATCCGTGAATAAGCATCTTTAAAGATTCGCCGAGGCTCTCCAGGAGTCCTCTGAAGTAAAACGCCCGTCTGTTCCACCTTCAATTCCCTGGATCGCTCTTCACTTAACTCCGTAATTCCGTTTAATTTTTTCCTTTCATTTTCATAACTATTGAGATCTGTAATAATTTAATTTTGTACTCGTGAATTTTAATTTTAACCTCGTCGATTGATCTTTAGATGTAGTGTCCCTATAAGAACGGGATGATTACCAAAATGTTAATTTTTGATAAATTTGAATCATAAAGTCAATACGACTTAATATTATAATAAGAGCAGAAGCTGCTATCTACTCATTCCACGAAACAATATGGTTCCTAAAACTATTACCAGAGTGGCTTGCCGTTGTAATTTCTGATTCCCGTATCAGAAATTTGGTGCGTCATAGATGAAAATGCTGAAATCGTCACGGTAAAATGTCGACAGCACGAAGAAAATGCAGTAATGACCCAAACAACAGAAGCCAGCCAGAAAGCGAGGAAAGTAGGCAATTTTGTTGGGTCTGTCCATACTGACGTGTGTATTGTGGTTGCTAAGTTTGGATTATCCTGGAGAAAGGTCACGTTTTCGTCACGTAATTACGATTCCGAAAAAGCTGAGCACGAAGAAAGCTAGAGAGTGTTTATACTTCTTGTATTCATTTCCTCGTATACGAAAATAGCCTCTCTGAAACGAGAAGAGGTTTTCGTTACGTGGAATTGGTTTTCGGAACGGGAAGAGTCAGCTTTTCTCGTGCTCAGCTTTTTTGGGATCGTAATTTCGTAATTATGAGACGAGAGACGACAGCATGACATTTCTCCAGGATAACCCTAACTTAGCAACCACAACGCAGTTGGTATGGATACACACATACATACGTCAGTATGGACTCACCCGACAAAATGGCCTACCTTTTTCCGCTTTTTTGCTGTCTATTGTTGTTGGTTTAACCTTTGTATTTGTCTTTTGTTCGTGTTTTTTCCCCGCACCTCAACCAGAAGGGTCATTAGCGGCATTTGTTTGTGCTTTCGACGTTTTAACGCGACGATTTCTGCATTTTCATCTCAAGATTTCGTTTTAAGATATGAGATTTGATCATTTATTCTACATGTTTTAAAGATTTGTTTTTTCATGGCTGAATCTTTTTTGTATGGTGTAGAGGTAAGAGGTCGTTGTTTCTTATTTCACGTGATATTTTGATAATGGTCTACAGCGAGTTTCAAGCAGTGACTCACTGCATCAGTCCGTTAACTTCACTATGAGTCTCGGGCTTACGGAAACACTACAAGAAATCAATGCAAAAAAGGTTAGCATTCATCGTGCTCGCTATAACAGCCTATTTTCGTGTTTACTAAAAATAGGAACACGAGAAGTGCAAAAACTCTCCGCTGATTCTTCCCGTTCCGAAAACCGTTTTCACGTAACGAAAAACTCTTCTCGTTTCGGAGAGGCTATTTTCATATAGGAAAATATGAATACGAGAAGTACACAAACTCTCTATTAGCAGGATTAGAATTGGTCGCTAATGTCGTGCTCTCCGGGCAGAGCGCTTTTGTGTACGTTCTGTACGCATGGCATAAAAATTACTAAACAAACACTCCAGTTTTCCCACAAACGCTCTTTGCGCGTTCGTAAGCGCTAATATCTTCTTGAAATTCTTCTGTACTTCGTACAGTTTTGCAAGCTTCCCATATCTCCATTTAAATGCTCCTTTTTCTATCTGCATCTTAACCTACGTGAGCACTTGTGTATTCACAAAAGCTGCCGTCACTCGAAGTAGTGATGATCTTTCTGAACTCAGAGCATCAAAATTACTCCACCGCAATCTTCAACACCCCCTACCCCCATCAACTCTTCTCTCCACCACCACCCCCGTCTCAAACGAGTCGTATTTTCAAAAGACACCCCCCCCCCCCCCTTCCAACAACGCTCGGTTTGTTAATTTTGATCATTTACCGACCCTCGACTTCCCAACTTCCCGAACAATGAAACAGACGGAAAGGGTCGCTAAGGGTCTTGGATCCAAAGATTATGAATAAAAAATAAATAACTTCCAAGAAGAGATTTCAAGAGCATCCCATTCACAACAGATTTATTCATATCCATTCTTGAGGAGCGGCAGCACTTAGCGTGATTCAACTTCCTCCCTCCGAAGTTGTGCAAAAATAGTTACGATTACGATATACGAATACGTTGGTGGGCAAGTAGTTTCAACCACTAAACTTAAATTTAGTTGACACAAAGTTTTAATATTTCTGGTTACAAATTAAATCAGTCGCGAGGAAGTTGTGGAAACGCATTTTAAAACGGAAGTTTCTGAGAAACGTTGTCTATTTCCACGATGAAATAAAGAGTTACAATGTTACATAGATTTCAACTGTTATAGATCATCATTGGTAAGAAACAGCAACTAATTAACTTATAATAACTAGTTATTGTTAGTTACTAATGGTGACCTAAGTTCTTCCTAATCTCTTTATATTTTCGTGGAAATAGAAAACGTTCTTCACTGAAATCCGTATTATTCATGTGTTAGTTAGCCGTTCTAAGGAGATCACTGGCCTTTATTAAACATAGGTTATAGGGACTCTGTTATGTGAATATAACTACGTATACGTGGGCACTGGACCTACCGAGAGGAAACTGTCAAAACGTATTTCAATGAAGATAATGATATACAAATTTGAGATACTAATTCCGTTTTTGCGCCAAAAAAATCAAGCTTTCCAAGTGAAAGGATGAGTTCGTTGGTCAGAACTTTTTGAGCACAATAAATTGATCAAATTCAAAAACTTTAGTAAAGGAATATCTGAAAATGGCTAAAAACGGCTAAAAATGGTTTAATCTATAGTTATTTTAAACAGAATTTTAGTCAAAAGAAGTTTATAAACAATGAACTAAAATATTCTAAAAAGTTTGCACAAAATTCTGCTGAGAAATTTACTCAAATTCATTAATATTCGTTAAAAAATCGACAAAACTACAAACAAAATACTAAAAAAAAAAAAAAATCCAGAATCTTTATTTGACTCGCAGAATATAATTTACTCGTAGAACTAGGTTTATGCCATACAATTGGAAGTATACAATTTCTTTGGTCTCAAAATCCTTAAATTCCAAAACAATTCATTGCTTCATTGCTTCGTTTTTTACAAAAATTCGCTTGCAAAATAAAAATTTTATTTCCTCAGTTTTTTTTATCCTGATTTTTTAATATTTCTGCCAATGAATTGTATACCATTGGTTGGAACGAAAGTGATACCGACGATTCAGGGTATTTGTGATTTTCGACACGTTTTGACATTTTTGACCCTTAAACATCTAGTGACGGAGTCTGACGGTGGACGGATGAATTACTTAAATTCTTTGTTCTAAAAAACAAAAAGCTGTACTTAATTGTACTCATACCGTTGTTCTTAAACCGTAAAAATAATTTGAGTGGATTTGTGATGGTGGTGGGGGGTCTGTTTCAAGAGTTCCCTATTGAAATAATAAACGAAAATCAGTAACTACTGATCCTATCTACAGTTGGTATTTGCGATTTACCTTTACACCGAAAATGGGTGGTCATGGGTAGGGATGTTTTCAGATCTTCCAAAGATGTTTGGGACAAATTGAGTTCAATCTATGAATCGAAAGGGCCAGCTAGGAAAGCGTCTCTGTTGAAAAACTTAGTTTTGAAAAGGATGAAAACAGGAGATGATGTGAAAGATCATTTAAATGATTTTTTCGACATAGTAGATAAACTTGAAAACATGGAGATCATTATAAATCAAGATCTTCTCACAATCATGCTCCTATATTCCCTACCACGTGATTTTGAGAATTTTCGAATTGCTATCGAGTCCAGAGATACGCTACCATCACCCCAAGCACTAAAAATAAAAATAATAGAGGAAAGTGAGGCACGAAAGCAGAATGGAACTGAGATGGATGAACAGAATGCATTCCTTGGGAAAAGTCAGTCACGACAACGATTTCGTGAGAATTTTCCTGATTTGGCAGAAACTCGGAAACTGCAGTTTTCCTCCAATAGAGTGTGTTTCAATTGTAAGAAGTCTGGGCACTTCGCTCGATTTTGTAAAGAAGGGAGGAATTTTTCAAGACGCCAGGAGGAATCTGTTGTCGCTAACGAGAATAATGGGGATGTCGGGCTACTAATTTCTGAATCTAACAATTTTCGCTCACCAGATATTCGTTGGTGTTTCGATAGTGGGTGTACATCTCACATGACTAATGAGTTGAAAATCCTTGTTGACCGAAAGCCTGATGATGAAAGAAGTATTAGCCTTGCAAATGACTCGCATGCCTCTTCAAAAGGGATTGGAACTGCCGTTGTACCAATAAATGGTGGTCGCAATAAGCTAACGTTATCGGATACACTATTTGTACCCGAATTAAGAACCAACCTTATTTCAATAGGGAAAATAACCGACAAGGGTTATAAAGTAATTTTTGACAAAAACTCCGCGTCCGTACAAGATGAGAAGGGGATAACAAGATTGACTGCTGATCGTGTCAATGGGTTGTATTATCTTTGCCAGCAACAAAATGAAGAGTTTGCACGAAGGGTATCGGATAAATCTTCTCTTTTGGCATGGCATCGGAAATTCGGACATTTAAATTTTAATGACTTGAGACGTCTTATCAGAGAAAATTTAGCAAGAGGTATACGTGCAAATCCTAATGAAGTCGTTCATCAATGTGAGACTTGCATTCAAGCAAAATTAACGCGCAGATCGTATCCAAAAAGTGACGTGGGAAAATCTAAAGGACTATTGGAGGTCATTCATACTGACTTATGCGGGCCAATGAGGATTCAATCTTTTGGTAAGTCCCAATATTTCATCACGTTTATTGATGATTTTTCTAGGTGGACCGAAGTGAGATTCTTAAAGAATAAAAATGAGGCTTTAGATGCATTTAAAGTCTATAAGAATATGGTTGAAAATTTGACAGGCAGAAGAATTAAGTATTTACAAAGTGATAATGGTCGAGAGTATGTCAACGATGATTTCAATAAATATTTAGATGACTGTGGGATTCAAAGAAGATTCGCGTGTCCTAGAACCCCACAGCAAAACGGAGTTGCTGAACGGCACAATCGAACTCTCAATGACATGGCAAGAAGTTTCCTTATTGAATCAAACCTACCACAAATGTTTTGGGCGGAGGCTATATCCACTGCCACACACATTCGTAACAGGTGTCCATCAGACGCTTTGAATGGTGAGCTTCCATATACTTATTGGACTGGAAAGGTACCAGTGGTAGCCTATTTCCAACAATTTGGAAGTAAAGTTTATGTTTTAAACAAAGATCCTAGTAGAGGAAAGTACGACCCAAGGGGTAAATCAGGAGTTTTTGTTGGTTACCCAAACGGTACGAGAGGCTATCGAATTTGGTTGCCGGATGATAAGAAATTTGTTACGTCGAGTGATGTCAGATTTGTGGAAAAACCAGAAGACACTGCAAGAGTATCATCGGCGTTGAAAGAAATTGGGTACACGAATGAAGACTTGAATATTTCAGAATATTTTATCACTATTTCAGGAACTGAAGCATCTGGAGGCTCGAAAACTGCGCAACCACCTGAACCAAACCAGCAAAGTCAGCAGATGTCAACCCACGATGAAGCAGAGCCTCAAGATCAACCCCAGGAAAGCCTTACCGATCGAGGTATAAGCACTGAGTGTCCAATAAAACGTTCTGAAAGAACAACGAAAGGTATTCCTCCAGAAAGGTATAGAGCATTGATTGCGAACGGTGATGAAAATATTATTTTTGAACCAAGGTCTTGGAGACAGATTGAAAATATGATTGGGCCAGAAAAACAAAAATGGATTTTAGCAGCACAAGAAGAAATGGAATCATTAATAAAGAATGAAACTTGGGCATTGGTAAAACTACCACCTGGAAGGAAAGCTGTGGGATCGAGATGGGTTTTCAAGATCAAATATGGAATTAATGGGCAAGTAGAGCGTTACAAAGCACGTTTGGTTGCAAAAGGATTTTTACAGAAGTATGGGGAAGATTACGATGAGGTTTTTGCTCCAACAATAAACTCCACAACTGTAAAAATACTACTGACTTTAGCGGCATCAAAACAATTGTGTGTGAAACATTTTGACGTTAAAACAGCATTTTTGAATGGAGATCTTGTAGAAGACATATACATGACACAGCCTGAAGGATTTGAAGATCCAAATAACAAGGACCTGGTGTGCAAACTTCAAAAAAGCTTATATGGCCTAAAACAGGCAGCCCGAGCCTGGAACGAGAAAATCAATAGCGTGATAACGAAAAATGGCTTTCGAAGAAGTGATGCAGATCCTTGTTTGTACGTCAAGTTAGAGAATGGCGAACATACTTACATCGTCATTCACGTCGATGATATTCTTTGCGCAGGGAGTGAAGAAGCTGTTTGCAAGTCTTTCCAAGTGTTGTCTTCGGTTTTTGAACTAAAGGATTTGGGAACTGTGTCGAATTACTTGGGAGTGGAAATTGAACAATATGGTCCACACTACTTAATTCATCAACGGAGGAAAATTGAAGACCTGGTCTCACAGTATGGTCTGCAAGATGCCAGACCAGTAAAAACCCCTATGGAGACTGGATTCATCAGTTCCACTGCTGATTCTACGTTGTTGCCAGACAACAGCAAATATCGTCAAGCAATTGGGTATTTACTGTACTTGGCAGTAACATCCCGGCCAGATATTTCATCAGCAGTAGGGATATTATCGCGACGTGTAGAAAAGCCAACTCAAAGCGATTGGAATGCAGTGAAAAGGGTCATCTGTTATTTGAAGTCAACACTGAACATCAAACTTAAACTGAGTTCGCAAAAGGAAATACAATTGAACTGCTACGTGGATGCTGATTGGGCGGGGGAAAAGGAAGATCGAAAATCAATCAGCGGATGCTTATTCAGAATAGGTTCAAGCTCCGTTGGTTGGTTGTGTAAAAAACAGACATCGGTTGCTTTATCCTCAACTGAAGCAGAACTTGTTGCTGCGTCAACAGGGATTCAAGAGGCGATTTGGATTCGAATACTTTTGAAAGACATGGGTTACACTCAAGAAACTGCATATGATTTGTTTACATTTGTTTTGCCATCTCAAATAGTTACAACACAAAACGACGGACACAAAGATGGCTAAAATTGGGCATTTCCACAATTTTTCTCTGTAATTTCAAAACCGCGAGTTCTACGGACATTTCTATACCCAACGAAATTAAAAAGCATAAAGACACATTGATTCGACGCCAAGAATTAAAAATTTACCTTTTAAAATTAAGAGGGTGGCGGACTATTGAAAATCGGGTAAATTTTGAGTGAAAACCACCTACCTTTAGGCTTTTCCCCTTACATTGATCTGATTGAATCTGTTAAAGAGTAAGACTCAGCGCAGACCCTTTCCTTGATTTACAGCATAAAACATTGTTTCGGTGGATTCTATTATGTAAATTGGAACGAAGCTTATGTTGCATGCTGTAGTCAATGAGAATTGGCTCGTTCAATACAAAACTTGTAAAGTTATTAACTCTGAGAAGGCATGTGGTCTAACATTCCAATTCCAATGTCACGAGGAGATTTTGTAGGGCAAAAGTTTAGATGTGGGAAGGAATGGGCTCACCCAAAATTAGCCCGTTTACGTAAATTAGCCAAACGTTACGATTTTCTACGTAGTGTACTTTATTTTCTAGAATTTTGGAATTACGTAATTGTCAATGTAAACGTAAGTGAGTCTTTCTTCAGTAGTTGCAAGTGTAAACATTCAAATTTTGTAGTTTCTAGTTCTAAATTTCTTACTACCGATCACAAATCTGTTTATTTCAAAATGAAAGAAATGTATCGAGAATAAATTTTTTAAACTATGGATTGCATTTATTTCACTTCCAGTGAAATGGTCTCTTTCATGTAGTTCAGTATAGAAAAGACGGTTGGAACATAGTCTGTCTATCACATCAATTTTAATCTTGCAGACGTTCAACTACTTGAATGCATCTGTATTTCGTCTTAAGCAGCGGTGTGTTGGAGGATAATGTTAGATAATAAATAATTTTAGATGTATCGGAGAATAAAAGTAAAATGATCAAACTCAATATAGTTTGAAATATACTTTCAAGATATTTTGTATAGTTGAGAATATTTTTATTTCAGCACCCTCTTCATCAATCAGTACACACACGAAGGTCTCCTTATTGATTTCGTACGATCGTCGAATATGAAAAAGAAAAGATGTGACACCGACGAGGTAACCTCTTCGATCGGAGCCCACGCAGCGCTAACAAAACAGCTTTTATGGGGTTTCCCACGAGACCCACATTTTTTTTACGTAACCCTTATTCTCAGCCAATCCCTTTACCTCGAGTTACTAGAAGTCTCAGGACCGTATGAAACAACAAGAATGTAGGATAAGCTATTTTGATAAGGAAGGTACTTGCTTATTCGCGTCGCTCGCTAGCTTAATGGGTTCTCAGGCGTACGTGATGACTGCGCAAAGTTATGGAATCATGTATTCATTTTGACATCTTTTGCAGAGCGATTCATAGAATACATAATATTGCAATACAGGAATGATCATAGGGCTGCTGCTAAACGAGTACTAAGATAAATCAATGGCGTTCAGAAACTCCTCGGCGATCCAGTACAACATTCAAGTCAGTTCAGTTCAAGGAACTTCAGCATTTAGTTCACAAGGATTATTTTGAACTTCAGTGGTTTACGTTGAATAGGAAAATAACTCGGCAGATAGGTGTGACCTATCAGCTTCTGCCGATGGCACGGAGATGTTCCAGGTGTACCAAAAGTACACATTAATTGGGAATTATAAAGATTTATGTATACTTTTCCTCGATTAGTAAATCTCGATTCAACCAACGGATATGATGTACGTATTGTTGGATTCTTGGCAGTATTTTCCCCCAGCGAACTAACTTGGCACACGTTCGATGAGAAAGTTTTACTATCACTTGACTGTTCGTTCCCGCTATATTTTTTACAGGGGTGACATTGTCTGGGCATATCTGGCTTAGGGTGATAAAGGAGGTTCAGAGAATTCCAAAACAGCATGTTCCCTTTTTCTCGCTTCCTTTGCGAGCTCACCAATTTCGTTAGAGATGTTGTTTTGAATCCGTGAAACACAGAATTTACTTTTAGTATGATTGGTAGAAAGCGTCTAGAGTTCGGAAATAGTGAGGTGGGATTGTGGAGCGAACATTCAAACTAAGTATATCCAACATACCCTCTCCTAATAAACTATGGATATCAGTGGTAGTGGTGCGGCTGCGTGTGATGGATTTTGTGAATTTGACTAATGACAATAACGGCGTTAAGTGTGGATTTGTCTTTTGAACTATTGGGACCTTAAATGAACGTTAACCCTATGGGGTCGATTATATCTTGACCATCGCTTCCTTCCTAACAGCCTGGAATTCACTTCCAGACTCATAAAGCCCGTGGCTCTGATTTAATAGCTGGATCACAGGGCCCGAAGCTCTAACTAATAGCCAGACCGCTAGGGCCCGTAGCTTTACAATAATCACCAGATCGTGATGGCCCTTAGCTGGAAATGAAATTATAAAAGACATCATTGAAATGATGAACTTAAGAAAGAAAAATATCGGATATACAACTCTGAGGTGCAAGGAGAATTAAGGAAAACTGTCGAATGAGGTTTGAATGAGGCGGTAAGAAGAAGGCATGGTTTAAGTTGTAGCTTGATAGGAATGAGCTCAGGGGATAAACGCAACGATATTTATGTGGCCTTTCCGATTCTAGGTCTACCCTTCTCTGTAGATCCGTTCCTCTCTTTTCCTTTCTTCCTTGGCTCTGATTGTGTTTATTTAACGTTTAATTTCGTAATGAAATTTTATTTTCAAGTTACTTAGTTACGAGTTCAATGTACTTATCACCATGATGACTAATTTAGGATATTTGAATATTGCAAATATTCATGGTTTTAATCAGGGGAACATCTATACTTTAACCTAAGGAGGCTATGACGGAAAAGTAGTGTGAAGCCTTCCGTAAAATATGTGTAGTTAAGTTTAGAAATATTTAGCAATGTGGTCTGTCAGTTTATTTATATTTCAGTTATATGTAGTTTACGTAAGTTGTATTTCATCTATGTGACCTTAACAGATCTGTGCCAGTCACTGAAGTACTGTTTATGGGGACATTTGTACAGCAACTATAGCCATTTTTTTTATTCAGAAAAACTTCTATAGTACCTTATAATGTTGTTAATTATGGGAAAGAGTGGGAAGCCTCTCACCTCATGAATAGTTGAGCCTGGGAATCTACAGGATTGTAGTCCAGTATGTTATTCATCATTCGATTCTCCATCACCAGGGGGTCTGGGAATGCAGGTAAATTTCACAATGTTCGCCCCAAATAATTGGGTCACAGCCCACGCTGTAGGTTCGGAGTGGCGGGATAGGGTTGAGGGAGTTGGTTCGTGGAGGGTTGAACTGTGTGTGATGAGTAGTGGGGGGGGGGGGGGAAGGGTTGAACTGTGTGTGACGACTAGTAGTGGTGATGGGGGGGGGGGGGGGGGGGTGAACTGTGTGTTAAGCGTTATGTGCGGGGGAGAGGGTTTCAACTGTGTGATGCCGTGGAAAGGTGATGAAAGGGGGGGATTAAAGGTCGCACCCTCTCCACCCACCCCTTTCGCCGAGCTATGGTCGATAGCTTGGGGTTCTATTCGAATTCGTCTTCCCTTTCTCCTGCCTTTTGCAAAGTGGCTCAATCGCACTTGTTCCTCCTGTTTGAGAGTCGGATATCTACCCTCCATGACTTCGACCATGACCTCAAAAACCCCTCCCAGTCATCACCACTACTGGTTGATCCTCTCGTTGTCACTACAGGTCCTAGATATGTACTCCTGGGGCCTATTTCATAAAGCAACCAGTTACAAGCCAATTCTATGTACAAGTTGTAAAAAATGAGTGCAAGCGTTTCATAAAGGTACAAGTGTAGACTTGTAATGCACTGTTAAAATTAACTAGTGTACCGGAGAATTGGACAAGTTGCAAGTGCTTCCCCATCATTTTGAACAAGTCACTGTTTTACAGTTGTAAAAAATGGCAGATTTTTAACCTACGTCCATTCACCTGTAAACTTGTTATTTCCTTGCACTGTGAGTTGACAACTTTTCGGTGTTTAACATGTGGGAATCATCTTCTGCTGAATACAGACAAGAAAAAAGCATTCAGCGTGGAAGACGCCAAAGATTTTTTTTGGCCACGAATAAACGCTCATCACGTGGGTATTTTCGAGTTTAACGAGAGTTTTAGGATGTCTTCCGAGACCCTTGAAAGATTCAAATGGTGTGTGACCCTGTGCAATTTTTATCTGATCGGGTATTGAGGATCTCCCCATCATAGAAAAACAAAGTGAAGTGTGGAGATAATAGAGAGTTCCTGGTTACCACGGTGTCTTAATCCGGTGTACGTGAATCAAGGGAGAACCAAAATTTTGCTAACAACGCTGGCTGTTACTACGGTGTTTCATGCGTCTTCACACGTCGTCTCTTATCAATTTTGTAACCTGAAGCTGATTCCGAGATTCCGACATCTTGTATTTCTCCGACTCTGTTTTCCTTCATCCAGATCTCACATTCCATAATTTATTATCATGTGGTTTATTGTTCTGTTTTCGGTTCGTAGTGTTCTTTGCAAAGTGAACCTTTGTTATCGGATAAGCAATTTTTTTAACCTCACTCTCAAAATTTTTTGGTTGCGTTTCAAGACACATGGATTTCAAAAATCGAATCAGTTCGTTGTCCGTCCTTCCGCCGTTTTATTTGTGCAATGAAAATCAGCGTGAAGTATTAGACTTCGTAAGCTTATATATCACGCTAGTTGATTGAGCAAAGACGAGCTCGACGTGTTCCAGGTTTACCTTGAAGACACATCCGTCCGACTTGTCTTGGCGATCGTTCGAGTAAGTTCTAGCTCAACTATGTTAGTAGTAATATTGGTGTATGTAGATATAAAGGTCGGTATCAATATACAGATTATATGTTTTTTGTGTAGAAACTCACTAAAATAATACATGTTCGTATCTTAAAATAGTTTAATGTTTGTATCATGAAAAAGGTAGATATGATTAGAATGAAATTATTTTATCCGTTTTTCGGCAAACCTTTATCCTCCGATTTGTTGACTAGTTGTTTTTTGGCACTCGATAAATGGACTGCTTCGAGTGAAAATAGGATGTATATAAATAAATTTGGTATATTTTAATATAATTATATATTTAATTTATATTTTAAATAATATATTTAATACATTAGTTCAGTATAAATTTTAATATGAAAAGTATGAACTGAATACGCTTATCACTGAAACCTTCCTCGGGTTTATACATTTACGGGCGAAGTGTGGAAGACGTGGTAATGAGGACGTACTAACTACTAAGACTCGATCTTGCGTTGCAAATCAAGCGGTCTCCTACTCACGACGTCTACTTCTACTAATTCGTCAGCTGTCAGTTGTTTCCAGATCAGCTGATCATGGCTCACGGGCACCGTGTAAACTAAAAACGTGGTAACCAGGAACTCTCTATTCTCGAAGTTACAGATGACATTCCTAACCCAGCAGCATTACGACTTGATGAACTGATTAATAATTTTCGCTGAATGAAGGAGAAAAATCCGATTATGTCAACCATCAGAATAAGTCGAAAAAAACAAATACACACTTTCTCCACTTTTCAGTTTATAATTTGTCAGTCATCCAGTCATTACACCTTGTTATGTACGATAAGCATGCTATTGTGTACTTAACACCGTTTTTATATTATGATTCGCTGACAGAACTTCAATTTCGGCATCCCGCTTGACATTGTTCATTTCGTTTGTCCCCACGCGCCATTTTTCTTTTCTGATACGCTTGTAAACTTAGCTTCTACAAATGTAACTTTTCTAAACTTGTACTCTTTGTTTTGGTGAAACACTTGTTCTAGTTTACCGTGCATTACAAGTAGCTGTATTGTTAACATGTAAACTTGTAACTTGTTGTTTCATGAAATAGGCCCCAGGATGGCGAACTGCCTATTTTCGGCCCGTCCAACTTGGGACTTCCCTGAGGGCTCCCCGGGGCTTCCCACCGACTTCAGGTGAACGTTCGGGTAAGTTCGGCCAGTCACCGAGGTAGGCCGAAGCCGTTGGACGGCATAAGGGCTCAGGGCCCTTCACTCAGTGCCAATTCGCTCTTGTGTAAAAACTGCTAAAAATTGTTAAATGTATATTTTTAAGCTGAATATCAGTTAAAAAATGTTCATCAACGATGAACTAGACTAATAAAAAATTTATGCAGAAAAATACTTATACCTAAATTTCATAAGTGATTATTTGCTGGAAAACCGATATAAACACAAAAAAGGTGAAAATCCAAAGTTAATTTGAATTGAAAATTTTATTTAGAACGAGTTGTTTTGCGATAAAATTAGTGATTAATTTACAATATTTTACGAAAATTCGCTCATACGATCTTGCTGCATGACTGTAACTTTTTCACTGTACATAGGTACATTTGACATTGCTCATCTTACGCAGTCCCCTGTCACATATGGCCCCTCTTGTATTGTTAAGATCATTTCTTCCCAAATTCACAAAAATATAAATAGTTTAGCCGGAAGGTAGGCCACTTAAGTTCAGATCATGGTTAGATACATATTAATATAGTGAGGATGTATCGTTGTCTCTTTCCAAGTTCATCACCGTGCTTGTTACATTGTGCAATTTATTGTTTAATGCCTTCTGGGAACACTCGGTGATTTCTTCTATACGGTGACCGGAGTCAAATTTAAATCCGAGATGGAAAAAGAAACTGCAGCTACTTGATCGAAGTTTGTTAGCTTTCAGTTGCTTCTACTTAACTCCATCGATTGACTGGTCATTCAATAAATTCCTTCTTTTTACTTACTCAACTAACTCAGACAGGTAGAATTCCCTTTCATTTCCCGCTTTTGCACCTCTGCTTCACAAAAACGAACAAAACTTTCGACGCACTTGTCACCAGCTTGCTCAAACGGTGGCATTGCGCCCGGTACCTACCCCTTGTTCCGAAACTGATTAGTATGAACGGCAGATTAGTAGCCACTTCTAATTAAAAATTACACTAACCTATGTAAAGACTAGTAATTAAAAATACTAGTATTCACAGAACTAGAATGAATGCAGGCAGCACTCATGCTTCGGTAGCTAATAGTGGTCCTTCAATAGTACGATAACCTCGACAGAGGAAGTTATAGTCTGTAGTTTTATGTTCGCGACTATTGCAATGCTGAATCTACAAGACCAATAACTTCTAAATGATACAGTCCCATTAAGGAAGAAATTTTCCAACCCAGCTACCTACCTTATTCGTCGATAAAGTATGTACCTACGCATATCTCTCAGTCCTCCACCTCCTGTTTCATTGTTTTAGATAGTATTACCCATCCTATTTTTATGGATCGCGTTACTTTGGATAATCTGATTAGGAAGAAGGGCAAAATAATGCGAATTCGCCTCAAAAGAAATCGAATACGCCTCGGCGAGAAACAGATACCCTGTAGTTGGATTTGAACTTGCCGCTAACAGTAGTCCTCCAACGTGGATAACTTTGCTTCTGTAACCTTAAGTGGAAGGCTCCACTATCCTCAAAACTCCCCGACTAATTTTGTTTCTTATCCATGTACTTCCTGACAAACGTTGCCTGGGCAGTTACCATTTTGCTTCCTCACTACGTGCGAGCTGCTGGTGGTGGCTTCGTGAAAAAAGTCTACAAAAATGTTGTCCTCCAAAATCAAAATTTCCATTTGCTTTTTGCGTTTCAAATCTAGCTGAGCAATTTGGTTCCGAGTTCGTCTGTCTGTTTGTGGTAAATCCTTGTAACGCCGAAAACTATAACAAGTTGTAGTTCAATTTTGAAGACATTTCCAGAGATTTTGCGTTGCAACTTCATTGTGAGTTACAACTTTTATGGCCTTTTAGTGGTTCCACTCGATTCTGTTTGGCGAAAACTATTGAAAACGATACAATCTCGATTTTCAGTCTGCAATCGCAGACGACGAGGTTCTGACGTCAGATCTTTACCAAAAACTACTGCTTATTCTAGATGTCTAAAGAGCCTACCTATCAAATTTCAGCTGGATAGCTCCATAATTGCGGCCTGTACTGCGGAACACACAAACACACTTCATGCAACCTGACAATTGATAGCTGAGTCAATGTAGAGACTCACTTCGTTTGTCAAAAACCTTTATTTTATCTTATTCTCACAGGCTCAGAACAGATCAGCAAACAAAATTTTGAAAATTTTTCTTGAAAGCGAGAAATTTTATCTGGGAAGCCAACTAAAGTTTCCAGCTATGCCCAATACCATGTATATATATACATATATACCAATTATTAAATCGTAATCAGGCTACCCACTCTGTCAATAAACAATGTAACCACAATACGGGTGTATTATCTCGACAAACAATCGTATGAAGAGCCAGCCAATTAAGAATAATGCGCAATCACGGTGTCTTTGTTCAAGATTCAATTAGGGGAACGTAATATATTATTAGTCCCGAAATCCCTCCGGTAATTTGATTGTAAACCAACGCCGATAAATTAACGAGTCGCGAAATGCTTCCTACGCACTGGGAAATATAATGGAGTGCTCGGTTTAAAAATAGCCACAGATGCCCTAGTATAAATTGGGGTCAATCAATTGTTTCCTCCTGGGAGAGATTTTCCATTTTCACTCAACAGAAAAAAAGTATATAAATAAATAAAACTGGAGGGGTGCTGGGAGCGGTTTTTGTCCATAAAAGTCGATTATTCGAACAGCAAACAATAATATTGTTGTAAGAAACAATATCGGAGGTTGTTTACCACTTTCTGAGCTCAACGAACTCGTAAGTTCAATATTAGGGTATGGTATCTGGAAGACGGGGTCCTTGATTTTTGAGTTTACTTTGTAGGGAAGCTTCTTTTTCTTACGATCGGATTAGTGTAGATTTTTTGTTTCGTGCTGTGTTAAAACTTTTATAAACCTTTTTACATTTCCCAAAAAATTCAATTTGTTGGCGAAACTCGGCATCCAGGGACTGGAGGCAGTTCAGCCTCCTCGGACTTTCAGGTGCTGTCTACGTACTCCTTTGGAAGGAACCGGCGTTCAATACCGAAAACTGCTGCTCCACACCTAATGCCAGAGAAGTTTCGAAATTAAAATTGATCAGAAGGTTCAAAAACATCTGCCAAGTTGAGTGGGCAGTATAGCTTCCTCACACATTGTAACGCGGACGTATAGAATTATTTTCAGAACAAAGTAGGAGTCGAAATGATTGATAAGTCGACGTTATAAGAGATTAACGTTCGCACATGCGCACAGACGACTATTACACTAACGGTTTTTAAATCTATTGAAGAACGTTCATTAGCTAAACCGGACAATCCTTGAAAATTTTACAAACATTTGTTCATTAGTCTTTGAGTTATGTCTATTTCGATAAATTTTAGTCTTGCGCATGCCCAATAGTTGTTACTCCTCCAATCGCGATGTAATTCATAGGGAATTTTTCTAGAACATATTTCTACTCCGATAGAAAAAACTACCTACTTCCCGAGTTTGAACAAAATAATAATAGGTGATAAGAAATCGACGTTATGATAAATTAACGTATGCGCATGCTCACAGGCTACTAGTAATATGACGGCAATGTTATAGGGGTTTGTCTAGAAGCTATCCTTCACAATTCCTGAACATTTTATCAAAATCGTTCCATTAAAATCGAAGTTTTCCCTGTGTCAATCAATATTTATTTCGCGCATGCGCAACGGTCATTACTCTACCGATCGAAATATATTTTTTCCGGCATTTTTCTGGAACATGTACCCATTTACCTACCGAGTTTGAGCGAAATCGGACAAACAGGTGATGAGAAATCGACGTAATGAGAAATTCACGTTTGCGCATGCGCACAGACTACTGTTGATTTGACGGTTTTGAAAATTATATGGGACCATCAGAAGGTAACCCGCACAATCCCTGAAAATTTCATCGGAACCGGACTGAACCTCGGTGTAGTTTTGGGCGTGACAAGGATTTACCACAGACAGACAGACAAACATACAGACAGATGCGGAACCGAAATTGATCAGTGAGCTCTGAAACCCAAAGCACAAGTGGGAATTTTGATTTTGGAGGACACACATTTTTTCGACTTTTCGGTAGTGAAGAAGCAAAAGTTTTAAGAAGTCGAAAAAATTCAAGATTACAATTTCGAAAAATGACTAAAATATTATGTATAACAACTCAAGTACATATTCACGTATACAATTCAGGACCTGACGGACCGCTGACGTCTCAATGGATTTATTCACCAAAGGAGGAAAATTGTTTACGGTATATGCCGATCGGCTTTCAGGCTGGCCAGTCATCAGCCAGTTTGGATCATGAAGCTCAGATAGTAAAGCAATCATAGCTTGCTTGCAGAAAATATTTTTTGACAGGCAGGAGTACCAATTCGCATCAGTTGTGACGGTAGTCCAACATTTTTTCGAGCACATTCAAGCAATTTCTCGGAAGATGGAATGTGACCTAATCACCACTTTCGCCACATCCCCCCCCCGCCCCCCTATATTGGCCGGGTAAGAGTCATGAAGGCTCTGATCATCAAGTGCATGAAAGGAGGTGTTCTAGACGAGGAAGTACATCATGTTGGGCATCTCCATTTCTGTATGATACCCCAACATCCATTAGACGATCCCCAGCTGAGGTCCTTTTTGGACACCCTCTGCGATCACCTGTGCCAGCCCACTATAAATTCTTATAAGTGAGTGGCAACAGGCATCCGATACTTTAGATTTCGGTATCGAAAATCAAAAAGCTAGGGTGGCTCCTAAATACAATCAAATCGCCAGCAAGTTATCTTTAGTTATAGTTATCTTTCACGTATCGCTCTCTTAGAGTTAATGTGTTCTTATCAAGATCATAACACAGTCTGACCATAATCAAGGCAGTTATTACGTTTGCTCCAGTTCCATTCATTTATAGTACTAGTAGTTTTGGTGTGGATCTTGCTGTGAGAAACTAGGGAATACATGATCTCTGGCTCAGTTACTTATATAGAGGAGTGTGCAGAGATGTAGATCATCCTTAAAGTTTTGTTGATGCATCGCATGTAGATCTCTGTACTGAGGCATCTAACACGTAAAGGAGGGTGCTAGCTCCGAAGCTCAAAGCAGCCCTGGGGATGCTGATGTCAGCTTGTAGTTTTGTGATAGTAGTGTAGGGTCAAAGAGAAGCCGTGTTGACAACTTCCTCCGTTACAACTACCAGCTCTGTACATGTAGGTGGCACAACGCTCTAATCACGATCGTTAGAATCGGAGTACCTTTCTTACTTTATGCAATTATGTTGCTACAGTATAAGAAAGTCTATGGGTCTTCTTTTTAGTCTTCGTCCACTTTGGTGACGCAGAAAGCGAACAGAAAACCCATTAAACGTCAGGTTTGGGTGATATCAGATCGTGGCGAATTGACTTTGAAATGTTTTCGCGATCACTTTAATAACTTCGGGAATGTTTAAATCCCAATGTATCGCGGAGTTTCTTAGGTACGTACCTTTCCGCTTTTGTGATCAAACGTAGTGCACTGTTTTGTAGGGTTTGCACCGTTTTGACTTGGGTGGCACTTGCCGATCCCACAATTCAGCAGCCGTATTGCCAGATGGGCCCTACCATCACGAGATGAATTAATCTTGCAATTTCCATCGAGTTGAGGATTGGAATAAAAACAACTGTGCATATGAATGCTAGGAATCATCGAGCATCAACGCATGTTCAAGTGTCATTGCAATCTGGTCAAAAATGACTTGTTCTCCTTTCTTTTTTGTCTTAATTGCATTCGTGGTTAATTTATTGTTGAAATTATAATAGACCTAAGTGAGTTAGCCCCTAGACACGATCCGCACGTTAGATGCTCAGACGATCTTCCCCTTATTACGATAGTTGAGACGCCCCTGATCAGCCAGATTGTTCTCGTCTTGTTCTATTCCGCAAAGCGGTGAATCCCGTCTTGACGCGGCGAACTTATTCACCGCATTCAACTACATCCGCGGCAATATCGCGTGCCTGGAAGGCATCAGAGCGACAGAAAGTTTGGTTTTATGGCCCCCCCGTTACCACCGCGGCGTCGCCCATTCGAACGCCCATAACCCCCTCGTTCGCTGCGTATGTGGTGATTTGACTTCGAGCTAATTCACGTTAGCGTGAATAACCCTGTGGCGCTTAAATGGTGATTGGTCCGATTGCTACCTTAGGGAAGCGTGGTAATTGAAATTTATGACAAATTACTACGTATTCAATATCGTCGAACTGTCGAACATTAACCCGAGTTGTGAAATTATTAAGTACCTAATAATTTACTTGTTTACCTAAATATCACGACTTGGTTTAATTTATTTATTTGAACACGAGCATTAGCCCAATTTACATGACAAACATTCATAATAGAAAGATAATAAATTAAAAGTAGGATTCAAAATATGTATACTGTAACGATTAGTGGTAACGCTTTGCTACCATATCAAGGATCTAGGAACCCCCCCAGAGGTGCAATGGGGTCCTAAATCCTCGACAAAGAGGTAGAGGAGGATGACAGTATCCCGTCAATAAGAGATACCAATCCTACTAATAGCATTAATGATCTATGTTCGGAGTAGATTGGATTTCCAGGAGCCGGATCACCCATCCAACGCCAAACTCAGCTTCTCAAGAACACGAGGAGAGGCGTGCGACGCCCGTTGTTTTCCAACGGAGCGACGGCAGCGCTTTCTCTGGGATTCTGATGGGAACTCTGTCACACTCCTCCACTTAAAGACATACTGGAAGGAAGAGCAAGTATGTTAACCAGGTGGAATAGTTTACTGGCTGAGAACTGATGCTCATTAATAAATAGATGCATTGACGATTGAGGATGGGAAAAGAGAAATTAAAACAGGATGGATTGTCAATGAATTTCCATATGAAGTATTCAATAGGTAATTAACCCCCAATCAAAGATTGGAACAATCGGGAATAAACGGTGACTCAACTATGGAGACTTATACCTTAAGGAAAATAAAATAGATATAAATTAATATGCCCACATAGGGGACTTAAATTGGGAACTAAGCCCTGAAAATCGGGAACAATGCCCTTGAATAATTGGGAACAATGCCCTTGAATAATTTGGAACCATGCCCGGGTATAAAGAATAATAATAAAAATGGCAAAGGCCAGGTATACCATAGGTATGAAATTGAAAATATAAAAAGGGGAACCAATCAAAGACCAATGAAATTATTTATATACCAAAGAGTGATAATGGGAATTCCTTCTGGAACCGCGGGCCACGTTTCTTCTGAAACATTAATGCCCCAAAAATAGTGGATTGGAGTACTAGGCGTTAGCCGTCCATAATCCTAACCACGGTCGCTCTACCGAGGAGAGTGTGACAGACCCAAAAAGGATCCCCTTACTACTAGCACGTAATGTGCTATGTTCAGGAAGATTGGATTTCCAGCAGTTGGATCACCCATCCAACGCCAAACTCAGCTTCTCAAGAACACGAGAAGAGGCGTGCGACGCCCGTTGTTTTCCAACGGAGCGACGGCAGCGCTTTCTCTGGGATTCTGACGGGAACTCTGTCACAGTACATAAAAAAGAAAAGCAAACAGGCAGGTAACAAACATGTGAAAAGAAAACATATTTGACAAACAACCAACAACTTCACAACCCTTCATAACTTCACAACACTGCAACATCATTCTGGCACATCTCTTGAAATTTGCCTCCCCAACACACAGCAGATCGACGTCGTCCAAAAGGTGTACTAGAGTTAGAGTGTTCCTACACTAACTGTTTTTCAGGGGAGTATCCTGAATTTTATATATATATATATATATATATATATATATATATATATATATATATATGTGTGTGTGTGTGTGTGTGTGTGTGTGTGTGTGTGTGTGTGTGTGTGTGTGTGTGTGTGTGTGTGTGTGTGTGTGTGTGTGTGTGTATAAAAGGTATGTACAGAAGATCAAAAGCCAATAACTAAATCAAAGAGTGCAAAACAAACATTGGAGATACGAATGGATTTTTTTTTTTAATTTCTTTGTCGGAAAATTGATGCTTAGAATTTCTAGGTTCATATTCAGCCGATAGATATGTCACTTTTGAGCGCAATTTTAGTAAGTAACTACATTTTAGCGAGTGGTTCGAGAAAAATTACAATTTACTACAGATTGTTTACGTTCGATTATTGGAATCTATATAGAAAGTAAGTACTAAATAAATATGCTTGAAAAAATCACGAGAATAACATGCAACGGCTAAAAATAAATGAATAACCTAAATTTGGTAATTTAGTTTATTAATTTAGTAACAAATTTAGTAATTATTTAGTTATTTAAATTAAATTTTTTGGCCGTCGGTACATTACTTAATAAACGTTCATCAACTAAGATGAACTCACATCCACACACACACGCACACACATTCTAAACAACACATTCTAAAATTTACGCGCAAAATTTACTCAAGTGAAAATTGAACTGTTCTTGAATCTCATTAATAATAATATTTGCTAAAAAATCGATAAAAACTGCTAAAAGCGCTAAAAATCCAAAATCTTTGTTAGAATACTAGAATTTTATTCAGAACAATATTGCCTCTATCATATCAAATTGATTCTAAGTTATCTATTTTTTGGAACCAATGGGCTCAAATGTCAGAACTATTGCACGTAAGTATAATACGATAACTTCTGAAAATTCGCTCTTACGATCGTGCTGCATGGCTGGAACTTTTTGGTACCTATATTATAGTTAGTGATGGTCCGTATTTGAGACGTTATTAAACTATTTTTGATCGTTGAACTGAATTGGTTGTATTATAAAGACGCAAACCTATCCTTATCTCTCTTTCCATCCCACCGTTCACTCTCTTTCTCCTCCCTCATCCCTCCTTCATCCGTCAATTTTCACGTTAGAACCAAACGGTATCACGCCAGAGGGGAAGGGGGTAAAATTTAATTAATGTCTGAGTTTGATCTCCAGTGGCTAGAGCGCTGGCTTCGAGCGGACCTTGTGGCCAAACTAATAGCAGCTATTAAGAAACTGCTTCTTATTTGCGAGTAATTGTTTTGTTGAATATCCAAACGAGCACAGAACGCTCACGGCACGTCACGGGGCAAATACTGAGGTTGCCGCCTCTAGCTAGAGTAGAGGGCTTGCGGTGGTTCTAGACTCCGTCAATCATTGTCAGCCTCACGCGTTCCCAACTCTTTTTTAGTAACCCCTTCCGTGCTAGTTCACGTAAATTGCCTTCCGTGTTCGAGTTAACGTCATGACTTTTACTCTCTTTAGCCTGTTCAGAGCCTGTCAGTTGACACTTGGTTGACTGGCGATTATTTGAGTGCCGCGTCTAGCGTGAACCACAGTAGAACTTTTTTTTTCTTTGATTGTAATATACAAAGTAGTTCCTGATAAGCTCGAAAAAACGTCTGCCAAGTTAGTTGGGCAGTATAGTTTCCTCCTTTCTTGTAACATGGACGTATATAAAATTTGTTGAAAGAAACAATTACGACCTCGATACAGACGTTAGGTATATTACAAATTTACAGTTGCGCATACGCATACGCTTCAATTGATCTGAAGTAAATGAAATTTAGAAGATAACTCAAAGAATTCCTGGAAATGTCATCAAAATTGGTCCATCAATCTCGTTGTCACGTGTGTTGACCGACATTTTACTCGTACGGCGATACGAGCAGTCGAGGTTTACTTGGCCTGAGTTTTCGAAGTGGTAGCAGTGTTTTCTTGGACTCCATGTTTCCTTTAGGAAAATATAAATATAAAAATAAAAAAAGTTCCAAATCGGAATCGGACTGATAGCTATCATGAGAAATCGACGATATAAGTTATTCATATTTGCGCAAGTGCACACACCCTTATTGATCCGATGTCAATGAATTTCCAGGAGCTAACCATCACAATCCCTGAAAAACAGAATAAAACGCAGTATAGGTTTGGTAGTGACAAGAAATTGGCATTTCAGACAGACAGACATGGAACCATAATTGATCAGCAACCTCTGCAACGTGAAAACTAAGCGGAAATTTTGATTTAAGAGGAAACATATTTTTTCGACTTCTTTCTTGAACTCAGAATGGGTGGAGAAGAATCCAGAAACATGGAGTTTTAAATATCTTAAATTGGCGGAGAATGCTTTTTAATGATTTTCGGACGTCCCTCTGAAGCCATGTCTTATAGGCAAGGTTTCGTTGATAAGGGGAACGCCTAATTTGGCACGCATATCAGCAGATTCAAATTTCATCGTGGGAAGGGGTGAATAGAAGGGGTAATACTAATAAATCATGATGGTTCAGCAACTCTCGTGATTTTTTTTTTCTGGTTCAACTATGAATTTGGTCATGATTTGGATCGTATACGGGATTTTCAAATTTCATTACGGAAGGGGGTGAATGGAGGAGGTAATAGCAATAAATCATGATATTACGACTAATCTCGTCAGATTTTTGTGATTTTTTTTTCTTTTGTTCAACTATGAATTTCTTATAGTTTCGGAAGGTATGTCAGAAGTATCAAATTTCATTGTGGAAGTTTTATGATGGAAATTTACCGTCGGTGATGGGGGTTAATTAGGGAAGGGTAATTTCCGAGAAGTAATGATGTTTTTGTTTTTCTCTAATTTTAAACCTCACCAAAATTATATTCACTTCAATCATTTCGATCCGTGTAATGCATGCATTAACACCAAGACCAAGATTAACTCTGTCGACACACAGTCTAAATTTATTATGTACATCATTCACAGAGCGCTAGATAGTCATATGAAAGGGCTCAAAATTATACTACACCAAACTACAAAAAGCAAATTTTAACGTGGCTTGTGAAAAATGGGGCAGTGGATTGCGAAACTATACTAAACAGCATTCATGTATAATATTATAAAACAATAATTTTACTATAGAAAGTTTTTCTACTTATAGAAGATAGGGATATCAAATACCATTGTAGTTACAATATTTAAGCTATGTGTAGATTATGTAGACGCATATGCGATGTTATGTCATCGCGCTAAGTATGTTTGAAATTATGGGCAAATCGCCTAGAACTTAACCAACAGCTCGGGCCAAGCCTACCGTTGGAAAAGTGAGCTAGCGAGTAGCCCAGTTCTACTTTTGTACTATCATCATATGTATGTGTCTCTATTGAAGTAAATGAAATCTTGCTATCTACCTATCTATTACTTACCAATATGTTTGGAGTTTTACGCATTATTTTATCGACTTCTCATTATTTTAAGTGTAGCAGTTTTTTTCTTCAAATATATATGTACATGCACAAGTATGTAAATGAGGCTTTCCGATAAATAAATAATAGATTGTCCGGATAATGAAAGGGGAGGTGGCTGGTAAATTTTTAATAGCTCGATTGCAGTCTGATATCCTTTAAAAAGATCTATTTCCGGAAATGTGGAAAAGTTCGGGGGCAAGCTGCGTCACGCGATCCGCTACTGGGTCGCGGGAGCCGATAGCCCGGCAGACAGCTGGACGCAGTTCGTGCGAAATATCAGGCGATTCATCCCTACGAAATTTTAATTGCGAGAAGTGGTTAAGGCCATTGCCGTCGGAAACCGGCGAGAATCGATCGGCTGAGCGGAGGTAGCGTGCGATCTAAAAAATTCAACGGGCGAAGCCCTTTCGTTCACGATTCAACGTCATAAGGAACCATTGAGACGGTTGTTATGGGTGATGGAAAATCGATCATAATTATATCTGTTGACGTATACACCTACCGCAGTCCTTCTCGTAAATGTTTCTGTTACAGAATCAAATATGACGTACCATCTGTTAACGATATGTGTTGTTGGAATGGAAAAGTTCAAGTTATGCAGCACGATCGTGTGAGCAAATTTTCGTAAATTATCGTACGTTATTATCGTACGAAATTATCGTACGAAATTATCGTACGATAATAGACTTGTTCTAATATAAATAATAATATAAATAATTTTCAAAGGGTTTTAGGGTTGTTAGCTTTTTTGCAGTTTTAGCGAGTTTTGTAGGAAATGAAGCTATTGCAATGGCTCGGAAAATTTTAAACTCAAAATGATCATTCAAATTCACCGAAATCCGTTTTGAGACATTCTGAAACGAATCCTAGCGTTTAACGCTTTTTCATATGTATATATTTATTTATATATTCATTATTTATGTATGTGTCATTCCAGACGATAACTCTCCTTAGAAATAAGATGATAATTCTGTTCTTGCGCCAAAAAATCAAGCTTTCCAAAAGAAGGAAACGAAATAACAATAGTGACTGCGTGTATGCGAACCTTGCACAAATGTGCATGATTTTAAAATCTGAATAACCCGTTAATTTATAGTACTGCCCCTACATTATTATTTATAATTGTTAGGTATATAATTATTTCTTCGACCACGCTAAATTTTCGAGAAAGATGGAGTGCCACACCCTTTTGGTAGATTTGTTTGTTTGTTTGTGTTAGTTTCAAATATGTATTTTTTGATACACTCCCATAGTGACTGAATGAGACCACATAAACTCTGTAAATGGGCCAGGTTGATATAGATGAATAGAATGCTAATGATCATCATTAGCATATGTGGAGTTGTCAAGAGCAATATCGGCAGCAGAACCGTGAGAGAAAGTATCAGGAGGATGTAGGTCACGAGGAATAACGACGCCGATCTGCGAAGAAAGGAACCTTGCAAAAAGATGAGGAGTGAAAAGACGATAAAGCTTCGAGTAAAAAAAAGGAAGGTGGTTCTGGAGGTTACAGCCGCTCGTTCTCGTCTCTCCTACCCATCTCAGCATAATCCGAGATAAATCTGACGTCAGGGGAAAGAGGAGGCGGTGAACCCGAAAGCCAAAGACGACCCTTTCGCGTTAGTTACAGAGATATGAGCCCTTTGTGGGCATGCAGACAAAGCAGGGCCCCGCCTTCCGCAAGCCTTCCATCGATACTGGGTCCGGTCCACGGGACCAATAACAAGGGTTGTGGCATTGTAGTAGGTCTGGTTCTGGGTCTAGTAGTTCCGGATGATTAGATCTTACGTAGTTAATTCAAATCGTACATTCTGATTTACCTACTGCGGAATTCCGCTGTTAACAGCAGCGTTGCTAGGTGGCATGGGGGAAAAAGGCGGATCCTATGAGGAGGAAGGTAGATTTAAAAACTCATTGAAACAACATAATGACATAAGTTCCACAAATGCACAATGATTGAGTTGCATTTTCTTTAAAAAAGCCATGCTAAATTATACTTAATGTTTAAATTATTAATATTTTGCAATAAATAATATCTCACGCCATCTGTAATGGGTGAATTCAGATGGGTTTGAACCACTTTTGAGATTAAATATTTCGAATATGATGTAGAACACCGTTATTTTTTATTCCAATCCGTATACTAAACATGATTTTTAAACATATTTAAAAAAAAAAAACATTTTGTGCATTTAAGCCTTTGCTTTTCTACTTCAACTTAAGTAACTTCAATTTTCGACCATATTTTCAAATCAGCGTTAAATTTTCCAAAATAATTGTTATTTGATTCTCGAAAAATACCATGTAGATATTACTACCACCCACTAAAATTTGAACTGTAAAATACTGTTATAACTGTAAAAATAAATATGTTTGGAAATCATTGACACTTAATGACTTAATAATAGAAACTACTTTAAGAATATCCCTTTTTATTAGAATATTCAAAATCAGAACTTAATACTACTTCAGTAAAACCAATCTTGAAGATTGTCAAAACATAAAAACCGCATCAATTATCAAGCTTTTGAATGGTTTGTACAACTTCGGTAGAAGGCACGCGCTTAAAAAAGCTGGACATTGCGAGTCCAAAGCAATTTTCGCCCGGACACCTTGATATAATAACCGGACTGTCTGCGCCACAACCGGACATCTGGCTACCCTGGTTATCGGGTCGTTGAGTTTTTAGAAGGATGCAAATGACGTCACTAACTCTCTCTGCTAGCAGCTCGGAGAATCAGATAAACAGTGGGGACGATAGATAAGTAATTCTAACGAAACGTGAAAATTCAATTATGGAATAAATCACATTCATAAAAAAAAAAAAAAATAAAAAAAAAAAAAAAAAAAAAAAAAAAATCAACCACATTTTATCGATGAAATGAACTTTATGAACTCTCGCCTCGATAAATCACTAACAGACTAGACCCCCTGTTCCCAAGGGATTCCGCAATTCGGATGTTTTAAATTAATTTTTCCACAATTCACTTACACAGGTTAGTAGCTGTTTCTGTCCAACTCTCCGATTTGGTACAGGTGTTCTTGACCTTTTTGCACAGGTGGTACACTAACAATGGCCAGAAACTTTTGTGGATCTCTGGATTTTCGGTTTATAATTTCTAATTACAATAAAATTTTCTAATCCGGGAGGAAATGTTTTTAATCCTCCTTATCATTTGTCGGTTTACGCCAAAATATCGTCAACCTAAAATAAAAATCGATACCTCTGAAGTAAGTCAGCAGTCCGCCGTAGTGGTCCGAAATCATCAAAGAGGGCTTATAACTCAATATCTCCTGCAGTTATTGAGCTGGATATATAAAATTTGGCTGTTTACCTTAACACCTCATAACACTCATTACTCTCTTTTGGTTCACTGTAAAATCAAAAATAAGGGCAAAATCGGATAGAACATTAGACAATTTTCTTTCAGAATAAAACCATAGCATACTTTTAAAAACATTGATATGCTGAATAGCAAACGAAAAGGAGGACTAAAACAAATCTTACCTATCACAAATGTGTGAAATCGGCAATTAATCAGGTGAGGTTAAAATAATTTTTACTGAAGCGATTTTGAGTGAAACTTTTGTTTGTAAGTCAAAACACACCTATTTGTAAGTTATGCATGCATTACAGGGGTGTAACTACTTATGGGTTGTATCTGATTTTTGTTGTGCTTTTACTGGATGTACTCCCTCCATTATAACCTATAACATGAATGTGCTGCGCCCCCCCCCCCCCCCCCAACTCAAAACAATGATAAAGTTTGAACTGTATTTAGAAACTGGTTGAAAACATTACGATATATTGGTATCCCCCCCTCTTCTACCGCTTTGAAATTCTACCAAGAGATCAAATACTTCGAACAACTTCGCGAAATAGTCGGGAAAAAAAAAAAAAAAAAAAAAAAAATCAAACTAGGCTGACAAAATCATGAATAGTTGGTTTCACTTCCTCCTTCTATCACTCCGAATCTGAAGGGTTGAAATATTGAAAAATCGTGGTCTTCAAATGTTTTGAAATAATAAATTATTGTTTTTCAGAATTGATAGAATCAGTTTGATTCTAAATCAAATTTGATAGATATCAGTTCAATGCATCGAATGAAACCCCCTAGGGAATTTCCGACTCCAAGTACAATTTCAATGACGTTCAAACTTTCAATATAATTTTTTGATAATATCTCCGTTGTCTTCTGTTATTGTATTTATAAACCCACATTTGGAGGGGGGCCATAAATGAGGTACCTATATCGCATACCTATTTTTTTTTTTAATTTTTATTTGGCTTCGAAATTGATCATACAGCCATAACATTTATACAATATTGACATATCTTATATAGTTTGCTTACAATATCTTCAATAACATAAATATAACTCAAATAAATTGTTCTTCTACAGATTTCTATTGATATTATTCAAAAATAAGTATATGTCTTTATATATTTCAATGTTATCACTTGAAATTAAATGAGCAAGATTGAAAATGTCGTGCACCTTCTCGTATAAACTTTTCAACAGTTCTTCCCGATCGGGGATATTCACAGGACACGTTAAGATAATATGTTCGGCCGTCTCGTCCTCTTCTAAGCAACTCTGGCAGGCGGACGATTCAGTTGGATTAATACGGTGTATTACGATCGGGTCAAGCAGTGTCCAGTTCGAAGCCGTGAAATGGTTTTGTAAAAGTTTCGGGGCATATTTCTTATATTATCGAACCAGGGTCTTGACTTTATGGCTGGAAACATTGCTTTATAGTTATCCCCGGCTGGATAGTTATCATATACTTTCTGCCAGTTTCGGATCATATCTACTTTAAACATCTTATATACGTCCGTTACTGGGCAGAGTGAGAAATCTCTGTCGGTTGTAGCTTTCTGAAGTGACCGTTTTGCTTCAGCGTCCGCGATTTCGTTCCCCTCAATACCGTGGTGTGCTTTAATCCAAAGGAGTTTAAAGTTGTATTCTTTGGCTCTGTACTCCTTGTAGATTCTTAGAATTTCGGCTTCTATGCAGTTTATCTTTGAGGTTGGGTTAACGTTTTGGAGCTTTTTTACTAGACTCAAAGAGTCTGTCAATATGACAAGTCCTCTTTCCTCCGATGTTGTCCCTTTTAGAATCGCAATTAGTTCAGCTGAGTAGATCGACGTCATATCTGACAGTCTAAAATTTAACTTAACTCTTCGTTTGCTATCATATATGGCACATCCTGCCCTTGCATTCATCAGCGAACCATCCGTATTTAAATAACACGATGCCTCGGATGCTTCGAGAGGAATTCCCTCAAAACCTCCGAGCCACCAGCTGCATCGATAGGCATTATGTGTACTGAGATTGCAGAGACGAGTTGTTCGTAGTCGAGGATGTACTTTGCTGGCTTTGGTTGTTGAGTTATTTGAGGTAAGAGGTTGGAATATGCATAATAATTTTCGCATAATATCGGACTGGGTTTTTTCATCCAGTAGCTATCAGTAAGGTTGTAAAGTGCTAAATTCCGAATACGAATAAATTCTTCAGGAAACCTAGAGTAAAATGATAGTAGGAACCTTTGAGCTAGCATGTTTCTATGAGACGAAATTGGTGGCTCGCCTGCTTCCGCTAGTAACGCATTGATGGGAGGAGAGCATACCTATTATACGAGGTATAGTAATTTAAAAGTGAGTAAAATCGAATTTTGAAAACTCATCGATTGCCACAGCTTGTATTTTATTCTTGGTATCTGCTCGTATCAACCTTTAGAAACTGTGTTATGCATGCATAACAGCATTCTTCCCCTCTTATAGTGAAAAACGTCCGCAGAGGCGTCAAACTTGTGTCGATAACAACTTTTGCACGGAACAAGTTTGCTCGCCAACTTAGGCTATACTTTCGCCAACGGAGCGTGTAAAACCTTCCAACGATCGCTTTTCTGCTTCCCCTCGTCTATTTATGTTTAGCATTTTCGCCAACAAAGCAAATCAATACTCGAACCTCATTCAATCATACCAGTGGATGAAAGACCTTCCTAAATGACGCTCTAGTGCACAGAATTTCAAATTAGTCAAGTCAGGTTACGTGATCGTTTGATTCAACATGAAAAATACCTCAAAATCATTTAATACACTAGGTATTTCACAATTTTTGGCCTTTTAGAAAGGGCTTGAGTCCCCAATATCTCAAAGTTTGGGGCATCTTTCGACAAAGCACTTTTACACCAGAACTCTCCGGTTTTTGGAACCGAGTTCATGCATCATGAGATAGGACTAAGATAGCTTCAATGTATTATGCGCCATTTTTGGACAGACATTAGTCAATGATTTCCAATATGCAGTAATGTTTTCTTTATCGATTGTATGAAACACACAGTTGTCAAGAAACAAATCGAAAATCGGGTTACCTATACGAACTTACTCAGAGTGGGACTAAAGCTCACCCAATGTAACTAGACAAAATTAAATTTTGTTGTTGAAAGGTACGGCCTCAGCCGATCTTGGCATGCATTCTAATAGGTCTGGTCTAGTAGAGCTCATGGCCGTTATCAATTGAAGAGCTGACATGGAAAAGCAGTTAAGTCCAAAAATCTAAAGGACATTTTTTTTCGACGACGTGCAAGTAAATAGTCACGCCAACGGCTTAGATCCTCCCGTCCTTGCTAGATCGCACCCTGAATAAATGTGTGACCTTTGCATGTAGAAGAGATTATGTCCAAAAAAAAAAAATCTGTTAAGAGTTCAGAGGGAGTTCCTATGAAATTTGATTTTTGGACTTAACTGCTTTACCATGTCATCTCCTCAATTGCTTACGACCTGACGTGTATGCTGAGAAATGCGGAAAACGTCGATTAATATCAATATCAAAATTTGTTACCAGTTCACTTCAACTGATCAACGAGTGAACTTGCTATTCAATCTGGCTTAGGACACGGGAAAACTCCCAGAACGAGTGTTCTTTCTTTTGCTACGGGAAAAAATAATTTAGTCTAGTTAGAATGGATTTTTGAACCACTGTGTGGTATTGTGCGATACTGCGTGTCATATCGGGATTAAAACTGCATATGCGGCTCATCCTCACCGAACGGGCTCATTGGAAAGGAGGCCGCATTTCCTGTGACACGTGAGCTCGCACGTGCCTGTCCGAACGATTCTCATTTCGTGCTGGAGGCTCCACTATCGACCCGTCAGCTTCGGCATGGACATTCCGAACGACTGCCTGCCATCGCCCCATGTTATTAAACATTCCGAGCCCCGTAGCCTTCATTTAGCAGCCTCCCTCTCTGTCTCTCCTCTCCCACCTCCTCAATGACAAATTTCGTTTCCTTCCTTTCGGATGCTTTTGAGTTTTTCTTAAGTGAACAAAGTGGCCTATTATACGAAATTAGCGTTCTTGCCAACACTTGGGTATTGATGCTACGGTCTGTGTGTTCCATATTGTCTAAACATCTTTTTAAATGAATTGTCTCACAAAAGCCCAATGAATTCCTCTCTACTTGAAAGAGAGAACGACGGGTGGATTTGACGTGATTGAAATGGGAAATTTATCGTTAAATAAATAATATTTTATACCACAAATTACTTATTTACTGACAATGGAATGGTTGTTTCAAAAATGATAATGAATCAATACATTTTCTCTCCCATACGCTTTACATGACGCGACGGTTGAAAAGAAAATGCATAGTGACTGGACCCAAAACGACAAATCACGCTTTGTTTGATATTTAGTCGACCATTGTTATCTTATTGTCAATGGTCTCCTAACTTATGAACTGCGTTATTCTATTGTGGCAAGGCCTTTTGATGAATAGGACTCTTGCATCATGTCTCACGCGGTCACTATTCATACTCACTACCAATGACTCACAAGTTTACTAAAATACTGTGGCAGTACCTGTTGGAAAAGTGATGAACTATTTTGCACCCCTCGACCCCCTCAAACCCCTAATGTCAGAAATTTCAGTTTTAGTAAGTTATTATGCACGCCGTTCAACCTGTCATGATCAAATTTTGGTAATAAATCTAGAATTAATCTTTGAGTGTTGAAATGATGAGTTTTTTTTTCTCTAAATTGTAATAGACTTAGGCCGCCCCAAAGGTGCAATGGGGGCTTAAATCCACACTCATAGATAGAGAGGGGTGTGACAGTACCATAAGAGATACAACTCGTACTAATAGCATATATGCTACGTTCGGAGAAGATAATTGTCCGGTTCCCGGATCATCATCTACCGCCAACCATAGCCTTTCAAGAAAGTGAGAATTAACGCCTGGCGCCGGACACTGTTGGCACTGGGCGCCTGGATCTAGCGGGAACTGTTACAAAATCCGATCCAAAAAAAGTTGTATTCACATTTTTGGGAAATTTGAAAATTCGGCTTCATCTCAACTTGTGAAATTGACTCATGAAAAACGCAATCCCTTAGCTATTTTTCGATCAGATTGAAAACAAAGGATATACTCTACCAACCGTAACAGCTCAGGTGCTACGAGCCCTTAACATTCACAACTACACTGAAAGAATACATACTCGTAAAACAATCTTTTATTTGTATACACAGATAAATGATGATAGAATGAATAAAAGTAAAATTTTACCGCTTACATGGAAAAAATCATGGCAAGGAGCTACATACCAAATGGTGAATAGCACTCTCTCTCTCCCATCAATTTAAGCGTTGCATTTTTGGTTGAAAGAAATTTCACGAATTCTATGCTTTGACCCATAGCCAAAAGACATTCTCATGCCAATTTTTATTACAATAAAATTGACTATTGTGATGGAAAAAAAAAAATGTTTTATCGTAGGAAAACCAATACAGAGAGGGATGCGTTTTTGACATATCAGCCATTCGGCCACAGTGCTTTGAATTTTGAACTTATCAGTGTTTTAAACTTGCGCATTTTAAATTTAATTGAAAAATAATAATTTTTTAATTTTGCGCAACATAGCATGGAAACTTTAAATTATTTATCAGTGCACAAAAAAAAAAAAAAAAAAAAAAAAAAAAAAAAAAAAAAAAAAAAAAAAAAACAGATTTATTATCAGATTTACACTTTTATTATCACCTTTATTTCGCAATAAATTCAAAATTCACATCAACCGCCCAAGACTTTCAAGAAAGTCGCGCGGGCATGATGTGTGTTACATTTTCAAATAAACTGAATACTTTTCATGTATCTTAATGACATTTATAACTCAAACGCTGTTAATTATAATGATTTACATAGGCTTAGATAATATGGATAATACAATAAATAGGTACATTTTTTGTTCAGTTATGATTTACATACATAAATATAAATAATACAATAAATAATTCACGTTTAATTCAAGGCCAATTCTCCATTGATATGCATAAAAAAATATTCCTTGCATTTCTTTTTAGTTTTTTCGTATTTATCACAAACATGACTGTATGATGTGGGGTAAATCTTGCTGATTAGCAAATTATAAATTTTAAGTAGTAGGTAAGAGGATTGGTGCCGACTATGTTTATGTTTAAAATTTCTTGTTTTAATTTCGACATGGAATGATCTTCGTGTCGCACGGATGGATCGGTCATAGATCTTAAGGTCAAAATGAGAGAAAAGCTTGACAACATACAAAAATGCGGCATTGTAATATTGGTAATATTGGACACACACACACCACTGATTTTTTTCCTTTACGCATAGAGGATATCGTTTACCCTTTATCGTAGAATAATATGCACTCCAGTAGTATAGGTGGTATATTCCAATCTAAAGAATCTACGCATAAGCATCATAGTGAGCAGCACTGGGATCAATATGCCAACAAGAAGTTTATTCTAAGAGAACTTAGTTCTATTATTGGTCAATGGGTCAAAAGCAATATATGTTGAAATTCGCACGCTACGTTGCGTCCACACTCACACACACACACACGAAAAAAAAAAAGAAAAAAAAGCACTTCCAGCTTAACACATAGTGGTGCACAATTTGAAGCAACATATTTATGTTTTTAGACTGATGCTTTGAAAAATGCACCACCCTGTGTGCATTGCCTCTTCGAAGAAATCCATGTCAATTAAACTCATTTCAATTGTCAATCACTCCTTTGCGCCAGGCTCGTACCGTTACGGTGGTGACTCGCAGGCTATAATATGTATTGAAACTGATGAACAACCACATTCACCAAATTTATACAGTTTCTGATTTTTTGAATAGGTTGATAGAAAACTGAAGAACTAATCCAATAAAACGAGAAGGTCTGATATAATAAATCAGTATCTGATGTAATTGAATGTAGAGCGTCACCAGTAAAAGTTGTTATTACGAGTAAGAGGTTGCTGCTGGGGGAAATTTTAATTATTCACTTATTTATATTATATTCACTTATCTTTTTACTTATTTATTGGATAATATAAACTGAAGTGCTGAGTATCCCATATCGATATGGATTTGTGTATATTAATGTGTTGTTGTGACATTCATAGCATGACTAACTTAAATGTATTTATTGTTTCAGGTATGCATTCAAGATGCTTATTGTTGATCTGTTTCGAGGTTGGGTAAGCTATTAATTTCTATTTTTATGTCTAGTTTCTATCGTGGGTAAGTGAATTCAGATTTTTAAAATCAACTGTATGATGTGCATCGCTTACAGCTGATGGCCTATCAGGATACGATTTCAATCCATTCATTAGCTTTAAATAACGGCTTCTCTTTCCAGCTACTAACTGCAACAATATTTTGGGTAACACAACGAATACGTTGTGTTTTTTCATTTAGCAAAAAAAACAAAAATTTATTCAATTAATTTAATCAATTTTTTCGGTTTTGATCATCGGTAAAACAGTCATGCAGCATGATCGTATGAGCGAATTTCCGTTAGTTATCGTATCATATTATGTTACATTGTTTTGAAATTTGAGCACTTTTGGTGCAAAGAAATCGTTAACTACCAGTTTTATGGCAAAAAATCTAGTTCTAAATAATATTTTGAGAGACAAAGAAGACTTTGTATTTACCGCTTTTTTGTACTTACCTACATTTTTCTGCTTAATTTTGTGGAAAAATGTTTAATGTCCTATTCCGTTGTTGATAAACATTCTGTTGAAAAACAGATTGGCACAAAATCGGAATTTTTATCTCAATCCTAAGGAAAGCTATCGTCTGGAATGAATGACATATATATATATATATATATATATATATATATATATATATATATATTTGATGAAGGATGAAAACACTCGCGTGTAATATTAATTTGAGTTGTTACAGAAGGTTGAAAAAGATAGGAAACACTTAAATAAACTTACAAAATTGAGAGAATATTCTCTCTCAATAGAGATATTCTCTCAATTTTGTAAGTTTATTTAAGTGTTTCCTATCTTTTCCAACCTTCTGTAACAACTCAAATTAATATATATATATATTCTATGCGGGGGTTGCGACCAATACTGTAGTAACTCCTCGAGTGGAAGAACATCACGTACTTTTTAATTAAAGCCCGATCCTTTAAGTTCAAACCCGGCGATTCCCGTCGCTCTCAACGTTATATATATATACATTTTCTCACTATCTCCGTCAGTCAACGGGAAAAAAGTCTTTTCAAGTTTCGGAAAAACAAGCCCAAAGACTCGTTTTAATTGCTTAATCGTTTAATCTCTTTCTCTCCCCATCCCGTCTTCATGGACCTGGCTCCCTTATTATATTCTCCTGCTTTGCCCCTCTTGCCGCCCTTAATCATCAATTTAGTGCTCCATTTAACGTAGAAATGGTTCATTTTCGACGACAAATTATCACTTCTTTTAATGGCAGTCTTCACCTGGCGTTTGTACTTTTTTCTCTTTTTCAATATCTAATTTGATATTAAAATTATTGTTTCAAAGAATGGAAGAGAGAGGATTTAACGTTAGCAACTTTTGATTTATTATTGAACGATGAACCATTGTGATTACACTGAGGGGAATACAAGTATATTCTTTATTCACGTTTTTCCTTTCACTCACATATAGGGTTCCCAGCTAATTTGCCCATCGCTATGTCCCTTGTCCTCCACTATTGGAGATGGAGGACGTGTTGAATTGTACTCCTCCTACTTTTTTTGTGTAGATTTCAAATATGAAATTTTACCGCACATGTAATTGCGCCATTCCTGCGGGGTACGCACTAAATTTTTTCTTTTCAATTGGGTGGTAACTTAATTTTTTTTAATAGCAGATTAGGAGTCTACATGAGATTTATAGATAAATAACTCTCGAATCTATCAGTGCGCAAAAACGTGCGCAATTAAACTCATTGTGTTAAAAAAAATAACAAAATATTGGGTTTTTGGAGGTATTTAGTTGTCACACGTGATAAACGATTTCGGGTTATTTTTCGAGCTTTTAGTTTGGTGTTTGGGGTGTTGGGGTGTTTCAGGCATTAAACTTTTGGCAGCCCAATATCTGGGCCAATATGACTGTCGAGGACAGTAATAAAGATCGTCAGAAGCCATTTCTTTGCCTGAGCTGTAGAGGATTGTCTACCAGATGAACCCTATGAAGATGCGCCTTCAGGCAGTGATGACGAGTACATATTCGTTTGTAACTGGCTGCATACAATCGACGAGGAAGATTAGCTGGGATTCAGTTGGGTTTACGAGTCGTACTCGTATTAACAAGTCAGTTCAGTTAGATTTGTTAAATGCAAATTACAATGATTTTTTTCGGTCTATCCCCACGGCCCCACATCCGGGCTCCTCTCCATACACTGTCCAAAGGTTTTTTCTATTACGTCACTACCAAATTGCTTGATGTTTACAAAAACCACAGATAATAAATAAACCAGTCATGCAGCTTCGTATGAGCGAATTTCTGTAAATTATCGTATTGCATAATGTTAAATTGTTTTGAAATTTGAGCTTTTAGAGTGCAAAGAAATGGTTAACTATTAATATTATGGCAAATAACGTATTCCAAATGAAAATCTGCTATTAAAAAGAAATTTCGGATGTTTACCTTTTTTGCAGTTTTTATCGATTTTTCGTAGCAAATTTTAATAAAATTCAAGTACATTTTTCAGCATAATTTTGTTCATAAATTTTTGGATGGTCTATTTTATAGTTAATAAACTTTATTTGAGCAATATTTTGCTAAAAATGTAAATTTAAAGATTTTTGGCCGTTTTTTTAGCGATTTTTAGTGATTTTTTTAGGACATTTTTTGAAATTTGACCTACTTAATGTACTCAAAAAGTGCTGGCCAACGAACTCATCTTTTCTTTTGGAATGCTTTATTTTTTGGCGCAAGAACGGAATTTTTATCTCAATCCTGCGGAGAGTTATTGTTTGGATCGTCGAACCACACACACACACACACACGCACGCACGCACCCACCCACCCTCCCACCGCTTTTCCGCAGTGTGCGACCGTACGAACTATAACTATAATATCTATAACTATAATAATATTTCGTTGTGTGAGAATCGTCTGCCCCCATTTTCTTCTCAATGTCCCTCAGAGTATAATTTCGTTTGTTCCCTGGTTGGATTAGGGTGGATCCCGAAAAGGATCTACGGTATTGAAAATTACCTCTACAATTTTGAAGATCAAAGCAACTGATTATAGTGACGAACAATGCAACTTGTCACGAAATCGAGACATAATAACCGACTAGATGACTGTCTACTCATGGCCTACTGGCGGCAGGTAAATTCGGCTTTTCTGTTTTAAATCTAATCGTGTATACCTACTGGAATGATATATAATGCAAAAAGATCGTCATTATTGCACGTAAAATGAGTATGTCTGCACGAACTTGTACTGAATTTTAAAATGGGTTTCTCCTGAATGGATACGGGTTAACATTGCCTTAGCCCGATGTCGCTGTCACCAGCTAAATAGATTTTCTCTATCAAAGATCAGTGATCTGTAGTGACGAGTAATTCTTTAAATGAACAAGAAATAATAATCTTTTTTTAAATTTTAGATACGCATGTAATTAGCAAGTACTTGAAGTTTTTCGTAAATTTAACAAATGTTTTAATATTATTGAAATTAGTTTCTAATAAAAAATGTGCTCGTTTGGTAGTGTTGTTCGAATGGAATTTCATAATCATTAATTCATTATCAATTCATTGTCCTACTTTCTTTTTTTATCCTTATTTAGCAGCATGTTCGAGGCAGAGTAAATGGAGCGTATAGAAAGCCTCGCAATTCGAATCAAATGAATGTACTAGGTTACAGATCGTACATAAAGTAAAGATCGTATTAACAAAGCCTCTGGTTAGTACAATTTCAATACTCTCTTTGACTTTCCACCAATTCCAGTTGAAATCCAGGAAAATAGTGAACCCAGCTAGTGGTAATAGTAGTAGTTACCAACACAGTAAAATTTAGCGGTCGCTTTGTGGCCTCTTGATTCAGTATGCGCTCAACTTCTCCTTAATCAAAATTCCCACTTGTTTTTGCGTACTTATGTATTTTAAACAAAATTTGTCTAGCATCTCATTCCCTGTCTATCCATCGACAAATCCTTACTGCATGCTTAACTTTTATAATTCATGTAAAACTCTGTTTCCTTCAATTTTTTTCTATTTAATCCCTTGCATATTCCATTCCATTGCAAAAAACATTAAATCATTGAAATATTAAACTAATATCCTCAATTCTCTTTCGATGTGGATGCAATTTCCCAGGATTGAATGGGTTAAGGTTGAGATGGTATTTATAAATCTTGTTAACATGGACTCTTCGCTGGTTACTGTGTATGCGCAATTCTCTCAATTTCGTCAGTTTGCTTGGTTAATTCGTACTTCGTAATTTTATTCAAAGTTCCAGTGATTGTGCGGTGAAGGGCTTCTGATTGTTCCCGTTGAGTTTTCATAAATTCGTTTCCGTTCCTCCCAATATTGGATTCCCTAGCTTCATCGCGTTTCTTGCTTGAATCTTCTCTTTATTATATTTCAGCTGACTCCTTAAAGTTTCCCATTCCTCACTCTTCCTTTCCTCTGATCTTACTCCGCCTTATCGACTTTCCCGCTCTTCGACTTAGCTTACAAACCACGGACTCTCTTTTCCTCCTGTTACGCTATTTTTACTGTCGAATCGCCACGTTTCTTCCTCTTCGCACCGGGATAACCGACAAGTCACGAACGGAACAGCTACGTGGCCGAGATGGTATCTTATTTCTTCACTTACTCTGATGAATTATTTATTCCTTTATATCTTATTCGAGGCTTCTTGCTTCACTTTAATTCAAATCCCACTTAATCCATAACAGTTTCGAAAATATGAATAGAATTTTGCGGATGACAACCCGTCCGGTTTTCATTTGTTTACGCATGAAAACGATTGGAACTTACCGAAAAAAAAAAAAAAAATAAATAAATACATGTCCAGTTTTGTGGACCGTATTTAGCAGCAGTTCTTATTTACTAAAAATTCGCCTCGCCATTTCAATTTAAAAAAAAAGTATATATATATATATATATATATATATATATATATATACTCGGCCCTTCGGGCCTCGCAAGGGGCTTCGCGCCTCGCCGGATCTTTTCTCTTTTCTACTGTGTAGAAAACGAGGATAATTTGCTATGCAATTCGTCTCACGAGGAAAAAAAAAAAAAAAAATTTTCAGGCCTGGCCGGGATTCGAACCCACAACCTTCGTCTCACGAGAAAAAAAAAAAAATTTTTTTTTCAGGCCTGGCCGGGATTCGAACCCACAACCTTCGTCTCACGAGGAAAAAAAAAAAAAAAAAAAATTTTTCAGGCCTGGCCGGGATTCGAACCCACGACCTCTCGCTTCCCATCTCGGGACAAAAAACGTTACACAAAAAAAGTGGACATTTTAAAAAAATTATTGGGGGTCGGCCTAAGAATTGCATAGCAATTAATATATATATATATATATATATATATATGAGACGTGGATTGATAAACGGAAGTTAGTGAAAAACGTTGCCTATTTCGACGACAAAATAAAGAGTTACAATGTTAAATCGATTTCGACGGTTAGGCCATAATCAGTAACAAACAATAACTGAACTCTGTTTGTTACTGATGATGACCTAACCGTCAAAATCGATTTAAAATTGTAACGTTTTATTTTTTCGTGGAATTAGACACGTTTTCACTAAATTCCATTGTGAAATGAGTTTCCACAACTTTGTCGCGAGTGATTTAGTTCGTTGGATTGATAGATATTTATTTAATTCGTTATCAATAGGCCCACTCTGGTATAGAGAGCAATTCACTTTCATGAGAAAGAGATTAAAAATCATCAAATTAAGGCCAGCTGACTCTGATCACCATGAATGTGTAAATGTTTCTGTAACTCTTCTGCTATATGTGTTTTAACCATTATGACCCTGAATCTACTCAGGATTTTGGTTAATTAAATATCATTTAAAATTTAATTTAATAATGATAGAGTTGGGGTTCAATCATGGTATTAGAATAGAGTCGTTGAGTTTATTAAAATATTTATTCTGAATAGATGATCTATTGCTGATTTTGTGATTCACAGATCGGTATCATCGTGAAACGTGAGGCTGAGACTGATAAAACTGATCAGTCACGCCTGTTAAACTTCCATTTTTCGTTTTTTGTTTTTTTGTTTAGCACAAGTGAGTATGTTTTTTGAAGTGTACATTGGAGATACTATGTTGAAACGCGAGTGGAAATTTGTACTTTGAAAGTTACTGAGAGCTAGAGGCATCACGTGTCCTGTCCAGGTTTTTGGCTGACTTTGGTTGAGTTGGTTGGGTCTCCTTGGAGTTGGTGAGCTCTTCTTTAAATGCAGCGGCACAGGTAGACTCACAGACAGAGTTTCATTCTTATAATATAATAGAGATATGGGTCCTTCCAGATAACTCTCTTTAAGAGTGAGGTAAAAATTCCATTCTAACGCTGCGCCAAAAAATCAAGCTTTTTAAACGAAAGGGCCAGTTCGTAGGCGTTTACTTTTTTCTAACGAAAAATTTGTCAAATTTGAAAGAATGTGTAAAAAAAAAAAACGAGTCTGCAACACATTGGGACATTTTATGTCTTTTTAGTTGCAGACTCGTACCATCAGAATTTAACAAGCGGTTGCAATCATGTTCACAATATCAATTATTGAGAATGATCACCTGAGTGTACACAATTATTCAAATAACCATGCTCATAACTCAGCTTGTTGGCCACGCACTTTGCAGTAGTTAACATAATACGGTTGGATAAACCGAGAGCTTTCGAACGAATGGTACGACGAAGTACCAAGTAAGGTTGTAAGAGAAAATCACCAGAATATTTTCGTGAGCAATTTTCGTAACGTTTTTTAACATGTATCATGTTTTAGCCCTGGGGTCCTAGCAATTTTTGCGAGTCAATTTTTTTCCGCGCACGAAACATATAGTGTTACAGTGATTTCCGCCTACAACCGAGTCGTTGCTAGGGAAATGGTACTTCGTCGTTTTTCATCCCACAAAATTCGTTGACCATTCGTTCGAAAGCTCTCGATTTATCCAACAATATTATGTTAACTACTGCGAAGTGCGTGTCCAACAAACTGAGTTATGAGCATGGTTATATAAATAATTGTTTACACACAGGTGATCATTCTCAATAATTGATATTGTGAACATGATTGCAACCGCTTGTTAATTTCTGATGATTTCATTGAGCTGGTGTTTCGATGAGAAAACATGATACATGGTTGAAATTTTTGGTTCTAGAACAGAAATAATCTTGTTTCATTGATTTTACCATGACAATTTAGTTCTAAAATTATGATAAAAATAATTTAGATAGCCTCACATCTCAGGTTTCAAATGCCGCTAGAGTTGACATTTACCTAGTTTTGACTGGGAAAAAAATTGTTTGCGGGTTTTAGTTCATGTGCCATAGCGAAGACATAAAATGTCAAAAAAATCACTAAAAATAACTTTAAAAAAGGTTAAAAAACGTAAAGTTTGTTTTCTATAGCCGAATCCGGTCAAAAGAAGTTCATTAATAATGGAATATAACTTTATAAAATTTATACACAAAATAATTCATGTACTTGAATTTCTTCAAAATTTGATAAATATCTATAAAAACTACCCAAAAAAAAAAAAAAAAAAAAAAATCTTAAAATACAAAACCTTATTGAGTTTAGAACTTGAGAGTTAGAATTTTATTTAGAACGAGTTTTTTGCTCTAAAAATTGGTAGTTAACAATTTCTTTCACTCAAGTCCTCAATTTTCAAGGGGAAAAAAAAAAAAAAAAAACCCTAATATAATATGATAATTTACGAACATTTTCTCATACAATTATACTACTTGCCTGTTTTTTCATATTTTATAGGCGTTAGATCCGCTCATAGACTTGGAATGGTCCAGGTATATCAAAAGTTTTTTTAATCTTCTCAATAATCCAACTTATTCGCAAACGTCTCAGTAATGGTTTTCAATGGAGAAGGATTGATGAAAGCCTAACTGTATACATAGATAGTTGTTATAATGAGCTATCAAGTCCTGCATCATTCCTAGGATTTCCGCTAAATCTGGAAAAGTCTCCTAACCCAATAAGGACGTAATAAAGATTTCCTTCTGTTTAATTTAATTCCTCGTAGAGCAACCACAATGGTAAACCACTGTTAGGTCAACTAGTTCCACCTCCTCTTCACCCCTCTCCGCAAAGAAAACCCCGTTTTATCGTAGATAAGCGGTTTCGAACCGCACTTATTTCTTTCACACAATGCGGGGGGTTTGCACAATGAAGGAACGCCCAACTAAAGGAGGCAACAATGAAGGCTCGGCCTGTTTGAATTGGGCGAGGCCAGGCTTTTCCTGCCAGAGGAAAATTGAAAAGACTTCCCGAGGTCTCTCTTGAGCGTCTTTCTTGAGTGAAGCTTAGACGTCGAGTACCCCTCCACCCTCCTCCTCGCCATCACTTCACTAACAATATTCAAGTATTCTACTCAAGTTTACCAACCTGCTTTCCCTCTTGTTTTGTACAGTAACCCCTTCACTATTATACAGCGGTCTTCCTGGGAGTTTTTTTTTTTTTTACGGTTTCTCGCTCCACTGATGCCAGCTGTTCTAGTTGCAATTTGAATTAGAGCTCGTCATCAAAGGTACACTATTCGCTTTTTAAGGTTCATAAGAAAGGACATTTGTTTATTCAGAATTGTGTTTTCAACAACACTATCTTTTGTAACTTATTCTCGTATATAACATAACCAACCAAGTTATTTTATTCCTCTCGTACTGTACTCCCGCACAGTATCAAACTCAACATCGAGTATTGTTCCGGTTGTTTGTCATGATTTCTTTGGGCCGGTTTCACCAACAATCCATAATCATGGTTAAACTAGATCATTGTTTTACGGAACCAGAGTTCTGAACGTTGATTTAAAACAAACGGGTTTCATCAATGTAATAAATGGTTACTCTGTTATCAATAAACATCAATTTAAAGTTTAAACGTTGATTTATCAAGGAAGCAATTGCCCGCAAAATGAGGGTGATTGTGATAACGAGATAACTAAGAGAACAGCTGCTATCAACATGAAATGTTCAATGTTTCTATCTTTATTAATCCATTCTGATAGCATAATGTTTTACTAACTAGTAGGCGTAGTCCTTTACGCCCCATCATTTTGAAACTACTGCAGCGATCATTATATGTGGGTGTTTTCAAGAATTCTGGATTTGAATTTGAAGTAAAAAAATGCAAAATTTTGAACCACTGGAATTCTCCATCCAAACACGATTTTGATTCGCCCCGTTGGGAATTCCGGGAGTCAGTTTCCTAAAAAGTAGTGGTGTGGTATTCGATGGAATTTATAACTGTAGCCACTGGGGAATCTGAGATTCTGAAGTTATTTCAACTCAAAAAGCGCAGGAAACAGGTTAAAATTTTCTCATAATATATATATAGGTCAAGTTGCATATAACTATTATAGGTATTATTATGTTTGTATCTTCCATCAATTCAATGACTACCCATCTAGCCCCCATCTAGCCCATCTAGTTACATTGTGCCATCTCAAATTGTAATGAGCCGTTGGCAATTTTATGACACGATTTTACGACTGTATTTGTACAATCCATGTATGTACATATATCCTTACCTGTTACTTGTGTAATCGATACTATCATCAATTTGTTCAATGACTGACAAAACAGTAGTTTTTGAAAGTCGGTGCCTCTTCAGAAAACCGATTGCATTTAGATTGAAATCCGCCGTACTCTCTCTGAACGGGGGCGGAGAATAGTAAAGTCTTCATCCTCTTCAAATTTATCCTCAAAAACCAATACTCTATCAATCCTCTGTGGGTCATTTTCGTGCAGGTAGGAAAACGTAACAAATGGCTAGGAAAATGTACCAAAACAGATAGGAAAACGTAGCACAAAACGTTTTCGGTCATGTAAATAAACTTGGCAAAAATAACTACCCTACTATTAATCGTTTATTGGAACGCTAACCACCCAAATTCGGCTGGTTGGTTTTGATCGTTGATTTAGCGCATTTGATCAGTGATTTATCTGAATCGGTGTTGGTGAAACCGAATTAATGAATAATCTTCGGCTTAATGAGTAAACGTTGATTAAAAACTTTGGTGAAACCGGCCCTTAAACTATCACTCGACTTATTAAAGAAAGTGGAACTCAAAATTTAAACAAAGTGACGTAAAGAAAGTGGAACTCAAAATTTAAACAAAGTGACGTAAATGTGTAGTGCCTCTTATAGAAAAGTAGTACAACGTTTAAACAATTTAGCAAAATCATTATCTGAGAAAATTAGCATTCCAGTCATGCAGTATGACTGTATGAATGAATCTTCATTATTTTTCGATTTAATTATACTTATGTTCAACTGTTTTGTAATTCGTGCTCTTTGTGCACAGACGCGATTGATTCTAAGGAAGAAAAACTTTTCGAAATAATACTCTGCCGTATAATCCAATTGATTGATTTCTACCTATTTTCAGTTTTAATCGATTTTTAACAGTTTACATTAATTATGTATGATTTTCTGTACAATTTTGAAATATATCTTGTTATGAAAAGGTACTTTTACGAGAGGTGATGGGTCTGCGGCTTTGACACTCAATGCCAATAAAAGAGTCCTAACAAAATAGGTATATAAATTTAAATGTAGAGATTGATGTTCGAGTGATTCTCATTGTAATTTTCATTTTACGTATATTGCTAATTGAAGAAGCGAGTGGAGTTCGCCATCTTCCTTTCGTCCAACGGCTATAGCCAATCACAGAGCCGAGGGCTAACCCTCCGTTCGCAGCTGGCAGTTCTAGACACCCGCCTTAGTTTTAATATGATAGTGTTTAATAGTGTTGAAATTCTTAATCATGTTACATCCAGTTTTTTCATTATTATATGCATTATATTTGGTGTCTTGGTGTTTTTTGTGGTATATTTTGGTGTTTTATATTTCGCGTTTTGGTGTATTTGATGTACCTACTACATCTGCTCATGGTAGATATTCTATTTAGTGGGTATAATTACTTTTTACTGTTTATTACTGTAGTGGGGTTCTAGGCCTGTGTTTTGAGCTAACTATCAGTATAGTTATGTAATATTCGATTACTATTACAATCCATACAAATAATTCTCTAGAAAGGAAGAGACACATTTCCCATATGAAAAATACAAAGACTAATTAATTAGTTCAATTCATATTGACATAACAATGTAGTGTCCCGGGAAATGTCATAGAAACTCTCAAATGATTATGTATCTGGAGTAATATTACAAGTTGCATTTAACAAAACACTTTGCACTGCTTGGTGACCAGGAAAGTTTTGATGCGGTTTCCATTGCTCAATAATCAAATATTTAGTCGTTTTAACAAGAGGTTTTGCAACAGGTTTGTGGTAAGATTAATTCTGGAATTTCCTCAAAGACATGTTAGCTAACTATAACACATACTCATACCTACGAATCAAAGAAATATTCATTTGTCTATCTACAACTTCCGAATAAGATTATGAACTAGAAGGAAATCATACTCGTAATTACCATGAAAAATAAATTAGAAAAAAAAGAATGAATGATTGCATATATAATGGGGGGAAAATAATAACCAGTTGGTGTGTTGAAAAAGCCCTAAGAAGGGGACACAGTTCGATTCTGACGTAATGCCCTATGCCCTTTGGGAAAGTGTCCCCAAGCTGTGTTAGCGTTGCAAAAACGATTGACTTTTTTAAAATCAGAACTACATGAAGTCTGAGCTCTGTGAGATCATAGATGGAATACTTCATGGTAGCGTCCTGGAACCAATTCTTTGAATGTAGTGAATGAATCCTCCGTCTGTCGAATACATTCAAAATTCATCACGGGATCAATAGTTTGGTAGTGATGTTGATAAAATATCAAATAATGTGTAATTAGCCAGACGGAAGAAGTATGTACAATTCAGAAAGACTCAACGCTTAAGAGATTGACTCATAGGGAAAAAAGTCATGCAGTATCGCTAATAGCGCGAATTTCCAATAAAAAAAAGTTGTGGATAAATTTAAATTAGGCACTTAAATTCTGATCATTGAGGCCAACCATGTCCTAAATAACACTAAGTGGACAGCCGTGTGATGACATTGCAAAGGAAATTTCAGGACACGCAGCCCGACTCGAAAAATACAAAATTTTAGTAAATCATGGGCATTTTCAGCAAAAAATCAATTTTATCACTTACTTATGAATTTTATAGATCTGAGGGTGGTCGCAACCGACCCAACGCTGAAAAATACCTCGACTGTTCTGTTGTCCCTATTGGCAAAAAACCCTACTTTTTAGCATTTTTGGTCAATAAATTATAAATTTGAACCTGAAATTCTGAAGCGATCGAGCTGGCCAACAGACTCGACCTGTCTTTTGCCAAGACGAATTTTCCTACAATGAGAACGAAATTTTTACGACGTTAAAATCTAGGGGTTCTTTGATGTATGATCTGAATGATCTGTGTGATTTATTTATTTATACAAATTATTACAAATAGAGACGCATTTGTTGGTCTAGTTAGTTATTTGTTGGTCGATGTATATAGCTGGTCGATATATATATATATATATATATATATATATATATATATTGAGCAAAAGACAATAAAGTTGAGGGGTAACCTTAGTTGGGAGCGTTGTTGGTAGTAGTATGGGGTAAATCCGCCCTCCTTGAGGACTGCAGGGGTGGTAAAAAGAGGATCGTGAGGGTTCCGCTCTTATCTCGGAATGAACAATGACACCCGGAGCTTTTCTCGCTTCATTTTTCCTCATCAGTCGTCCTTGAACGGATTTTGACACCCTTCTCCTTTGTCAAACCACAACACAACTTCCCCTTCGCACATTCATCTCAGCTGATGGTTCATCTTTTTCTTCTTCGCATTGTATGCAGACAGTTTTATCGCGGAAATAATCCCTGCATCATGTGTAACGCTCAACATAAATCGTTGTAAGACTGCACAGAACTGTACATGACATGTGGGAAATGAAATGCTACATTCATACAGTACCATCGAAAATTTAATATTGGTTTATTGTTTTCAGTAATGAACCTTTTTAATTTACCATCACCCCCTCCCCCTCCCTCCTAACAAGAGATTTGTTGGTTTACGTTTCATGATGCGTAAAATCCATTAAAAATAAAAACAAAACAAAACAGAAACACTTCAGTCCGCCGCCTTTTTCTCCGAAACTACTGCACCAAAGTTTATGAAACTTTGAAACTTGGGCCGGTTGGTCATAGAAGCTTGGCTTAAATTTTGGTAAGTATTCAAGGACTGAAATATTGGAAAATTGGTATCTCGCAAACTTTCGAAACAAGAGTAATTTTTTTAGACTTAAAAAAAAAAAAAAAAAAAAAATGTGTGAACATATTGCCTAATAAATCTGTCGATTGTATCAGTTGATATTATTCCAGTGGGATTCTCCCTTCACGAAATCGAGTTCATTATAACTCTATTCACTTATCGATGGACTAGTGAAGCGTAGGTAGGTAATTTATTTCATATGATCAATTTTCAGTTGGTGCGTCAGCCCGTGTTAAATACAGAAGGACTTATAAAGTGAGGGTGTCGTATCTAATTTTAAAAATTTCTTTACGATAGGTGTCACCTACGTCTGATAGCTCAATTCAATGATTCAATAATATAAAAACGATCATGAATAATAACTACCAACGTGCAATAATTATAGATCATTGATCTGCGTAGAAGGGCTATCTAATACAGAAATAATAGAGCTATGTGTTATAATTTGCAGCATTTTTTTTTTTTTTAATTTTATTAGTATTGAAATGTTCCTTCTTCAACTGCATGAATATTATAGAATTCCATTTCGATGGGGGAAAAAACCCGTTGCCGCCTGCGGTGTATTGCTGCCTGTGATTTGTTTCAGCATGGGATTTGTTTCTTATGGCTTCTTCCGGGGGGCACCCTAGACCCCACAGATTATTTCACTTTAGATCAAGGATCAAAGCTAAGAATACAGAATGTGTTTTTCGGGCAAGGTCCTATCCTATATTTACAACTAGAAGTTTTCTCGCTCGCTTGGGGTGGGACGTGAATAGTCGGAATTAATTCTTCCGTTATTTTCTGCATATTTTTAGTGACTTCATGAGGGTGAAATTTCATTTACGAATACCTGTCTACCTACAGGTTATGACGGACTGATATAATTTATATATGTAAATGTTATATTAAAAAAAAAAAATATATATATATATATAACTCGGCCCTTCGGGCCTCGCAAGGGGCTCCGCCCCTTGACCCCGCCAGGGGGGCTTTGCCCCCCTGGACCCCCCTAATCTATACTCGGCGCTTCGCGCCTCGCCGGATCTTTTCTCTTTTCTACTGCGTAGAAAACGAGTATAATTTGCTATGCAATTCTCGTCTCACGAGAAAAAAAAAAAAAAAAAAATCAAGCCTGGCTGGATTCGAACCCACAACCTTCGTCTCACGGAAAAAAAAAAAAAAAAAAAAAAAAAAAATCAAGCCTGGCTGGGATTTGAACCCACAACCTTCGTCTCACGAGAAAAAAGAAAAAAAAATTTTTTTTCAGGCCTGGCTGGGATTTGAACCCACGACCTTCGTCCCACGAGAAAAAAAAAAAAAAAAAAAAAAAAAAAAAAAAAAAAAAATTCAAGCCTGGCCGGGATTCGAACCCACGACCTCTCGCTTCCCATCTCGGGACAAAAAACGTTACACAAAAAAAGTGGACATTTAAATAAAATTATTGGGGGTCGGCCTAAGTATTGCATAGCAATTAATATATATATCCCCATCTTCGACCAAGACCTTCCGCCGCACCAGTATTCAGTCGAATCAAGCAGTAATTCCGTTCTGATTTTTCAAGAGATTCTAATACAAAGTTCAGATTACATACGTTTCGATGTAATGGGAAGAACGGTAGCTCGAAAACGAACTACAATCGGAAAGCACAATTTCACCCCTCGAAATTTGAATGGGAACAAATAAGTACTCCAACGGACATTTTAAGGCCAATCCAAGCAAAAACCGTCAACATTTACTGGGTCAAGGCGCAAACATAGTCGGAATGAATTCTTTTATCTTTCTTCTTCATATTTTTGGTGATTTCTCCGGAAATGCAACATCTTTCGGCAATTTTGATAGTACCATCGTGTTCTGCAGGTCCAGGAACGTAACTTTGTTGCTGGAATACGGAGTGCTCGTGATCACATTTTAATGTGGCAGTCAATAGAAGATCGAGCGCTCGGCCCAAAACACGCATTAAAAGGGGTCCCACCCCCCCTCCGCCCACCAGCCCTTGGTTCGGGTGGGGGAAGACAATTTTAAAATTGCTTATGCCCCTTTTGCGAGAAATCTAAGAAGATCCCCCCACTCGTAGACTCTTCCAACTTAGGCAGCACGGGGGTTTTAGGGGTTGGGGTGGACGGAGGGACACTTGTCTTCATCCTCCGAACCCATTCATTCCCGGGTAAAAACACATTTTGTGTTAAAACAGAGAAACATTGTTTACACGAAATATTTCGTGATAATACACAACGTTCTTCATCAACTTCCGTTTTCTACCGCTTAACTTCGTTATCTTTTGGGGGGAAATTGCCAGCCACCAACACTAACCCTGAAAAAGAAGGATAGAACAGAGTTTCTCGTCCCCATTCCGTTAAAGTAAGCCTCTGGGTTTAGTGTAACTTCCCATCTCCCCGGGTTTCTTCACTCGCGGAACAACGTGGAACTGTCAAGACTCTATCCCAGGTAGCAGAGCCCCGCGGAAGACGTCTGTTCCTAATCAACCGAACTTGCCTGGCAAATAAACCCAGCTGTCGGGTTTTTCGCCGCCTCATATCCCACCACCGCAAACCTATTTAACAATTCAAATTATTCCGGGCGAGGGGTCTTCAGAAGCCGCCACGGTTTTCGCAGGAATAGTTCTCGAACCGAAAACGTCCCGTGAAGAACGCGGTTTCACCCCTCTCCCAAACAACGAACTCATTTTAGCGGTTGTAGTTTCACCCCCGGCCCCTCTACCGGCCTTCCTTAGCTACAACAACGCCCTTCAAAGCATTTCCCGAGTTCTTCACACATCCGCCTAATTACTTGGTTGGTTGCCAGAAACAATGCTCTTTGTTGCTTCGGTTTCCATAGTTTCTGAACGTATTCAGGGAAACTTTAGGGTGTGGTGAGGGACAGAGAGGAGTGACGAGGGACTTGGAGAGATGGTATGGTATGAAGCGAGGGGGTAAGCTATTGTTTCGTCGCCTCTTGATATTTCGCTTGAATTCGACTTCGCCTCGGTGCTAACTAAAAGGGACAAACTAGAGGGTTTTTTTATATTTCCTTTGGAAGAGGCAATTAGGGTGTTCGATAAAGTGGAATTTCGTTTGCGACAGCTAATGTTTCTTTCATTCCCCACGAGAAAAACTTTTAAGACACAATAGACAGCTTTGTAGTACAGGTATACCTTACCCGAGACTACTCAGAATCCTAGCTACTCAAAGAACAAAAGGTTGGTAACAATTCTTAGGAACTGAAAGAGGTATTCTTTTCCGCTTTTTCCAATACACTTTATTCGACCCCCCCCCCCCCCCCCTCCCCTCAAATGAAAATAACATTTTCTACCTCGCTAAACGCGACCGCCAGAAGCTGGACGCTGAATCTTGGATCTGCATGGATCATGAACTAATTTTGATATTTGAATTTGGCGAAAACCTTGTTGCAATTTAGATTCAGACCCTGATTGTATAAGAGGTCTGCCACCCGTCCACCACTCCTCAAGATTGGCTGAACCCGTTTACCATAGGGTGCGATTCTTACTAGAGATCCTCACTCGCCCGCCGTTTCCCAAATGTTACCTCTAGAATTTTACTTTGTAGACTACTTAACTGTCTAAATGAATCTGTTCTCGTGTATCCCTGAGTGTTTTTTTATCTCTGAGTTCGAAAATCTTTGAAAATACCATTGCTCCGTCAATAATTGTGGTGTCTTGATTGAATTCCCTGTGATTGTGCGAGTTACTCTCAGTTTCAGGAAGTCCCGTTCCGTTAGGACCCAAAAGAGTTTCTTTGCATGCGCAAACATTAAACTCTTGTATCACCTGTAACTTTCTTAGTTGCCCGACAATTCCGATGAAATTCCCAGGGATTAAAAACAAGAATGCTAAATTTTGACATAAAGTCTTCGCTGGATTGCACGTTTGTCGGTTTTCGATAATTTTATGTGCGTGATCGTGATACTAGGCACTCTTCAAGTCAATGAAATGAGATTGAACTTACAAAAGGCAGAAGAATGTTCGGGACAAGATAATCTTGAAAGAGCTCGAGGATTAAATTTTGAAGACTTCCTTCTCATTCTCCGCCCTGTAGCCCCGCAAGTTGCCGTTCCTATTAAGGGAAAGTCTTTCGTAACTGAATTCGTCCAGGTTAATTGCCGGGAGGAAATTAAGATGGGAGGGGGCGGAGGGCGGGAAACCGTATTTTCTGCTGTAGTGCGCGTTCAAAGAAAAGCGAAACGTCGTTACTCCATTCCTGAGGTCCTTTTTGAATTGATACAACAGGCAGCGTAATGGTACAGTTGCTAGCTTCATGGTACCGAGTCATTCCCCAGCCACCAATTATTTTTCAGAATATCCCATTTAATGCGTATTATGGCAGAGAAATATGGTACCATTTGAAGAGATAAATATTTTTGAAAACTGTTTATTCTTATACAGTGCAGTTAGTTTGTGGTGGTTGGGGGGCTTTGGATCTGGGATTGGGTCGCTATTCAACAACCCAGCTGAACATGTGACAACGAACCAATAAAATGCATCCGCACGTGGAAAAAAGGACAAAAGGAGATTAGAAAAAAAAAACCCTTGAAGAGAGATCAAGTTAAATAAAATCCTTTACTGTAATACCCCCGCTTATTTCCGTTTTTCTGTACTATTCATTCATTCTGACCTGTATGTCCAACTAATCTGTATTTTTACTAAGGGATTAACTACTTGATGTTGTGTATTTTTGAGATTCGAGCTTGAGACTATCCAGACTACCAAACTATACACAGCATTCTCATCTATTTTACCACAGTGGACGTAAAAACGATTGGAGATCATCAATCCGAACAATCCCCATTCTATAGAAAACAGTTTGTAAATGCGAGGATATAACAGAAAAGACCCATCAGTGATGTTGAGCAACGAAAATGGTTTTATTGCCACGTGGTTAGAACCAGCAGGAAGAAATAGAAAAGGAGTATCGCCGCTCGTTCATTCGTAAGCGTTCAATCTTCATTTATTCAACAAACCAAAAAATTATTATTTAAACACATGATGATATAGAAATTTTGAAGGAAGTGAAATGTGTGAAGAATGATTTTGATGCCGAAATAAATTGCAAATATACCTAATTAAAATAAAATTTAATTCGTACTCGCGACACTCTAGCCTAAAAATTGTTTCCTTAGAGAATTCGTTGGAAAGCGGATCTCAGGTCTTTTCACTTGGAGTGATGAGTAAAGTATTGTTGATTTGCGAACGGCAGCCGACCATTGTCATTTCCGTTTGCAGATTATTTTTCTTCTTTCCAGATTTTCAGTTTTCAGTGGGTGATCTTGAAATTGTTCTCCTGTCGGACATCAAACATTTGCCATCCGATTGAGAGCTTAGGATCCTTTGCCGAAATGGTTCTTCTCACCTTCCCTGGATTTTGATGAATCCTAATGCTAATTTGTGAATCAACTCCAAGTACGGGGGGCCGTTGGAATAAACTATTGCACTTCGAAGGTCATGATCACACCTTCCTTCAGCTTACCAAAATTTCATAAATTTTTGTAGGTATTTCTGGCTTGTTCACAATGTTGTCACTAATGCCGCTTCGGCATTGAGTTGCCGCACGTTTTCCCCATCCCTGGCTTTCGTCCCCTATAAGTAATAGGGCACTCCCGGGGGCCAACTGATTGGGATAAAGTATTAATTTTGTTGAATACGGTGTTTTCTTTTGTCTCGAATGGTCCACGATGTTGGCCGTTTTTTATATCCTACTTTCACAGGGCAGGCTTGGAACTTTACTGTTTCTGTTAGAGCCGCAATGCTTGATTCCTCTTCTGGAATTATGTCCATTTCATCACTTTGGTGCTCCGTCGACATTAATTTGCTGTTTGTCATCCAACTTGCTTCCTTCATTGTTCCTTCAGTTCTGTTACCCGTTTCAGTGGCTGTTAAGTCCGAGGTCGTACTTATCGCATCCATTCTGGTTTTCATCATGGAGTATGCTTCTCCCAGAGATCTTGGCCTTTTTCTCAAAGTGGCGTCTGTTCTATCCTTTAATTCTACCAAGATTTCTCTTTCCATGTTAAGTTTCCCCCACCTATCTCATCTCTTGCATTCCTTACTAAATCCTTCAGTTTTTCTTGGTCCAATCTCAACTCTTCTAGCTTCATGCCGTGGTTGTCAGTTCTAATACTAGTATTTGTCATGTACTAGTTCTATTCTGCTTTTTTCCTTTTATACGTACCTATTCCTCTTTCTACTTCTATTTATCTTCTACTACAATCAACCTAACCTGTTCAAGGTTTCAAACAACACAATCTTCATTTATTCATCAAACATTTTATTAATATTTAAAAACATGATGGTTTAGAAATTTTCATGTAGTATTATAGTGTATTATATGAAGCGTAATTTTGATGCTGAAATAAATTCCAAATATACTCAAAATAAAATCTAATTCGCAATCGCGACATCTGCTACCCAAAGTTATAGACATTCGCTTTGATACTTTCCAAAATGCCATCCGTGGTATTTTAGACTTGAGAATCATCAACTCTTTTTCCTGCGGAGCATCAGCAGAAACTTATCCGTTGCTCTGATTCGCAAATATTTTAGAACGACCTAACAATCATTAAGAAATTGATGAATAACTACAAGATTTGCAGTCATCTTATTATGTTAATGTAATGTTAAATCATTCTATTTCAACGGCTAGGCCATCATCAGTAACCAACAATCACACATCAGTTATTGTTAGTTACTGATGATGACCTAACCGTCGTAGAAATAGAAATAGTTTTTTCAATAACTTCCGTTTTGAAATGGGTTTCCACAACTTCGACGAGAGTGATTTACTTCGTAACGTCCTTGTAATGCATGCGTTACTTATCAATTTGTTTGTCAGAAAGTGTTGTTTCTATCTTTGGATATAGGTTAGGTGAACATTCCTACAATGATTGTAGAAACGTACAATGGTTTTCGCTCAATATGAACAAGGAAGCGAATGAGCTAAGGTGCTCACGGGCTGCGTAAAACCCCAAGAGAACCATATTTCTTGCGATGACTGATAAATAGTTGAGGCCCGCAAAAAGAACGGAGCCGGTAGCACCGGAGAAACACGGCGCTAGGCCAGGAGCTGCGAGCTTGGGGAGATGGGATTTGCCTTATGTCCTTTAATATGAAAAATGTCATATCTCTCTGGGAAGGCAACCTGCTGGAAAATGCGCTGTGTACACGACGGGGGAAGGCGAGGGAGCCGTTTTATTAGTACGGTCCTTGAACTACATTTTTCACGCACTCACCTCTCACCTTCCTTGACACTTTATCCTTCTCAGATAAAGAATGAGAGTAAGGTGTGAGGTTATTCTACACTAGAATAATTGTGGAAATTGATTGATTGAAAAAAGTTCCAATCATGCGGCTGATTGTATGAGCAAATTTCCGTAAATTATAGTAAATTATGTCACATTGTTTTGGAATTTTAGCACTTTAAGTGTGTGAAGAAAATGTTGACGACCAATTTTATGGAAAAAAAAAAGTTTTAAATAATATTCTGCGATTCAAAAAAAGATTGGATTTTTAGCTTTTTGTGGCAGTTTTAATCGCTTTTTCAGCAAGTTTTGAAGAAATTTAAGTAAAATTTTCATCATAATTTTGTGTATAAAATGTTGAATGTCTAGGTTCATTGTTGATTAACTTCTGATGACAAAAGTTCAGCTAAAAAATATAAACAACAATTTTAAGCCGTTTGAAGCCGTTTTTATTCATTTTTTGAGCACATTTTCGTTTCGTTTGGAAAGCTTGATTTTCAGGCGCAACAACAGAATTTTTTATCTCAATCCTATGGAGAGTTACCGTCTGGAATGATATATATATATATATATATATACTATCTAGAAACCGTTTCAGAATGCCACAAAACGGATTTAAATTAATTCGACAATTTTGATTTCGAAATTCGTGGAGCCATTGCAATAGCTTCATTTTCTAATAAAATTCATTAAAATGATTGAATTATTGTTCGTTTGCTCTCATGAGGTAGGGTTGGTGCGGTTTTGGATACATTTTTCGACAGTAGGTGGTTTCTCTGCTCCAAAGTTTATTTTTATTTTTTTATTTTGCATATAATGAAATTAGAAAGGGGTCGTCGAAGAGGTGTCCGGGTTACATAAACATATTTGCTGCTTTGCTCTTTCTACCATATCTAACATTCTCCTATTGGTTTATTTTTTATTTTTTATTTTTCATATAATGAAAGTAGAAAGGGGTCGTCGATGAGGTGTCCAGGTTACATAAACATATTAGTGGAGATACATGATCACATACGTACTTGGTTTTCTAGACAACGTTGGGTTTCTAGACCCCGTCATGAGAGATGAAAGAGGCGCAAATGACATCTTAACAATACAACAAGAACGAAGTCTACAGCCCTCTTTATGAGATCACCGTCTCGAGCCAGCCAGAACCAGCCAATTCCCATCCCCTCGAATCATAGCTTACTCTAAGACAGTAATACTTCATAGCCACGGCGGCCGTCCTGGGAGATTTATTATGAAATTCGCAGTGTTCTTTTGTGAAGGAGGTTTCTTCTCTTGAATCGTCACCAATTTATTGAAATTCACCAATACACATCGATTCACAGCCTAATTTCGTAATGCCCCGGACACTATTATCTATTGAATACGAGTCGTACAGTAGGTCCGTTTTTAAGGCAGTCGAAAGATGACTATCGTGACTTCACTGGTATGTCTAGCTGACATAGTGCAGTGCCAAGCCATAGAGATCGGTTATACTAAACATAACCTTTTGGAACTAGATATGCCTGTCGCCTGGCTGACAGTGCAGTGCCATAAAGATTGATTATAATCAACATAACCTATTAGAACTAGGTATGCCTGGCTGATATAGTGCAGTGCCATGCCTTAGACATTGATTATAATCAACATAAACTATTAGAACTTGGTATATCTGGCTGACATAGTGTAGTGCCATGCCACCAGAGATTGATTATACTCAGCAAAACCTATTTGAAATAAATATGTCGGGCTGACATAGTGCAGTACCATGCCATAGAGATTGATTATACTCAACATAAGCTACTGGAACTAGGTATGTCTGGCTGACATAGTGCAGTGCCATGCCATGCTCAACATAACCTATTAGAACTATGTATTCTCAACCACTCGGAAATTTCCCCAACGTAGAGAGAGAGAGAGAGCGTGGGGGAGGGGGGGAGTAGAACGCGTCTCGCTTACGGAATTTCGTTCCTTTCAAATGCAATTAGACTTCATAGCACGTAATTTTATAAGCTGATCGCTGTATTGTAACGCAAATAATTTTTTTCTAAGGAACCTCAAAGATTCCCAGCTTTGTATAGGTTCTTCACATATATATTTTTACTTATACATGTATAGAATGCAGAATCAGCACATTTTTCTATCTCTTACATTTTTCCTTCTCTCTAGCACCTTTTTCACCCTCGTCTATCTCGATTGAAAAGATACATACCCAGAGAAATATGTGATGCTCTGTTTTTCGCCGTGCACATTCTTAAACGTGGAATATGTTATTTGTGAACCAGGTTTCTCCCCAACAGTTACCAACAGAATACGATTAAAGTACCATCAATCGGATACTGAAACCCTCTTCAAAGTGAAAGTTGCTCTGAATCGAAAGGGGTAGCGGTTTCTAATTAGAGTTCCCCCGGGGGGTCGTGACTAGATAACTGGTGGGCTCCTCTAAAACTTTGTCTCTCGATGCCCTGAAAATGTCAAGTGAAAATTACAAGCCTTCTCCACTGTCTTTGCCTTTGCTCCAAGTAAGTCGTTCACCTCTTGTGGTTTCAAGTCTGTATATATATTCCTCTTTTCTGAACGTTTTGAACATACTTTAATTGGAGCTTTCATCATTCCGTTATTAATCATTCGTTTCATCACTCCGTTAAGAAATCTCGAAGTGTACTGACTTCCAACCGGTATCACATTTGGTTAAAGATATCAATGTATTATTCAAGAGAAAACGAAGTCTGCATTAGATTCCGTTTGTTTTCAACAGTTTACAAATATTCATGTTTGCACGGGGGTGTGGCTCAAGTTTTTGTTTGGTCACCTCCAAGTGCATTTTAGGACGGCCTCCAGTAGTTTTAGGACGGCACCTATATTTTTTAATCAGGATAAGAGGATGGAAAACTGAAACCGCGGAGGAAAAAGAACCACATAGAAATCCGTTACATAACTTCCCAAAACTTTTCATGTATCCTGAAAATGTCATAAAAAAAGATTTTTCTAAGAATTGTTACACAACGCACACACACACGTGCGAGCGCGCACACACACACGCACACACAAACACACACATACACCCAAACACACACGTACACACACAAACACAACACACATACACAAAGTTATTTTTTCAATTATTATTTTTTAAAATTTATTTATTAATTATATTTTTTTTAGAAAACCCTTCGAAGGCGGAGAGGGAGATACACACGCAATCACGCCGAATGTGCTTCAGAATGGTCTAAATCGTGAAATGCGAGTAGGAATTTCGGTTTTTGAGAAGAAAAAAAATTTATCTCGCGAAACATCCGGAGCAAAATGAGAAGACTGTTATGAAACGATTAACCCTCAAAGGCTAGGCGCCTAGGTAACGTCGTCTAAAAAATAAAATGAAAATATAAAATCAGGAATTTCGTTATTTATAACATTTAATTAAACGTTCGAAAGTTATGAGGCGATAAATTGCTTTAGAGTACGTGTGTGTGTGGAAGGGGCGAAACAAAAAATCCGAGTTTCACCGCGGAAAAAGGCCCTTGTGCGAGATAGTGTGGAGGCGAGTTACGGGAAAGGACACTATTTTTATGGGGATATGAAGGGGTATTATCAGCAGTGAAGCCTCAGACAGGAGGTAGATTCTGTGTTACCTCCCCTCTCCACACCTCTCTGCCTGAGCCTTCAGGGCTTAGAGCAACAAGATAAACGCGAGAGTAATGAACAAGAGATCCACCAAAGCAGACAATGGGGAGGCTTCGGGACCCTCCCCTCTTGTCGGAATGGCGTTGAAATATTGACCTAATAAAAGAGGTTACGGGAGAGAGGGTTAAAAGGTTTAAAGCTCGGCGGGGGTTCAAGTGTTTGCCCGAGTGGACAACGGTGTGAAAAATGGAAGTAAAAAGACAAACACATTTTTTTTAATGCGGCGTTCAGAAGAGCTGGAATCTGGCTCCGTTCCGCACAGCTGTTACTTGTATTGTTTGTGAAAATTCGAAGCTAGTCCACCAGTTTAAAATTGCAATTCACAAATGTTGTACTCACTTTATAACGTAAGGCCCGGCGGGCGTGAATAAAACGCAAGTTGGTGAAGTGACGCAAGGTGAGTCACACCACTACCTCAAACCAATTTCTCAAATTGTACTCAAATTTCTGGGGTGTTGCGGATGTTTTCCGTGGGAAACCGTATAAGTGTTTTTAGCGCATTTTCTTATAAAAAAGTAAAAATGAGCTATTGTGTTCACTTTATCCGTTGATGTATGTATGTACTCTTGAAATCATTTTAAATTTCACTTCCCGACTCCCGATTTTGATGAAACTTGGTACGGATGTAATCTGTACCATGGCGAGGATGAAGATGTATCAGGGGCCGCTGACGCATGAGAGGTCATTGATCAGCAGGGTGAGCTCCAAAGCCAATTAGTCTACTATTCGACGCAAGAAGCTGAAATTTGAGAGGGAGGCTCAAGGGAGAGTCATCGATCAGCTGAGTGAGCTCCAAAGCCAATTTGTCTACTATTCAACGCAGGAAGCTGGAATTTGAGAGGGAGGCTCTAGGGAGAATACTGAACACGACTGAGAGGTCACCGATCAGCTGAGTGAGCTCCAAAGCCATTTTGGCTCCTATTCAACGCAGGAAGCGTCTATTTCACAGAGATATCTTTACAAGAAAACGCGCTATCGTGTGACTCACTCCGTGAGCACTGATCTTCTTGTTTCCATTATTTTGCCTAATCTCAGTTTACCGATAATACTTATAATTTACAAACACATCGAACATCAACTTATGTTTCGTATAAATTGATAGTGTCGTTTGCTGAAACGAGGGACATCACTAAAAATTAGTTTTGGTGACGAAAGCGTACAGATCAGCTGAGAGAACTCTATTTTTTTCAATCGACTTAGTGTTGAAACCTATAAAGTTCCAGTCATGCAGTATGATCGTATGAAAAAATGTCCGTAAGTTTACATATTATATTTATCTAAAGTTTTGAAATTCGTGCACTTGTATATAATACAATGAAATTGCTAACTATCAATTCATGGCAGAAAACTTACTCAAAATAGATGTTGGCTGTTTAAAAAGAGATTTCGGTAATTAAAATGAAATTTAGGTAAAATTCGACGCAGGAAGCCAAAATCATTTTCAAAATCAAAATACATTTTTGGGTATTTAATTAAACTGAATCGTTTAAGTCGTTGAACATTTATTTGAGTAATATCGCGCTGAAAAAATATATTTAACGATTTTTTTAAGGGAGACCTTAGTAGCGCAGGTCCCAGTAGAATACAGGTAGTAGAGGCCTTTCGAAGGGTTGGTTCGATGAGTTTCCTAGGACCCATGCAGCATGGATTTTTGTTCCACAGGTATCAGGAAACTCTCGAAAATAATTTTTATCTTTCCAATTTATATCCTGATGTTTGATTTCATATTTTTGATGACCTTGCCATCCATTCAGTTTTGACTAGTGCCCCACTCCATAAGGACACTCATCAAAAAGTATCAAGTTCAGATTTTGATGAGTTTCCATTTGATGAGTTTCAAGGGACCCGCCATTGAGCATTGACTTAACGTGCATTTTGTTGATGGTTATGTGAAACCTTGTTGAAAAGAACTACTTATTTACTTTTTACAATTGTTAGCCGTTGTGGTGATCGTTTGAAGGTAGTGAAAAGTCGGAAGAGCTTAGGTCAGCGGAACTTGGACTTCGCAGAACAAACTGGTATGAAGACGGATCAATCCGCGGAAATCCCCTTTGACCGCTCTCGGGAAACTGGTGGGAAAAAAGGAAAACCCGGTATCCAGCGTTGAGCTGGCGTGGGATGTGGGTTGGGGTAAAACTTTAGTCCGCCAAGGTGGAAGAAGAAGTAGAAGAAGAAGAAGACTAAGAAGAAGCGAGCGAGAGACAAGAGAAAACTCAAACCCCGCACCAAAGGGCTCATCGATCGTAAGCTCTGAGAGCGGTGTCGACCTGTGCCGTCGCGAAATTAGGTTACCCGTATAAACTGAGGATACACCACGCGTTTCTGCTTTCAGAATGTATCGCTAGAAGTTCCTTCACGTTGGGAACATCTGCGTTTTCCTCGTAACGTCCCACCGCTCCTTGTAGATTCATGGGGGCATTCTAGACATTCATACGCTCGGCAATGTTCATTACGTACGGCGGGTTTCATAAATTTCAGCGGCTGGGAGCAATGGAAGTTCATTTTTGGATGTATGGGAAACGGAATAGAGACCAACTGGTTCCACATGCAGTAGTTCCGCTGCTTTGAGATAAAACACAAGGCCGCAGTCTGTCTTTGAAATTAAAATTATGCTCTAATTTAAACACTAACGCATATGTTGTTTATATCTACCACTAGACCCGAGAGTACATTCCTCAGAGTGTAGATAAGAACTGAAAAGATTTCAATCTCCCAGTCAGTTGATCTTGAAGATCCATTTTTGATTCACAATAAGCAGAACCAACTGTTAAATATTTTGTTCTGCTAATTTGAGGGCCTCATTAAATCTTGAGTTTCACCAAGGACAACTGTTACTTCGCATACTGCCAATCATTCTCCATCATGGACACGTGGATGATACTTTAATTCTTTGTCCATCAACAAAAAGCCCAAGATCATTTAACATAGTTACATACATTTCATTTTTTTCTCCCCTGCTGGGGTAATGCTCTGAGAGCGGTGTCGACGTGTGCCGTCGAGAAATTAGGTTACCCGTATAAACTGAGGATACACCACGCGTTTCTGCTTTCAGAATGTATCGCTAGAAGTTCCTTCATGATGGGAACATCTGCGTTTTCCTCGTAACGTCCCCACCGCTCCTGGTAGATTCATGGGGGCATTCTAGACATTCATACGCTCGACAGTGTTCATTACCTACTTATAAACGTCGTCTACATTTTAGCGGCTGGGAGCAATGGAAGTTCGTTTTTAGATGTATGGGAAACGGAATAGAGACCAACTGGTTCCACATGCAGTAGTTCCGCTGCTTTGGGATAATACACAAGGCCGTAGTCTTTCTTCGAAATTAAAATTATGCTCTAATTTAAACACTAACACATACGTTGTTTAAATCTAACACCAGAGCCGAGAGTACATTACTTAGAGTGTAGAACTGACATGATTTCAATTTCCTAGTTAGTTGATCTGAAAGGTCTATTTTTGATTCACAATAAGCTGCACCAACAGTTATAGATTTTGTTTTGCTGATCCGAGGGCCTCATTAAATCTTGACGAAGGACAACTGTTACTTCGTCTATTGCTAATCATTCGCCGTCATGGATACACGGATTAAACTTTAATTCCTTCTCCACCATCAAAAGCCTAAGATCATTAACGTAATTATACATTCCGTTCTTTCTCCCTGCTGGATTTCGCGTATGTAGAAATTTAGACTTCGGAAAGATTCTATTTATATACTTGGATAGCTGGGGATTATCATTGATCGATTGCTGCTCCCCTGGAATAAGCATATTGAGTTTATTGCCTGTGACACTAGTAAATTCACCCGCATCTTCTTAAATATTTGTTATGCCTTGGACCAAAAAACACTGAAAACCTTATAATGCACTAGATCAGACATAATATATTATCATGGTGGAGGGGGGGGGGAGGGGGGCTGTGCACCCGGCACTCAATTCAACATGGCTCTTGACCTCCAGAAGACCATCCCTTGAACTATTTAAATTTGCTTCATTCATTACTTGTCCAACGAAGTAAGTTTTACTTTTGCTCCACTAAACTTACGTTTTAATGTTGAAAATGTGGTTTCTTTAATGAAAATTGGTATTTATTATGAACTTTTATGAAAATACGAGCTTTATAGGTCGGCTTCTACTTATTATTTCACACTGAATCGAATGTTAACACTTGCAGAACTCACCGACTCCGTTATAACGTTACCGTTCCACTTTGGTTCGCAATTGTTTTGTTCATTTGTTGTTCTCAATTTTATTTGGCCAGGAGTGCAATTCGGTTATGACGGAGTTGGAGGTTTCTGCAAGTGTTATCATTCGATTCAGCGTGAAAACACTCCAAACTTATAGGTTCAAAAACTTTCATTTTTCAAGAAAATCCACGATTTCATTGAAATACTACATTTTTCAACATTGAAGTTACAGCAGCACGATTGTAAGAGTACATTTTAACACAGAATGTGTTTTAGCCATGGACTAACTAGCCGAAAATGGAACGCGGGATGGTAACGAAATGTGTGACGGATGATTTTCACGTACAACCGAGTCGTTGCTAGGGATATGGTACTTCGTCGTTTTTCATCCCACAAAATTCGTTGACCATTCGTTCGAAAGCTCTCGATTTATCCAACAATATTATGTTAACTACTGCGAAGTGCGTGTCCAACAAACTGAGTTATGAGCATGGTTATATAAATAATTGTTTACACACATGTGATCATTCTCAATAATTGATATTGTGAACATGCTTGCAACCGCTTGTTAATTTCTGATGATTTCATTGAGCTTGTGTTTCGATGATTTGATTCATAGCAGGTGATCTGAGTATTACGAAAACGGTTTGATTTGTGAAGCGGAGGTTAAATAATTTGAATAGGTAATTTCTATACTTTACACTCTAGGAAGCTGTAATTTCGTTTGTAGCCTCTTTAGGACATTTACTTGACGATGCTCAGGGTCCGGATCAGATGTGTGGCTCTTAAAGCTAATTTCTATGCTTTACACTCTAGGAAGCTGTAATTTCGTATGTAGCCTCTTTAGGACATTTACTTGACGATGCTCAGGGTCCGGATCAGATGTGTGGCTCTTAAAGCTAATTTCTATGCTTTACACTCTAGGAAGCTGTAATTTCGTATGTAGCCTCTTTAGGACATTTACTTGACGATGTCCAGGGTCCGGCTTTTAAAGCTAATTTCTATACTTTACACTCTAGGAAGCTGTAATTTCGTATGTAGCCTCTTTAGGACATTTACTTGATAAATCGCTCTTGATTTATCACGAATTTATTTCGTATTTTTTTTTCGTAGTTTCATACTATAACTATATAAATTGATGTTATAAATGAATAGTAAACAATGACGCTTGTTTGGTTGTCACTTGGTTGCGCGACAACGCAAACACATTCTGTGTTTCAATAATTTCGTCCGAAGTATGTAAATAGAGGTAACCGGGGGTCCAGGGGGCTTGCCCCCTGGCGAGGCGCGGAGCGCCGAGTTTGTAAAAAGCCGTACTATATTATTTATAGTACTATAAAATTTGAACACTTTCAAAGAAATTGTTATCTAACAAAGGTTTGGCGAATAAACTGATCCTAAATGATGTTCTGCGATTTAAAAAAGACCTTGGATTTAATATTATCATTATTTTTTGAAGTTTTTATCAATTTTACAACAAATAATAATGAAATTCAAGTACATTCTTCAGCATAATTTTGTGTATAATTTTTCATATCGTCTAGTTAATTGTTGATAAACTTTTTTTGATTAAAATTTCGCCAAGTAAAATAAGTTCAACAAATTTAGCAGTTTTTTGTCGTTTTTAGTGATTGTTGTGACAATTTTGGAAATGTGAGCAATTTAATGTGCTCAAAAAGTGCTGACCAAATCACTCATCCTTCCATTCGGAAACCTTTTTAGGCGCAAGAACTGCTGTTTTTTTTGTTTTTCCTCTCAATTCTAAGGAGAATTATAGTCTGGAATGATACTTTATGTAGGTATATAATATATATATATATATATATATATATATATGTAAATTATGTAGGTACATAATTTAGGGTAGCTATCTGTACGACTCCTTCATTCTAACGCTTGCGGCGGGGAATAGAAGAACTAACAATCTTGTTTATCAGGGGAGGTGATATGTAGTGATACGAAAGGTTTATTTGGTTTATAAAGTTATTGTATTTTTGATGTTAACTGCTTCTGTGGAAAGATACTTTCAAGAACACATAATATTACATTGCTTGATTCTGAAGACTGTGGAAAAGGACTTTTATTCAATTCTATTGTTTTAGGTAAGTCGAATATTGTATTTACTTTAATTTTGATGGTGTTTACTCTACTCTGTAACCTTTGATTAATAATAATTCTATTGTTTTAGCAATCGTTTACTGTCTCCCTTCTTTGGAATTACAAATTGAATAAAGTCTACTCAACTATGGCTCCAAGTAAGAAACTACACGTCTGTATTGTCAAGAAAGAAGATGACAAGTATGAGTGAACTGCGCTGTCTGTGGACAAGATTGTATGGTTTGCCATACCAGATCAACTGAAGAATTTAGACTTGCATGAAGAGCTATTAGCAATTAAAACGATTGTAAGTAGTAAAAATTCCATTACTAAAGTAGGAGGTTACAGAAAAGTTGCGGCCAGAATTAAAACATATATATTTGGATGAAGATGATAACTATAGAATCGGGGATCATTATCTGAAAGAATATAACGTAGATGGAGCTAGTGCCATAAATCTTTCATTAGGAGAAACAACAACAGCTAATGAAGTATTTTTAATAAAACTATCAGGGAATTAGAGAGTCGTATTTCAACTACTTATGAAGTATCTTTAAGTGAAATAGAACACAAATTTTTGTTAAGCAAGTTTAATGGGAAACAAGATTAATCAAGATTAACGTTATGGTGGACAGAAATACAGTAGTGACTGCTGTTTATGATAATGGTTCGACATGTTCACTGGTTAATGAGAAGCTCGTTCGTTTATTGAAATCAAAATTACATTCTGATGGAAGTATTCTGAAAACTATCAGCGGTGTGAATTTTTGCCAGAGCCGGGCTAGCCTACGTTTAAAAATTGGAGAAGTAGAAGATACACTGAATCTATTTGTTGTTAAAAACAGTAATTTCAATTATGATCTATTACTTGGATTAGATGCTATAAAAAAGTTTAAACTTATACAAGATGAAAATCTACGAATTAGACAGAAAACAAAGGATAAAATAATTGAAGTGAACAATATGACTGTTGACAAAGGTCCAGTGAAGATTGAAACCAGAGAGGATAAATCAAGTTGAGGGTGTTGAATAATGACAAAGATCCTTCCAATATAAATTTAGACCATTTGGATGGGAACAAACAGCGAGATATTAGGACCTTGTTAAATGAATATGAAAGTTGTTTTGCCTCTCATAAGTTTGATGTTGGTATAGTTGGAGTTAATGAAGCTCACATTAAACTGAAGGAGGACAGATATATTTCACGGAAACCATATAGATGTTCATATCCTGACCAGGAAGAGATAGACTCACAAATTTACAAGTTATTAGAAAATGATTTGATTGAAGAATCGAGCTCGCCTTTTGCGGCTCCTGTAACCTTAGCATTTAAAAAAGAAGATGGGAAAAGAACAAGACTATGTGTTGATTTTCGAGAACTTAACAAATTAGTGGTGCCTGAACCCCAGCCATTCTCGAGAATCGACGATCTAGTAGTGAATGTTGGTGATTGCTGCTGGTTTACTGCATTGGATATCAACTCCGCTTTTTGGTCTATTCCCCTTCGAATAAAAGACCGAAAAAAACAGCATTCATAACGCAAAAAGGTCATTGGCAATGGAAGGTTCTACCATTTGGTTTTAAAAACTCACCAGCTATCTTTCAACGAATTTTGGCAGGTATTTTGCGTAAACACAATTTGAATAAATTTTGTGTAAATTACATAGACGATATTTTGATTTTTTTCACAATCTTTTGAGGAACATTGAAAACATTTGAGCTTAGTTTTTGAAGCAGTTAAGAAAGAAGGACTCAAACTAAAGCTAGTGAAATGTGGTTTTGCATTGCAATCAGTGAAATACTTAGGCCACATTATAGAATCCGGCAAGGTTCGTCCGGTTAAAGACAATTTGATTGCCATCAAAGAATTTCACCATCCTACGACAAGAAAAATGGTTCGTCAACTTCTAGGGAAGATAAATTTTTACCGAAAGTTCATAGATCATTGTACTGAGCGATTAGCTCCTTTACATAACCTATTGAAAAAGAATGAAAAATTGATATGGTCTGATGAATGTGAATCATGCTTTCAGGACATAAAAAGATGTCTATGTACAGCACCTGTCTTAGCAATTTATGACCATGACAAAGATATAGTTATAGAAGTTGATGCAAGCCGTTCAGGTGTGGGTGCAGTTTTGAAACAACCGCAAGCAGATGGTATTTTGCATCCTGTTGCTTATTTTTCCAAAAAGTTGACACCTGGTCAAATGAAGAAAGAGATAATGTATCTGGAATGCCTGGCAATAAAAGAGGCAATTGTTTATTGGCAACATTATCTCATAGGTAAGGCATTTACAGTGACATCGGATCATAAACCACTTATCAATCTAAAGTGTAAATCACGAACAGATGAAGCTTTGGGTGACTTGATGTTGTATCTGTCTGTTGTAGTACAACTTCAAAGTAATTTATAAGGAAGGCAAGGACAACATAGAAGCTGATGCTTTATCCAGGAACCCAGTTCTAGAAAGCTTTGAAGATGAAGATGACTGTTTGAAGGTGATCAATATGATTCAACTAGATGACATAATAAATGATCAAGCGACAATCACGGATGAGATTGAGGCTTCGAAGAAGGTGTTTAAAGATGACAACATTAGCTTCAAGATGTTGAACAACAGGAAGCGAATCTATGTGTCAGCAGAATGAGGACTCAACTTGATTAAAAAAGTTCACCAGTTCTATGGGCATATTGGCACCAACCAGATAGCTGAAAAATTAAGACCTTTTTACTATTTTAAAAATATGGATAAACTGATACATCAGTTTTGTGGAGCTTGTGAGATATGTGTTAGAAATAAATCTAGAACTGGAAGAGCAATTGGGTTGCGCTCGAAGTTGGGTCCTGCAGAATACCCTTACCATATCATGTCCATCGACACAATTGGTGGTTTTGCTGGGAATAAATCACCTAAGAAATACATGCATCTACTCGTCGACCATTTTTCTAGGTATGCGTGGATCCGGACTTCTAATGGTCAAGGTGCTGCTGATTTCATCAAACTGATCGAGTTAGTGGCAGAAGGAAACAACATACAAATCTTGCTAGTGGATCAATACGGTGCGTTTAATTCCAAGAATTTCAGAACATATCTAGACAACAAGAACATTGATTTGCTCTATACAGCGATAGACAATCCACAATCTAATGGATTGAATGAACGGTTAAATCAGACTCTGGTAAACAGGATACGTTGTCGAATCAATGAGACTGATGATGAAATATCATGGACTACTGTTGCTGAGATTTGTACCAGGGAATACAACAATACACTTCATGGAACAACAAAATTTTCGCCTGCTTATCTCTTATATGGAATAACATCTGACATAGTTCCTGATGAATTGAAACATGACACGGATCTGAATGCTGATCGTATGAAAGCATTCGAAAACTCCAAAGCGAGTTTTGAGAGGAATAAGAAGAGAGTTGATCAAAGTAGGAAGGAATACGAATTTCAAGAGGGCGATTTAGTGTATGTTTCAAATGGTAATAGATTAAATAGGAATAAATTAGATGAAGTTAGGACAGGACCTTTTGTTATAAAAAAGAGAATTTCATCATCCATATACGAAGTTGATTGTAAGACACAACATAGAGCAGCAAATTTTTTCCATACTCTAAGTTGGTTCCATACTCTTTTCCTGTAGAAAAAGAGTCACCGGCGAACGGAGGTGTAAATTATGTAGGTACATAATTTAGGGTAGCTATCTGTACGACTCCTTCATTCTAACGCTTGCGGCGGGGAATAGAAGAACTAACAATCTTGTTTATCAGGGGAGGTGATATGTAGTGATACGAAAGGTTTATTTGGTTTATAAAGTTACCTATTGTATTTTTGATGTTAACTGCTACTGTGGAAAGATACTTTCAAGAACACATAATATTACATTGTTTGATTCTGAAGACTGTGGAAAAGGACTTTTATTCAATTCTATTGTTTTAGGTAAGTTGAATATTGTATTTACTTTAATTTTGATGGTGTTTACTCTACTCTGTAACCTTTGATTAATAAATAATAATTTTATTGTTTTAGCAATCGTTTACTGTCTCCCTTCTTCGGAATAACACACACACACACACACACACACACGTATATATATATATATATATATATATATATATATATATATATATATATATATATATATATATATATATATATAGTTAAAATCCAGGAATCGTTTCAGAATGTCACAAAACCGATTTCAACGAAGAAATTTTTAGAGCCATGCCAATCGCTTCATTTTCTACAACAATTCGCTAAAACATAATTTTCTTCTTTAGTCAGCAAAATAAAAGTAAAATTGACTTAATTATACCTACCGCCGGAAATAGTATTACGTTAAAGAGGGAGTTTTTGTGAACGTTGACGGTCCCTGAGAATAATTTTGAGGAAGTGGATACCTAATTTTAAATGCTGAACCCGAAAATTATAAAATAAGATGGAAATGAGATACCAATAAGTTGAGAAACTCATTTTAGGAAGTTAAGTAGGAATTCATCTTAAGAATACGGAAAAGAAGAAAAATCATATAACTTTTTTCGACAATTATCCTCTTCTACCCTGTATTGAAAGGCGATGGCAAACGACTGTTTTAATATTATCATTCGACTCAACGATACGTGCGATAATTGCCTTCCGATGATTTAAGGGAGATTGAACTTGAATTCTCACTCAGTATTCCTTACATTCCTTCGAAAGGGCTTTCAACAAACGGAGCGTTCATCAAACTTAGTTAACAAAGGCAGCCTTGCGTTAGGGCACCATATTGGCATAAAGGGGATCCCAGTACTGCTGGTGGGCGTTTGCCCTTATACCCCCGTTAGATAAAGGTCGAAGGGCTCGTCCCTGACTCAGAAACACAGCGCAACATTTGGAGAGGTCGCCGCTCTAGTTCTTCGTAAATGATATTGCGTTGTTTCTTCTACCTTTTATTCTGAAAACGAAACTGAAATATTTATCTCAATAACCTAGATTGTGATTTGTACTTCCCTCCATGTTATCAGGTCAGATGCCATTTTTTATTCAACAAGTAGCAAGCTAAGTAGGTATACTCGTACTAAATTAAGGAAAAAATGACCATATCCAACATTTTCGAATATTGCCTACTTAGTTGCTATTTTCTGTAAGAACCTCCTTCCAATATCCATGAGTTTACGTAAATAACAACATGACTTCTTTTAATTTTATTTGGTTATTGACAGATACGCTCGCAAATAGATTTTCTAGCAAATCCGGTCAACGGAAATCCGTTGACCAGGTTTGCTAGATAATCTATTACATTCTCAAGGAAACGTAATAAATATGCAGCAAGTTAGGTGAATTGATAGCAGGGCAGCTGGTTCGATATAGTTGGGAATCTTGGATTCTTATGTAGCTTTAACGTCAGTACTCATCAGTTTCACCATTATTTTTAGCGTTTTAAACTTGCGGAACAACTGTATTCAAACTGAATTCATAGACGTTTTTTTAACAACCTACGTCCTCCTTCCGTAGACCTTGAAAGACTATACCGATACGAGGCAACTCTATTACACCTAAAGTCGCCAACTCACCGAATTGGACTCTCCAATGTGGTGTTTAGAGAACTCTAGTGCTGTTAATATACACACCTCAAAAGAATGAAGGAATCACTTTTTCCTGTAGACGTCCAAGACCCCAGATCAATCGGATAAAGCACATATTAGGTATATCTCATGATTAGGTACCTGTTGGAGATGGGATGCACCCTGTTATTTTTGTTTTTTCTCAAACACGGAAAAAGACCAGCGACATCAAGCTCCGACTTGAGCCGAAACAGAATGAAATCTGAGCATTTTTCTCAAGAGAAGTAATTTTTCCCCACAATTTTTGAGATATCGAAGTGAAACTTGGAGAACGTTTATAGGGTGCCCAAAACTTAGTTTCAAGCAAATAAAAATCATTTAAAAAAATCCGAACATTTTTTGGACTACCCAAGGAGGAGTACCTACAGACCTAGTTGATGGATACTTAAAAAACAATTTTTCCATTTTTTGCCGAGTTTAGGCCTGATTTCAAAAAATTGCCAGTGCTGAACACGATGGTGAAGCCAGAAATGCGCTATCTTATTCCGTTTTCGGATCAGAGCTGATAACAATGAAGAAGCGCGATTCATTCTGTTTTGGCTGTAGTCGGAGCCTGATATCGCTGGTCTTTCTACGTATTAAGGAAAAAATAAAAAGAATAGGGTGCATACCATCTCCATTAGGTACCTTATCATGAGGGACATACCTAATATATATTTTGTTCGATCTGGGGTCTTTGGCGAACATGTACTCGTACATGTACATGGCCTAATATGTACTTTGGTCTCCAAAGAGAAGAGATCCCTTAATTCTTTTGAGGTGTGTAATATTTCCTTAACAAAAGACAGAAATCATGTTTGAATAATGGTAAAATTCTCATCGCAGATCCCTTGCCAGACGTGCCCTATCAGTCATGGTGTTGCCCATTACTCGAGAGTTTTGAATATTACTTGTAAGTTTCCTTCACAGAACTTATAATAGAATGTAACGAATAACTATCCTTCCTGTTACATAAAAAGTTTAATTAGTTTTGTAGAAATATTGAAACTCTATTTAAAAAACACATTTTATGGAATTGAAGTTTTTCATTTAATGTTACGAGTATCTCAATTGCGAATCAAAACCTTTTGGGATTCTGAAAGATTTTGATGGTTCTGCTACCATACTTCATAAAATGAATTAGTTTTCTCGTTGAACGGTTCTGTCTATTTTTTCAGTTTAGAAATGTGAAAAATGGCGATTTACCCCATCAATCATGGGTAATTCAAACTACGGTGTGCGTTCTGATAATTGTTGTGCGTATATAATTGTTTTGGAGTTATTGGAGTTTGTTTACTTAGCGATGTATCGCGGTGTTTAATGCTATCGTCCAGCACCTTCGCTTTGCTGTAATTGGCGATATATCTCAACTTCCTATAACCTGTGCTCATAACCAATCAAGGGAATTCCACGTAACTGTACATGATGCACTACTTAAAGGTAAGAACGGAGCTGTCACACTCCTCTACACGATTATATGCATAGTGCACAAAATGGACAATGGGTCCATTGAACTGTTGAGGCCCTAGTGAGACAATGTTACCATCGGTCACAAAGCGTGTCTGATCTGTTTTTATACTATTGACACATATGAATGTGAATCGAAGTTGCATTACGCACATCTGAAGTAGAAGTAACTGAGCCTGTTAAATTTCTGGGAGTCCTTCCTTGGTTCTAGACTAACATGGAGTGACCATTGTGTCAGTATTTGTGAGAAGATTAGTGCAAGTGCCTAGTTTGTTTGAAGTTTGTTTGATTCTGTATTTAAAGATATTTTACTATGGAATGGGACCATTGCGCTTTCTCTAAATCCGTTTTTGCCGTCCGAAGCAGGTGCATTCGTGTTTTAGTCCATTTCATGTATACTGATGACTGCAAAGATCGCTTCGTTAGTCTTGGCATCCTTGTCTTCCCCTGTATATACATAAAAGAGTGCGTTTAGTTATATCAATCAGAAAGACTGGATAAAGTTCAGTGGCACCCACGACCATTTTACAAGGGGTGGTGAAAATTAATTATAAGTTGGTTTTAATATATTAAAAAGGTCTGAGCACCCTTATAGTTATTGGGCTGTGACCTTAATGAATAAATTACCCCCTGCTCTTCGAAAACTCTCATTCAGATGTTTCATGAGCTGTATTGAAACATTTTTGAAGAAAAATGCGTTTTACAGCTATGTAGAATTCATGAAATTTGATTTTAGCATATGTGAAGTACTGGCCAAAGAACTTGGGTGATATTATATAGACTTGAAAATTTGAATTTTAAAATTTAAAATCGAATGTACAACCAATTATAAATATGTTAGTACTGAGTACAACACCGTTTTCAGAATCACAATCGGATGAAATCTCGAGCCGCAGTTTGTAATCTAAATTTAGCTCATTTTGAAGCACAACGTGGTGGCCCTTTTCGGAACTATTTCAGGTATGATTGGCCTGTGTTTGTGCGCCACCTCACGTTTCGACCGGGCGGCAGGCGGTGGAGAGAGCTTCTGCTCCCGCGGCGGTTCCCGTCATCAGTTGTCTGGTCCGGGAAACCGCCATGGTGGGTGGGGCCTGGGGCGGGTCGAGATGCGCCCGGCCGGCGTGGGGGCTACCACAACTCCGGATTATAATGTTGACGAGTTCGAGCCCTGTATTAATAAATGCCATAATATTGTATAATGACGTTCGCTTTGTACAAATTGTATGCAAAGGATGTTGGTGGTAATAGAGAAACACAATTTTCACATATAACTGATGAATATTAAACACCATCACTAGAACAAACACCCCATGCGCGTGGAAGTCCTACGAGGCATTTTTAAAATTTTTAAGCATGAATAATGTTTTTCAACATAATGCTACGTCACTTTCGCTGTATATACCTAAAAGTATTTTGAGCTTTACAATCATGTATTCTTAGCTTAGTAACGAGCGGTTTTCCGTAGGCACCGCACTTCTCGGGGAAAACCTCATCCATCTTGGCAGTTTCATTACGTCGAGAACCCCTCCAGGCCGCAGACTCCCCTTCCCAACCTCCAAACCAATTATTGACCTTCCAGCGACCCATTAAAATGCCTCTTCCCTTTCTCTCTTCACTGACAATTCGTTTTAGCCGAGTGATTAGTCCTAGGAACGAATCTATCCGTTTTGTCTGGAAAGGAAAAACCGCTTTATTCGAGTCGTTGGTTTCTTCGCCAACCCCGCCCCAGTCAACCGGCCTCCGAAAGAATTATATTCGGGGTCCGCCTTTACTGCCAATAAAGTTTGTCGTGAGAAACGCCCGACGCGTGTCTAACATCTCTCACGTGTGGTCTCCTTGGCTCAACCACCTTCCGTTCCATCCTTATTAACTCGTCAACGCTTTTTGTTTTATATCTTTCTAGAAGTTATCATCTGTGTTATCGTTATTTGCATCTATGCTATAACCGCTGTGTAACTCTTCGTAAATCTGTAAGTGCATTGCAGTTAATTGTATATAAAGCGAGGAGCATCTTGCTTAACGAAGTTTTAGGTAACATAAATAGAGAATTCCTTTATGGGTCTCATTTTTGAAAAATCGTTGTGTCTGCTTCTTTGCCTATCTATTTTTTATCTTGTAGCGTATTTTGGTAGAAAATAACGCTTTTGCGATGGATGAAGTTTTTTGACATCCTATTTTCTCTCGGTATATTCCTAAAAACTACGTTTTTCGGTAGTTGAAAAATCGCAAAAAATCAACAATTACACCTCCAGAGCTGCTGTTGTTCTCATTCGACGCAGAAATTGTCCATTTAATAGCACAGTTTTTTTGAGGTCGCGAAGTAGTGTAATTTGTACAAAACGTTTTAAAAAATTGTAGAAAAATCGTCAAAAGTTTCAAATCAAGTTGGCAATGAGAATCTGTTATGGGAAATCCAAATTTGAATCCCGAGTTCGTATTGCACTTATATGATATCCTACGTAAGGTGGTTGCTGACTTAAGTACCATTTTTCAATCAGATTCATTCTAGTTGTTAAATACACTAAAAAATGTTCACAAATTCCCGTTTTGATAGCGAAACACGATGAGTTTAAAGCCAGCTTAATCATTCTAGGTTGGGATTGCCAAGGTCGTATAAGCGTTGTTTGCATTAGGCAAATAATTGGACAGAGTGAATAATTATGAAGCACGTTCAGCGTCCTGCCGGCAAATGTTTGAGCTACCACTGTCACTGGTTTGTATGTGATGGAACTGCTCCGCTGAAGTCGCATCAACAACCAACATCAACGCATTTGTTGTTCGAACTGCGAATTACCGGTGCGCTTGTTTTCTGGATCACCTAACTCTAGGGCTTCTATTCGCGTTTCCCACAATATTCCGATTAAAGCTTCAGAGCTCACTCAAGTAATCACAGTAAATGAGTTTTTAGGATGTCCCTCTGAGACTAGGTCATGGCAAAGGCTCCGTCGAAAGTGGGCAGCCTATTGAAATTGATCCAGGGGAGTGTGCGAAGCATGCGGAAAAAAAGAACACCCAATACAAATCTATTTCAGCCAATTATTCGTTGGAAAATCTACAATCCTCATCTCGTTATAAGTTATGCAAACTTGAACTGATGAGAAATTTTTTGTTTCAACCATTAAATAAAACTCATGTATCATATTTGTGAATCGTACACAGCAGGGCTATAATATAACCTCAATACCACTCACGAGATGTCGTGATATAGTGAGATCATTCCAAAAAGTGGCGAACGATTATTCCGCATTGAAAACTAAGGTAGTTACAATGATCTCAGAAGAGTTTTTGAAGACTTCTTGTGATAATCCTCCATAATTTAGTAGCTCCCTTAAAATATTTGTATAATTAGAATTGTTGTATAATTAGAAGAATATCTGCGAAATAATTAGAAAACAATTTGGCTGTTGTTTTCGAAGGTCCTCGTGGAATGTTTATCTTCAATACCCTTTGTTTTTTGTTGCAGGTAAATGGAGAATCAAGTTGCAACTTGCTTCGCTGTACCTGAAGTGCCTCGTGAGACGTATGAGCTGCAAGTTGATATTTGTCACGTACGAATTCTAATATTTTATGTTTATTTGCTGGAATCCTATGATACCAATTACAAAAAACGTCTGGATATAGCAGAGAGTTCATTCTGCTATCATTTGGTTAAAAAATAAATTTAAAAAAATATATATAAAAAAATACTCGTAGATTAGGATTGTAATTTAGAAGTGGAGCTTTAATTTTATCATCTCGGTTTCATCGGGTGAATCCATTTTTAATTTTGATTGCTTGAGCTATTAGAAATATAGATTACATATATTTGTCTGCAAATTTTCCGGGAGAAGGGAATGGGGGGGGGGGGGGGTGATAATGAAGGATTTAGAAAATATATCATTATTAGTAGTCACATGAAACAGTTTTTTCAAGTTTCAAGAAACCTGGTTTCACGGAACTGATAAAACTAGAGTTGCATTAAACGTGCCTGTGTTATCTTATATCTATACCGGTTTCAAGCAACTTCAGTTTCACGTTTAACGAAATCGGTTTCATGAAAGGCGTTTCTCCAGTGTGCATCACGCCTTAGTTTAAGAAACTGGAGCTTAGGCGTCTAAGTAGAATACTAAAACTCATTAAGAATACTTAGAGTAGGGATAGTTATTAGTTCCATGTTCCTTACTGCAGTTTCGGATATAACTCTTAGCCTTGGGTGGAATAATCCATTCAACCAGCTTCTAGCTACCTGCAATTTGAAACGTTTAATCATTCCTCACCCACTGTTTAGGTTTTAGTTGTTTTTATTTTGCTTCAGAAGGATAGAAAATGTGATGCCCTTTTTAATAGCATAATCAATTTTGATTTTACAGAGAAGGTACCCCAAGGGTGTTATGACCATTTAAGCCACTCAAGGTCGGCAAAGTAAATACAAATTTATAATAATAAAAAGTTGGAAAAATAAGCGTAAAAAAAACTCTTGGAGCCCTTTTTTAGAAGAAACTATTCTCGAAGAATATATTCTTTTTTTGGCTTCTTATCCGGATGGAATGTGCAGAAAAATGTATGGTTCTCGAAATTACACAATTATGGCATGTTATGATTGCATCACATACCACCAAGCTTGTTAACTATTGCACATAAAATATTGCAAAATTTTTTAATCAAGAACCGAAAAGTACCTTCCTGCCTACAAGGAATATTTGGGCAGAGTTGACGTTTTCCAAAGCTTAACTTCAGATTGATGTTTAAACCATCCCCGCGACCGTTTAACATTAAGCTGTACTTAGATCTTATCACTGAAAATGAGTTTGGTTCAAGAACTTATGCACCAGTTCAAAACTGCGTTTTTGTACCCGCTCGTTCGTTTATACAGTTTTGTTCTAACAGTTCGTTCGTTTAAACTGGTATTTTACCCCTGGCCCTGAGCCACCCACGAAACTTCATTGTACGGTGTTTTCTGTGCCATGTTATAGGAAGTAAAAGCCTTTGACGATTACCGGCTCAGCTCCAGGAAGGTGTGAAATAACACGGCACAAATTGGTCGTCCTCACATAGCGTCATATTTCACGTGTCAGCACACGTGTCACTTGGGCTCCGACCGCCGCGTGACTTGAGTTTGTTTAGCAGTCGATGGCGGACGGAGGGACATTTAGGCAAACCGACAGAAACACCGGTTGTCCTGAAAAGTGGGAGTCTCGTTGATGAGATGAGGGTGCGGGGAGGGATGGAAGCTTGAAAGGGCAGTGAAGTTGGTGGTGGAGGGGGAAATCATCGTTGGTAGGCAGACTAAAAATAGTCATAAACATCTTTTAATATTATCTTGCTTGTCGTATTGTTGGTTATACTCTCATTTTAGCGAGTTTCCCTAGAAAATGAAGCTTTTGCAACAATTTTAAACCAACAATTTTAAAATAAAAATTGGCGAAAAATTCCTCCATTGAAATCCGTTTTGAGACATTCTGAAACGAATCCTATAAAATTCTTCGTTTCAGAATGCCTCAAAACAACCCATATACTCTCACCAGGACACTTGTGCTGTGGGCAGGAGTTGCAAGCTTAACACATGACTACTAAAATTAACATCATTCTTTGAGTTGAAATTAATTAAGGCTTTGGAAAAAGAATAGTAATAAGCATCATAGTTGTCGTGGGTAAATATGCAGGTTCTAGGGAATATGTTTAAAACTCTTTGTAAGTAGGTACTTACTACAGGTCCTTACGGTAGGACTGTCCAGCCCTTGTGGACATCCGAGTCCAGCATCAGCCCCCTCAGTGGGATGACGTTTTATCCGGACCAGACAAGGTCCGATCCCTGTTGTTGTACCTGAGAGCTGCTGAGCTCTACTACGAACTGTGATATCTGATCTGTGATATATTTATATACATCTAGTCGTTGTCTTATTTCACTTTAGTGATTGTATATAGTTACATGTATATAGTTATTAGCCTAGTTTACATCTAATCTTAGTTGTAATACTTTATTATTGGGGTTTTTTATATCCACTTTGTGGGCTAAACAGTGCTCATCACTGTACCCCTCATTTTTGTTGCCAGTGGAGTCCATGAAGGCGCTCCTTTTTAGTCAAGGATGGCAAAATGGCTCCCCTTAGAATCGTGCCACTTCCAGTGTACCTTTGCACACCTTGCTCAATGCCGCTAATGACCCTTCTGGTTGAGATGCGGCTTAAACCTTTAAAAAAAAAGTAGGTAAACTGTCAGATAACTTAAGTACTACCAGTATAATGGGTTTTCAACTAGATCTTCACTACGATGAACTTGTTCAATTTGTTCAGGTAACCCATTCGAACAAGTACGATTTTGAACGCATTGATCAAAGGATATACATTTTTAGCATTCAAATTCGTTTTTCGCGAAACTAGGAATAACCAAGATAGCTCGTTCTTCCCCTGTATTCTTCAATTGCTGTTGCCACCTCATAACGGAAAAATTTGCATTTTGATATTTGTGTTAATTTTATGTTTTTGCCAACTAGGCAGACCATGTCGAAACGAAATGTTTTGAGAAATATGTCGGTGTTGTGGGTCCCCATTGATTTACCGCTAAATTAAAACGTAACGAGGACGAATTCCGGTAAATGACTGACGGGAGAACCGCTGGGCACATTGAAATTCTGAAACGCGATCCGCCGCAGCGTCAACTCCCGCTAATCCACGAGAAAACAGTTTCAACCCGTCGAGCTGCTCCTCCGCCGAATTAATTTCCTAAAGGGAGAGACGGCGTCCCCCCCAGAAACACCCAGAAACCGCTCAGAACCGCTCGACCGAAACCGCGAGTTGTGGTTGTCCCGTATGTGGATGATCGGGAGCATGGGGGAATGATGAGGATGATGGGTTGATGATGATGAGTGTTGATGATGAGGGGGAAGTCTATCAATATTCCTCTCCTAAACACCCGCGCAACCTGCGTGTTACTGACGTTTCGAGTTGGGCAGCGCGAGATTTAATGGAAGCTTCTGTTGGTGTTGAAGGGATCCCGACGGCTCCACGAGTTCGTAACTGTTGGTATCACGAAAATCCGATTTTAGGGTGCTTTAATTTCTTAAAAACGATAAAAGAATGCAACAGAGTTTTTAGCGAATTTATCGTAGAAAATGAACCTATTGCAATAGCTCCAAAATTTCAAAATAAAAAATTTCAAATAATTTCTTCATTGAAATCCGTTTTGAGACATTCTGAAACGAATCCTACAGTGCAACGCTCTTTCTATGTTCATATTCCAAAAAATGTGCTGAAAATTTGACTACAAATGGCTAAAAAATATTAAATTTATATTTTTTAGCAGAATATTGCTCTAATAAAGTTTATTAGTTTGATGTGGATGTGTATTACCGCTTCCAATAAACCAAATCAGTTGTATAGCTGTGTAATACCAATTTCTGTGGAGAAAAAGGGTGATTTTATTCCTCATTAAAAAACGCTCCCTTGGACATCGACGAAGTAAGATTCAGAAAGTGTTTTGGATTAAATGTCGAACTGTTCAAGTTTGTTGTAATACTCGTGAACGGTCACCTAATGAAGACAAATACTTACAGGGTACCTATTGGTACCTATTTTTCTCCTTCCTAAGCTGAGAGATCAGTAACAGAAATTGCAGTTGCATTGTTCTATTCTGTAATTAGCATATGAGGGAAGTGAATGTTCCTCTAGCCGTCACCAATGGTATGCGGATAGTATACCTTAGACTTGAAGGGGTGCGTCTTGACCGTTCATACAGCAGTACAGCAGCAGACGCTATGCTTCCCTTGTGTCAGCCTACCATAAATCCTCTTCCAAAGAATGGCAGAAAGCATCCGATACTTAGAAATTCGAAATCCGAAAGGCTTAAGACAAAAGGTGATAATGGCACATAATGTACCTAACAATTCAAGCATTCCGAATTCAAAATTATTTCGGTCAGTTGAATGTGGACCTGTTCAGCAAGATCAAGTAGTAATTGGACCTCTCTGCTGATTAACCTAAGTTGTGAAGCAGTTTAGTTAGTTTACCTTAAATATCATCATGATTTCTGGGTACTTATATATTATAGCGAATCTATCGTAGAAAATGAACCTATATATAATAAAAAATATAAAAAATTTCGAAAAATGTCTCCATTAACATCCGTTTTGAGGCATTCTGAAACGAATCCTGAAGTGCAACGCCCTTTCATATGTACACATATTTAGAAAAAAATGTGCCGAAAAAATGACTGTAAATGGCTAACAATTGTTAAATTTATATTTTTTACCAGAATATTGCTCTAATAAAGTTTATCAATTTGACGTGGATATGTCTTTCCACTTCCAATAAACAAATTCAGTAACTGTACAGCAACAACGAAGCAGCGCTCTTCGATTTCGTTATAATGGCCCTACAACGGGCAATAAATTGTAGACACCTGTAAAAAACTGTGGTTACTATCATCGTTAGGTTATTGAAGTAGGTTCGTTGTAGCTGTTTTCTGAAATCAGTAGGTTTTTTTTAATTTAGACATTTTTACTTGAGACACAAAACACATATTTCACAGGGGAAAAACTAAGGCATATCCATGTACCGATGTAACTGCATGTAGTGTAGATATTCAACTTCAGTTTGCTGATGTTTGATTTGCAGTTGTACTGTAATGAAAGAGACGACGCTAAACTCGGGTGAATTTTGTCTCTTAATAATGTTTAGCGCATTTTCTTTTAAAAAAAACACAGTAAAAATGAGCTATTGTGTTCACTTTGTCCGTTGATGTATGTATATACTCTTAAAACCGTTTTAAATGCCACTTCCCGGCTTCCGATTTTGATGAAATTTGATATGGATGTAATCTGTAACGTGGCGAGGATAAAGATGTATCAGGGGCCGCTGACGCATGAGAGGTCATTGATCAGCGGAGTGAATTCCGAAGCCATTTTGTCTCCAATTCGAAGCAGGAAGCTGAAATTTGAGAGGGAGGCTGGAGGGAGAATGCTGAAGACGACTGAGAGGTCATTGTTCAGCTGATTGAGCCCCAAAGCCACTTTGTCTCCTATTCAACACAGGAAGCGTCTATTTCACGTGGATCTCCTTACAAGAAAATGCGCTATCATGTGACTCACTTTGTGAGCACTGATCTACTTGTTTTCTTATGTGTCAACAAAAATGACCAAATGTTTCTAGAAAGCTTGTAATAGTTGAAGGCAACTGTTACCCAGAACCGTTTAGAGAGAACCGCGTGCTTTTTGCACCCAACAGCACAGGCCTGGCTTTCCTCATTCGTATCCCAGCTTTCTGCCGAAACAGTGAGTCAAACTTCTTGTCTGCATACAGCAATCTTATACCTCTAAAGTATTACCACTTAATACCCATACCTAACCCTTGCTATCCCAGCTATTCCAGCCACATTATGAAATCCCCTGCGGTATTTCTTAGCTTCGATTGAAGTGTATTAAAAATACATCAAGTCTACAGCTTAGTCAGAAAGCCCCTTTAGTTACTTTTCTTTGGAGCATCATAAGGAATCGTCAAATAAAAAAGCCCACTGATTAAATTCTGTGTACCACTCATTCACCTTCACCCCTAATTAATAATCAATATATATTACGTAGGAAAAAAAGTAGGAATTTTATCACGACAATCATTAGATTGTCACAGGCTAGAGCTTGAAGCGGAGACCCTCTGTCCCAGCCAAGAGAAGAATCCCTTAAGATCATTAATTGCTAATGGTTTCCAATCAATCTCGCTTCATTCATATCAATGTTGTAACTGCTTACTGCTTCCAGCAACACGAAGAATCACCTAAGTTCTCAACTGACTTATATCGTCCGAATATTTTACTCGTTTTTATGTAATTGAAAACGAAAGTCACTTTTTGACATTTTATGTCTTTGCTATGGCACATAAACTAAAACGCTTGCATACGAGTCTGCAACACATTGGGACATTTTATGTCCTTAGTTGCAGAAATTAACAAGCGGTTGCAATCATGTTCACAATATCAATTATTGAGGATGATCACCTGTGTGTGAACAATTATTCATATTACCATGCTCATAACTCAGCTTGTTGGCCACGCACTTCGCAGTAGTTAACATAATATGGTTGGATAAATCGAGAGCTTTCGAACGAATGGTCAACGAATTTTGTGGGATGAAAAACGACGAAGTACCATTTCCCTAGCTACGACTCGGTCGTAAGCGGAAATCATTAGAAATTTTTCATACCTAACGCTTTTTCGTCACGCTTTTTGAGTTATGTGCCATAGTGAAGACATAAAATGTCAATAATGAACTCAGAATGGAGACAAATGCAGCCCAATTATACATTTTATGGGATGTGCTTCACATCCTTTGAATTCTTTTTTTTTTTTTTCATTCTCAATAATTGGATTGGACCTCATCAAAACAGTATATCTGAAAATTTTCTATGAGTTAACCTTGGATGGTTCGTCCCTATATCTTTCCACACCCTCTTTTATAAACAGGAATTTCTTGACAGTCAGACTGACAAGTTCTGCTCGGCCACAACAGACAAGCTGACTCGTCAACTAAGAATGTAGAGGCGGGGTTATATGGAGATGGGGAGGCCTCCCGTGATCCTATCAAGCCATCGATTCCGTCTCGAGCCGATTGTGACGCAACCGACATCCTCATCGGACGGCAAGACGGCCTTAGCGTTGCAATGCCTATAAATAAAGATAAGCCCCTAGGCCGAATTGGAGATCTGTGAGCCGAGTTTGGTGCGAGGTCACCGGTAATTGGTAGGTAATCATTATGTCAATTTCTGGTGCCGGTGGTGTTTCACATTGGAAGAACCCAACTGTTTTATCGATTTTTCACAGTGACTACCGAACCGGTAAAGAACCTTTTGCAAACCTGGTTAAGCGTTTGCAGCGACATTATAATCTATCTGTATCTATAAAAATCAAATTATGTTTGTTTGTGTGTCCTTTAGGCGCGACCAAAATTATGATCCGATTTTGATGCTGTTTTTTACATCATTCCCTTTGAATACTAGTGAGAAAGATAGGATAAAAAGCAATTTCTCAAATCACCCCTTTCGAAATCATCTTCAGCATTTTCTATTCGTAAAGATAGATCATCAAAAATTGATATTAAAAACTTTTTATTAACTACTGCAATCTTGGTCGGGATGCATGGTTTTCATGCGGCTAGCTGCAAATTCATATCTAACGGTTTAAAAAAATATACTAAGCGTCTGCGCATGCGCAAACGAGTATCTACACTGTATGGAGATACATCGTACATGGATATGTCCTATAACTGTTACTGACACTGAAACTTAATTATACTTCTTTTTTCAAATATTTATATCAAAACTTTTACCAATCAGATGTTTTGAATGACTAACACCACGATTTATTGTTCTATGAGAAAATTTACATACAGTCTTGAATGATTTTAGAGATTTGTCCAAACTCTCGGCAGCTAAACAGATGAATACGATATCTGAAGTATTAAAAACAAATATGATAACTGGATACGGAAGCGCATGCTTTCTGTACAAAAGTGCTGAACCGGCTGATAACATAAATATTTCCCCTTCTCATAACAAGAGCGTTTCGCTTTTCTCGGGAACTCCATAATCACATACAACGTTACGTTCCCACATCCTGGCAACGGAATCTCGAATACAGGAAGGTCGAAAACGGAGGGTTGGCTAACATAAATAAGCAAATACGCTTTGGATATTTATACAGGCCCATGCAGGGCTCCATATGCGGCTGGGGAACAGTCATCCGACGATATCACTGTCTGCAAACACCGTTGTATTTGCTGAGGATACAAACATAATCATGTATTCTTCGAATAGGGAGGAAGTATGAGCTCATAGGCGGTCATCATGTTTGGTTTTTTCAAAGGCATTCGATACCTACCTTATTTAACGTTAAATGTATTTGAGAATTCACGTAGTACTTACATCCATGCATCTCTAACTTGATTAATACTCCAAAAAATGTTTAGATTCCATAGATGTTATGATTTGAAGAGCTCAGCCACTAAAACTTAAGAGTCGTCATCGTAGCATATCTCAGGTTAATGCACTAGCAGGTCGTAGAATCACTGAATGTCTTTCATTGATCATATCGATTCCGTATTTCCACTGGCCCCAACGGCTTAGTGAATCGTTTCAACTCTATAAATATTGGTAAAATAGCGCAATTTTTGGATCTTGGGAAGTTTGAAGTTCCAAATTTGTTTTATCGAATTTTCTCAGGAAACGAAGCTATTGTAATGACTCTTCAAAATTTCAGGCACAACGGAAATTGAATACGTTAAGTGACAGAAATTTGCTCATATAATCATGCTGCATGACTGGAACTTCAATTTTTCCAACAACCCATGTAATCATTAGAAAGTTGTGCGGTCCGTGTGCAAACCCTTGTGAACTTCAATGACTTGAAAAACAAAAATAACAGCTTTGAGGTTGGAGTTTAGATACGAGTAGATAAGACCTAGTGAAGAAGGTAACATGAAAATGTATATGGTTTCTGATTGAGGGGAGACGAATTTCGGATGAGCTGAAATTCTTTTTGAGTAATAGCGAGCTCACATCATAAGGTCAAATGCGGCAAGTATCCAGTCCCAGCACCTTCTTAAATACTCTGAATGATCCTAAAAAATCAACGCCGCTTATATCTCCTGTACACTTTTTAACCAAATCTAGTTTCCAATGATTTTTTAAAAAATTTGGAACTTTCTGAACAAATATGGTCTCGTGACATTCTGTCTGCAGTGCTTCAGCAAATTCTTGCAGCATTCGTGATTTCATTGTCTTTTGACTTGATGCCATTGTATACCGCTACAGCTTTCATTATGTAAATGAGTCGCAGTCATGATAGAAACGATTGACGCCATGTCTGCTTTGATGTCGCGTAGTTATCATCTGACCAGTTTCGGCCAGTTAGGTCTGTTCAAGTGTAAATTTTAATATGGAACAGCAGGTAAAGATAATACTGATAATAGCAAACATCAACTGACTATGTAACTGACTAAGGAATATTTTTTGTCGTGGGATAACATACATGGCGTTTCAACCAAAATAGCCGGATCACTTTTCCACCTTCACCGTTGTAGTTTTTGGTGGGATTTTACGGAGTCGGCTTTTTTCGATTCTAGATCATTCTTTATGTGTTTCATTCCATTGCAACCGACATTCACATGCCCAAAACTTTAAACTGACTAACACGCATAACCTCTTCAGTTTTGATTTGATTTTGATGACATTACCAATCAATTTATCTTCAATTTAGGCTTTAGCCAGAGCTATAATGGAAGTAAGAAACCTGTAGTACCAAATATTGGAAGGATGGTAGTGCTTAGCATCCACAATATTGTGATATTAGTGGTACTTGTTGAATAGGTATTTACCTGCTGAAAAAGCTCAAAAAATCATAGGTTTTCGACACAGCTGTTTCTCCGCTAACCATTCTCTGTGATATCGGATAGGATGGCACCCTGACACTGAGACAATGTTACAATAGATTTTGTAACATCCTTTGCTACACTATATATTTCATAAAGAATTGGAACAGTACATTTTGGGCGAGAAAGAAAGTGGGAAAGTCGACAGTAGAATAGACAATCTGTCGGGTTGTCTATACTGCGGACTCTTGGTCTGATAACCATCGCGGGAGCGACCGTGACCCGCCAGCCACTTTACGATTCTTATTCCGCCAGTTGTAATACGCTCTGCGCCCACACATCGTGAGTCACAAGTTGAGATAACCACAAATTACCACTACTTTCCGCTCTATCACTGCAATTACTACCCGACCATCGCCTTACGACGTCAAGCCAAATACCAATGAATATCCAGTCGTCCTTGAGTTTCTTCATTTTTGCAGCGAAGGTTTTCACAGTAAGAAAGAATTCTTCAGATTTTTTTTGGTATTTACTTAGTCTTATTATTGCAAGCCAAGCAGGGCCCATTCGCGCCTTTGTTACTGAAATCTCAAAATATGGTTAAATGTTGGATAACAGATGCAATCAATAACTTTCAAGTGGTCGGTATGACCAAATAATCATAATTTACCAAACATAAACATTGCCGCCAAAGGGTAATGTTTGGTGTCAAATGGACTCGGCATCTTTCATTCTGATTGTAGCGATCTAAGAATACAGTAGCTCCACTTTACCAGCTGTTGTTCACTAATTTTTGGCCTGAGGACAGTAACTCGGATGCTAACTAATTTATCCACGGATAGGCTAATCTAGGATTAAAAATTGATGGTGGAACAGTGAAAACACCAACTCGCGGTTGTTATCTAGATCCTGTCTTACGAAACTGGGGACTGGCCCTAAAATAAAGTTTTAACACAGAGACCTCGCGATTCCCACAGATTATGATTTAGCTCATTTAGCATAGCCCAAAAAACCATGAAAACCTGACTGTGGGTGTTTTAGTCTCTCTTGGTATCTCACCAGGGATGAGTTTTCTCCTTCATAAAAGGAGGAAGGGCACAGTTTTCCGGAATATTCCCTGAATCAACCTTGGGATTTTTTAAATCCTGAGGGGGAACGGATGATAAAAAATACCACTTATGTTTATCGATAAATGCGACGGTGCAAGGGAATAGGGAGCCGAAAATCGAAGATTAGGTCAAAAAATGACTTTTTTGTAATATTTTGTTGGGTCCCAAAACTATCTCTCTTTCCTCAATAATCATCAACACTTGAATTTTCTAATTTTCCTTATATTTTTAATTGCGAAAAATTGAAAGGAGGTCGGAGATGAAAAAAGGGCCATTGCCCTATGGGAATCAGGGATGGGTATCGCTACTCGATATTTCAAAACCGATGTTTTCCACCGCATATCGATATTTTTGTAACGATACTGTGCCCTGATATTATTGAGTATCGACACTTGCATTCCGACATTTTGAAATACCGGGAATTTTTTTCTCAACAACTTTAACAAACTTAATTCAATTTTTCTTTGGTTGACTTTGTCAACGACTCGCAAATCAGCGATTAGCCTCTTGTTATCAAGCCACAGTTACTCCGGCAAGGAATTGACTTGGAGAAAAGTTGATTTACAAACTCATATTTTTGAAAATGTAGATGATGAGTTGTGGTTATTTCAAGTATATTTGCTCTAACGTGTCCATCCCTGTGACTGTTTTATCGTGACGTGATTTTATCGGTTTGACGTGACTTTATATATTCTAGTAAATACATTTTCTTACATGATTTTTCTATACAGTAATTTTAAATATATGAAAATAATATAATTTTTCCCAGATAATATATCTTCTACCATGAACTTTATTTTACAATGACCTCCATCCATTAAGTTAAATAATTCAAACTCCGGTTTGAAAATTTTTTGGTTGGGAAAAACTTATTCTTAAGCAACATTGTGGATGTGGTATCGATACTCGATATTTATAAATAAGCGATATTTGGTATATCGATACTGGCATCCCGATACAGTATCGATACCCTTTATCGATACTTTTGTAACGATACCCATCCGCCCATCCCTAATGGGAATTTCTTCTGGCAGGTTGAGCTCCCTTTTGATGCTAATGATTTGTAACAAATTAAATCACCACACAATGTCCACACGGCTAAATCCAAGAATAATTTTCATTAGTTGCTTATTTTTGGTGTTGTCCACAGCGTATGAGACACCTGACCCACCTAATTTCCAGGCATGGGAGCAACAGAGGATACAACTCCAACCCACTCTATTGGCAGATTAGGAAACCTTGTCCACTCGTTTCTGGTTGTCTCTACTCTAAATAGTGGGTGTAGGCAGAATAAGTTGGCTGTGTGTGTGTACTTTCTGGTTTGTTCAAAAATTTTGTCTAGTTGAATTCAAAATTGTAAACCCTCTGTTTCTTTGGTATTCACTGACTGACAGGCGCATGAAGTTCCATTTTTTTATCTTAAAAATCAGTACTTGACGTTGGGTACATAACATGTCCCGCTGTGCGCGCCCCTACCGAGCTAAACTGTAATTAGGTACGTTCTTAATTTACGTAAAAATTCAGATTAGTTGGACAAATAGTTCAGAATGATTCCTATAGTTTCTTGGCCTGGATGCTCGCAAGCTCGCATCTCAAAAACACATACCATCAAGTACCTAGTACAATACAGATTAGTTTTAGATGAATGGATCAAAATGACGTTTTAAAGTATGGTTTAAAACGTTTATAATAATGACGTTTAAAAATATGTTTCGGAAGTTGAATTCGAATGCAAAAAAATAGTGACCCGAGCTTAGGATCGAACTTGGGTACTTTATTTTAGAAGCAGGATATGCTATCCACTACTCCATGGAGGACTTTAGCAACAAGTGAGTAATCACAAAGCTTAGCTGCCCATGAGGGAGCTTATTCCCATTGCCAGTGGATGCTAGTTCGTATTCAGGTCGACAGGGGTGCGCACATCACTGAATAAACTGGGTACCTGATTGCTACAATAAGTTTGAATCACACTAACTCAAATCATAGGCCTCTTGAAAATTTTCAAATCTGACCCAAAGAGGGTGCTTCTTGGAGGAGGAGGGGGGGGGGGGGGGGAAATGAGGAATCTTGGACATCATTGAATAAACTGAGGACCTGATTGATTAAATATATTAAGAATATTCTAACTTGAATCACAAACTACTTGTAATTTTCAAACCTGAACCACAACGGGTATTTTGAGGGAAGGGGTGGGGGTGGAATGGGGGTATCTTGAACTTCACTGAGTTAACTTGAGGACCTGATTGATAAAATATGTTTGGATAACACTATAAAACCACAGCCTGATTAGAAATTTTCAATTCCGATCCATAGGGGTGTTTTGGGGGGAGGGGGTTTGGAAAGAGGAATCTTAGATATCACTGAACAAACTGGGGATCTGATTGGGCGAATAAGTTCAGATAGCGCCATCCTCAATCACAGGCTATTAAAAATTGTTCTGGCCTCAACCATAGGGAGGTGTTTATGGTAAGGAGAAAAAGGGTGGGGGGAGGGGGTGGTTCAATGGAAAAATTTGGTCATTACCGAACGAACTTCTGATCTGATGTTTGGACGAATGAAATTGGATTAGTCAGAACGCTGTTTTTGTTGCCTATCGAGAATATTTTTAATCTGAAATATGGGGGGTGATCTCAGGAGCTTGGTCCTAATAGGCTATTTATAAGTATGTTCGTTAAATACGTACTTTTAAGTAAGGACTTTTTTGAATCAGATCCACAGGGGTGTCCCAAAATGTGACGGGTGAGGGGGCGCTTGCGTACACTCAAGTCAACCTGTGCAACGCAAGGGTGAACCAGCTAGTCATTATATGAATCAATGACAGAGTATCACGAACAAGAAGGAAAATGGTGAAATACAGGCTGAGAGGTGACGAAAATAAAACTCTCCCTCCTTCCAAAATTTGCTTCTACATACAAATTTATTAAAATAATAATAGCTGTTTTCCCAAAAGGAGGAAATAGCCCCTGGGTCCAGGTAAGACATTGATCGAAAAAGAACAGAGGGAGAAAGAAGCCTTAGAAGAACAGGAGGTTTTGAGTCACCTCCGACCTAGAGATCCACGCCACGACACACAAGGGCAGCTTATGCAAAGCGTGGGACCGGCTATGACACGGCCGCACCCTGGGCGCTCACTCATCAATGCCGCTGGCGTCGACGTAGCGTTATTTCTCTTCCTCAACAAAGTGTAGTGGAAAACCTTTGGTAGGAGAGATGTAGAACAGAAAACTGGACAGATATGTCAGCTCTGAAAACGGAAACCAGTACAAGAGGATTCAAGCCTATCCACCACAAGTACCTTGGTTCTATAACAATAATATCGAAAACCGACTAGGGTGCACAATATTCCGTTCAAGAGTCAACTGTGAATTATATGACTCATACCTCAATCGCATCTGCCAACTGAACGCTGCTCAGTTTGACGATAATGTGGAGTACCCAATGGCAAACGAGTACATTATAATGGAATGCACTGAAAATGATGGACCACGAACAGTGTATTTTAGAGATGTGTTGTGCAAATCATTTATTAGTTTGGACTATTGCTCAATTTATTCTCGCATCAAAAAAACATCGAAATTCACAAAGAACTTTACTAATTTATAAATAATCGTAACATTAGAATTTAAATGTAAAAGCTTCTTTTACAAATGTATGGCTGTACTCTCTGTGCAATGGCAAATATAATATTTAAAAGGAAAAAACAAAGAACAAATGAATGGTTTGCGATGTAATTCGAGTCCATGATGGATTGTTAGGGATCGTTGCAATCAGATAACGCTCCAATGTCGGAATGACGAGTAGCAGAGTTGGGATTATTCGAATAAAAATTATGTGAACTAAAGTTGAAACTAAAAACTTATTTAGTGTTTAGTTCGACTTTGAAAACTAATTTTTGGAACTAAATTAGTTTTAGTTTCAACTTTTGAAACTAAAACTAATTTAGTTCCAAAAGTTAGTTTCGAGGTTGCGAATAAAAACTAAAGTAGTTTAATCTTATATTCGTAGTTTCGGAACTAAAAATGAAACTAAATGTTTTTTCCTCGCTATATAAAAATTTCTATAAAAAAGTTCTCTCAATAAAAAAATTGTTTTTTAAAGAAATGTGTAAGGCAATGACGTATTATTTTACAGCAGACCTATTTTGAGTTTGTAAACCATCTTTTCATTTTGTCGTTTTCCATTGTCTCAGGACTCTTCTGTTCTGTATTCCATTTTTCGAACAGTTTTGTCAATCCAATAAAATAGTCATTTTTTTTCCTCCAGACGTAATGAATGACTCATCACCCTCAATTCTTCGATACCTACGTTTCTGAAAACGTTTGATGTTCAACTCAAAATGGTGGGGAGGGGAGCAAACTTGAATCTATTCTTCTACGATCCTGAAAAAAAGCACTTGTTCGCACCCAGCACCCATATTTCATTGAAACGCACACAAACACACATACCCTTCAAATCAGTAAAAAAACGCCAGGAAAAATATTTAGTTCCATTTTTAGTTCCGAAACTACGAATGAAAGATGAAACTACTTTAGCTTTTATTCCCAACTTCGAAACTAACTTTTGGAACTAAATTAGTTTTAGTTTCATTAGTTGAAACTAAAACTAATTTAGTTCCAAAAGTTGGTTTCAAAAGTCGAACGGAAACAGATAGTTTCAGTTTTCAGTTCCAGTTCGGAACTAATTTAGTTTTAGTTTTTAGTTTTAGTTTCAGGACTAATTTTTGCCCTACTCTGACGGGTAGGTTATAGCAGCGAGTGTTTACTGTAGGTAGAAACCGCTCTGCAGGAAAGACATTTCCGCGGCACTACAAACCCAGCTAGAGTGTGTCGCGGGAACACCGGCGTCAGCCAGAGAGAAAAACACCGCCGCGAGCCTTTTGCGAAGGGAGTTCTGTCAATACAATATAAGAAAGGGATACACTGGCTGGGCCATCGCCATCACAAACACCGTATATACGTCCGTATATCCGTCGTATATCTCGTATCCGACGTCCCGTTCAACACGGGCGAACGCACTCGAAATGCCGGACCGCAAACAACGAACGTAATCCCACCGATGTTCGATCTGGAACTGATCGGTTGTTATCGTATCGCTGTCATTCCAGACTATCAGAGCCGTATCGAACAAAACCATCACTTCATTCTAACTGCTTTTAAATATACTGAAAAAACTTCTGCCAAATCGGGTGTGGCACATGGCTACCACATATCCGTTACTGAAGGTAACTTTGCATCGATGAGGATCTTCCATGGAAGCCACATATTACGTACTTGAGATTATAGGAAGAGTACGGGAATTTATTTCCTTCCACAAGTTGAGACGTTATCTACCTATGATGCAATTGATGCAACTTTATGAAGCCCTTGGGTAATGTGTCGCTTCCTTTGGTATCCTTGTTATCAAGCTTTCACAGCTGATTGCGAATGCTCCATATCTTGTTATTATTAACAAAACCTTCCGTAGAGACTCCGTATCAGATTTTAGAATAAAAAGGTATAGTAGGAAAGTACCTATCTTCAGAACTAAATTACCGTGTTAATATTTCGCAACATTTCCTGTAAATTCGATAATATTTATGACAGATGAAAATAGCCAAACAGAACCTGTGACCACCAGCCAACGTGAATTTCAATTTCGTTCCGAGAGAGGGAATTCGATAGAGACTCTTCATGCCAATGATGTTTGATAGGGGGTCGGCTCAAATCACATTCGTTATAGGGCAGCTGTTCGCGCCCCGAAATGATTGGAAAGCCCCCGTCGTTCGCTACGCACCCTCTCGCCGTTATCGTCGTTCGCTATAACCCCGTCACCGTCGTTCGTTACGAACCACCAATCGTCATTCTCGTCCGCCATCCTCTTTCCACCTCCCTCCGAAGGATTATAAATTATGATCCCAACCCTCCCAAGTTCGCGACGGATAAAACGGACTAATTCTACCGGACGGGCCCCCCACTCCACTTATCCTACACCCCCCCCCCCCCCCACACCAACATAGCCTATTTATCCCCTTAGCCTATCTACCAATCCTTTTCCCCGCCATCGCCACCGCCTACCCCGCTCTCCCCACTAACGACCGTTATCAGGAGGTAATTAGCTTACGAGTGATTGGACCTTTCACAATCTCGCCCAGAAATTTATTCCTCGCCCGCTCGTTCGTTTGCCGAAAGTCCGGGGGGTCGTCTCATTCAATTCTCACCCCCGGCAATTATTATTCCGACGGCAATAAGCTTCTCCATTCATGATTTTCCAATTTCCCTAAACTGCAGCTCAAGCAATAAACGTTTGTATTTATGGTAAATCACAGATCTCAAAATCGTATTACGATTTGCCATTTACCAGAAATATAAGTTAGGTTTTTGCAAGGATTAAACCAGTTTTGGGTTTCTATTTTGCTGGTTTACGTTTTGAGAAATGAAGATTTCAAAAGTGGATGTGCACTACAGCAAAAAAGTCAATAAACGGATTCAAAACAGGGAAATTTTGTCATCTTCTCAAAATTATCTTTGACCTCATTTTTTAGCTGTCGGAGCCGCTCAATAATTCTTGTTTTGGCATCAGGGAGATAGGAAATTTAACGCACTTTTCAACGCTGTAATCAAATTTTAATTCACTCATCAAATTAAGGGAGTTATGACCATTTTAGTGAAGGTCAAAAATACGAAAAATATCTCAACAGTGATATTACTCGAAAATAAAGCCTTTTAAAAAAAAAGTCTAGGAGGCACTTTCTGTGCAAATTAGTTGTAGAGACGTTCCCTGAACTTTGGCGAGTCGTGTCGTGTCTGATACACCTTATATAAGCTGACACCCGCTATTCATTCCTGAGGCTACAATGTACTCGATGGCCTTCACAATAGCGGTAACTTCTGCATTGAAGGTACTTTGCGAAGTAGTTTCTTGTGACATCGAAGAACGCACATCCTACGGAATCGTTTTTGTTCATTCAATTGTTAAGAGTGCTCTTGTTTGAAAGTTAGAATTACTACATCCTAATACTCCTCATTGTTCCATGTGACTGTTAATGCAAATCGGCACCAGTTGGATTAGGTCTGCCAGTCTGTTTGAGAAAATTTCTTAAAATGAGTCAGCATTTTTGCTGCTGGCTCTTGGACTATTTAAGATAAACTGCTAAACAACTACACTTCGTACATATCCGCAATATTGCTGAAAAATAGATAGTTGCACCTCACCCTTAAAAATTCGTGATCTGAATGCCAAAAAACCTCGACGAACGAAGATTAAGGCATCGCTTCCTGAAGCACCCGTCAGTGATGTTCCAGTTTCAGATCAGGTGGTATCTGCAGAGGACCTTTGGAAAGAATTTCCTCCGAATTTTTTCGACAATGCAGAGAAACCATCTACGTGTGTCGGTTTTTCCGAAAATAAGCAAGATTAATAACCAGGTTACTTATTGAAGTTCGTATCCTTAAACTAAACTACGTATAATTATAATGTGTAAGGAATAACATAGAATCTATAATCCTACGCATTGCAACTGTTTTTAATTATACGCGAAGGTTTGCTACAAAGTTTATCGGTATCGCATGTCGTTTTTAACATGGAACATGTTTTCTCCATCGTAACCCGGCAAAAAATGAGAGAAAATGATCGTTATGTGACATTTAGTGTATAACGCTACTATTTTCTGGTGATTATAGCTTACAACCAAATCGTTGCTATGGAACTGTATCTTAGGCATTTATCGTCGTACAAAAATCGTTCATCAGTCGTTGGAAAGATCTCAATTTACCTACCCGTATTATGTTAACTACTGCGCAGTGCGTGGCCGACATTCTTGTCTGAATAATTGTTTACACACAGGTGACCCTCCTCAGTTAATTTTGTAAACATGATTTCAACCACTATTAGACTGGAAAGAAACCTGGAAGTTGAAATTTGATAGGGAGACTCTCTAGGACGTTAAGAGACGATTGAAGTGATGGGTTCTTTCCTAATCAACTGAGTGAGCTACATTCTCTCCTGTTCTTCCAAGGAACATAATATATTATTCCATGTTCTGTCAAGAGTTAGTGCTTAGGCCTAATTTTTTGTTTGTTACATAATTTCTTTTTGGATTTTAGAATCGCATGTCATTTTTGGTGATAGCAAAAACACATTCTCTGTTTAAAAAAACTGCCAATTCTTTCTTATTTTCTCTACTCCTATACTAAGATAGCCTGGGCATTCACTCTGGGCTTATTTTTTCTGAGACTAGTCACGAATTTCCAATTACTTTTAGGGGTTTCGATTGTTGAAAGCTCCTCGCTATCCCGTTCAAATCATCTCTGTCATTACAGCTGGTGCCGCCATAGTTGCCTTCATATCAGCGTTCGGTGAACGATTAATTGCTGTCGATGATCCCGCACGGCAGTATATCCCGGCTCCCTAATTAGCAGGGCTCCGCTGATCGCTCTCAGATTACCTTAGTTTGCCGAAATACAGCGGATGAGGTCGTTTTGACGATCGAAACTTGCGAGCTTGTCTAACCGTAGCGATATCTACGCGCTGACGTACCTACTGACGTATATACTATCGTATCAATTAAATTATGAAGAAGTCGCTCGATCATCCTTTGCTCGTGTATCGGGAGTGGCTCATGTGGATGAACTTCTTAACAAATACTTCCTTTATTACTTCACAGTTACTCAAGGCTGTTTCTCTATCGATAGATTTACTGCTCTATCGAACGAAACGGTAATGGGCCATGATTTTGGTTTATTCTCATTTAATCCACGTTGCAATCGACCAAGAAACAAGAAAGCTACCTATGTGTAAACCACTTCGAAATTTGTTCGTTTATTTTCGTGATTTTTAAAACAGAAATAACTCAGTTCGTCCGTCGACCCTCGTCCACCGTCCAAAGATTCATTTCTTTTTGACGAATTTGTTTGACCAAAGTTTACAAAATTTGGCTATCATACTTCAGCTGGGGATGTGCTGGTAATCTTGGCATTACTTTCAATCAGCCCCATGGGATGAACTTTACGGAGTGAAATATTAAAGTGGTAGCATGAGCAGCATGATAGTATGAGCGAATTTTTGCAAATTTTGGTATTATATTTATGTTCATTTGATTTGAAATATGAGCTTTTTGAGAGCAAAGAAATGGTTGACTATCCATTTTATCACTTTGTGTAATATTCTGCTGAAAAATATTAATTCAACATATCTTAGCAGTTTTTTGCCATTTTTATTAATTTTTTTGACGCATTTTTTGAATTTTGAGCAAATGTGTCTTCCAAAAGTGCTAGCTAACGCACTCATCCTTTTATTTGGGAAATTTATCTCCATCTTGAAGAGAGTTGTCGTCTGGAATGACACTTATATAAACAAGCATTTAAATCTAGGTTTCATTTCAGAATGCGTCAAAACATATTTCAATGTAGACAATTTTCAAAAATTTTGATTTCATAATTTTTTGAGCCATTGCAATAGCTTTATTTTCCACGAAAATTTGCTGAAAATCGAGGTTTTTTCGTTAGATATAGAGATGATCTTCCTCGGGACATTGTACGACCCACCGTTCCCGCTTCAGAAGCAGAAGGGTATAACGTCAACAAGCCTGCGAATCTCAAAGTGACTGGCTGGCAGTAGAGTAGGTAGGCTGATTTCCAGTACTGAGCAGCATTTTAGAAACTTTCTTCCTATTTTTCCCCGAAAGTGCTCGTAAAACTGAGAACAAAACGCATTTGATCTCATTCATGAACGAGGTTTCTAGAAGAAACATACTCGTACACTACTTTGCGATTTCTTGCTAAGAGTCGTAGGTAGGTTGTTCTTACTTCGTCACATACTATGTGGTGCTGATGGATGTCATCTCCTTTTCAGACAGCATATCGTACTTGTTTACTCAAGTTGTCATCACATCTTCTTTTACTTCACAAATGTATTGTACATCGTGTCGTACGGACGACAATTCGCAACCGAACCAATTTTGCGTGTCACTCAGACAATCGGAGGGGAAAGTTTAAAGAACGTGAACGTAAAATTAAGTTTAATGAACTCGTATTCGAAGAACTATAACTACTATTATTAATAACTACTTACTTACAAGTGATCCTTCTCAGTTAATTTCGTAAACATGATTGCAGCCGCTATTAGACTGGAAAGTGAACTCATGAAATGTCTCAATGTCTTGCAGACTTGTATGCAAGATTTTCGGCATTTAAGTCGTAGTCTGAAGAACGATATTTTCCTTCCGAGTCTACCTAAAGGTTTTTCGCTTTCGGGAGGAAAAAAAAAGAAATAAAATAAAATAAATATTGGTCTCCAAAATCACAATGTTCACTTGCATTTTACGTTTTAGACCATTCTGAACAACTTTGGTTCCGTGTCTGTCTGTGTGCATGTGTGTGTGAGTGTCTGTCGTGTGTCCGCGAATCCTTGTAACAAGCTTATTTTCCACAGTTTTCATCCGATTCGGATGAAATTTTCAGGAGATGTGCGGGCTAGGAGGTAGACGGGCCCCCTATAAATTTCATCGTTCTCGACTCAATACCTCACTCTGCGCATGCGAAACGTAAATTCTACCAAGCATCATTTTCTCATGCCCTACATCCCATCTCGCTCAAATTTGGGTGATAGTTGGGGGATGACAATTTGATCATTCCATATCAATTTCAACAGGATTGTATCATTAATAGCTACTGCGCGTGCGCCTATGCGAAATCCTTGTAACGACCTTAATTTCCACTGTTTTCTTCCGATTTCGATGAAATTGTCAGAGAATGCGCGGGTTAGGTTGCCTCCTATCAGTTTCATTGTTGCCAAATCAATATTTCATAATGTGCACGCGCGAACGTAAATTCCATTATGCTCCATTTTTTCACACTCTAGTAGATCGATTTCGCTTAAATTTGGATGATTGCTGGAAGAAGATGACTTGATAACCTCATATCAATTTCAACGCGATTCTATCATTAATAGCTACTGCGCATGTGCCTATGTGAAATACTTGTAATGACCTCAACTTCCACAGTTTTATCCGATTTTGATGAAATTGTCAGCAAATGCGCGGTTTAGGTTGTAGATGGTTCGGGTTCTATTATTTTCATTCTGCGCTTGCACAAACGTAAATTAGGTACATTGAGTATTATTGTTTGTTCTTAATTGATCTATTAGTTTTGTTTCTTAATTGACCAATTATGACGTTTCACGCTACTTCTTGGTTTCTCCATTCCGCTATGGAATTTTTCAAAATCATTAAACTTCTTCAATGATCATGAAATTCAAACGAAGGAAATATAAAATGAAATATAAGCGAGGAAGCCACACCAAAAATACAGCTGATAAAAGTGTAAAAATAGTTTTTTCTGGATCGTCCAAATCACTCACCTATTACTCTTGTCCAGTATCAATAAATGGGTTTCGAGTTCAATTCACGGCTTAGTGGTGGTTTTAGTCGAGTTCCTTGTCGGGAACGTTCTTCTGATCCTTATAAAGATCCTTATACCGCCTTTGTTCTGGAAAGTTCGAATTTTTACATAACTTCCGCATACGGACGGAACAAACGCCGTTTCTTGCGAAGTTTTCCTTTCGGCCAACTTTGGCAAAGAACAGTCTTATTGTTCTTTCTCAAGTGCGATTGAACTCTCCCCTCGCCCCGCCCATTCTACTCCAAGTCCCCGGTTGATATTGGAATATGATATTATTTTCCGAAACAATCATCGGCATCTGGCACGGCAATACACAACCCCCAGCTTTTGACTTTTGACAGACCCCACCCCCACAACAATATATACTTACTCTTCGACGTTCACGTATTTTATGCCTGCTCGACTATCCGGTAGTAGCTAAATTCATTCGAAATATATTCTTTCGCCCATGATTAGGTATGCTATGATTATGTTTTTTTGACATTGAAAATGTCTTAGTCGACGGGTCACGAGACCCTCTCGAACGATCAAGTTTGTCCCCCACCCTGGCAACTACTTGGAACCGTTCCCTACAAGAAGAACTGTGAGTTCTTCAATTCCGTTCAACTCGGAGCAGCTCATGAGTCAAATCAAAAGTCACATTTACGTTTCTAAACTGTTATGTGATCGTGTTCTGAGACCACGAAACTATACACTTCATTCTGATCTACATATCCAACTAATCTGCATTTTTACTAAGGGATTGACTACTTGATGTTATGTATTTTTGAGATGCGAGCTTGCGAGCATCCAGACCACCAAACTATACACTTCATTCTGACCTACATGTCCACTAAACAGGTTGAACGGAATTGAAGAACTCACAGTTCTTCTTGTAGAGAACGGTTCCAAGTAGTTGCCGGGGTGGGGGACAAACTTGATCGTTCGAGAGAGTCTCGTCGACGGGTCAACCGGAAATTTTGTTACGCAAAGAAAAAAACGTCACGCAACCTATAAACAAGTTAGTTGTTGTTATGATAGTAGTTGTAGTTATGGTAGTTTTCGCAACATGCAGTCAATAAATCATCAGTACGAGTTGTCACTACTAAGTTTCATTTGAAGCACTGTTCGGGTAAAATGATTATTTCATGTTTTCTAATTGTTGTTTTATTTAAAACAATACCTAACTTGTTTATTGGTTGCGTGACGTTTTTTGCGTGACGTGTTTTGTTGTCACTTGGTTGAGAAGTTAATCTTGGTTATAGTAATTGTAGACGCGCACCATAATAGAAAATTACCTACCTGTGAATTCATATTCGTGGAAGAATCGGGCATCGTCGAGACTGGCTTACAGCAAATTCAGTAATTGTGTGTCAATAATTATTTTATGTTTTCTAATTGTTATTTTATTTAAAACAATAAAAAACATTGAAATTACTGAGACATTTTCAATGCTCATAGCTCTTCTCTCATAAGAGAGAAAGTACGAGCGGCCTGCCGCGTTTTTTGTTTATGAGGAAATTGTGGTTTTCTTGAAGAACGATCCATGAACCCACTATCAAACAACCGATTTCTCAAACTCTGTTTGACTGGGAGAGTGTTTTTCAGCCCTTGTTGTGGTACTTGAAACATGAATGCATTCGTCATCCATAATATTGCTTCCGGGTCTATACCCATAGGAAGCGGAAACATTATTTTCACTTTCGGGTGTTGAAAATTGGTTGTCTTTAAAAACTAAATTTTCACTCTCATTTTTTCTTCCAGACCGCTCTTAGTAAATTTCGTTCTGTGTCTGTTTGTATGTCTGCAAATCCTTGTAAAAAGCCTTATTTCCACAGTTTTCATCTGACTTTGATGATATGTTCAGGGAATATGAGGATTAGGTTATAAATGGTCCTCGGTCAGTTTCATTGGTGCTAAATAAATACACCATTCTCTGCATGCGCAAAACTAAATTCTATCAAGCATTATTTTCTCACGTCCTGGTCGTCCGAACTCACTCAAATTTGGAGGGTTGTTGGGAGAGGACGATTTGAACATTTCATATGAATTTCAACGAGACCGTATCAATAGTGCTCCATCACTGGGAACTTTTTTTTATAATTATCTATAGACCAGTGATCCGTGAAAAATATACAGTTACACCAGACTAAGACTGGTCTAGACTGTCTTGTGATCTATTGATACATGAATTATAAACCTTTGTGTAATAATTTGCTGCTTTTCACAATTTTCAACCCTCATTTTGTTACAAAGGCGTATCCTATTATATTACTTATTCAGAAAGACCCCAGATTTTTCTCGAAGGAACTCTGAACGTATAGGCTGCAAAACGAGAGAAAGAGAATTCAAGACCCTGATATAATCTGAGGCCCTAATGACTGGGGAAGCTCTTCTTTCGGCTTCATAACTCTTGGAAATCAGACGGTAAAAGGCCGGAGAAAGAAAGAAAGTGAAAAGGTCTTGGTGTTCGCAGAACTGTCAGAGAGGCCAAGATGGTGGCGCGGAGGGACAGATTAAATTACTGTATTTGACCTCACTCTGTCCCTCTCACTCCTTCATTTTCTCGTGAATCTTCGAGGTTATCAACTCCCTTTCGCTCCATTGACGGGTCAAGTGTTCGATCCACCCTTTCCTTCTTATATCCTTCGAGCAAAAAAAAAAAATTAGGTTTTTTGAGGGTACAGTTAATAGGTCACGTGGGATGAACAAAATCTTAACGCGGAAAAGAGAGCTGAATATAATGTGAAAACGTTTTAATCTAGAATATGATTTAGCTTTTACTCGTCTACCCGAAAATAACCCTCTAGAAAAGTCCAGCAACGCGGGGGAATCAACTTTGGACCAACTTCCTAGAGAGGAGGTCACTTTGGACCAGTTTTTACAACCCTTTTGGACCAGGAAAAAAATGTACTCTACACATGGACTGAATGAAACAGGGTGTCGTCATAATCTTGATCGGGCATTACTCACATTATTTCAGGCTCTTATTATTTTTATGAAAATGCATTCAACGTTGGTCTCGAATTCGCCACATCGTAGATAAAATTAAACGAATTAGCATTTCATATTAATTTTAATTATTTTCGGACTGAAATAAAATGTATAATAAATTATACTCTGCTTCGATTTAATGGCGCTACAGCTGCTCTTTGGTGACACAAAATGTGTTGAGATTTTTATCTAATATAATTTTGAGATTTCTATTTCGTATTTGGGCTCATTTTTCTTCACTCTTCATCCTCATTCCAATTATCACCATGTAATTACAGTGCACTCAAAATCCATTTAGAGGTATAGGAGTAACTACTGGAAAAAGTGTCACTATCTTGTCCCAAATTTGTGTTACAATTTGTGTTAGCACACGCGAGTGTGCTGCATTCACTCCTGTTCACCCTCAGAAGTATGCTGTATAAAAGTTTTATTTTAATTTCTAATTTTATGCTCATTCTTTATAATATTTAATACTACGTAGCTCCGCACAATTCTCGTATTATTTTTATAGTTCAATCATATCGCGCAAGAAGGTATAACGAAAGATGCGTATAATGTAAGAAACACTTCGTTCCTATGAGTCATGAAACGAGCTGGTGATGGTCGGAAGATAATAAAATATAGGGAGGTAACTTTCTTGTTTCACCATATACGAATTCTCGTGTATTTGTATTTTACGACGAAACGAGAACCTTTTCGAATCCTTCCGTCGGCTCCTCGTAAAAAATGCGACCCTCATACGTCGAGTAACATTTTTACCGCCTTATACCCTTACAAAAAAGGAAAGAAAAATGGAATGCCTCGCACAAACGTTCTCTCCATTTTGCGTGTCGGAAATAATCGGTTAGCCCCGCTTACGCGATCCTCGGAGGTCATTTTCATCGAGAAGTTTTACATCTATGCGGTGAGGGAGGAGAAAGTTATTCCATGCTGGGAAAAGAGATGGAAGTAAAGTTGTGGAGGGAGAAAGGAGACGTGGTTTAGGGAGTATAAAACAGAGTGAAGCCTGCTTCTGCGAGCCTTCCCATCACCCCGCTCTGTTGCCTCCTTCTGCGGATTTACATATATATGGACGAGGGAGCATTATCAGACTTCTGAGGACGTATAGATCTTCACTTCCCTCTTTTTTCACTCCTTTGACGAGTCTGTTCTTTTTTATCCCATTAAATTCACTTTCAGAAACTCGGAAGCCCACTTTCTTCCAACTTGAGGAATCTTTTTCGAACTACGTCTTCCTTCCTCGTTCTCCGCCTCATCACAATGGGTTATCTGTGATTTTTCTCTTTATATCAAGTTGACAGTCAACACTAGAAATCTGATTCTTACTTTCCGGATGCCCCGAAAGGCTAAAGTAAGTTATTTGATCGCATCGTAAACATTCTCACCTTCAAATGTTACTCGTACTTAAGCGTGGAATCAAACTAGACACTTACCTACCATTCAGGATTGGAGAAATGTATGAATTTCTGTTTTAGTCCGTGAGGATTCCGATCTTGTAGAAACGCTTGTAAGAATTTTCGTTTCACAATTGAGTTTCTACATTCAAAGTCCACGCATTTAACAAAAGTCACGTTCCTGATATTTTGATACAACTGGATAAACTACTGTTTGGGTGCGTGAAAGTGATATCTCATTCTAACCTCTCTCTATCTAATCAGCATATTCCTGTACATAAATTTCATAGCCGAAAAAAATCCCTTAGTTCACTGCTAGCATACGCTTTATTTTGAAGGTTTAAGGATATGTAAAAACCGCCATAAGATCTAAATTTCCTAATCATCTGGTGAAATTAAGATGAAAATATGTGGATATAGTACCCAACAGTTTTGCGCATAGTTAGACTAGTTTCGGGTTTTGGTTAATTTTGGTTTATCATTTTCAATAATGAACCTATGTAATCGACCTAGAAAAAATTGTTCAACACCCCCTGAAAATTTTTTGGTTTACGTTTCAAGATGTGTAGAACCCTAACATCGAATTAAGAAAAATCCGTCCGTCATCTGTCCGTGGCTTTTCTCCGAAAATACAAGACCAAACTATAGAAACTTGTGTTAAAAATAACATTTGGGGTCTTGATAGTCCTAGAAGCTCGGCCTCAATTTTTATCAACCCTAAAGGGTTGTATTAAACGGCTAAACATTCAAAAAATCGAAATCTCGAAAACTTTCTAACGAACAGTAATAATTGTTTGCTTATCAGTGATAACTTAAATCCCAAAGAATCGATTATAACCACCCGCAACGCCGTACGTTGAATGGTTCGCTTTACCTTAGGGCTTGAACATCGAGAAAAAAAAACCATCGAATTTCTAAGCGCAAGAAGATAGAGTAATCACGCGCTGCTAGCGGATCTATTGATTAGGCGATCAAGCTTTGAATTCCATCAAAGGTCGCTAGATAGTGATACTGGAATACATAAAAATTGCGTTGTAAATATCTGCTGATATGATGCCATTATTGGAATTATAACGTTTCTTTATTTCGGACAGTTCAGATTATAACTAGCTTTATAAAAAAGGCCTTCTGTCAGACAAAACGGCTTTGGAGCTCTTTCAGCTGATTGAAGACCTCTCAGTCGTCTTCAGCATTCTCCCTTGAGCCTCTCTCTCAAATTTCAGCTGCCTGCGTCGCATAGGAGACAAAATGCCTTTGGAGTTCACTCCGCTGATCTATGACCTCTCATGCGTCAGCGGCGCCTGATACATCTTTATCCTCGCCATGTTAGATTACATCCATACCAAATTTCTTCAACATCGGACTATGGGAAGTGACATTTAAATGATTTTAAGAGGACATTCATACATCAGTGAACAAAGTGATGAAAAAGCTAAATAGAAACTATTTATTTAAAATGAATAAATGTTGGAACACATGTTCGTAGCCTCGCATTAGAGGTTTTTTTTAGTAGCAAAACTGGGTATAAAGGATGGATATCGTGAGAAAGATTTCTACGGGTGTATTCATGGCAGTATAGCGACAGCTCGAGGAATGAATGATAGAACAGAGACCGGGTGGAGGTGCGGGAACAACCCGGAGATGACCTTTGTAATGGAGACAAGTCCTCTGTATTGTGATTGATAGTTGACCGGCCACAAAGGATGGCCGCTATGGTGATGAAGGTGGTGGCGGTGGAGCGGTTGGTTGCAGGTGGATAACGTGGGACACAATGAACGATTTGTGTCGGACACGCGAACGGTGATGAGGAAGCTCCCAGAGGCCTTTCGTAGGACGGACACAACATCGCCTGCTTCTATAGTATGTCGTGAACGTATTAGGGTGCCTATTACATTCCATTATACATAAAGCAATATATAGCGTTATTCATGAAGGTTATGGCAATATAATAATATAATAGAATGTTAATGTTATATATGTTGTGTGGGAAACTCAATCCGCGAATACTAGTGCTCTCATGGGAATTATACAAATAGAAAAAACAGGCAGAGATGGGCATATTCATAGTCATAAATTTGAATAGAATAAATTCACAGGACGCGTATTTATGAATATGAATAAATTCACGTGACAAGGATTCGTGAATATGAATATGAATACAGTTATGAATATGAATAATGCGTCATTCACATTTTCATTTATGAATAACGCGTTATTCACATTATTATCAATGAATAACGCGTTTTTCACATTTCAGATCAGGAATGCCTCTTAATTGTATATAAATTCCTACGTATTTTGCTGGTCATTCAGTAGGGCAGTGCAGCCACAATATGGAGTTCTCCGTCCGAGGGTCCGCCTTTGGACTGTGTCATTTAGCTATAAATTCCAAAAATTCAATAAAAGCATTGTTCACTCAAGAAAACTTAACTAATTTTGCAAATGATTTAGATCAAGATCATTGAAATGAACACCATTAAAAACTAAATGATCCAAAATAACTGAAATGGAAGTATTGAGATTTCCTGGATCCCAAATAAAACCCTAATTGATTTAAAATTGGACGAAAAATTATAATTCTGACTATGTGATACAAGTTGACTCTTCCTATCTATATAGCTCCAAAAACTTCATGAATTTGAATTATCTTTACGAAAAGAGAATTAAATCCTTAAAAAGGCTTAAAATTTTCAAATCTTCTTTGAATTCCATAATATTATTTTGAAGGAGTTTTTCTTTGCCATAAATAAACAAATCTTTGCTCACAAATTGCTCAAATTCCAAAACAATGCAACGAATTCCAAAACAAAGTAACATGCAACATAATACGATAATTTACGAAAATGTGCTCCTACGATCACATGTGCTCCTACGAGCACAATGTGCTCATGACTGGAACTTTTAAAATTCAATCTAGGAGGCTGCCGTCTAACATCCACATTGCCTCCCTTAGCCTAATTAAACTCGCGAACCACCTGAAACGTTCCTATGTACCTACCAAGAGTGGTACGCCAGTTAGGGAACCAGTCGACTACAGGATGTGTTGTTTACTTCCTGGGCGAATTCGAAATGAAAGGCTGGAAAACCTTGCTTCATAATTCCCATCCACAAAAGGTGGGTAGGAGGCCTCTTTTGTACTGGATGGCCGCGTCAAAACCAGCACGACCTCCATGGAGTTTTATGATATATTTAAGTGGTCGTCTGCGGGTGGGTGGCCGAGGCACAAAGGAGGCCCCGGGAAACGTACGTTCTACTTCGGTCAAGGTTTTCTCGAAAAGGAAATCCCCTTTCAAGAAGTCCTCTCATTATGGGAGAAACCCGAATGCCAAGTACCCTCCTGGGCAGTTAAGCACCCTCTAAATACATAAATAAATTAAAACAGGTATATCGATCCGTATATATATCCCGACAACTGCCACTATTCGCTCTCTTTTATTAATCATATTTTTCGTTGTTTCAGGTATGGCAAAAAATCTACTTCTCATCCCGAGATTTTAGCAGGTCAGTTTCTTTCTCCATGCATTTCATATAATTGGATCACGAGTTTAAATTCGAGTTATAGTGATAAATAATTTCCATTAAATACATTGTTAAAAATAATTTCTAGTTTTGATTCTGATCATTCACTCGTTTTCGAGTGACAGAGACAGTCTAACTGATACCTCTCTGACTATGCTAATTGAATTACATTGTTGAGAGTAATAAACTGAATGCTGGAAATGTAATATTTTGCTTCCTTACTACTTACTCAAAGTAAATAAGCTTTGCAAATACATTGTTTGGTAAATAAAAACTTATAATAAATAAAAACAAAGCGGGCGGTAGACCTACGGTTATTCAATCAGATCATTTGATAATGATTAATTTTACACATTATTAGTTCATTATGTTTACTTAGCATTATTAGTTTATAACTTGCGGCTTAGGGATCATGAGATGTTGTGATAAAATGAGAGTATTCCAAGAAGTTGCGAACGATTTTCCTGCTATGAAATCTAAGGGAGTTACACTTCCCTAGTAACTCATTGGTTGTACGTGAAAATCAATAGAAAATCAATATTTTCGCCGTGACGTGACGGTCGGAAAAAATGAGAACGTCCTGTTAATCATTATTAAATGATAAAAATGAAAAGTTCCAGTCGTGCAGCCTGATTGTGTGAGAAACTATAGATGATGTTTAGTTCTTTCACGCACTACTCGTGTGGTATTTTCGGCGTTGCAAGGTTCTGTGGTTTGCATTCGATCGCATTGTATTTCATAATATATAGAATTCTATTTATTTATCCAACTTGTGGGGTCTTTCGCTGACACCCAACTCAACAAAACACCGTAGCTCTGTTGATTAAAGGTCACCCGTTTTCTATTTTCTCCACTAAATGGTTGTTCGTCGTGAGAAACCACCATAAACCTCCGTTCGAAGTGATTTATACATGAGTAAATCCAGTTTTCTAAATGGCAACGCAAGAGAAACATGAAGAAGAAGTTCGTTCCATTTGAAAAACAGTATAATTGGCGGGCTGAAATTTTCGAACACCAGTTCGATATCATTCCACCCACCTGATCTAAACGGCATTACAACGGCAACTTAGAGTCGTGGAAATATTCTTGTGCTCAATAAATCCAAAACAAAGATAATAAATTTTGATCCAAGTGCCCAGTGCTCCCGAGAATATCGTATAGGCTGAGCATGTTTCAACATTAATTTCTCAGCTTTCATCTTCTAATTTCCTACTTCTCAAGTTTCCTCTGGATCTATAAATTTACGTTCTAGCATAGTGCCTCATAAGTCCTTGTTGAATCACAAAGTTTGATATGAGCATCGAATACGAGGCAATGTATCTGCAATCATATAGGTTGGTACATTTTCATCAATAGATAAGTGACGATGAATATAATGATGGAGGTTAAGGTTGGGTTTCTCAATCCTGAAGTATAATTCCGATTAAAATTTGATGATTTGGTGGGTTTCTCAATCTTAGTTTAAAAAATCCGGTTAAAATTTGATATAGTCGCATTATCTCCCAAAGATCTGTTCATATATCCTCTCCAACTTCTTAGTCCTTTTATCAGTAGATCCTTCTTCCAGATATCAGTAGATCTGATATCTGCTGATCAGTGACCATTTTGACAGGAGAGATTAAGTTGTACCTCCGTTGTTAAAGTTTGAATCATGCTGATCATTGCGTTTTCGTGACTGTACCTCTTTTCTATCAAGTTCAGATGGGACCTTCTTGTCCCCTTTTTTAATTGCTTGATGTTACAACAATTTTCCGTTACAATTAAATTTAACTTCTATAGGTTCAGCGTACATCCGTCAAAAACAATTGTTGTAATCACATATTTACCATTCTTATTACATTTCTTCTTTTAATCTCTATCTGCTATATCCACTGTATATAATATGTGTACTTGCAGTTCTTCTCTGTACAACTCTCTACAATTTAAGCATGACTAGGGCCCCACCAATGTTGGAGGCAGAAAAGTTGCTTCAATAAAAATATAAAAAAATCATAAAACTGGCTGCCTACCGTTATTCCTAAATGGAAAACACCTACACTACTTCATTTAACTATGCAGCCATAAAGGTGAATACTCACCTTAACCACATCAATATAATGTGTATCACATATCTTCAATTGATGTCCTTTAACACTGTAGACTTCCTTCCTAACTTTGAATTCAATCCGTTTTCACTGGGATAGGGAAATTGAAACCTATAGAAACAGGAAAACCGAAAAATAAAAGGCAATGCAGTAATTATTTTTCTTCCGACGTTCTCCAAAGAATGGTTCTGTCATAAATCCCGCTCTAACCTAAGAAAGGCAAATAAAATACATTTTGAAGGCAGAGGTAAATGTAGCTGTGCCGAGTAAGAATGTATTTTATGTGCTCAGGGCGCTTATCAGTTCCTATATTCCGGGATATATTCCTATCATAACTCTTCACATACAATTCATGGTCTGGCTCAAAGTCGTTAGTAAAGGTAGAAGTATTAGTAAAGAAGGTAATTAATGTAGAAGAATTATTGCTTCCACTTAAGAAATCACTATACATTTAAATAGAGAAAGAAGAACTAGAAAAATAAGAAAATATTTTAAAATGTTTAGTATTAATTTTACATTAATAAATATAAAAAGTAACTAATAACATGATAGATATAAACGTGACGTTTGTCCGCCGATTGATTTGAGCCTATACCAATTATAATGTTCATGAAATGCTTGGTACACTTATCAAAAAATAACATACGCACGCACAAACACACACAGACGCACGTACGGGTGCACGCACAAACACACACACACACACACACAAATTTAAAATTATTAGTTCCTAATCTGAACTCCAGTCTGCTTCGAAATTTTGATGTGTAGGTAACATATCAAACTTATCTTCTTCGTTGGTTTGTAAATTACTTCTACCTGATGTGTAAGCTCAATAAATAGGTTTATCATTTCCCGTTCTCCCTCTTTACTATCACACTTTTCATTATTGTGAGAGAAATAATTTTGGTACTAACTGCGTATGTTGAGCTTCGCTCCATCTATTTCAGCAATGAGCCGTGTTCTATTATATTTCCATGCATGATGTCCATTCTGCACAGCCCTCCACTAACACCCGCTTTCATCCATCAACGTCTCTATGGCTCCTTTGATCAAGACTTTGGTGCCCACAAATCACAACCGAAATATAGCCGGCAGTGGACATGCCAAGAAAGCGGGCAGCGTCCTCATCGATGCTCAGATTGCTGAGAGTCTATATCCAAGGAGAGTATTCTGACCTTTGATGAATCCCATTGTGGTGAACTCCTGCAACGTATTTTCGTGGTTTCCTTAATAACCGAGATGCTGATTACATCTATCCTAAATTCTTCTCAACTGGCTGTTGAGGCGCGCGCAGGAACAGTGGTAAGCAAGCGACAGACGCGAGTCCTCGTCCTTATGGTCCTGGCCCTCCTGCCGATCAGTCCATTCTATTCACTACTACATTCTTGTTATCATTGCATCTGCCGAACTCTGAGTACACCTATCGACATAGACGGTACGATGATACTCGCTGTCGAAGTTAGTGACTCCTATCCCATAAGCCTTACGACTTTTGACGGTAGTCGCCGAACCTTATCTTTCTATAATACTATTTGGTACTCAAAGTGTATGGTGGTACTCTTACTGCCGAACTTATAAAAGGTACTTTCATATTTCGGTCTACGGGGACATTAGTCTCCAGGCTGTTCTACCTTAATCTCTGTCCACTCGCTTTCAAGTACAAGTTATTAGTATGTAGGTTGCCAGTCTGAACGCGCAACTGAAATTCAAGTCCTCCCAAGTTTAAATACAAAACACCACTACTGAATCCAAAGTGGTTGGTCCAATAAGCCCTCCTCTAGCAGATCTTCTGGATCACAGGAAGTCTAGCTGAGTTTATATGGAGTTCTTTGTCTGCGAAGCACAAGCCACCATTCCATCTATCTAGAAGTTCCGAATCGTTTCCAATCCAATACCGATTTCGTCACAACATCAATGTAGTTAACTACTCCATTAAATCTATTAATCAGTAAATGTCCTTAGGTACTAACAACTTCCATTTCAAATTGCAAGTACGTATATTTAAATTTAAATTTTTTTCTTAGGTCTTAACCAATATTTGAAATGTGTATTCCGCCTCTGCAATCTAAATATTATATCAGTTTTACCTTGATTTAGAAGACAAGAACTTTGGGTGGCAGGAATGGCGGATCATCCTAAAGCCCAATCATCCCAAAGCCGAATCTCGCGTGCTCTTTACCAGTTCATTATAAGCACGTCGAAATATTTCGTTTCCTCTCTTCTCTCTTTCAAGATATCACGGAATGAGGCGGATTTGCCCCGAAAACGGAACAGCCCTGAGGGGGAATTCTCGTTTGTCACGTCACGTCACGCCCTACTCATGAAACGATGGAGCGGAAAGGAGCCTTATCAACCGGAATAACAGTCGACTTAGAGCTGTTATACGGTCGGAAATCTTTTAAGTAGCCGGGGGAATTTCTACGCAATTACGATCATTAACTCGCTAGCGCTAAATTGATATTCGAAAGTCACCATTTATGTTGATTATTTCAGATGATGAGCCTAAGCTGGGATAAACTTTTTGTTAATACCCAAATTTGTAGAATTACGAGTACGTTTCAGGTTACGTATGTTAAATTCCAAAACCAATTGAACGCTGCAAATTATTACACACATTTTTATTATTTCTGTGTTAGATAAACCAGTTTTGCCACTCACTGAATTTTAATATATATGTAGTAGGCGCCACACGAACATAGACAGTAAGTTGCCGAAAGATAGCCGAAGAAGATCGAATAAGATCTTAAGAATGTTCAGCCTACTTTTGCAGCCATAGTCTCTTTGCGATTCATTTGAGTATTGACGTTTTATTTTGTGTCCGAATCTACCTATAGCTAGCGGAAGATTGTTTTCACATTCGGGAGAAAAACAAATTTTGGTCTCCAAAATCAAAATTTTCACTTAGGATATAGTTGAAGTTCTTCTTCATCTTCCGTTTTTCATTTAAATGAGTTTCCATAACTTCGTTGCGGGTGATTTAGTTTATGTTCAGTTTTAGTTCATACTAGGTTTCCCATGCTACATTATTTTGATCCACTTTCATACACGAGCAAATACAATTCGTGCTCTTTCCTCTGGTTATTGCAACCAACAGTTGGATGGTCTTACGCTGGGTGAATACCCCCATTCAGCTCAAAATGAACTTGATCGTAACAGAAATGAGGGTCTGTCGACTCATATGAGAAGGAAACAACGTTTCGACGGTTACGACGGACCTTCATCAACGTTATGTCCTCTTCCCTCTAACGCGTTCTTTCACCAGACGCCTTTTTGATTCTCCGCCGTATCTCTCTCTCTCCGTACATCTCCTGGAGGGGCTCTTCCCTCTAATATTATTACCTTTCCCTTGCAGGGGTCTTGAAGGCCTTGTAGCTCTGTATCGTCCCTCTTTCGCCTTTCCTCTCGCCTTTATCGCACGACCCCTTGGCACATCACTCCCGAGTTTGCCGGTGTTCGTGCGAAGGGCGGGAAGCCTCCAGGTAATATAGCGTTAGGAGGCAATCCTGCCGTAGCTGCCCTTATTAGTTCAAGTCACCGCCTCAGCACCTCTGCGTTTCCACGCGCCATCCGCACCAACTGTCAAACTTGTGACCCTCACAGCACGTCTCGACAAATACGTTCGAGTTACGGACACACTCTCTCCCTTCATATCAACCTACCTGTTTTTCCTCGAATTAGATCAATACGTCTTATTTATGAACGAGTATTCCCATGAATCAGACCAAGTTGTGCAATCAATTTCATTCTTAGATTTATCAATGGGAGACAGTTCCTCAATGCATTCAGAATCCCAAATAATTAGTGGGTCCGCTGAAAATAGATCTACTTTTTACGTCTGATGACGTCGGAACCAGTAGTTGTTACTCATTCATTCACGACCCAATCCACAGGGCATCATCCTGGACACATATGCCCAACTACTCTCCGGATTTGAACAACTTTGGACCATTACACGATGAAAAATCAACGTTTTAAGAATTCACGTTTGTGCATGCGTGCATACTATTGCGATCTGAGGGCAATGAAACTTACAGGAAACCATCCAAGAACAAACCCCCACAACTCTAGAAAATTTCATCGAAATTGATTGAAAACATGGTAGGTATAGTTTTAGGTGTGACAACCACCATCTCTAGTGATTTACCACAGACAGAAAGAATTCATCAGCAAGCTCTGAAACGCAAATAGCACGTAGGAATTTTGATTTTGAGGCCTAACATTTTTTATCTTTTTACACGAACACAAAGCCATCCTACTTGCAGTGGTGTGGAAGCGAAATGATTTAAATATATTAAGTATAAGCATTCAAGTTTGAAAAGGATTCGAAACGTGTTAGAAATAAGAGCTCCGTATGTTATTGCTAAAAAAGAAAAACAGATGTACCGAAAAGATTGGTATACCAATGATTCCTATAATGCAAATTCAAAATTTTCCTCTCGATTCAGCATCTCAATAATGATATCGTCACTAGATCTTGTTGGAGTGGTGCCAAAAACTATACAGATCTAAGGTGCCAGTAGTTCCGAAATCGTGACCTATAACGTAGGCCTGACTGACTGCCAACTTTCGCAACGTTATTTCATCTGGACAGTTTAAATTATTGCAAAACTTTACTAATAGATAGCCTTTCTGTTCTCAAATTTTTTATTTATTATTATTATTACATCATCCTGAACGAGTGAAAGCAACGAAGTATTTTCTAAATATTCTTCTTCTCGAGTTCCTAATTCACAAATCTCAAGTAGGTACTTAGTGAGAAGTTACTGTCTAGAGAGTGGAAACTTACTGTGATTTTCGTGATCGTAATTTATGATTTTGGTTCGTTCTGCTGAAAACCCTTGACGTTTCCAGCTTACCATGATTCCATGATTTTTCCAGTTGCATTCACACCTTGGGATAGTTAACAATTAGTGGTGGGAAAAGCGTTGGGAACAAATCCCCTGGAAATGACATCATTCGACTTTACTTCGGTATCCCATAATTGAAGAACTTGTCGGTATAACTACTTGATCATGACACTGTGGACTACATTCGCGGTAATCAACAAACTAGACAATATTCTTATTTGTATTATTTTTGCTCTGCTTATTTCCATTGATGACTCTAGTTGTGGACGGTAATATCTACAAAAACCGGTAAAAATGTTTGTAAGGCATGGAGGAAGTGTTTCACAACATAGAAAATCGCGATTTCTCACAATCACGGATACTAACAGCCACCCTGCCTTGAGTCCTGCCCGTAGCTATGTCGCGTTCTCCCAACAGAGCGCTCTCGTGTTCGTCCTGTGCCTATATCTGCTATCCAAAGGGATTGACATGAGCTTTGATAGTTTCCAAAATGTCATCCTTGAAATTTTAGACTTGAGATTCATTAACCTTTTTCCGCTGCGGAGCATCAGCAGAAACTTCTTATCCGTTGCTTTGATTCGCAAATATTGTAGAACGACCTAACAATCATTGAGAAATAGATACATAATTACAAGATATAGGTACAATCATTGAAGAGTTGTGGTTTGTATGTGTAGAGCCGGGAGGTCGGCGACTAATGGAGATTTAACCCAACTCTGTGGAAGGAGTCGCTAATGTGAAAACGATGGTCAGTAGATAAACTGGCAGTTTGTCTAGTTTAAGCGGGGATGCTAAGCAACTGTTATCGCCTTTTGCACCCCCGAACGGGGCCCAGTAGGGTAATTTAAACTTCTGTTTTTGTTAAACCCACCCCCTCGGTCTAACTCCACTCTGCCTCGAAAACCAAATCGATGAGAATAACTGCCTCATTCACTTATTTAATAGGCTTGAGAAAGTTATGTTGTATTTCACCAATGAACCTTGCTATAAGTTTTAGTGGTGACGTCACATAGGTAATCGTTATGTTCCTATGCGTCACGATAACTTTTTCAAGCAACCTGTGGTTTCGGTATACGATCCCGCAGAATAAGACGCTGATGAAGTGAAGTTTTCTACTTTTCCAACGTCTGAAATACCGGATAAAATTACCTCTTCTAGTCTGTTCTTCAAGATCTTGAGGCGTGGTCTTAAGTTTCATAGGTGAAAACTTTCTTCATCGTGTTCTGTTCCGTGTAAAAGGATACAAGAGATAGCAGAAGTTAAAATTAAAAGTTTCCCAAAGTGTGAATTAGGAATTCAGTCAATGGTTATTTGAAAGATGAACAGGCAATTCGATCATCCTTATCTTCCTCATTTCACAGAAAATTGCATGTCATTCCATATGGTTTAGTATTTTATTCTAATGAATTTGCATTTTTAGAATCTGGTTTTTATATAAGTTACAAGAAGACAAAACCCCTAGACCTTGGGACATTTGTTAGATTAAATAAGAGAGGAAGAGATCTCGTACATCTTCATTTGAGATCACCCAGAACAGAGATATTTGAAATTGTGATTGAAGTATGTGTTCAGATATATTTTGGTCGGGGTAGCTAGTCCCACCAAGTGGGGGGAAGTGTCATTTTAGTTTTCACTGGTGAAAAAGTGCGCAGTTTTAAAATGAAAAAACGGACATTTTCCTTTCTTTTAATGAAAACCGGACATTAAGCGTCCGGAGCAACTCTCAATTTTCGCCCGAACCCCTTGATAAAAAACCGGATTGTCAGGGCCGAAACTGGACACCTGGCAACCCATTATTCGACTTGGGCATTTGACTCTCCGAACAATGGTTGGTCGGAGGAGGTGAGAGAGATTACCTAATTAGAAACAAACGATTACAGAGGAGGAAGATAAATTTGTATACAATATGCTGGGGAAAATTACCTATCTTGCACCAAGATCATGTATGTTATCCGTGAAACATGTACTCAAACTAACATCGTACGAGGTATTACATGGAGTGGAACTAGTAACGAAATGGATGCAGGACCTTCAATACTTATCGGTCTTGCGTGATGGTATTCTCCCGTCTGTGATAATGTTGTCAAATACTGTAACTATTCTGAGCAACTCATGTTGCTCTTTTACCTAAGTTTTTCTTTTTATTAAAAAGAAATAAATGAATGAATAAATAAATAAAATCTGCACACTTAGACATTCATGCGAATTTCTGGAGAAAATGAAGCTAATGCAATGGTTCACCAACATTTGAAATAAAAAAAATTTGTAAAATTTCTTCACGTAAATCCGTTTTGGGGCATTCTAATACGAATCCTGTGTGTGTGTTTGTCATTCCAGGCGATAACTCCCCTTAGGATAGAGATAAAAAATCCGTCCTTGCGCCAAAAAATCAAGCTATCCAAAAGAAAGGATGAGTTCTTTGGCCCCCACTTTTTGAGCTCATTAAGGTGGTAAAATGTAAAAAAATGTGCTAAAAAAATCACTAAAAATGGCTGAAAACGGCTTAAAATACAATATCTTTTTCGAATTGCAAAATATTATTTAGAACGAACTTTTTGGCATATTTTCTGTTAGAAAATTTCTTTACACACAAAGTGCTCAAATTTCTAAACATTGTAACGTTATAATACACGACAATTGGCTGATATGATCATGCTGCATGACTGTAACTAGTCTACTTATATAGGGAGTCTATTATTCCCAATAATAAAATGGAGTAAATGTAAAGAATTGAAGAAATTGAGCCAGTATTATTTTCCTTCTAGCAGTTATCTTGAAGCAGAATGCTTGGGGAATTAAGCGTTTGCGCATTCCTAGAGGCTACCTACCGTACATGTGAGAACGATTAGATTCATAGGGGATCATCCCAACTCCAACTTGCCTAATCCCTGAGAATTCTATCGGAAGCGGCTATAAACTGTGAAAGTTATTCTTGTTACAAGAATGGTAGGTTAGTGCATGCGCAATGCGCAGATGCTCTATACGTTAGAGCATGCAGACTCCAACCTACACAATTCGTTTCAATGTATCATAAACCAAATTAAAATTGTATTTAAATCATTTCGTCCACCGTTTGTCGCTTTACCGAACTACCTGTCGAAAGTTTACGAAATTTGGGTTAAAAATTACATCCATATGACTTCAGAATCTCGGTTTCGTTTTGTCCGATCTCTGATGAAATTACTATTAATTATTTTGTTAACTTATCACACAGCCCATTTTATTAGGAACCGCTTTTCATAACGAATCTTATGATAAGTCTGAGTGAGCCTTTTTGCGTGGACAAGGACAATAATCTCAGATACAAAATCGGGAACGGAAGAATAGATCATTCATTCAAGTCGTCTGAGTCGTATCACACATTGAATCAACTTTGGTTTGGACCCAATAATATACCTAGGAAAAGTTTTCAAGAGTGGTCTCGTGTGGTCCATTTTCATGTTATCCAATTCTGCAAACTTGCAGTCGGTCCACATTCCTGCACGGTGTAACTCCCGGGGGTATGAGAGACGATTCTACATTTCCACCCACATCTGCGCTTGACTTGATTTAGGAGGGAACCGGACAGGTCCAGGTTTACTCTACTGACCCGGGGAAATTGAATGGGTTTCCAACCCACGGAATCCGTTTTCCGAAAACACGGCACGCCATCTGACTGCTGAGGCAAGTTGGGATTTATTGAGACGATGTATTAGAATGGTATGAGAACTGGATTCTGACGACTGTGCCCACTAACGTTACTACGATTCAGGCGGTCGTCATCGGCATAATTGAAGGATTCACCTGGTAGGTAGACGATGAATTAGAATGATACGTGAACTTTGTCGTGACAATACTGAGCTCACCAACGTCAGTACAAATCTTGCGATTGGTCATCGAAATATTTAAAGGCTTCACCTGGTAGGTATTAATAGTCTCCTAAGTCGGGGTTTGTTGATACGATGTATTAGAATGATACGAGAACTCTAGTATCGTGACGATTCAGCCAACTAACGTCGCGTCTGTGCGAATCGTGGAATTGCCATCGAAACAATGGAAGTCTTCACCTGGTAGGTATTAAGCCCCCTAAGTAGGTTTTATTCAGACAATGTATTAGAATGATACGAGAACTGTATCGTGACGATTGAGCCTACAAACGTCAGTGCGAACCTTGCAACCGTCAGCGAAATACTTGAAGGCTTCGTCTGGTAGGTACTAAGCCCCCTAAGTTGGTATTTATTGAGATGATGTTTTAGAATGAAACGAGAACTGTATCGTGACGATTGAGCCTACTAACGTCGCGTCTGTGCGAATCGTGGAATTTCCTTCGAAACAATGGAAGGCATCACCTGGTAGGTATTAAGCCCCCTAAGTTGATATTTATTCAGACAATGTATTAGAATGATACGAGAACTGTACTGTGACGCCCTTGTATAGGTCGTTATCATCAAAACTGTCTTTTCCGGAAAGAGAAGCCAATCCTGCTTGAAAAGCTGAACGGAATCGCGAATGATCTCACTTCATGGAAAATTACGGAACACTGATCTTGGAAAATTTAGAAATGTGTACACATCTGGTTCCTTCTTTTTTTGCGAACTTAAACTCTATTCTTCTTGTGGATCGTCATGATTAGTTAATTGTTATTAGGGAATCCACTCTTGGATACCTTGCAGTTGAATTTGTGCTCAATTTATCAATATAATTACTATTAGTAATGACGCGGTGATGTGTATATTATTTTTTATCGAAGTTGTTTGATCTGATTGTTTTCAAATGTCTCAACACAAACCTAGACGCAACAGGTCATGGTGTTGAGCCTACATGTAATTTTTACAACCGATTATAGATCTTTCATCACCTTATATTTAAATTGCCTAAAGTATTCACTAGCGCTCTGTGTAATTATCTAATTTTGGTAACGTTTTTACATTTGTTGTTAAAAATCTCAATTGTTACTGGTAGCGAAAGAGATATTTTAACGAATTTAGCAATAACATTTTTTTTACCTCGAACCTAACGATAAAAAATATCGTATGCAACGATATATATGCATAAACAGGGAGCCTCTAAGAATTTCGAATAATGATTAAAATGACAAAATAATTGATTAATTTAGAGTTACGACCCTTGACCCCGCTTGTGACCCCAAAACCCCGCTTTTGCTTTTACTTTGCCTCGGCTAAACATTTTAGTGACGTGGAACACGTTCCGTTTCAAATTTCAGCGTCATAGGTTGAATAGCAATGAAATTAGATCCGCCTACTTTAGTCTCGTTTTTTCGTGACATTTTTGTGTGACATTCTTCACTTTTAGGTGCTGTTAAGCGTCCTCCACGCTTATATTTGGATATAAAGTGTGAAAAGTCATATTGCGGTAAACTTCTCCCCCTGACGTCAGCATCGCGTTGGTGTTAATTAATTCCACCCACCTGTCGTCAACGACTGAGCCTGTAAGGTGATTTTGAGTTGAAACCACTTTGTTAGTGACATATTGATACCCTTTCTGATAGAATTAATTTGGACCCTTCGCGCTCTTCTGTTCTTATTAAATTCGTCTGTCCTGAACTCTCACACTTCAAGATTTAAAACACTTCCATTCTTGCTTAATGAGAAAATTCTAGAGTGAATGAAAAATTTCTCAATTAATTGAGCTAATTTTTATTGTTTCAAACTCAAATTGACTTCGCATTTGTAACTCTATTTTTTGTATAAAGTCTAAAACTATTTCTCACCACAATGCTCAAAAAATATATTACCTATTATTATAATACATGAATTCATTTTGTTTCTACATGATCTGTAGTTCGGATGGAAATCAAGTTAAACAGTATTCACCAACTGGTTTAAATGTTGTTGAAAATCAAATTGTGAATTCTATTCGGCTCGACGAGCTTACATTTATTTCTAATTTGCTACTTAAAAAACGCTGGCAATTATTACACAAAGGTCTGGTTTTAGTTATCCGATTCTGCGCAGATCATTGGTATAAAGAAAATTATGACGACAGGTGAAAATTATTGAAATAAATCAATACCGCCTACTCACGGGTTACTAGTCTCTCTATATATAGCTTAGATTATAATGAACTCGATCTCTTGAATAGGAAGTTCCGTTGAAATTTTATCAGTTTGTAGAAGAATGATTTCTAGGTTCATCGGTGATGTTGGAATCTCAAAGGGTGACATTTGGACGTTTTTTTTTCTCCTGATGGTCTTAGAATGTATTCAACACTCCTAAAATATGATGATTATGAGAAGTTGTAGAGATGCCTGCTGAAACTGGAGGTGTGGTGCTCACGGTTTCAGATCGTTTTCAAACAAAATCCTACACTAGACCCTGTGAGGCACGAGGAGGTACAAAAGTTTTGAGGCTTGATGGAATCTTGAAACTAACCAGTTTGGCTAAAATTCAGACTTCCCTTCCATGGGGAATCGAAACAAATTTAAAACCTTGATACAATGAAAATGAAATAGGGAAACGAAAAATTTGTTTCTTGGTCAATTACAAACGTTGATTATTGAGGGGAAAAAATAAAATAAATAAATGTTTCAAAACCCATTACGTCGAACTAGGTTTCGCAAGGAGACGAATATTATTAACAATAGCAGGATAGCCCGTAGTTTAAAATACAATGGGCGCTAGAATGAGGTAGAATAAAGAAGGCCGAACCAGCTGATCATGGTGGCAATGTACCTTGTCACTGTAACCCAGCAGTCCCAATGAGGTTCCATTTCAAATTGTAAGGTATTATTCAGATAGAAGTTAGCTTGAGACTTTTAGGAATTAATAAGGCTGGCTCTGTACCTTGTTATTCTTAATCAGCCGATATGTATTAAAACTTATAAATACCTACTACCCTGAGAATCCAGGAAAGTGAGAAATAGAGTGGAATCCTGAGGTTTTCATATTCCCAGTTGCAATCCCGTATAACTTCGTTACTCAAAGATGTACACCGTGCACATCAGCGTTAGAGGATTCATGTTTCGCAATGATTCATTTTAAAATGGTCACAATATGGACTTCTCACTCTACGATTTAGTGAAAACTGAAGTCATAACCTGGGGACCGAATTCTGAATGGAGTGGGCAGGCACACAGTCGGAATCATGTGCGTATCTATATATTAAATCAGTGTCTCCAAACAAAGTTAGAGCAAGTGAGAAGCTCGCAGTTACAGCATTCACTAATGATTGATATATATCCACACAACTTGCCTAAGGAAACAAGCTTCCTAAGTTCTCGAGAAGTTTCTTCGACGTCATTACAAGCTTGTTGTATGGCTTGGAAAATGTGGTTTAATGTTGTATCAATCATTAGTGAATGATAAGATTCATTTCATGGGCCTTATTGATGTTAGTTGCACATGATTCTGATGTTGGGAGTATCGTTTATAAGAGCATAACTTTATTTCCTAAAAAAATAAAACAAAATTTAATGAAAATTCCTAAACACGCAAGCGTATTGTAGTTATGTAGCCCTCTTGAAACGACGGCCAGACTGGTGCAGAGACATTTTACGGCAACGCGAGCTCCGAGGGACGAGAATTCGAACCGCTGGCGCTGACTCGACTGCAGACATCGCGGCGTCTGTCCGTTCAACCCGCCATCGATTATGTGGAGCCACTGCGTCCACTCGCCGCGTCCCATTTCGTCTGCTGACTCAAACCCACTTACCTCACCTGTACTTTACAGAAAAGACTTTGACTGGAGAAAACCGTTGCACGTTATTGCTTGGGTAAGGGGTTTCTTATGTATTAATCGTTCACCTTAGTACTGGGGTCATCCTAGAATCCCTGTAAGGTTACTATATTACCATGAGCGTACACTGGAGCCGTTTCACCCAATCCGATGACTTGGAAAATCATCGACTAGAGGAAAGCGTTGCACAATATTACTTGAGTAAGAGTTGCTTAGAGTAGCGATCGTTCATCTTGGTGTTGATCCTTAAATCCAGAAGGGTTACATGTTAAAATAAAACATGTTGGAGTAGGTTCGTTGAAGCCGTTTCGATCAATCTGATGATATTTTCTCAAACTCCCTCTAATTCACCTCTACATGTCGGGATAATCCGTCGCCTAGAGAGGATTGTAGGGCAGTAAACTTTCAACTGGGACGGGGTCATCATAAAACCCAGTTAGGTTACACAATAATTGAGGTACATTGCAGCCGTTTCGCCCGATCTAATGATTTAGTGACCACACCTTTACTTGCCAGAAATATCATTGACTGGAGAAATACATTTTTACATTATTGCTTGAGCAGGAGATTCTTAGAGTGCCTAGTGACCATTAATCTCAGTGCAGGAGTCATCCCGAAATTCCCAGTTGAGTTACACGTTAAATTACGAGTATGTTGGAGCACATGGAGCCGTTTCACCCAATCGTATGATCTACTCTCAAACACACTTACAACACCTCTACATTCCCGAATAAGTCTTCGCCTGGGGAAAAGAGTTAATACATTAGGGTAATGATCTTTCACCTAGGTGCGATCATCATAAAACCCAGTTAGGTTACAAATTAACATGTTGGAGTGCATTGTAGCCATTTTGCTCAATCTGATGACCTCCATCAAACCCAGTGATGGGTTTGTTTTCCAGAAAACTCATTGACTGGAGAAAAGCGTTGCTCATTATTGCTTGAGTAAGAGTTTCTTAGAGTAGTGATAATTCATTTTGGTGCTAGAGTCATCTTAAAATATTCCTATTGGTTTACATATTACTGTCGGGGTACGTAGAGCCGTTTACCTCAAACTGTTCACGTCCCCATTGGTGCTGGGAAACTACAGGGAAAATTGAAAAAGGATTTTCTGATTCTGTTCGGAAAGGATACGCCGCGCGCGTGAGGCTTATACACAACCTGAAGTTGGATTTAATATGGATGATTCATAAACTATTATTAATATATTTAAAAACCCAAACATTTTTTTAATAATATTATTTCACGCATTTGTGATTACATTATGGTAATGTATAACACCCAGGGAATTGTGGTGAAGTGGTGGCTAATCTTTTGTGATACGTGCTTGGTCAATTCCCGTTTTCAGATCGCGTTGTATCTCGTTTGGAAACTTCTCTTCTAGATCTGAATTCGAGGTAAAATAGCCTGTTGTTAGTGATCTAAGACTCTCGTATTCAATTGTTGAGATCTGTTTCAAGGAACCCTCTTAGCCTTCAAAGGTAATCAGCCTTAGGAAATATCGTCGCGTTAAGTTCAATCATGGCCTATACCAAAAATAGACAAAATAGATAAATAAATAAATTAAGATAACTTTTTTCCTGGAAACTCTTTCTATGGGAACTGTTTTGTTAGGCCAGGATAAGCGGAAAAACAACAATTTTAGATAAGCCAGTCACTTAAGCCAGCTTAAGCCTTCTTCTTCGATTTCTAGTTTAAATATCTCAAAATCTGTGGTACCATCGTGTGGGGAATAATAAAATAATAAAAAACTAATTCAAACTCATAACCCGTGATAGAACGATTACGCGACGATATGTGTATTATTGTTCTTGTTACCAATTATTCAAGATAAATAAATGCACATACATTTATACATTTGGTATCTTACTTCAGATTCCAGTAATATTCATATAACTATATTACCAGAAAAATATCCTCGTTTAGTGCTAGTGCCGCCTCTTTCCCTTCAAAGATCTAAGGCTACGCATGATGTTACCTTGCCACCTAGAACATTTCGCTTCTCGGTAGAAGCAGGTGGTTCACGGGATAATCATCTGAATGTAATCGTAGCGCAAACTACCATTTCTCTGACATGTTAGCCTTCTACATAGCAACTGCATCTTGAGGGCATCGATCCTATTCATATCTTCTGTCTTGACAATTCAAAACGATCTTGAAGGATCTAACTCTAATCATCCTACAGCATATGGTTAAATTTCTCGCCTTGTGACAAGAAACCTCAAATTATGAAGACCTTTTTACCAACAGCCCTCCGTGGGACAAAAGTACTTGCTAGTTAATAACAAGAACTTTTGAGGATTATTTAGATTGGTACCGATATGATTCTCTTTCAATTATATTCTAAACGGCGAACCAGAAATTCTACGACTGCGAATTTCACGAAACGACTCTCTCAATTTTCCAGCAATCTCAGTCTCTTCTAAAATTTTCTGTTAATGATCCTTTAAAATTGCCTTTCTGTTATTTATTTTATCTAAGACCAACGTCACATCTTACTAACATCGATATTTATCATGGAGGATAGGAATATTATTTTCGGTTGCAGTAGTTTCACAGTATAATAATTTGATCAATAGTATCAGTACATGTAATTAATTTTTCTGAATTTATTGTAGGTGCAATGTTGGTTGGTCACGATATTTTAGGCATTTTACATTGTCGTGATTCTATTATTCAAAACTTCTGATTTTCTAATGGCTTTCTAACTGTGCGGTGAGCTTTTGTCATAGGGAGGAAATGTATCAAAAACAAGAAGTAACGTTTGTTTCCCCACAAAAGATTCGCTCTTGAATTCCCTCTATATTCTTTGGGATTCTTTTATGCTTCACCGCAACAGAAAGGATCCGTTCGCCTTTCCGCCCGTCTGTGGGGAAAATGAGATCAACGGTTATGGAGTTGTTGCCCTGGCAACACGGCCCTTTCAGAACAGGCGTATCAACATCAGATTAAGGTCTATTGGCCGGGGACGGTGGGACGCCAGAGGTGGCTGGTTGGAGATGCAATCACTTAAAAGCCTTGGCAAAACCCTCCCGACACCACTGGGGGTTGGCTAAACGTTGTTTACACTTTCCCCTTATTCGTTTTCGTGGTTTTTTGCGCGTTTTCGGAGCTTTTGCGGGTGAGAGAACTCGACATTCTGGTCTCTTGGCTTATTCAGGTGTTGGGGCGGTTCTTGTAAGAATGTTTCTCAGGAATTGAAGGAAATCGCTTAATGGTGCAATATCCTGGGGAATGTGTGGCGGGTGGGAACGGCTCACGGCTCGTTACGCCCTCCCAAAACAATTCCCGTGAGTCCTCGCCTATTTGGGTCTCACACAAGCCAAACATGGGGACATTGTTTCGCTACCTCTTCTGTGTCACTCCCATGAGTCTTTCCTTACAATGTCTGGTTGTGGAGTGTACCAACCGTGCTCTGCACCGAAAAGATAATATTTTTATTCTCAAGAAATGTCGACGTAGGGAAATGTTGTTTTCGTTGACATCCGCTATCCTTATGAACGTCGTCTAGCAATCTCAGAGGAAACGCCTCAACATCAGTAGTGGGTCGACATTTCTACATCAAATATGTAGACCCGAGTTTCTTGGGTGTTCCATTAGAATCATTACATTATGAATTCACCCACTCATTTTCGAAGCTTATGCACACTACCATCTTCCCACCATTCCACTACACTTTAGATTTGCTCTCGTAATCTTTTAATGATGTTTCCTGTTGATACACATGTCGAGAAGTATCTCCTGAAATTTATCTAGCCATTCCTTGACTACAGTCTCTCGAAGTTTCTTTCGCGCTTAATTACGATCTAGCAAAAATCTTACTCGCTTTCTTGTGATATGCAAGACATTAGAGAGTTCTTGCAGCCATCCGGCTCGCGAGTCGGGTTACAAGTAGATATCTGTAAGAATAGAAATTAGTAACTGCATATGCGCGTGAATCTCGTAACGAAACGAATCTGCAGACGCTACGAATACAGATGATCGACGTGAACGATTGGAGCTCTGAGCAGAATTAAGGAAAGAGAGGTAACCTGCACTGAAGATAACCGTGTACCAGTGATCTCCATTCTGTTTTTTTGTCACTTTTTTCTGTGTTTCAATAATTTCGTCCGAAGTATATAAATAGAGGTAACCGGGGGTCCAGGGGGCTTGCCCCCTGGCGAGGCGCGGAGCGCCGAGTTTTTTTTTTTTTTTTTTTTTTGATGATGATGATCAAAATTTCATCTGTTTTTGAATCTGTTGTGAAAGAAAAAAAGAAGATATACCGTGAAGAACTACAACCTCACACATAAAAAATTTGTCAAATGGTTTGCGACGATCCCGGAAATTGATGTCGAGTACCCAAACGTCGACTCCAAGTCCGACATCATGTTCGTGTACGAAAACCGCCTCAACATCATGCAGAAAGCTGTGAGAGCAGGCTTTTGGTATCCACTCGCTGGTATTCTGACAATTTCGGGAATTTTCAGCAAAATAATTAATCGAGGTATATCCTCTCTGCGAAATCTGAGAGCAATGCATACTTCATGGTGTTTAATGTTTCCTAGATCGAAAGATGTGTTCTACGAGACAGATGCAAATGTTCAAATCTTTCCAGGACAAAATCCATTTTGTGACCACTAACCACACCCGCCAAATAAAACTCCACATATTGATCCAGTTCTTCCGTTTTATCAAGAAAAATATATGTATACAACACAAAGCGAATCGCTCTGTGGAAAACAGAGCGTATAAAGCTACGACATGAATCACATTAAAAAAAAAAACAAAAAAAAACAAAACAAGTCATTTCGAAAAATTCTCACGTTGACGTTATTCTTTGACTCGTATGTATTCTTCAGCTCCTACCTGACGAGTCAAGGGTTATCGTCTATGTTGCTGTCCCCAGCAGTATCCTATTGGGAATCAATTGGGAATTGGGGACTCGTGAATCGTGATGGCTGCAAGAACACTCTACTGTAATCATTTTCATCAAGGTTACGGCATAGTTTCAGTGCGTGAGGTGCCACACATATGTATAGCTTAAACAAAATTTATCGGAACTATTGAAGCTGCAATACGTGTGACTCACCTGAAGGTTCGGATTTTGTGTGCATTTTTTTGGCTGCAAAATAGTAGTTGCTGGTAACTTAGTGAGCGATTTTGAAAAATTACTTTTCGGCTACCTTAGCAAAATTTTGGTGAATCTTGCTAGGAACGATGAGGACCGATTCATGATGGTTCGTCGAAGATAAATTTTTATTGGATGTGTTGTATCAAAAGTTGAGGGACTGTACCCCGTATTTTGGAAAACACATTTTGCATTGTAGGTTTTCTATAAAATTTACATGGAATAACCTATGAATATTACGCAGTTCAGTTACCACTACCGAACATTAAAAAAATGAATAACGTGTGTTTTGTAACATTAAGCTACTCTACTCTATTAAGAACAATCATTCCCTTCTAATGTGATTGAGCTGTTTTTGTTCTGGAAATGCTATAATTCCTTCAATCATACTTACGCACTGTTTGTTAAATTCTACAGCCAATAAATAGCAGTAGAAACTTATTTACTCCGAACTCTGCTCTTTGATTCGAGCTATTACCGTTAATAACTTGGGTGAAAGACTGACTTTTGAAACCGCTTCAAAGATTTTGAATCGCATCTCTGGCGACTCATTAAAATTTGTTGTTGAACTTTACAGGTTGGAGAGCTATCTTGAAAGCTGCCACACCTCCCCATTTACCGCTTTCCCCTGCCAACTTCTGCTGTGATTAACCATCAACTGAGTTTCCTTCCTTCTGCTGGCAGTTTCCCTTGTGCTTCACTTATTTTTGACCTGCACGCTCTAATATTTTCCAAACTACAGTTCGCTTGTTAGTTTGAAGAAAGTCTTGACACGGGTAAGCCAGTGTACTTGTATTTTCCGACCAATCTAACCTCTCAACTTTTCCCTTGATTCTCAGAATCATGGCGAGTTTTTTCCCGTTTTTTTCCTTTAGCTGCTTGCTGAACCCGAGTTGTAGTCGTAGATTATTGATTGAGACCAGTTTTATTTATTACTCAGATTTCATCTACTTATTCTAATGATATCCAGCTTTTTCACTGAGTTTACCAAAGGGTACTGTAACAAAAATTAAATACGTAATTCATCCTCGATAAATAATTTACAAAATGTCACTCGAGTGTTTGGTAGGTACTTCTTATTTATACAGAATAACTAGCTGTCCCGCTCGGTTCGCTCGGTCATCCGAGACATGAATGTTGATCATAGTGTACCGTCACTCAAATTTCAGATTAATTTTGTCAGTAGGTACTACGAGGGAAATACTACCTACTGTATAATAAATACTATCGACCAGACTCAGAGAGGCTCCGTTTCAAAGTCAATTTATAGCAAAATCCAGCAAAGTTCAGTTAAATTAACTTCACCTCTGCTGATTAGAAAGTTATCTCAAGTTGTAATTATGCTTTACCATACCAAGAGAGCCCGTTCAACAATTCAGTCCAGGTTCGCCTGAAATGATGAATAGGAACGAAATGAGCTAAAGAGCCCACTCAGCTGATAAGAATGGTTTCTCAAGTTGTTAAGTATATATATACACTACCACACCCAAAGACGTTCCGTTCCAATTTTTCAGCATCTTAAGTTCGATTCGAACCAAATTAGGTACAGAGTTCACTAATATTGTAATCTACCACACCCAGAGAGATCTCGTTCCAAAGTTCAGCATCTTAGGTTGAACAGGAGCCAAGTTAGCTTCAGACCTGATCTGATTCTTCAAGTTGAAATTATATACAACAGCAACCAGAGCGGGGGGGGGGGGGGGGTCATTAGTCTCTTGATGTCCAGCAAAGGCTCCTTGTCAAATTTCAACATTCCACAGTGAAAGCGAGAGAATTCAGCTAACTCAGGTGATCAGAAAGAGCTTATCATTTCACTTGATGTCCCTGTCAAATTCCAATATCGAAGGCCGATTTAGGAAAGAAATTATCCTCAGGGCTCACTTTGCCGATTAGGGTAGTTGTCCTCGTCGCAATGACTTATATTCCGCATGTCCCAAATAGGCTTCGTTTCAAATTTCACGATCGCAGCTTGATTAAGAAAGAAATTGGTCTCATAGATCCCTCAGCTGATGAGGGTGGTACCGTAGGTGGTAATTTTACTCCGCACGTCCCTGAGAAACTCCGTTAATTCCGGAAAGGAATTAGTTTCATGGCTCATTAAGCTGATCAGAGTAGTCGGCTGAAATATACTTTACGACTTATTCTGCTAGCTACCAAATGTACATATTAAATTTCATAAAAATCAGTGGAGCTTTCGGAGGAGTTTGATCACTAATTCGTGACACGAGATTTTTTTAGGTATAGAATACTTTGTACCTACCAAATTAAGAAGTTTTTATAATTATAAAAAACAATGTTTCTCTTTTACACTTTCTGTGTGAAATCCTTAGCCATAAAATCTTCACTTAAAATCTTCACTTGTTTTTATGTTTAGTGCATCTTTCTGTCTCAGAATGTATAAAATTCTTCAAAAAACTTCAGGTCTTACTGATGGCGTAGTAATGGATTCTTTTGGATTTGGGGATCTACCTAAGTGATTAAAAATACGTGTGAAAAGGGAGTGCACGGAAAGTGCTAACAGGTATTTCCACCTTGCAAATCCTTTCTTACTTGACACCAGAGGTCGACTACTAGTGTAAGACGTTGAAAATTCTAAAACTCGCGCAACCAAGTGATAACCAAACAAGCGTCATTGTTTACTATTCATTTATACCATCAATTAATATAGTTATAGTATGAAACTACGAAAAAAAAATACGAAATAAATTCGTGATAAATCAAGAGCGATTTATCAAGTAAATGTCCTAAAGAGGCTACATACGAAATTACAGCTTCCTAGAGTGTAAAGTATAGAAATTAGCTTTAAAAGCCACTCATCTGATCCGGACCCTGGACATCGTCAAGTAAATGTCCTAAAGAGGCTACATACGAAATTACAGCTTCCTAGAGTGTAAAGCATAGAAATTAGCTTTAAGAGCCACACATCTGATCCGGACCCTGAGCATCGTCAAGTAAATGTCCTAAAGAGGCTACATACGAAATTACAGCTTCCTAGAGTGTAAAGCATAGAAATTAGCTTTAAGAGCCACACATCTGATCCGGACCCTGAGCATCGTCAAGTAAATGTCCTAAAGAGGCTACAAACGAAATTACAGCTTCCTAGAGTGTAAAGTATAGAAATTACCTATTCAAATTATTTAACCTCCGCTTCACAAATCAAACCGTTTTCGTAATACTCAGATCACCTGCTATGAATCAAATCATCGAAACACAAGCTCAATGAAATCATCAGAAATTAACAAGCGGTTGCAAGCATGTTCACAATATCAATTATTGAGAATGATCACCTGTGTGTAAACAATTATTTATATAACCATGCTCATAACTCAGTTTGTTGGACACGCACTTCGCAGTAGTTAACATAATATTGTTGGATAAATCGAGAGCTTTCGAACGAATGGTCAACGAATTTTGTGGGATGAAAAACGACAAAGTACCATATCCCTAGCAACGACTCGGTTGTACGTGAAAATCATCCGTCACACATTTCGTTACCATCCCGCGTTCCATTTTCGGCTAGTTAGTCCATGGCTAAAACACATTCTGTGTTAAAATCGTGGGGTAAAAAAATTTGTGACCGTGGGATGGTGACATGCCAGTTACTCGATAAATGCTGATGCCATGAAAGATTCCATGTTTGATCTGTAGGGTCATATTATGTCAGCCTTTTTGCCTTATTCAGTCTAAAATTTCCCAGACTTATGCATAAAATAGAATTTGATCCTAGTACTTAATCGACAGACTCATCCTTGAAATCATTGTGAAACCCTCAGTGTTTGTGGCAGCGGATTCGAACATTAGCGTTCCATCCGTTTCCTAGAATGTACTTGTTGAACCTGTCTTAATTAAACCGAACCTCCGCGAATTCTCTCATCCGTCCAACATTAATGAATACCTCGCTAATAACCCTGGCGTCAAAATTATGGCGAAGCATTCCTTTCCTCCTCTGTCATAACCCGCGGCCGTTTGCTCTGTACTTGGCTCGTCCCTTCAAGGCAGACAATGCCCGTAAGATCTCCGCTTGTAATGGAGCACTAAATGCAATATTCACCCTGGGACGACCCATATGAACAAAGGTGGCCCAGATAGCCTCGCTGCAAACTCCCTTGCGTGGTATTCACATTTAAATGAGCAACTGCAAAACCTCCCAGCTGTCCAGAGTCTAATAGAAACTGCCTTGCGTTTCCCACTTTCCTGCTAAACCTTCCGGGGAATATAAATTTCATCCAGCGCCTCAAACAAAGACCATTTTCATTTTCCGCTTGCGTGAGCGAACGTGCTCATTCAAATAAAAAAAAGTATTTTTTTTTCTACCCTTTCTCTTTCCTTCTTTAATATTCACTCTTTATCCTCTCACTCGTCTACTAAATTGAATAATCTTCTCTCGTACTAGATACCTGAATTGGAATACCTCCAGCTCATAAAAATTCATTGAGAAGATACCCTTATCCCACTCTTGGTGGCCAGTCAAGATGAATATGACGCAGTGTCAGTGATGAAGTCCGCTTTTCTCCCGATATGTTTCCCAGTGGTGTCTTAAATCAATCAACGTCATGCCCTAGCGGTGTTAGATAGGTTGTGGCGAGATAGATCACTGACAGCTATAACCGCTCGGGCTACTTTCTTGAAGGATCAGCCAGTTAACGTAAATATTTACTTGCCACGCCTTGAGGTAGATCGCGGTTTGATGATAACTTGTGATTCTTCATTTCTACTCGTATTAATATATCTCCTGGAAACTGCAAAAAATCTTATTTACTCCCATGTTCTACCAATTGATGATGAATATCGATCACAAAATGATAGAAATTATTCACGTTTCAACCTATTAAATGTGTCTTCAAGGCATTAAAAAACGATGTTTGACTATAGCGTTCCGCAGTTCGGATGCTTACAGTTGCATGTGGTTCGAAGGCATCTTTTATATATATATATATATATATATATATATATATATATATATATATATATATATATATATATATATATATATATATATATATATATATAAGTCCGTCCATACGTTCTTTGACTGGTAGCAAGAGTTTTTCAATCATGGAACAGGTTTTAGTCTGCCAGCCTGAAATCGTCACAAAATAACCGCAAAAACTTGCGTTACCTACGTAAAACTTTTACGGATAATCTTAATTTTTCGTCACCCACAAAAATAGTTTACCTCTCGTTGAAAAGCTATAGATTTATCTAACATCACACCACGTCCCATACTGTAATTTCCATCTTACTTTCTTCAGCACATATCGTACGTACGTACATATCAATGACAAGAAGTCTGTTTGGGGCTGTTGAGTAAGAATATCAAGGGTGGAGTCGCTTTGACAGACAGAGGAAGCTATGGAATCCGCAGGCAGTGAAATTATGAACTTGAAATGAAATTATGTTCTTTCCTCAAAGCAATCTTAGATCTTCATGAAGCATTTTATATTAATTTAATAGTATTCATAGCTTTCCACTGGAATTATTCTACGTCTATAGTTAAATTGAATGAATTTTGGGAAAGTAAAGTGGAACCTTTTACAATCGTTTTACCATATCGACTTTTCAACATTACTCCAAACTGGTAGATTTAAAGCCGAACGAAAACCTTGTTTTTAATTTTTTTGATTATGTACTAAATTGTTTTGGTTTCTCGTTCAAGACCGAACATTCCTTGCCTAAATAAGACTAGCTCATCAATATCAGTAACTTCTCGATAGCTCATAATCGTGGAACAGGATAATACCACGAGAACTTTTTGGTGGTACATTTGCAACTTATTGGGCTTTCATAGTTGATACGTACTACCTTCCAATGCCAGCGTTTGGATCGCTGACTGGACATAAATTTCCTGGAGCTCCGGTTTCAATAAAATAAGAATCTGTCTACTACATTTGCGGAACTAGGAAACAAACGATCTGGAGAGCGATGTTACTGGCAGATACGAGGTTTGGAGTCCCTGGAAACATTGCCGATTCAGCCAATAAATAAGAAGAATAGAAGAAGGGTGCTCATTCGGAAGACAAGATGGTGGGAGGGGACTCGTCCTGCCGTCATCACTTGCAGCCAACCGCTCTCAATCCTTGCTTCCCCAAAAGCTCTCTTTGCCCAAAGCTCTACATTGTCTTCACAAGATGTAGGAGTGAATTCATCTTTTATCTGGGTCGAGGACGGATCGCTGATTACATGCGCTCGAAAGAGAATGAAAAGAGGCACTTGGGAGGTTGGCGCGAAGAAGAATTTACAGGTACTTGGAGAACAATCATCTCGACTTTCACTCAGCACGAGTTTTGTGCGCAAAAGCAAACTTTCCAATGTTTCCATTCTCACGAATTGGCGCTTATATACACCACAATACGATTGGTAATTTAGCGAAAACGTTGATGTGATTTGCAAGTTGTGAAGTTTTGAAATTAAACTAGAATAGATGAAGATTCAGTATGTCGAATAGAATTATTCTTCAAAGAGTAGCTAGTTCCTTGAAAATTTTCCGAAATCCGTTATGATGCACTGCTGTTGTGGGGTGGTACCAAATCATGCACTAAGATATTGATGATGCAAACAAATCATTTCATCAGCTATTCATATTGGCAGTTTCATACTGATCATAATTATTTTGATCGCGATGAAACCTTGGGTGCTAAATGGAAGCGCATCAAATGCAAACTTTCGTCGTTTTTGAAATTTCCAGAAACTTTTTCTTTTTTTGCTTCCAAGTATGCAAGGCATACTTTCTCACTTTCGAAATGAAAAAAAATTGTGTGCTCCAAAATCAAAATTTCCACTCGCGATTTTGTATCGCGCCTGTCTGTCCGTCCGTCTGTCTGTCCACATTTCCTTGCAACTGCCGTAACTTCCACAATTTCGATTTGAATTTGATGAAATTATCAGTAATAGTGTGGGTCTGTCCCTAAATGGTCCCATATTAGTTTCATGAAAATTGAATCAGCGGTACGCTCTGGGCATGCGCGAACGTGATTTTCTTGTTACACTCATGAGTCCGTCAATTTAGAAAAGATCTTGGTCAGGTTTTCAGGGATGATGCGACAAAGGTCCCTTGAGGTCCCTCACGACATTCGTCATGTAATCAGCGTTATGCTGTGCGCATGCGCGAGCATTTGTCTTTCTGTATTTCCTTGCCACAGCCATAACATCCACAATTTTGATCGGATTCCAATGAAATTTCCAGGAATAGTGTGGATTTAGCCCTAGATGGTTCCCTATCAGTTTCATCATGATTGAGTCAGCGGTTCGCTCAGCGCATGCGTGAATGTAATTTTCTTGTGACAGTCATAAGTCCGTCAATGTTGAACAGATTTTAGTCAGGTTTTAATTTTTGGTTGCCCAGCACTATATCGTCATGATAATGGTAAACCGGTTATTTCTGAACATTTAATGGTGACATACTGTGAAGGCCACGAGGAAGCTTCTGTGCCATGTCCTTGGCACTGTATTTTTAGTTGAGAATTATTTCAGTGGAACAACTGCTTTGCTTTTAAATAGCTTCGAAATAGGCAAATAGATAGGATGGGACAACTTGATTTCATAGTTTAAACCCCGTGTGAAGTAATGTTATTAGTTTCTTTTCCCGCAATTTTAAGCGATTTACGAAATTAAACCTCAAATCTTAACCATTTCCGTCTTTGTAGATTACAAAATCGAGCCAAGATTTTTGTAATTTCATCTGAACTTATAATTGACCCAATTATTCTCAGTCATGATAATAAACTAGGAATAGTTGTTCCAAAATGAAATTATTTTTTTTATACGACCTCGAACTGAGTGGTCATATTCAACATTCGGTTACCACCTATTGAGTCGTGCGAGCCAATTATGCAAAGTGAAAAATATTGGGGGACAACCTGAAGAATGCATGTCGGTCACAATATATAAGATATCCCCCCCCCCCCCCCCTCCGTAATGTCCAAATCTTCCTTACACTCGCCCCACTGTGCGTCGCTAAGGTTGAATATCGGCCACTAGCAGTAGTCCTGCATCAGCAAATCCGCCAGGAGAGGACAATATCCACCTCAATATTACCGTCCCGCCGGACAAGTTGGAAACTAGGTCGGTCGCTCTTCTAACTTCGACAGTTCAGAGCGATATCATGGAAATCAACTGCTGAACAATCCACGATTCGGAAGTTCTGTTTCGACAGTCTCGTAATTTCAAGGTCCATTCACATAGCTAATGATCTGCTGAAGTTGCTATTTCTTGACGTAAATCTTCAATTGAAGTCAATCAATCGATCTTATAACTTATATCCATATTTCAAAACCTTTTAGCAAATCTTGGTAAAAAATGGGGCTATTGCAATAGCTCCAAAAATTTTAAAATCAAAATTTCCGAAAATTTTCTTCATTGAACTTTGTTTTTTGACATCCGAGACGAATCCTAGAGTTCAACGCTTTTTCATTTATATTTATGTCCTTCCTGACGATTGTCCTTAATCCGTTGTTGCGCTGATAAAATCATGCTTTTTGAATGAAAAGGTGACTTCGTTGGCCAGCTTCCTTTTTGAGTACATTAATTTGCTTAAATTTAAAAAATGTGTTAGAAAAATCATTGTAAATAACTTAAAACGGCTTAAAAGTGTTACATTTTAATTTAATATCAGACTATTAGACAAAACATAACGTTCATCGACGATTTACTAGAACATTCAAGTATTTACGTACAAATATATGCTGAAAAATTTACCTGAATTTCATCAATATTCGCTGAAAAATCGACGAAAATGACAAAAAACAAAACTATGAGTTTAACATCTTTTTGAACCGTAATTGGAATATTATTTAGAACGAGTTATTTTTGCCATGAAATTGCAATAACCATTTTTCTGCACTCAAAGTACTCAAATTTCAAAACATTATAACATAAGTAATATAATACGATAATTTACGGAAATTGGTTCATACGATCATGCTGCATGACTGGAACTTTTCTTCGAAATTGTTTGATCTAAATAAATTGTTCACAACACTATAAACTGAATGCAGTACAAATCGGTGAATGGTACTGTACTTATCTTGACTTTATTCCGTAGATTATATAAGTCCAACTATTAGAACTATTTTGGCGGACTAGGAAACTACGTCAGCCACATTGACGTTCAGTGTTGGGGAGCAAAGGAAATAAAAGCGGAAAATTAAAACAAAGAGCCAAGGCCTAACGGGATTATGCAAAACTCGCCTTTGCCATTGTATTAACTCTCCGCTAATGGGAAAAGTTACTTGCCGCACGGAGAGCTGTGGGGCTGAAATTCGCGGGTATTTGCCACTACTTGTGGCAGCTTTTTTTGCGTTTTACGATAGCAGGGAGCAGGATTCCAGAATAAAAAAAAAAGAGGGAAATTGTTGAGAAAAAGCTTGTTCTTTCAAGAATTAAAAAATTGTAAGTAAATCGTTCGTTTGGTTTGGAATGTAGGTACACTTGAACACGGAGGGTAATGATTTATTTGGTCAGCTCAGTCTACGAAGAATGGTTTGTTGAGCGAAAAAATATCATATTGATTTATTTATTTGGACTCATCGCGGGGGCTGTTCGTTGTATGCTTAATGCTTTTTCGTCTATCAATGCAGCAAAGCCTTGAATACTCTTGTAAACACGTTTTATTGTTTTCGTCGTCGAAAATCCTTAATGTTTGTGTTTTGGATTAAAGTGTCCGCATAGTTTTAGTTAGGTTTGTCTTTGTTCGCAAATGCCTTTAAAAATCATAGGGTAGCAGTCAACTAACTGAAATCATTTAAACACTTCGAGCCTATACCAAGAACTAAGTCTTACTCCGAAAGCTAGTCTATAGTTCGAAATGAAAACTAACGAATTCGTTACTGATGATGTAACAAACACACCTCTACATCCCCCCCTCTCCTTCGTACATAAATCTTCAGTTCAGAATAAAATGTATCCGAACAAAAGATTTGCGTACTCCATGATTTTGCTTGTATTGATGAATACATTCATGTATATTCATTATGTAGGTATATTTCATTCATTATGTATATTTTCATTATGTATATTTCATTCATGTATATATTTATATATATTCATGAGTCTTTGCCCAAGAATTTTCAGTGTTTTCATAGCTTGTTTCTTGATGGAAAACGGCTCAGAATTATTTGATAGCGAGTCAATGATTGGACTTACAGTGTTATTCAGAATGCAAAGAGAGGTAGTATATCAAGGGTTCATTATAGATGAGAGGTTACAGAATATACCCGGGTCACGCTTATACCCGGAATTAACTGCCAAAATTTCATCATAGGAGGGGGTGAATGGAGGGAGTAATACTGATAAATCATGATGTTTTAACAATTCTCGTCCGATTGTCGTGATTGTTTTTTGTTCAACTATGAATTCGGCTTAGGTTTAGATTGTTCATCAGGAGTTTCAGATTTCATCATGAGTGGTGGTGAATGGAGGGGGGAAATAGTAATAATTCATGATGTTTTAACTAATCAGCGTCAGATTTTTGTGATTTAATTTTTATTCATCTATGAATTCGGTCTTGTTTCGAAAGGTAAATCAAGAGTTTCAAATTTCATTATGGAAGGGGTAATAGTAATACATCTTGATGTTTTAACTAATCTCTTCAGATTCTCTTAATACTCTTTTTGTTCAATTATGAATTGGGTATAGTTTTGGTAAATATGCCAGCAGTTGTAAATTTCATGCTGATTTTATGATGAAAATTGACTGAAGGGTATTTTCGAGAAGTCATGGTATTTTCTCTTATTCTAACTCTCAGCAAAGTTACATACATCATGCATAGGGACGTACCTAAAATGCATGCATTACTTACCAATATGTTTAATTATTGAAAATCTCCTAAGGATAGGTTGTTTATTTATGAGATTTGGTGAAATAAAATATGAATTTGTTGATATCATCCTTGACGGCCTAATGCCTACTAATCAACCCTTGCACGTTGAAAATTCTTCCGTAAAACTAGGTACATTTACTATTCAATAAATGAACTAAGTTAGCACGAGTTATTCAACTTCTCTGAATATTACTAAGTTCAATTCCATCAAGTTATACGACTTTTAAATCCCTTCCACATTCAAATGCCGAATTCTAGTCACGTTGGACTCTATTAGTTAGATCGAGCAGATTCTGACGAGGTGAATGGGCTTCAGGAAATCCGATATTCCATACTGAAACATAGAATTGCATTCAGGATCTTGATAGAAGAGAAAACGAAAGAAAATGAGGTCATTCTTCTTCATTGCCGAATTCAAGCATTTAAGGTCAAGATTAAATCCTTTACTAATCTCATCAGAAAACTCTGGCCCCTTAAAAAAACGTAGAATTCGTATTTCATCCGAGAATCCCCTCCCCCATTTATGTCAAAACTGAACGAATCATCCTTCGTTTTCCCTTCTCCAGACTCTCGTTTTCTGAAAGGTCCCGTTACATAAACATTTCGTTAGCCCTTCCGTTTGTTTTATAGCAATATAATTTCCATCTCTGGTGAAATGTCGGAGATGGGGGGAAGTTGAAAGACAATGGGCATTATTACCATCTAAATTGCTCGGGGTTGAAAGCTTTCGGTTCTGATCGGATTAATTCGGGAAGGAATTTCCAAATTGGAGGCTGCGAGGGAGAAGATTGTTACGTCACGTATACGCGAACACAATCCGTTCGAATTCATCTTCTTCGGTGAATAGTCGTTCGGTTAGTAGATGAGGGGATTTGTATTCGCAGCTCGTTGAAAACTTCACTTCTACCGGCGGTGCTCTGGGCGATAAGCTACAAGCAATTCTGTTACCGCAGTTTTTCCCGTTCAGAAAAGGGATATTTGTATGACCTGCAGAGCCCGAGGGCAAACTTGGAAGGAGAGCACGCGGAAATATGATTCGCAGAATCTATGGCAAGTTATTTGCGAGGGAGGGCGTAGAATATCATTCAGGTTGCAGCTTTGACCGTGACCATGGTGAACGCTGGTGACTCAGATCAATGCGGCTCACGTGCAATAACAGGATTCTTGCTTGGGAATTTGTGGTTAACCGAAATCCTTCAAAGATCGTGAAACGCATATAAGGTTAATACTTAATTCATTCATACTAATTTTTGAGCTTTGAACTACGAGTAGTTCATACCATAATTCTTTGGTTACCTTTGTGTTATATCGCTACATGTGCTTCGTAATCATGAGTACATCATGAAATGTAGATAAGCAACCATCTGTGGTTTTTCAATCTGGAGTTGCCCGATTATAATTTTCTTCTCTTTTAAACTAGTTATTCTAAAGCGTGGAACACCTTCACGCGTTACCGGGGCCTAAGAGTGAAAAAAATGTTATAAAATATTGTCACAAAATATCGTCACGAAAAAACGAGACTAAAGTAGCGGCGGACCTAATGTCTTTGCAATTCAACCTATGAAGCTGACATTTGAAACAGAGGACCCTTGAGACGTCTAGAAACGAATCATGAAGTCTAGAGCCCCCCTCCCCCCCCCCCAGATCAGCTCAGTGAGATCCGGAGCTAAGATATTTGCTATTCAACCGATGAAAGCTGAAATTTGGAATGGAGCGCATTAGCCGAGGCTTAAAGTGAAAGCAAAAGGGGTCTGCGGTATCCCCAGCGGAGTCAATGGGCGTTTTTTAAAATTTGAATGATTGTCAAATTAAGTATATATTTTTTCTTACTGTACAATCATTATAGAGTGTACAATCGACTGCTGGGTGTAGTAATAAGGTACATAACGTTTGTACAAAATCATCGACCTCGAGACATGTGAGATGGATGATTAACAATAGGTATTGAAGCTATAAATTGTAAAAATATAATTACTGTTAGGGTAATTATCTAATACATAATCGGAAATGACATATTCTCGTTACTCTTGATGTCCTACTACTTTACTGGGGAACAAAATAATGCGCATGCTTCTTCCTCATTGTTTGACATTTACCCTGAAGAGTCGCTAGGGTATATATAAACATTCAAAAACATTTGGAATGCACAAGACGTTCAACAGCACGTCCAACCCCCCATCATCAGTGCCATCTAGATCCAATTCTTCTTCATATTCGACCTCTGTAACATCATTTTAGGCGTAAATCTGACCTGTTTGTCCAACTAATCTGTATTTTGCTTCAAGGATTGATTTAGGACATTTTTTTTATCTTCGAGATGCGAGCATCCAGACCACCAAACTATAAAAATCTGTCTTATCTATTACGTAAGCCTGTTTCATTATACGGAGGCTGATATGGTTTATAAGGAGGCCGGTTTATCTCTATCTCTATCTCTATTTCTCTATCTCTATTATTAATAAGAATGAAACTCCGTCTGTCTGTCTGTCTGTCGCTCTGTCGTGTCTATGCACGGCCAAACGGCTGAGTGGGCCGGATCTACGAGTGGGGGGATCTTTTTGGGATTTTCCGATAGGGTGTATAAGCGAATTTAAAATTTTCTAATCCCACCCGAACCATGGGCCGTAGGGCGGGAGGGGGGTCGAAGTAATAATTAATGTGCGCTTTTTGGACTTCCCCGCTTCCCCTACCCCTCTAAACGGCCGTTGACAATTCCGGAAAAATACGGGTTTCGTAGGTTTTCCTACGAGGAAGACGACGGCGCGATCGGATCGCGAAAAAGTATCGGGAAATGCGTTAAAAAAATGCGAGAGTACGGACCCGTTTTCTCGAAAAGTCCGCCGAAAAACTTGGTTTTTTCCGATTAAAATATACCCCATAAAGGTACGTTTTTCGGAACGGTTTTCGCGGGCGAAATACAGCTTTGATCCCGCCGAATCTGAATCCGAAGTCGGATATCGAAAAAAGTGACGGAAAGTAGGTCAAATTGGGAGGGGAATTGCGAGGGAAGCGTTTAACATCAGAAATTAATCGACCACGGGCCGCCGTTACACAACGTTGCTTACCTGAAGGGACCCTCACAGGGGGGTTCCCATTTGCACTTCTACGCAATACCTTGCGAGCGAAGCGAGAGCCATTTCAAATAATAAATACGGACTTTGTCCTACACATATACAGGTATACCTTGCGAGCGAAGCGAGCAACATCCCCGAATAAACTTTTCGTGGTTCCACGTAGTTTCTAAGATTTAATTTGTTTGTAAGAATTCCCAACTGAAAAAAACGTCTGCCAAGTTGGGTGGGCAGTACAACATTCCCTAATAAACTTTTCGTGGTTCCACGTAGTTTTATAAGAATTAATTTGTTTGTAAGAATTTCCAACAGAAAAAAACGTCTGCCAAGTTGGGTGGGCAGTATAACTTCTTCAAGCGAGCGAAGCGAGCAGCATCCCCTACAGAATAAATACGGACTTGCGAGCGAAGCGAGCAACATCCCCTAATAAACTTTTCGTGGTTCCACGTAGTTTTATAAGATTTAATTTGTAAGTAAGAATTCCCCAACAGAAAAAAACGTCTGCCAAGTTGGGTGGGCAGTATAACTTCCTCAAGCGAGCGTAGCGAGCAGCATCCCCTACAGAAGTTAAACCTACCCTTAGGGATCTACCGTTTGCGAGCAAAGCGAGTAAAATTCCAAATACCATACTTTGCGAGCGAAGCGAGCAACATTTTCTACATGCCAGACTTTGCGAGCGAAGCGAGCAACATATCCTACATGCCAGACTTTGCGAGCGAAGCGAGCAATATTCCCTACACGCCACACGTTGTGAGCGAAGCGAGCAACTTAATGGGGGGTCCGGGGGGCTTGCCCCCGGCTGGACGTGGAGGCGAGCGTAGCGAGCCGGAGCGGCTAGTTATAAAGATGCCGATTATGGTTTATAAGGAGGCCGGTTTATTATATGGAGGCTGGCGGTGGTGGGTATGACGGTGTTCTTGAACGCCAAGTTTGGAATGCTCGCTTAGATTTATAGCATTAGTAGATATGAGAAAATAGGAAGAACCCCCTAAGAAAATAAATTAAACCGTTATAGAATCGTCTAGCTTGATCTACACGGCGGGAGATACGATTCAGTGAACCGGAGTCGAGCGCACCTTTGTGCCGGCGTATATTAGCCGTATCTACCTACCCCAGAAGTCGTTTGGGAGTCTGCAAAAGCAGGCTTTTCAACGGCGCGATCTGTATCTCCTTAAAGTGCCCCACGAGCCTTCTATATGTTCCTCATTCCTGTGCTCCGCGTCCTTCCTCCGTGTATCTCAATTCAGGTTTCAAAACGACCTTCCCCCAGTCATATCTCCTGCCCTAAATGCGAGATTCATTGACCCACCGACCTCCCCTCCCTAAACCATTAATTTAACTCTTATCGTCGATTCTATTCCCGCCCCATTTTCTTATTCAATTGAGATAACCATCAATTCCACCTTAATATTCCTCCATTATGCCTCCCAACTTCGACCGACGCTTAAGTTGAAGAGAAAGTTTACATTGAAACGCGTAATCAAATTGAATTCGATGTTTGGGACAATCAGGGGGCCCCAAAATATGAGTGTTCATTCTGTGAACCTGAGCGGGTCTTATTCGAGATTGTGTATGAATGCGTATTGTATGTTTTTTAAAGGAAGAACTTTTTCACTTTCGCCAGCGCTTCCATGCAGGGAAAAACAACAGTACCGCCACTCTCATATCTGGTGATCCAGGTTTGATGATCGTGGCATGTAAAAGCGTCGGAAAAGGCAAAGAATTAAGGCTCATGAATAGTCAGGGTTTGAAACGTGTTAATGAAGCTGGTCTTCGTTCATGATCCACGTAAGCTGTATCCACGACCTGATTCCTATGCTCCCAAGTTCATGTTATTTTGCCAGGCATCCCTTACGCTGCATGCCAAACCATCCAACTGGGATCTCCAGTTCTCCAGGCTGTTTAGGTCACCGTCAAACCTACTAGGCTGTATAACCATAGAAAAGGGATCGTCTATAATAAATAATCAGAGCACAAATACAAGAAAACCTCAAAAAAATAAATAAATAAATACAATATATGAAAAGATGATAAGAAAATGCGATCAAGGGGTCAACTGAGACTTTTTTCAATATTGAGATTACCTCGAGTTGTACGGATCACAGTTTTTTAAGTAAAAAACGTAGATAACCTTATTACCACGGATTCTGGAAGACACCCTGCAAAAGATGAATCTAACGTGGACGAAATATAAACTTCTAATTCAAAAACCGAGGGAAGATTTGACTTATCAACGAACTTAGCACGTTTGGAGTTTGGAAACTTTAAAGTCAAAAGTCTCAAATTAATTGGTACAGTTGAAGACGACGAGACTTAGTATTGTTGAGGGATCCGATATCTCACGGGCAGCAGGACTTTCTGATCCTGTCGATTCTTTTGCTATCGTTTCTCAGACGCTATCTATATCGTATCTCACAAGCTACGGAAAGTAACCATCGAAGTCGAAAAAAGTAGAGATGAAACGAATACCCCGTTGATAAAAAGTCGGGATATCCCAGTGAAAAGAATCCACCTTTCTACTTCTTGGAATTGTCATCTTTTAGAAACTTAATCCTTATTGAAGCAATTTTAATTTCGGTGGGTGGGCAGGAGGGAATTAATTAAAGCAAGCTGTCTTTCGCCATCTAAGATGATCTTTTCGGTGAAGATGGAAGGTTTGATTTGAAGCAACTAATAAAAATCTTCTTTAGACTGAAGGGAGAGAAAGAATTAATTCTGTTCAATGAAAAAGTTCCAGTCATGCAGCATGATCGTATGAGCGAATTTTCATAAACTATCTATCGTAGTATGATATGTTAAATTGTATTGAAATTTGAACAATTTCAGTAGAAAGAAATTTTTAAAAACTGATTTCATAGCAAAAAACTCAATTTAAATAAAATCTGGCGATTCAAAGGAGAGTTTGGATTTTAGATTTTATTGCAGTTTTTATAGATTTTTTAGCAAATTTGAATGAAATTTAAGTATGTTTTTCAGCATACTTTTGTGCAAAAACGTTTAAAGGACCTATTTATTTAATCGTTGACAATTTAGTTTTGACTAAAAGTCTGCTAAAAAATATAAATTTAACGGTTTTTGGCCGTTTTTAGCCATTTTTAGTGTTTTTTTATTACATTTTTTGACATTTGACCAATTTAATGTGCGAACTCATCTTTTGTTTGGAATGCTTGATTTTTTGGTACAAGAAAGGTATTTATATCTCAATCCTAAGGAGAGTAATCGTCTGGAATGACACACACACACACACACAAATATTATATATATGAAAAAGCGCAAACTTCAGGAATCGTTTCAGAATTCCTCGAAACGGATTTCATTGAAGAAATTTTTCAAAAATTGTGATTTTAAAATTTTCCGAGCTATTGCAATAGTTTCATTTTTTACGAAAATTCGCTAAGAGACGTTGGGAAGAATTTTGCAGTAAGAACAAAGTTCATTTTTGAATTAGTATGCAATGAACAAAATCAACCGTTGCCACGTGATACTTTAACGCTTTCATGCCACTGAAAGCGTCCGTTGGCGTAGACTGCACTTAGTTTGAAAGAGGCGAAGATTCATTAGCCGAGCGGTTCTTCTCCCCTCTCATAGCTCTTCCGCAGCAAGTTAAGTTTCAGTTTGTGGAGTGTCGTGTTATAGATAGCCAATTTTCCGAGTACTCCGGGTATAATTTACCGTGCGGCTTACCGCGTGAGGGAATAATAAATCAGCTCAACGAGCAAGTCGAGTGCGCTTCTTCCTAATCAATAATGAAGTTGCGCTATACGGTATTTCCCTCACAACACTAACGCTTGTGTGCAGCACACGGTCATGCGATGTGTCAGTACATAGGGTACAATACAGTTTCACCTGGTTTCATCTATGGTTCAATCTTTCTACAAATATTTTTGACATTTATATGATGTCGACGAAAAAGAATCAGTTTGAGCATCAGAGATGGTTAAAGAGCTAGAACAGCAACGTAAAACGACAATTTCAACGTTTCATTCTCCTGAGTTGTTAAGCCTTAATGTTTGAGAATTTATTCTTCATTTTATCCGCTGTTTGTATTTCAAAAGCTGTTGTTGGGCAGTACGTTAGAAGTTCCTCCCTCATAAAGGACTTTTCTATCCAGAATTGATAGATTCCCGGAGGTCCGTCCGGGGGTTGACTCACCCCTAGTCGTCACAATAGCTGAGAAAACTTGGGTCAAGTCCATAGAAGTCATTACTGGATGCCACGAAGTCCACATGTTCGCTGAAGGGAACTCACAATATTAATAAAGTATTGAATCAGCAAAGGACCAATATGTGAGCCCTGTGGAACGCTCGAAGAAGCATGATATGATGATGATGATGTACCTTTTAATCTTACTGACTGTGTTCTATCAGTAAGGAAGCTCTCAATCCAAGCATGAAGGGCACCATGGACACCCAGTGGGGACAGCAGGAAGAGAATGTGCTTGTTCGATACACGATCAAAGGCCTTAGCAAAGCCCGCAGAGATTTTTTTTTTTTTTTTTAATACATTTTTATTTGCGATAAAGGTGATACATAATACTTTAAAAATGACAATGTTACGACCCCCTATAAGAAAACTTGTGCTGGGGGTCGGAGTGCTGACTTATCTTAATCATAATTAAACTATCACATCAACATACGTAATGTATCTTACAAAAAAGAAAAAAAAAATATATATATATATATATTCAAAAAGTACAAAATAAAATAACCATCAAAATTCCCTGGGATGTAGACGAAAAACAGAAATACATAGAAAATCTACCACGAAAAAACGAAATTATACTTCAATGAAACTGGTTGAATACATGATTCGAAATTCCAAGAGGCACACTTAAAGGGTTGAAATGAAATACTTTGTCAATTTATTTTTAAAAACAAGTAGCGAAACTTGCTTCCCCGTTAAGGAGGATGGGAGAGAATTAAAACGAGAGACCCCCCAAAATGAATACAACCTCTGTCCCATAGCAGTGTTCATTCTCGGCGTAAGCAGGGTGATCTCATCAGCAGCCCTCGTAATACTGAGGTTCCTTTTGAGCTCACCACTACAGAACTTCTTATAAATAAATATCAAAGTAGTTTTATCTGCAATTTTTCTCAAATCCAGCACCGCAAACTCCTTGAAAATTGACGAAGTCGGGAATCTGATCGGTTTTTTTAACAAAATTTTAATTAGGCTTTTCTGAGTGAGTGCTAGGGGATTTAATTTTGATTCAAATGTTGAACCCCATGCCACTACACCGTAAATTAACAAGGAATGAACCATTGCATTGTAAAATAACTTTTTTAGCTTCATGCTCATAAAATTACGTACTTCAAAGCAAATAGGGATTAGTTTACGTAGTTTTACGTTGATCATTTTAATATGTTCTTCCCAGGTCAAGTTTTGGTCAATAATTACCCCTAAATATTTGGTGTGAGACACCTGAGAGATTGTGGGGCAGGTACATCCAACGCAGTTGTCAAGTTGATGACACACAATTTTCCCCATTAAAGGAACTGACGATGACTTGAGAGAGAAACAAATGAATTTCGTTTTGTCAAAGTTAAGTTTAAGTTTCATATTAAAGAACCATTTATTCATAACTGAGATATTTTTCTCTGTCAAAGTACGAACCTCATCCCATGAATCACCCAGTTGATTAAATCAACTTGCTGGCCACACTGGAAACCGGACAAACTATCGTCAGAGAATCCAATCAAATTGATAACCGTTGATCTGTCTTTTGTATGCTGCTCAGGGACGATGCGATTTGAGAAGTCTCACAGCAATGAGTTTCTCAAGTAATTTGGGAATTGTGGAAATTTTATAAATACCACTGTAATTGGAGACTGGAGTTTTTTCCCCAAATTTGTGAGTAGGGGTAATGAAGGACTCCTTCCATCTTGTTGGAAAACTTTCAACCGTTAGTGACATGTTGAAAATAATTGTCAAAGGCAGCACAAACGAATTACAACAATACTTCAAAAGACAGGGCGGACCCCATCTGGGCCTACACCCTTAAAAAGGTCCAGGGACTCAAGCAAAGGGAGAATAACCTCATTGTATGCCTCAACAAAGACCTCTGATGACCTAACAGGAGCATTGTAGGCACGGGCACGGGATAAGATGGAAGCGAAGAGCTCAGCTGCCACCCCTGGCGTTGTGGCCCGAACATCATTATAATACAAACAGTCAGGTAGGCTATTAACACCATGTCCATGGCTGACAAAATCCCAGAACTCTTTAATATTTTTATGTAAATTGGTTTGCACATATTCAATATAAACCACTTAATCGAGATCCGAGAGAGAATCGCATTGCCTACGAATTTCATAGAATGTACAGTAATTCTCAGCAGTTCCAGAACATTTATATCCAGCATGTGCTGCCCTCTTCAGTCACGTCAATCTAATTAGCTCAGACAAAAACTACTTTGGAAAAGCATAATTGATAGTCCTTGTTTTGGGAACGATCTGGTCAATGCCTAAGAAGGCGACTTCATACAATTTATCCAATGCTTGTTCCAATGGAAGATCGTAAAGAAAGCTTCAGTCCTGCTTATGGAAAAAGCGATTCAGATTCTCTTAATATCCTTTCTTGTAGTTATAAACAAATCTGTCAGGCACAAAGATTTCTTCCACCACAGGTTTTACATGAATCAATAAATCCAAGGGTGGATAGGCAAGATCAACAGGAACCAGGGGACCGGCTCGACGAACGTTGGCAGCAACATCAGACTGACAATTAGTAAGGTGATGGACATTTTTAGAACGAAATTAAATTGCTTTCTTGAGGAATATGAAGTTATAGGTGTAAGACGTTTAGACACGATCCAACCTTCTAGAAGTAAGACCAGTTCACATTCATTTTGCTAATAATTTCTCCAAATCTAAAGTACGCCAGAATATTTACTAGTTCAAGGGTTCCCAATTTAATACATCCGAGTTCTACGACAGACGAACACGGGAATTTAGGGAGCATCTGTTGGCCAAGTTCTTTCAAGCGAGAAATGACGAGAAGCATGCCGTCTTGATTGGCGATGAATTATTGGTGCGTGGAAAAAACTAATCATTCACTATGAACAAAGTACGTTGGAGAATTCTACATCTACTGGGACAGAAATGGAGACTAATCTGAATACTCCACCTCTGTTCCCTCCCACCATTTCTAGAAAACAGGACAAGAAGAAGATGAAGAACAAAATCTACAAGAGATAGATCAAACATATATATATATATATATATATATATATATATATATATATAATTCCGAACGGTCTTTGAAATTGTGAAGAACTTCGCGGTCTGATTTTAGTGTTAGACTGCTCATTCGAATCAGCACGGCCCCAAGTTTGTTGCAAAAGTGTCGCCGTTCGTCTCTATACCCGCCTTGATCGTGTTCTAGGCGGTCCTCATCAACGAGAGTTGTTTATTAGGCTGTGGCGGTAACAACAGTTGCCATCAATTCACGGTAAGTAAGAAACGTAGTGTAGTTAGTAACATCTAGGAGTTATTTCTGAACGAAGAAATTGTAACTGAAGAACTTAGCGGACTTTATATATAATTCCGAACGGTCTTTATGTATAATTCCGAATCAGCTCGGCCCCAAGTTTGTTGCAAAAGTGTCGGTAAGTAAGAAACGTAGTGATGGGGTCTTTTCTGATCAGCTGAGTGAGCTAAATTCTTTCCTGTTCACTGTAGGAAGTTGAAATTTGATAGGGAGACTCTCTGTTTATTAGGCTGTTAAGTAAGAAACTTAGTGTAGTTCCTAACATGTAGGAGAGTTATTTCTGAACGATCTTTGAAATTGTGAAGAACTTTTCGGACCGATTTCAGTGTTAGACGGCCCCAAGGGTCGCAAATAGGTAGGACTTATATCGTTACTATAATGTGCTGAGTTCCTGTTCCTGTTATACGGACTAGATTAGGGCTTTACAAGCCCTAACAGGCCTCTAGTTCTTATACAATTACGAATCCAGATAAAATAGTGCATGTGAAATTCATAAAACTAGAAGTAGGTAACTAACTTCTTTCGATTTAATTCACTTCCTTCATTCTCAGAATCTTGGGATCATTGGGGGTATTTTTCGCAAAAAAGTGACAAGATAACATGTGGAGAAACTCCTCTACTCCGAGCTGGTACGTAAGTAAACGCTATTACAATTCATGCTGAACGGCAAGGGCGGGTTCTCTCCGTCATCGTAAAACAGGTATTAAAACCATCAAGGTACGAGTGGGATGAGTGGGTTTGGCACGTGCCTGGCAGCCCCGTCACGTTCCTCTACCCTCTTCCACATAAAGAACAGAATTGAAGGAAAGGCGTGTTCTGTTGACACTGAGGCGAATAGAAGGCAGAAAAAGCCCCTACCTCATATGGCTGCTCATCCGTTCCTCCTTTTCCGCTATTGTAGGGAGGGGTTGTGGAGGATATTGCAAACTAGATTGCTCTCATTCCCTGTGACTGCAGTCTCCCGCCAAGTCTATGGGGTTTTTTTCTGCTCACGGTCCTTCCCTCGGGATCTTCCTCGACCTTCGCCAAAGCGAAACTACTTCCGAAGCGCCCTTGCGCAGGACGAAACTGGTTTACGGTTGAATTGCCCTGGAGTCCATGACCCTCCCTTCATCCCCTGGTGCTCTCTTATGCGGATTTTTTCGTTCACCCCTATTTCGCTACCAGGCCCGAATCTCTGTGGATTCCCGCTGAGAAGAGATCTAATTTTGAACAAAGGTTCCCTTGAATGACCTGTTTTCTACAATTGAGTCATTGGATTATACTGCGAATATGTCTGTATTCGTCCCAGCTATCTGGTCCATGATGCTGAGGTGAACGTGATAGTGGCCAGTAACTGCAGGGAAAAAATAACAGCTCAACTGATCTGGAAAATTCATTTTCGACTCAACAATTGCAAGGTGTTATCAAAATAACTAATAACCAGGAATTCGCAATGTTCCTATACTGCCTTTGAATTGTTGATTTTCGATGCGCTGCCCTTTGTACCTCCGAAACCTATATTTCAAACTTTGTCGTTATTTTATCTCTCCCTCTTTCCCAACCACAGAGGACACTTACATATTCCTGATTCTTTGTTGGATTGGTTTTATGAATAAATATAACCTCGTATAATCTTTTCTTTATATATAATTCCGAACGGTCTTTGAAATTGTGAAGAACTTCGCGGTCTGATTTTAGTGTTAGACTGCTCATTCGAATCAGCACGGCCCCAAGTTTGTTGCAAAAGTGTCGCCGTTCGTCTCTATACCCGCCTTGATCGTGTTCTAGGCGGTCCTCATCAACGAGAGTTGTTTATTAGGCTGTGGCGGTAACAACAGTTGCCATCAATTGCCAGAAACGAAGTGTAGTTACTAACATCTAGGAGAGTAATTTCTGAACGAAGAAATTGAAACTGAAGAACTTAACGGACTTTATATATAATTCCGAACGGTATTTATATATAATTCCGAATCAGCACGGCCCCAAGAAACGTTGTGATGGGGTCTTTTCTGATCAGCTGAGTGAGCTACATTCTTTCCTGTTCACTGTAGGAAGTTGAAATTTGATAGGTAGATTCTGAATTCCCCGATTCAACTTTTTGTTTAGTCTCATAGTGGCGAGGACCACCTCAACTGGTGATATTTATTTTATTACATTACTTACTTTTACATTACTTTCATTTTTACTTTTACATTAGGTACTTACTTACATTTTTTAATCATTTAATAACATCGCCTTAGCTTTGCACCAGGTCACATAACGCCGAAAATAGGTAGGACTTATATCGTTACTATACTGTGCTGAGTCCTTGTTAGGCAATACTGTTATACGTACTAGATTAGGGCTTTCCAAGTCCTATCAGGCCTCTAGTAATAATAATAATTAATCAAGGTTTGGTTGATTATGGATACCTACTTACATACTGTAATTACTACATATACTACTATATACAAATACTACTTACAAAATTAGGCTAAGTACGTTATTGAGAATCAATGTCCCTCAGTGGTGAATGTAGCGGTTGGAATTCAAAGTTTGGTGAATACATATGGTAAGGGGGCATGATGGCCAAAGAACCGTTCTCACGTCACACATCAACTCTATCTTTTGCAATGATTCAAAAAACTAATATACTCAAGTTGTACCTACTCTTTCGAATCTATCCCAATCAAAAGCATAATAGGTGATTTGAAAGAGGAATTGATACGAAGAAATTGATTTACGGATTAGCAGACAATCACATGAATAAATAAGATGGGGTTTTCAAACGTGTTTCAATTGCTCAAAACAGCAAATGCTTTTCCCAGAGAAACTTCTTTTAGCGTGAGGAGCATGGTCGATAACTATAGCCTAACTCAACTTTTCCCGGGTAATTCGCACATCCACCATTCTATATCACTCGATGTGAATATAGAATCATTCTCTTCGCACTCCAGAACAAAATTTAGATTTTGTAAATATTTTGTATTATGTATGGTTTGAACTTCTTCTTTCAATAAAGACATCACATGCATGCATTGATTTGAATCACTGTAGCTGGTATCAAGATGTAGTCCAATTTTCCGCCAAACCAATAATGCGCTTTTTAGCGATAGCTATTGCAATGGATCCAAAAGAATTAAAATCAAAATTTTCGAAAAATTTCTTCATCGAAATCCGTTTTGAGGCATTCTGAAACAAATCCTAGAGTTTAACGCTTTTTCATATATATATCATTATATATTATGTCATTCCAGACGGTAACTCTCCTTAGGATTGAGATAAAAAATCCGTGATTGCGATTGGTTGTTTGGAAAACAACCAAGCTTTCCAAATGAAATGATTGGTCAAATTTCAAAAAATGTGTTTAAAAAATCACTAAAAATGACGAAACGGCTAAAAATAGTTATTTTTATTTTTTTGCAGAATATTGTTCAAATAAAGTTTATTAACTATAAAATAGAACATTAAAAAATTTAAGTATAAAATTATGCTGAAAAATGTACTTAAATTTCATCAAAATGTGCTAAAAAATCGGAAAAAACGTAAAAAAAACTAAAGATCTAAAATTCTCTTATGAATAGCAGATTATTATTTAGAATAAGTTGTTGGTCATAAAATTAATAGTTAAAAATTTCTTCGCACTCATAAAGCTCAAATTTGCTAACAATTTAACATTATACAGTACGTTAATATTCGAAATTTTGCTCATACAGTCATGCTGCATGACTGGAACTTTATAAGATTTTTAGATACTGAATGTTGACGTTATGTACCTGTGTTGTCTGTTATCAATTAGATTTTCTCAACTCAAGTAAAAACGAACTAAAGCGAACACTCGCGACGAAATTGTGGAAACCCATTTCAAAACGGAATTTAGTGAAAAAATGTTATCTGTTTCCACGAAAAATAAAGAGCCACTCTGTTCAGTTATTGTTTGTTACTGATGATGGCCTAATCGTCGAAACAGATATTTAACATTGTAATTCTTATTTTCCACTAAATTCCATTTTTCAAGTGAAAATGCTGATGTTCTCCAAAAAGCACCAGCGTCGAATCCTCGAATTTATTTAAGTTATTCTATTGGCTGATGAGGATTCAGATTGAATTTTGACGTAGCACAAAATAATTCGATACTGAAGGAAATAGATAACACTCCGCGGAGACCATACAAAGTTGGTTTCTTGTACAGCCCGAGAACACGAGACTAAGGAGAGCATCAAAAGGTCGAAAGATGAAGAGAGTTATAGGGCTGCTTCGCCGAAGGGTTGAGGCCAAGTAGGGCTCCGGAAGGGGTGGTAACCACTGAGGGAGGTTACTGAACGAGACCCGCGATTCCGGAGGATGTGGTTTTAAAGAGCGCGGTTTTATTGGGAGCCCCTTTACCGAGGTTCGAAGGCTCACCATCGCTTCTAAGGGCGCTGCTGGCGGTATTTTGAAGCTAATAGGGTTTATGTTGTACGGGGGGCGGGTGGGCCAGGTGAAAACGTGAACGGAATCGGTAAGAAGAGATTTTCCGAGGGAACTTTTGACGAGGGGGTTCGGAATCTTTGCGGATGTAGGTTTCCCTCCAAAGTTTTACCCTGGAGGTAAGATGAAGGGGTAGGCTTCGTTAGAGTTAGAATCAATGTGCTTACCATCTGTTTCAGTTGAACGTTTGATATAAATATGTGATGCGGAAAATGAAAAAGGGGCCTCTTTTCGCTCGAGTAAAATGTTCAGTACAGGTAAAATGAGTTGTCAGGGTCGAAAATATAAATATTTGAGTTTTAATCGATTTTCGTTCTCCAACTCCTTATTTATAAGCTAGTATCGATGTTAAAGTCGTTTTAAACTGAGAAACAGTCGATAAAAAGGGTCTAAGCAACCGATGTCAGCGCCCAGACTCTGTTCCACGCGGAGCAGCCTAAAAATGTTGCAAAGAAGCGAAAACGCTAAACGTAATTTTTTTGAGCTAATAATAGGCAGCCTGAAAGTAAATTTCATGTATATATTTTTCAAATATGATTGAATAAATAACCCAGTTTCGAAAATTTTCGACAAGAGTTTTCATTTTCGACAAGACCTTTTCATTTTCCGCATCACTCATCAGCGAATTTTCGTAGAAAATGAAGCTATTTTAGATTTACTTTATTGTATAGTTTTTTTCTTATATTCTTTCTTATATTCCATCTTCATTAGAAAAGTCTCGTTATTATATTGTGCCTCGTGATCAGGGTTAATCTACTCGGAAACTGTTCATCAATTTCATGCAGAAAATGACAGATATAAATAGACTCGTATAGTGTTATGTCTAACTTCAACGTTACTTTCAACCCCTAGAATTTGGTCTGGCTTCATACAAAACACTCAAAGCGTATGCCTTCTTCCAGTTCTCTTTGATGTTAACCAATAATGTGATAGGTGAACTTAGCATCAATTGTGAGAGATGAAACTTGCGTTAAATTTGTGGCAACCTTTCAACCTTTGAGATCATCAAAATATTTGAATGGGGTGTATAAGTGGTAAGAAATCCGAATTTCCCAATGGAATCTCTTTCTGAAGCATAAAATAGTAGTTTTTATCCAGTTTAATCGAGTTTTAATCCTCTACAGAAAAGAGGATTCAAATAGTACATGTTATCGCCTCCATGTATGCTAGTGTCGAACCAATGGACTTTGGCGTTCAAGGTCGGTTGAACTGAATCGGATTCAGTATTTCAAATGACCGATTTTACTTTATTCTAACCTTGTAAGTAGATAGAGGTATTGTATTTCTAGATCATATAGGATAACTAAATCTGCTTGTTTTTGATAGGATAGAGTTTGGTACATAGAACATACTACATTGAACCTAGGTACTTTCAGAAATTGAAGGGTAGCCTAAGGATTTTAGAAAACCGTAGACAGAGCGCCTGCGACTTTTGACGTCATAAGTCGCAATCGCCTAATCAAACCTCTAAACTTCTTTGAGCTTATGACGGATAAAACGGGACTTTTTCCGCATTATGATGGCGTCATTAGCAATTTTGGGACTATATCTTGCAATAAAAAAATGTATATAAAGTTTTAAAAAACACTTATGTATCCTATTCTATCTCTTTTTTTTTTTTTTTTTAATACGTTTTGAACAATTTTATGTTTTGAAGTTTTCGGAGCCTCTGATCGATTCCTTGGCTTGAACGTAACTGTACTAACTTACAGTCCAGTTCCGATTGCATTTTCAAAGATGCCATGGATTCGTTCTCTGTCAATTGCATCGTACCAGTAGTGGAGAATGCAAATGTAAAACTCACATGAATACCCCAAAATAAACATTTTCCGGACCCGATTTCGTTCATAATCAGAGGACAGATGGGGATTAACTCACGAAGCTTATTAATTCCATCGTATTTAGCACTACGGTAAATTGTAAACCAGTAAAGATGCCTAAGTCCGAAGTTATGCATATAATTTTAATGGCATATTGAGATATTGAGCCTGTAATCCTCGAGGTTATTATTTCATTATTTCTTTATCAACTGATGAAGATCTACGTTTATGTTATCATAAATTAGGAAGTTATAAAGCACACCTCATTCGAGAACTCATGTATGCGTTTTAATTCAACATCCGGAAGGAATAACGTCATTGATGTGCAGAATGATAGATATTTAGTAGTATTATACGTCTAAACGTAAAATATGTACACACTGTTGATCTTAATTTGTTTGTAAGGGTTCACGTTATCCGTTCAGAATTATTGTGCGTTACTGGAACGCTACTGAAAATCTTCATCTAATCTCATTCATACCACATACGAGTATTATTTAAGATCCCCTAAGGGAAGCTAACTCTTTCCACTCGACCAACCATTTTCGTACCCCGCAGGAACAAAAGCCTCGTACACCTTACATACATTGCTGTACATATTATTGTATAAATTCGTGTACGTATACAATTTATATACTGAACAGATTTCTATGTATGTGCCTCGTGATCAATGATTTTTCACTCGGAACCTGTTCAGCTATCGCCTGTAGGAATTATCTGATATTATAACTGAACAGGTATTGTATCAAATCTAATTCAAATGTGCCTTAAGTATATGTTTACATTGTTAGTATTAGGCAAATTCTTTAGTAGGAGTTTGACAGAATCTGTTCAGAACCGATTTCGTAGATATCGATGCGATGCTATTTGAATAGTAAAGTTCTTTAGGAGTTCGTACCACAAATCATTCACGAACTCCACAGGAAAGCCAATTCTTTCCCACCACCCGCCATTATACCCATTTCCGTACGCACAGCATAGGCCTCCGACCCTCCGACACCCTCATATACCTGGGACTGAGCGGGTGACGCATGGGAGCAAACACCATAGCGAGAGTATATGGAGCGCAGCCAGAGATTTATCGTTGTAATGTACCGGGAAAAAGGCAGGTTCGGTTGGGAAGAGAAGGTTTTCGTTCACACTTGACGCTCCCCAGCCTTCCAGCAGTTTCACGTCCCAACCTTAAACTTTAATCTCACTAAATCCACACAAAAGGTGCTACCTAATCTGATACATTGGGTGGGAAAAATACAGCCGGATTAAGGATTAGTATGTCGGGGCACGTCCGGGTAGTTTATTAGAAGCTGCGCCTCTGGCAGGCGCTTTTCTAACGCCTTCACGTCCACCACCATATTCTACATTTTTTCTCATGAGCAGTGGATCTCTATAACTTCATGGTTTGGGTTTGCCTCAGGTGATGTAAATCTGAATATTATAAAACTTACCAGCGCGAAAAAATAACAGATGTATTACCCTCAAGAGAGCATCTCGCATTCCTCGCCATTTCGTTTGTGTTTTCTAAGTTTTATAAATTATTCAATTCAGTTCACAACTAGTTAAAATTATGTAAACTTGCCTATTAATAGTGTCCCCTTGTTAGAATTGATTAGGTCGTAGGAGTAGGAGTGAGAGATAATAAAAGTTCCATTCATGCACCATGATCTTGAGGTAATTTTCGTATCGCAGTACATTGATCATAAAATTTGAGCATTTCGATCGTAATGAAATGGTTAACAACCAATTTTGTGGTTAGAATAAAAATTCTAAATAACATTTTACAATTCAAAAAATATTTTGGATTTGAAGCTTTTTGGCAAGTTTAATCGATTTATTAGCAAGTTTTGATAACATTTAGGTACCTATATAAATTTTTTAATCTTCTTTCTCCTAGCTTCTTTTGACTAAAATTCATTTAAAATTCAAATTTAGTCATTCCTGGTTATTTTTTAGCACATTTTTTGAAATGTGACCAGTTTAATGTACTTAAGAGGTGTTGGCAAAAAATTCTTCCTTTCGTTTGGTAAGCTTGATTTTTCGGTGCAAGAACGAAGTTTATCTCAATCCTAAGGAGAGTACCATCTCGAACGACACATGACACATGTATAAATATATTTATATACATAAATATATACATATGAAAAAGTGTCATGATCCAGGCATCGATTCATAATGCCTCAGAAAGGATTTCAATGGAGGAAATTTTCGCAATTTTTCTTAAAATTAATGTAGCCAATGCTATAGCTTTAATTTCTACGAAAATTCGCTAAAATGGAATGGTTGTCTCGAACATCTCGATTTGGTGTTTTCGTTTTCCATTATTGAATCAATAATTGCATCATCCGATCTAGAGCATGTATTCTATACATTAATCTTACTACACAAACCATAAAGGTAAAGGAATGGATGAGTAACGCACTTGCCTCCATAACGCACTTACATTTACAAAGTTCCACAAAATTTCGGAAGTATGCTAAGCAATAAATAAATCTTGAATCTGACATTTTCAGCGGTATACTTGATCAAAGATCCCAACGTGATTATTATAAATCTTATTGTATTTATTTATTCATTGTTTTCTTTTTGTTACAGGTAACAGTCGTTTCAGTGCTGGCTGACCAGTCATCAAAGGTCAGTGTCATTGTATGAAATCACTATGTTTTAATTTTTCACACCATCATCTCTACAAAAAGTACGCTATTAATTTCTAACTTATTTCTTCTACGAGTTGTTGTTTAGCATCTCGTTGTCAGGACTACTTAGGGACTTCTTTCCACCTCCGAGTTGAAAGTGAGAAGGGAAATATTCGACTGTAGTGTAACATAATGCAGTGGGGAATCCGCTTGTCCGCTCAGGACTTATATAGCTCGAACAATAAATATATAAAATAAGCTTCATGAGTTACAAAATTTTATTTATGATGATGAAGGTAGATCAGCTGTTTCTGTGTGTGTATTCTGTGTGTATGTGTTTCTGGGGAAAATACCGCAAAACCTTCATTTTAGTACGCTTCGTGCTTTGTGGAAATGTGTAAGAAAAGTGCAATTCTGGTCCATTTTTCGGTGTTTTCCCAAGTTGGTGTTGCAAATTTCAATAAATGAACATCATTACGAGGTTCAGCACGAAAAAATACTCCAAAATCATGCATCACATGTGGCGATCGAGTACCTTCGAAAACTCAGTATTTCACATTTGTTGGGCTTTTAGAGCGGAATTGCGCCCGTTTGCGCACACTTAAAAAACGAGTAACGGGTCATTTTCACATGAAAGTTCACGAAGAATTCATACCTGCAATAAAAATGGGGTTCTCATTTGAAATGACGAAATTGATGTCAACTGCGCACGTTCGCGCACGTGCTAAATGCGCAATTTTGTCATTTTTGAAATCCTTACAAAAAACAATAAACATTAAGATTGAAAATAAATTTTTTGTTTACCCTTTATTAATTGGGGGGACACGTTTTTGGGGACTGTAGATTTCGTCTCGAACGGTTTTGTAATAACCAGAACGAATTCGAATATTCTGTATGTCTGAATTCTGTCTGTAGTGATGAAGCGATTCTGCCCTCCCGATTACCAGACTTATTTGTGGTGTTGCGTCGTTCAGGCGATCCCATCATTTTTTGTTTTCATTCCAGTAGCGGTAAGCTTCGTTCCCGTCTTTTACTTACAGTACTCTTTGCTTTCCTTCCAAATACCTACCAACGAATATACTGTAATTTCCTGAAGGGGCCTTTCCGATGTGGAGAAAGCCCTCACGTAATCATGCTTCCCGTATTCAAAACACGGAGTATAAGAGGGCTGTAGGGAAGTAATTGAACGGGGGGCATAACTGGTATTCATCCCCCACACTGTATTCTTACTTTCCGTAGAGGGCGAGCGGGTAGCAGGGATCGATCCCGGGATCCTGCAGTGTTTTGTATCGAACGGCTCTCGACTTAGCAACGTGAATATAACATCGTTCCCTAAACTAGTCTCGTCCATAATAAATGCAATTACCCAGATTGAATTTCAGCCAGGAGTGAGGGGTGAAGCTTTTGTTGGGGATTGCTCCCCCACCTGTCTTCGTCCAACAAATCTGCTCTACATTCTGCGGGGCTTCCTGGGATTTGAAATCCTCGCTTTTGTATGTTTGTGCCTTTCACGAAGCCGTCGTTGTTCGTCCGTCAACTTTATGAATGCCGTTTTCGCGGCCTGCCTCATCTGGGAGTTTTGTCAATGAGCCACAGTAATAAATTGTACAAAAGCGAGAATGTTGTGCAAGCGTCACGTGTTTTCTTCGAACTGATTTTTACCGCTGATAAAAAAAAAAAAAAAAAAAAAAAAAAAAAAGTTCCAGTCTTGCAGCATGATCGTATGAACGAATTTTCATAAACAACCAATCGTATTGTAATATGTTAGATTGCATTGAAATTTGAGCAATTTCAGTGGAAAACATCGTTGAAAACAAATTTTATGGCAGAAATTTGACGATTCAAAGGAGATTTTGAATTTTTAGATTTTTTGCAGTTTTTATAGATTTTTTAGCAAATATTAATGAAATTATGTACGTTTTTCAGCATAATTTTTAGCAAAATTTTTTAAATATCCTATTTAATCGTTGAAAATTTAGTTTTGACTAAAATTCTGCAAACAATCACAAAAACTGCAAGGACGACTCACCTCCCTATCGCAGGCAATGCCCATATAGGGGATTGATTTCAGCACACGTATTGTAACTCTTTACTGTAGTTTTTTATTTTTCTGAAATAAAGGTTATTTTCATTTCATTTCATCATCGACCTCTACTTACCGTCACAAATCGTATGTTATTTGTAAATTGCAATTTTCTTTAAATAAAATGTGTTTCTGGGGAGGAACTTTGGTAAATAATTAAAAACAATTCATTGATTGAAAGGACTTTTTGTAAAGTTTTGCTAATAAGGAACAGAATTACTTCAGTCCAGTGAATCACTAGAGGGAAGGGACCCTGTTCAACGTTTAAATGCTATCCAAACACCATCAATCAGTTGGCTACTGTCGAACAATTTGATCTGAGGTCACATTCACGTTTCTCGATTGAAATATTCACTGGAATTCAAAATGTTCCGCGGAATGTGACCCGATTTTCTTTTCGTTATAACCCAAACTCGTGTACACCGGCCTGAAATAGGTGGGATATGTTAATAAAATCTTATAAAAAACCGATCCGCTCGTGAGTTGTGTTCATCGAGGTAGAACGCGGACTGATCTCCCTCATTCCGTCCCTTTTTTTCTCGATTTTCGGCAGAATGAAAATGTTTTATTCAATTTATTTATCTGTTCCGAACCGCCAGCTAGGTCTTTTGTTTCGTTTTCCATTGATGGGCTTCCCTCTGGTGGAATTTCCGACCGCCCGGATGCCGCTGATATCAATATCGTTCGTACTGCAGGCTTTTGGATTTCGGAGCTGAACCCTCAGTTCGGCCTGGGGGTCATGTTTGAGGACACAGTTGGAAAACCCATTCATCTGTCGCTCTTCCAATCCAATAACCCATCTGCTGGCTCGTTGAGTAAAATATTTTTGACTCTTCATCTCTAACGATAGAGACGATAACTGTGATAAGTATACAACTTGATTTTCCGCCGTTTATTTGGATATTATAATAACATTACAAGATTATAAAAGTTAGTTTATTTGTGTATAATACTTAGCCTATTGCGATAGGGCCGGGTCAATTAGAGGATGGTGCGGATAATTTTCAAAGCAAGAAAAGTTATACCTCATTATATCTCATTTCAATCCGTCCTGTCAAACTTTTAATCGTCTGAAAGCAGTCTTTTTTTAAATGTTTTTTGTGACACCAACTAACTGTGGCAACCAATTTTCACGCTTCCAACTCAGCTCAACCCTCAAAACCCCAATAAAAACAGTAATCCCTTGATTTTGGATACAATTTTTCAAAAGTCGCTTACTTTTTTTCAGAACATCTTTGGCTGTAGAACCTTAAGTAATGAACCATTTTTAAAGATTTATTTTTAAACTAGCCGCTCCGGCTCGCTTCGCTCGCCTCCACGTCCAGCCTCGCTCGCAAGGTGTGGTCGTATAGATGCGATGGTCTTTTGATGTCGAATGGGACTTGTGGAATGGTTGGAAACGGTAGACCACTAAGGGTTGGTTGAAACCCCCTAGTCGTGAACTTTCGTTTGAGCCCACACGGATTTTCCAGTTTTTCTACCCCCAGCCATCACAACCACCCCTTACTTTACTCATGTTGCATTAGCCTGTACAATCAGCTTCCACAAGAGATACACGACTCAAATCCCGAAGCCTTTGGTGTTTCAAGAAATCTTTTTAAACTTTTCCTAAAATCTGCAATGTCAGACGTAGTTTTTTGCGTGAAAAGTAGTGGCAAAAAATGTCTCGATAAAATATTCTTTGCTAATAGATGAAAGCAAAAGAGGTCCCCCCAGCGGGGTCAAGGGACGGCACCCCTTGTCAGGCGCACAGTGCTGAGCTTCTTTTTTTTTTTTCAATACAAATTTTCATTATAATATTTTAATGTTCAATCAGTGTTTTTTAGATGCGCATTTTTTCAATGTTCTGTAAATAATTTGCTAGTTTTTTCTCTATATTTGTACATCAAAAATAATTAAAATATTGTATATTCTGTTGTGTGCTATTCTAAATGCAATGTTTTCAGTCAACACTCTTCACACATATAAATTGAGAGGAGTTTATATAAAAAGCTGTAGGCCGATTGAATTAGTTTCCCATTTTCCCTTCTACGAGTTAGAAAAATATGATATATTTATTTCAACTTGAGATACGCTTTTGAAATAACACAATTTAATGCTCAATGTGATTAAACATTCTCGTTTTAATGTTTGAATAACCCATTTCATCAAAAATAATTGTAATTGGATGAAGGCTCAACGAGTTTTCATCGGAATGAAAAAGAAAGTTGTTGTCATGGCGACCTAGTCTTTCCTCCGAGGGGAGTTACGTGTCAGGAAGATATGAAAGCTACCTTCCAGCCGTGTCCCTCCTTTTCGTGCCACTTTCTGTCTAATGCCGAGACAGTTCTAAAGTTTTCTTCATTCACCTCCTAGAGATCCTCTCATTTAATTTATAATAATTCGATTTTCCCCAGGCTATGTGCTACACCGTGACGCAGCCACGTCGTGTTACACTCTCAATTGAGTTTATTTCCATTCCGAACACTGACAATCTAGAGTTTCAAGTATTTCCTTGAGAAGAGTCAATTAGCAGTTTTCTTGATGTATTTATTACACGAGTTGATATGTTTATAAACGATTTTTTGCGGTGGAAATTCAGGAAGTTACATTTACCCAGTAATGGATGAATAACAAGTAAATTTAAATTGTTCGAGAATCGGGAAGAATTGTTCGGGAAGATTTTTTTTAAATTTTGGCAATTGACAATGTTGTCCTAAATTGCTTTTTGAAAGTGCTTAAATGTCTAAAAATTCTATTTAAAAAAAAACTATGAAATTACCATATATATATATATATATATATATATATATATATAAAGATTAGCAAAAGGGCTCAGAATCTTATAAGAAATATGTGTTCGAAGTATTCAACATTTTGAAGATATAAATGTGCTCAAATTTCGAAAAACTTGTAAATTCCTTTATTTTGGCTCAGATAATAACATTTATTTTGTTAGGGGTGATTTACATTTTTTCCAAATTTTTAGTTAATTACATATCAAATAAAATATACAAAAACAAGTTAAATTTAATTTCTACATAATCAAAAAAACATTGTAGGTATTGCATTGTATTGTTGAAATTGCATTTGCTGTTTTGAAATTTGAGCTTTTTGAGTGCAAGAAAATTGTTAACTAATAATTTTATGGCAAAAAACGTATTCTAGATAATAATGTTCTATTCAAATAGAAGTTTTGAATTTTTAGTTAGGTTTGGTTGAACAGAAAAGCCTTTTTTGTAAAGTCTGGTAAGTAGAAGTTTTTTGCCAAAGAAATATGAACTCAAATTTGAAAAAAGTCTGGGAAAAAATATTATCTTACAAAAAGCATCCGATGCGGTCCAGCTGCGCGAGTTAGTTAGTTTTTTAATCTCGGGAAGTAAGTACCGGTTTTAATGAAATTATTATGTACATCAAGTGAATAAAATAATTAGACTCACACGGGATGTGAATAAGGAGTCCAATTATATAAATAGAAGAGAGTAATATTTCTATTCTAATGATTTAAGGTTTATAATTTCATAAGGTCAACTGTGGTAATATTCCGAATTTCCTTTCTTCAGACCCATCTTAGAAACTAATTTACAAATTATTTACCAAGACTCAAAAGCAATATTAATGTCCCCTTCATTGCTGCTTCCCAGATTTTAATGTCCCCGTTCATCCACTTCATTCCAGTTCCTCTTAATATGGTTCTACTTTCAAACAAGCGGTAATTAAGCATTTTTTGAAATCTTTTCGCCCTCTTCTAGTTCTTCTTTTCCTTCTTCCCTTCCTACTTTTTTTCCATTGCTTCCCTCAGAAATGGTTTTCGTTCTTTTGACGTGTTCTTTCTCTTATCATTGTCGTCTCGTATTTTTAATTAGACTCCCGGTCGTGGGCCTGTTTCCCTGCTGTCTCACAATTTCCCCTACCCCAGCGCTGTACGTTACGAGTGACAACATCTCGACTCTTCTGTCCTTCACAGCTCGTCATAAAGTTACATTTCAAAACTTCACATTATCCTCTCTTTCTCGTTTACTTGGGTTCTCTATGAACAATTAAGAGGGAAAACAGATCTGGCGTGGCTTCAAACTTAACTTTTTCAACACAAATTAGAAGGATTCTAACCTTGAAATCAAACAAATATTTTTGTTTTTTGAATATTTTTGAATTTTACCTAGGTGTCGCATGTAATGATTTTCTTTATTATCGTCTCTACTTTTTCCTAATATTATTTAGTTATTATAGCATTTGCCGATTTAATTAAACCTTTTACCAAATGAATCAAACCTTTTGCCAAATGAGTTAAACCTTTTTCCAAAATAATTCACCGTTTTCCCAAAATAATTAAACCTTTTCCCAGTACAATTAAACTTTTTTCCAAAATAATTAAACCTTTTCCCGAAACAATTAAACCTCTTGCGAGAAAGTATGACGTATGTATAGATACGAATTTCGAAAAGGTTTAATCGATTAGGAACTACAGAAAAACTTGAAACGAGGTGTGCAATCTATGGGTCAATCAATGAATAATGGACCAATGTATTCAATGTCGATCGATTCAAATCGATTCAATGTCAATGAATGAATTTAATTATTTTGGAAAAAAGTTTAATTGTACTGGGAAAAGGTTTAATTATTTTGGGAAAAGGGTGAATTATTTTGGAAAAAGGTTTAACTCATATGGCAAAAGGTTTGATTCATTTGGTAAAAGGTTTAATTAAATCGGCAAATGCTATATTTCAGGGTATAGTGTGAGTTTGATGAAGTATGACATCAAAATTAACCACTTGTATAATTTATTACCTATTTATGGTGCTTCAAAAGTAAGGTAATTAAGAGAGGTTATAGCTAACTAGCCATTGGCCTTGATATATTTCTGAAAACACATCGATAGAGGTGAAAGAAATACCGCAAGGGAGTACAGATGTGTGAGGATACCAGTGGGTTAGGTATTGGTGTAAATCAAACTCGGTTTATATGATATTAAATTGTTATGCACACAAAAGAAAGAGATCTGACTAACCGTGGTGAAGGCTGGATATCGAATGGAGGGGCCAGCAGTGTCGTCGACTGATGCTGTGCCCATTCACCTGAACGGTTCTTGGTAACAGTTGGTTAGAACTGTTACAAAGTAAGTACCGGTTTTAATGAAATTACTATGTGGGTATTTCGAGTGAATAAAATAACTAGACTCACACAGGATGTGGATTTGGACTCCAATTATACAAATGGATGAGAGTAATATTTCTTCTAATAAAACATTGAACTTCAATATTGCGGTTGAGATTGATTTAAAGTTAATAATTTCATAAGTTTAACTATGGTAATATTCCGAATTTCCTCTCGCACAGACACATCTAGGCAACTAATTTACAAACTATTTTTACCAAGACCCAAATGTAATATTAATGTCCTCTTCTTCCCTGCTTCCAAGATTTTAATGTCCCCGTTCATCCACTTCATTCCAGTTCTACGTTCAAACAAGCGGTACCTAATTAAGCTTTTTTTCCAATATTTTCGCTCCCTCCTTGTTCTTTTTTTCAATTCTCCCCTTCCTACTTTTTTTCCATTGCTTCCCTCAGAAATGGTTTTTGTTCTTTTGACGGGTTCGTTCTCTTATCATTGTAGTCTCGTATTTTTAATTAGACTCCCAGTCGTGGGCCTGCGTTTTCCTGCTCCCTCACAATTTCCCGTATTTCAGCTGTACGTTACGAGTGCCAACATCTCGACTCTTCTGTCCTTCACAGCTCGTCATAACGTTACGTTTCGAAACATTTTCTACGCATTTTCCATCTTTTTGGCTTGCTTGGGTTCTCTATGAACAATCAAGAGGGAAAACAGATCTGGCGATGCTTCACACTTTACTTTCTCAACACAAATTAGAAGGACTTTAACCTTGAAATTTGAAAAAAAAAATTTGTTTTTTGTATTTTTTTGTATTACGTATACCTAGGTGTGCAGTATTCTCAAAATTTGTAGTTCCAAAAACCATTCCAAATCACTAATAAATGGTCCCTGGTCCCTTAGTGCAGTTTATATTCTATACAATTTAATATCCTGGAAGGCCTTTTGGGCTCAGTATCGGCCGCCCAGGACTTAATTATTCCACGGCTCTTAACTTTAGCAGTGAAGACTGCTACAATGTGATTAAGGAATACATTGAGATTCAGAGATTTGTGGAAGACAACTAAATATCTTCACTGTTTACATTCTATCAAACAACGAATGAACACCTTGACTCTCTTATCACACCTTTTCCATCCCCTCTTCTTTCTTTGAAATGTCTTCACATCCTTTTAGATATTGCCGACATGATTATGGTATGTACCACTATCCGTTATTGTATCTCCAGCCTCCAATTTTTTCGGGCTAGGTTTCTAAGCATCTGGGTGTCTATTTGAAGGGGTGAGTGTGAATCTAAGAGCCTCCTTCGCCTTTTGATCTGCGATATCAAGTTCCGAAGTATCGGATGATTTCTGTCACTCTTCGGAAGTTGATTTATAGTGGGATGACTCAAGGAATAGCAGAAGGTGCCCAATTATGACCATAGATGGGGATCGTCCATTGGATGCTGGTCTGTGCCTGAACTCAAATAGCCCTACATGATAAGCTTCTTCTTCCAGGGCACTTCATGCACTTGATGATCATTGCCCTCATAACTTTCACCCTAGCCTCAGCGTGGTCGTTTGTCTGGTAGATCGTTGCTGGGGGAAAATGTTGGGAGGATGGTGATAGGGTCACATTCCTTCTTCTGAGGAACTGCTTGAATTGGCTTGAAAAGAGAGTTGTGGACCACCTGATTCGAATTTTTATTTTAGCAATACAAAACATGTTTAGCATGCAACCTGCGAGGGTTTCACTGTTTGGGTATCTTGATCCAAACTGCAAGACAATTGGCCGCCTGAAAGCCAGTTAATGTATACCATACAAAACCAGGCGATTTCCGTTGTTCATTGGCTGGATCGTAAGTCATGAACTTCTTTGACAGGGAGGGCCTTGTTTCTTGGCACAAGCTTCAAAGTGTTTCATATATCACTGGTGATGAGTGATCAGTAAACTGACGTAACCATCGTTCGTATTGTCAAACCCCTGATGTGATTTATGTAGTTGTTTCAACACAAGCTTGCATGTCGCTCTTGGAACCATCATTTGACTTCTTCCAACGCAGTAAAGTTTACTTGTTTTCACAAGATTTTGTTGTCAGGAGTAATCGTCTTACATCCTCCAAAATAGGAGAAGTCAGGCGAAGATCAAAGCCCATGGGCGTGAGATGTCATCGTGGCTGCATCTTAAAACTTCGTTTTTGAGAAAGCGTTGGTCGTTGGGTCCATGACCGAAAATAGGACATTTCTTGAATATCCTTGTTCCTTGTTCTTGGACTTGGGAAACGTTGTACATAACCGAAAGTAGAAACACGTGCTACTTTTAAGGACTCTTCAGGGCTGGTAAGATTCTGAAATTTAGCTTATTGACAAGCATACTTGGAAATTTTGGTCTTGTGACCAGGTGATTTCTTTTGAGAAACAACGGTTCTCTAAAGCTAGTAGATAAATTTCTTTGGCTTTTCATTGATCATTTACTTGATAATAATGTATGGTTAAGAATCCTGGTTGAAACGAACTCATAGGTTCCCGTTTCCTAATCCAAAAAGAACTTCTTTGAATGCTGTATTTCATGTACCTAAAGTCTCAAGACATGCTGATTGAGAAAGCGTGGATTGTTGATTTGAAAGCAGGAAAAAATTGAAATTTTTAGTCATTGATAACAAATAAATCATAACCTTGAATATCCTGGAGCTTAACAGGTGTGAGTCGGTAGGATTCTTCAAGGCTAATTGAAGACTAATATTTAAAGGTATTAGTCCAGCAATTTGGAAGGAGTGCTATCATGTTGAAATCATTGTTATTTAACAGGAGAATCAAGTTTTGGGTCATTATAATGTGAAAGTCTCTGATACTAGTATATGGATTTGCTTGGGTCTTTTTGCTCATTCACTTAACAAGAGTTTGAAATAAAATGAACGTCAAGACTAGTGACTCAATAATCAGAACAATAAGTCTAAAGTGAAGTATATTAGATCTTAAGAAAATGTATAATTATTTATCACATGAATATACTTATAAGTTGTTATTATTTGGCGCAATAAAACTTGTCAAAAAAAAAAAAACTTAACAAGAGTTCGTTGATTAGAATCTCCTTCAATCCGAACTAACAGATTTGCGCTCCTTGATCCTGGATGTAGCTGCTATGTATTTATTTATTTAAGGGGGGAGATTGTCTGCCACGATGAACCTAACGAATCTGCTTCGCGCGTTCTTGAGAAAGCGTCAGTTGATGGGCCGGGAACCGGAAAATTGAGCCGTTATCAGTCAAGTAGAGTTATTTATGAGACGGGGATATCGGATTCCAGGGGATGAAGTGAAGGAGGGTGAAGGATGAGAGCTGACTGAGAGGTGGCTCGAGTTAACTTGCGTAACTAAGTAGGGTCGTCACCAGGCTGATCTGATTAATCTCGAGTGCCCTTCCGCGTGACAGGCGTGAGGGCGTGGGGCTCTTCCGCACACCCATCGAACACTGCTCTGTTCTTCTTTCAGGAAATATCCGTAAATTTAGGAATCTACTGAAGAAAAGTGAGACAGATTTTTCGAGATTGAGCTTGAAGTAATATTATTGGCACAATCGTTAAAGCGCATCAAACTATAACTGTCAAAGTTTATTTCGCATCAGGGGTCTGTGCTCTCTTAGGTGTCATTATGTTTTTAGCTAATCTCTCCTTTTTCACCAATGAGCGTTTTGTTTTGATCATTTTGTCTTTTTCACCAATAGGTATTACCCTAGTGTTAATTTTATACTTGCATATGGAAGTAGATTGCATTCTAAGAAACTTGACATCACCCACACTTTAAGGATGAGTAGTGGTTTATCTGTGATTTTTCAGTTTCCTACGCTGGTGACGTCTAGGTACCCACTCGTCTGGGCGGAACCCCATGTCCAGAGTGACATCACCATTACACGAAACTTTGAAATATCGAATATCATAGAAAGTAAACTACTTAGCGTAGGATAGTGCAGTTGTTGTCAAACTTCTTAGGATAAAATTTACTTTCATTTGAAAATAGTAAAGACATCTTTTCCACATCCTCGGGAACAAAAAGTAATTGTACAGATCAGGCTGGCAAATAATAAGTTAAGCAATATGGATGCCCATGAGTGGCACCTAATTCTTCGAAGATAATTATTGTGCATCGCACTAATACGGTCGCACATTTCCAAGAACCATAACGTAGAGTGGAACCTCTCACTAGGTTTTCCCACTTTTATGGCATCAAGCTACCCTATTTATCTTTGTCGTATAAAATTCGGTACCTATTCGGTCCAGAGGTGTGATTTTCACCTTTGGATAGAGATGAACCCAGTTTCGATGTTTCCCATTCTTTTCACAGGAGCTACGCTCTTAAATTAGTGAGGCAATAAACTACAGCCAAACTCAATGGTTTATTTTTTTATATTTTATTACAGACAAGCCCATTTATTGTATTAGATACGGTTACACACCGAGTTATAAGTACCAAACAAACTGTAAGTGAAGTAAGGTTACAGACATAATGATATGTGCTGCACCCATCATTATAAGAAGAAAACTTACAAAACATCTGAAACCAGTCCGAGTTCCTCAAATAGTTACGTCTATTATTTCGTTTTATTAAATGTATATCAATTTTTTAAACTCATTTATTGCTGTCTAGCGCTTCAACAAAATGAAAACTAAATACACGGCTGATAAATGCGTAAGTAACGTTAGAATTTTATGCATATCTTCTATTTTAGAGCCAGATGAGTATCATAATTCCAACCTTTCCAAAAGCTCTAACTATCAGTAATTGTAAAGATGCAAGTATGAGGGCGGGGGTCTTTCATCACATAGAACATATCGCGAATATAGAACAGCTCAGGAAAAGTGAGTTTGATTTTATCGATATTGAGTTCGATTTAATAATATGGTATTTAGGATTCAAGTGTTAATCATTTTAGCAAGCCAAACTGAATCTGTGAAATGTTATTTGCCTATTTATTCACCCATTATAAAAAGGTGAACGGTTTTTCTTCCCCTGTTTCAAGCTCAAATTGAGTTTTTGACTGCTTCATCAGATTGAAAACCGCAAGTAAGCGGATACTGTTGAGCGACCTCGACTAATCTCGATCGTGAGTGCTTATTATCAACTCGACCATCCTGAACTTATGAAGTCAGAAAAAAACTAGATTGCCAATTGTATACGTATTTAATGTCTGTGGACATCAGAACGGTCATTAGAACGAAATAGGAATGTTTGAGAGCTATCCGAATTAGAAATATGAATTGATAAATATGAAAATCAAATTGGAAAAAGGCGGGTGCCGAGAAAAAGCAGCGAGCTATTATGCCATGAGAATGACAAATAATTTTTACAGAAAAACTGAGATCTACCAAAACTCAGATCGAGCTAGTAAAAATATTAAAATTCAGACATTTAATTGAACAAATAATTAAATTAGCTACTCTTTTCATTTCAATAAAAATTTAGGATCAGTCGAGGGACAAAGTGTGCGACAATGAGACAGAGTACCAGCCCTCCCCCTCCCCGCATACCAGCATGCCCCAAGCAAAGGCCTACTGCAATTATTGAATTATTGTCTATCCTGGTGTGTTCAATTATTGTCAGCGAGATGGAAAATTAGGCTCCTACTTATGCAAGGTTTTGGAGAGAAAAGTCTCTCACTAATGGTGGCCTGAACACCAGATCAAACTACATATGACAAGGAAGATACATCCATGACCGCGCACTGTTCTTAACACTGAGAACGTTCCGTGAGTCAACGGACTGCCTGTCAACTTTCACTCGGCTTCCCCTACTCAATCATTCAGTTAAGGATGAATCGAACAATCGCGTGTATCGTTACTTACCATTTTCCAGGTAATATGTGGCCACTTGGTCTAGGGGTATGATTCCTGCTTCGGGTGCAGGAGGTCCCGGGTTCAAATCCCGGAGTGGCCCTACGCTTTTACAGAAATAAAGAGTGGAAGATTAGTTTTGAACAAATATATTACTTATATAACACCATATATTTTTATTTTAACTCGCAACATGTTTTTGCCATCATAACCTGGCCAAAAATGAGACAAACCGTCACCGTTACGAGACGATATTATCATTACGAAATTATAGCTGCTCTAACATATGGTTCAACGCTGGAAGCTGAAATTTCAGACGGAGGCTCAAGGGATAGGTAATGCTGAAGACGACCAATTGGACACCAATTGGCTGAGTCAGCTCCAAAGCCATTTTCTCTCCTATTCAACGCAGGAAGCTGAAATTCGATACGAGCGATACGAATTTTAAATTAACACATAAATAGCTACATGAGCGTTACCCTCGCATTCATTTTATATTTTTAAATGAAAATATATTGAATTCTAAGAAATTTGACCCCACCCGCACTCTCCTACGATGAGTAGTTTTTTAAAATTTTGCTGCTCTGGTGACGAACCATTCGCCCAGACGTGCTTTGAAGTCATCAGTGTGCGAAACTTTGAAGAATCGTGGAAATAAAACTACTGATAGTAGAAGAGTAAGGTTGCTGCATAAATTCTTAGGATAGAATCATCTTCCATCTAAAAATATTACTAGTGGTGCAAAAGCGATAGGGCCCATACAGGGACTTTCTAATATCTATTTCTTCTATCCAGCTCATATTCGAAAAAATTGGTGGAATGCTTTTTTGGCTTTTTTCCTTAAGATGGCCAAATTACGTTCGGTCAGTGTGATTTAAACGCGATCACATTCATGACCAATCATGAGGTCTTCCTCAACTTGGCATCCAATTTCGGATCAATTTAGTATATTATATCGTTAGAAATAAGTTGCGCATAATGTAATTGTTAATAATGGTATACTGGAATTGTCAAGATTTGTTTTGTCTCCAACAACCATGTTCACGAATGCGCATAAGTAATTTCTCTATTTTATCCAATCCATCGTTCATCATGCCTCCGATTTTGAACGAATTTATACCGCTAGATCTTCAAATTAAGCAACTTCGTGAATAGGTTCATGTTTTTGGTCCTACAGTTATGGAAGGACGAATTGGCAAGAAATACATATGAAATGGGTACTGTCCATCGATGGTGCTGCAATGTACCCATCTCATTCAATCCTTCCGAAGGGGAACAATGAAATTGTCAAAAATCAGTACATATCTCAAAACTGTCGATTTAAAAGTATATTTAATCTGTTTATTTCGATACTTTAGTTTCAATGAGCCACCATCTTGTTCGCTGTTTGCGAATCAATTTATGTCAACTAGGATTAAGCGGTGAAATAAAGAAATTCGACAACACGACTGTTAATCACAAAGCGACTCATATACGAATTGGCAGAAGCTCAGTTGTTTTGGCACAATCATATTTCAGTTTAATGAGCATGCTGATTGAAAGTGGATGTAGGTATTTGATCATTTTAATTAGAAAGGAAATGTGATTACGAATGGCGTAATCATGAAGTTGTATTTTATACACAAACCATGCTTAGAGATATTGAATATCGAGATGTACATAACTGGTGAAAATATGTAATTCAAGGGCCAGATTTCATATTTGACTTCCATATATATATATGGTTGAAATTAAAATTCTCTTCATCGTATTATGCATTTGAATTTCACTTGATATTGTCAGTTACCGCCACCGTTGTCCGCCCATCAAGTTAATTAATAAGTTGGTGTTAACACGATAAAGACAGCAACATCCTCGACGTAAAGCAAATATCCAAGTTTGTGGTATCTACTGTCGGGTCGCACGTCAACGATGAAACAAGATCGTGAATAGTTACGCAACCTGTCAAAGGAACCTGTGTGGGTTCGTGTATATTCGTACGTTCTGTGTGTGTAGGCGAGTGCGAGCATATGTAGGGCAGATATGTGTGTACAGACCTCTGCGTTATTTAGTAAGAAGGCGTTTCACAGCAAACAGCCCTTGTTTCGAATAATAAGGCCGTATGCAGGGTTCCGGCTGGATCGAATTCGGTGATTTCTTAACAAATTTGTATATCTATAAAAATATTGTTCCGAGTGTTTGCTACTATTCAGTTATCCACGACATGCGAATCCTATCAATTGGGAGTAACTCAAGTGGGATTAAATTTGACAAGTAGCGACTTTTGTTTCTATCTACTTCCTATTTATTGCTCTCAGTGGAATGTACAATTCCTCCTCATTTTCCTGTTATTTATTGTTGGAAAATAGTGACATCTAACGAACTAATTATCACTTCATTCCAGGTTTTCGGTTAATCAGGACGTGAAATAATGGTGGTCGCCTAATTTTGTCTTCCGCATATTTCGTACTGAGAGCTGGGTTACCAGGTGAGATGTGGAAAAAAACCGGACAGAGTTGGAAACCATATGAAAAAAATGTATACAAATATTAATTCCACGCACGCGGCGCAAAAAATATTGATATGCATTTCCTATATGAATTGTCTATCTAATATGGATTCTCTATTGTTCCAATAAATAATATTTTCTTTAATTTAAGTAATTTTCGTTTCAATTATAATTATGAGATTCTTTGAATACATTTTTGTCCATCGATAATTTCAACCAGTTTGTACCTTTACTCGTTCGTGTAAGTTAGTAGTGTACGTATCACATATAGCCAGAAAATTGAATAATTACTGGCTTCACAATAATTAGGTATTGTCCATCATGGAAACCAGTAAAGACGCACAACTTGAATGGATCGCTGAATAGAGCTACGCGAACCTGAAGTTAAAATTTATACTCTCGATCTTCTAATGCCAAATCAGTGATTTATAATTTACGTTGGTGCCTAATTAACAATCAGCAGCTCAAAATACTGAATCATTTTTTGGTTTCTCAAAATACTACCTAATTAGTGTAGGTATTTTAAGAACTCCTATACGGTACCATCCATTAATGTAATGAACATACCACGAAGGCAGGAAACATTCGAATGAGTAAATATCTGATAACTGGGAATCTCGAAACAAAAATCTCGATATCACCAACGACTTGAACTACTAAGACTGAAACAGAGAACACGCAAGTGCCTAATGTCTATTGGAATAGATAGAGAGTTCCTTCTCACAAAACAAGGGACAAGACTACGAATGGTTTTGGACTTTATGATAGCTTTCTAACGTCGATTGACAATAAAAGATGTGCATAGATCCTCCAGAAGTCACGGCGGATTTTGAAGGATAGAGACCTATGATAAGACCTATGAAAACCGGACATTTGCTGCCCTTTCGGCGGAAGCCGTACATTTGAGGTTCAGAGCGACTTTGAATTTTCGTCAGGACAGCTAGGTGAAAAACCGGTCTGTCCGGGCCAAAACCGGACACCTGGCAACCCTGTCTGAGAGTGAGAGGTGTTGCTTTCCATCGAACTGAAGGTACTTTCCTATCCCGGTCCACAGTGATATTTGTCACTGGGCAGTTCCTTCCAAACTCCTACCTTGATGTCTTTCGATTCACCCAGCACAAGTTCCAACTAATATTCAGTTTCTCTCAAGTTTGAAGTCACAACATTGGTATCCTCATCTTAGAACTCATTGAGAGCAACCCCATTGTTTAGCTGACAACGTTTGGAGCCTTCGGGTCTACTAATTAGACAACTGCTTTTAATCCAAAGTTGGCTGTTAACTTGTTATTTTACTTTCCCAGGTTCAAACAGTAAAGTAAGTAATTTTTTTATGCACATTTTTACACTCCCATCTGTACCGGGGAAGAGTAGGCCTGTAGATTCCAAGGTTGTCAATGTCTTTTTGGAATTAGTATATAATAAGAAACATGATAAGGGATGAGTGGGGTCGGTTCAGGACGCCCCTAGTCGCATTTCCCTAATAACTAAGCATATATTATGCTTAATACTCCTCAAGTTAGGTTTCAATATTAATCCTCTTTACATCATTTGTTTGCATAGTCCAAATTTCTATTCATGAAATACTACATGATGACCTCTTGATTCCGGAAGAGTAAAGGTGGTGTCTGCAAAACATCATGATCGTCTTTGTAATTTCGAATTATCGACCGATGGGTCTCAATACACACAGAATCGTAGTTTTACGTGTTCACCTTTAAAATTAGGTTCAGTTTCTTGATAACTTCTGTCAAACAGTTCTCAACTCAAAATCCCGATTAATTCTGTTGTTCTTGTCACAACATGTGTCTTGACATTATTTAAGTGTCTGTAAATATTATTATACCTAGGTATATTATTACATTAATATAAATATTTTTTTGGCCGCTGGCAACTGTTCACAGAGTACATAAGTAGGTATCTGAAGAGAAAAAAAGTGTCCTTAATATTCATGTATGATTAAATGGAATTCAGATGAATTGATTTAATGATCTGCCCTCTACACATCTTGCTTCACGTACTTCACACAAGAGGTTGTTCAAAAACCAATGTAAAACCTACCTATCTTGTGAAAATACCAATTATATCTATCATTTTACAGTCCTTTTGTACTTCTTAATCACCACAATATTGAGTGATGGAATAGTTCGGTTTTTCGCTGGGGCAAGAAGTTTAGATTGAATATTATCTGCTGTTTTGTTTGAATATTTCCGCAGTGATTGATCTAACTAGGCTTGATGCAAATAGCTATATATTACGCATAACTATTCTCATCGTAGAATTTAACGCGTTCCTTGCCAATGAGGATTATCAGGACGCGAATTGTCGGATTGTCGAAACCTTTTGAACAAGCTGCTGAAGCTTTTTCTTCTCGTTTACGAATACATCGATGGGAAAACAGAATTGAAACTCACCAGCGCCCCCCACGCTTTACCGCTCCAAAAAGCCATAAACGTAAATATTATCTCCTCTCCCGTTTTCCTCCTTTTCACTAACACTCCCTAAAAAGTGATTCTTCCCATTAAGGTAATGGAATGGGGTCCCCTGATTTCATCCTGGAATGGTTTTCCTTGTCTCAAAGGGTTTAATCCGATAGTTCGATAAAAGAATAACCATATCTCTGTTTTTTTCCATTAAAATCTACCGGGATTCCCATATCTAACTCTCAAATACCGACTAACACCGAGGTAAAGCCATTCTGAATTTATTAAACTGTTCGATGAATGTTCGAGATCCTTTCAGTTTTGTTGAAGCAAATTCATTTCAACAAATATATACTACTCGTTTATAATATACTTCAGCGAGAGTACATTATATATTTGTACATTATATATACTTTCACCTATAGTGGTATTACTTTTTGTTTATTATTTTCACTAATGAAACTTAGTAATCTACCAAGGAAAAAACAATTGAGAGTTGCGGAATATCGCAACACCTCTTCAACCAAGTAAGTGTTTAAAGCATTCTTAAAACTAGTTTTATAGAAGGAAGTATAGTTTGGTGGTCTGGATGCTCACAAGCGAGCATCTCAAATCACATATCTTGCAGATAGCAAGAAGAGTTGTAGTTTTTCTGTTGCAGCCAATAAATAAAAGTCATGTTTCATGTTTTTGACGTAGTAATGGAGATTAAGACCGAATGTCAGCTTCCTCCGTCTACTAGGAGCAAAATGCGCTCCCGAGCTCAATTACCTGATCAGGTTGTATCCTCACTTTGCCAATCGTACACAGCAGGCCTATACGTCAATGAGGCTCCATACCAAATCTTAGCTTCTTGTGTCTATTAGGAGAGAAATGGACTCCCGAGCTCTCTCAGCTGATCACGTTGGGTCCAAACTTGTTTAATCGTACACAGAAGGCCTATAGAGGCACCATACCAAATTCCAGTCTCCTTGGTTAATTTGGAGGCTTCAAAATCAATAGAATTACGACTTCAGGGCGGCTCGCGCTGAATTTTCAAGCGCACAACCTAGCGATAAAAAAAATAAAAAAATAAATAAAATAAAATAATATTAAAATAAATGAAAAATAACCCCCCTGACCCCCCCCCCCCCCCCTCCTGTAGATTGCATGTAGGTCACAATATATAGGATATCTCAACAAAACAAAAGTCCAACTTTGTCCAATATCCAATGTCCAACTTTCCCATACACTCGCCCTACTTTGAGGCGAGCTGGGGCCATAAGGTCACCGTACGAATTAATTTCAAGAGTCTTTTTACTGGGCAAATACCCATCATGTGGCACCTTTTTGAAAAGCTTTCGCTCAAATATTTCTATTGGGAAAATAAAAAATAATCATGAAAATTCCCCATTCTACCCTTTATGGTTGATCAAAATTGATGCCGAGCTTGTAAGACCAACTAAAGCCCATTTGTGATTTTTGACCCGAGTTCCATTAGTTTTGGATTTGATTATGAGGGGGTTAAAAAAACAATTTTTTTTTTCCTGGTAGATCGCAAAGATTCATTATTGAAAATAATAAATTAAAACGGCGGAAAGAGAGAAGCTTTCATTCAGAGCTTTCACTAATGGTTGATGTATCCACATAACGTGTCAATGGAAACTTTTCAACAAGCTTCCTAGAAGTTTCTTCCAGATTAAAATGACGTCTTAAAAGCATGTCGTGACTTTCGGAAAGTTTGACGAAACGTCGTGTCAATCATTAGTGAATAATTACATAAAATAAAAGGTAAAATTCGTTTATGAGGTTGTCTTGCAGAACCCGGACTTTTCCCTTTTTTTCGCTCCATAGAAGAATCGCAGGTGTGAAAGTTTTTCGACACGACTCCAACGTAACTCCCGTTTAGTACTTGTGTCAGCACGACGGTGGGTCACGTTACGTACATTATCTGCCCTTTTAAAGGGATAAAGGGGGGAAGGGGACTAAATACGAAAATGGCCAAGCTTTTAAAACTTTACTTCCCCTCTTTATATAACATGCAGATAGGATTAACAACTCTAATGGATACTCAGGACGGGTAGGGATCTTCTCGTTCAAATTTCAGCAGCCAACTAAACTAATGCTCCCAAAGTTGGATGATTAAGGTATTCGCTGTAACGTGATTGTTGCCTTTAAATGAGTTGGAAACTGCATCGCGTCAGCAAAATTCTTTGATAAGCTTCATGGACCATCTCGAAGTAGTGGGACGGTTGGAAGGGATGGGAAAGAGAGTGAGAGAAGTGAGAGAGAACGAGAGAGAGATAGTGATGGAGAGAGAGAAAGAGAGAGAGAGTGAGAGAGAGAGAGGAGAGAGAGAGAGAGTGAGAGAGAGGGAGAGAGAGAGCGAGAGAGAGAGAGTGAGAGAGAGAGAGAGAGAGAGAGAGAGAGATGGAGAGAGAGAGAGAGAGAGAGTGAGAGAGAGGGAATGGAGAGAGAGCGAGAGAGAGTGAGAGAGGGGCGGGAGGAGGTTTAGTTCTTGCTTCGTTAGGTTTGTAATCCTTCGACCTTCAAAAGAAATCCTAGATTTTCTGAATTTTCAAGATTGCTATTGCAATGGCACTGAAATTTTGAAAAACAAACAATCGCTCATACAGTCATGCTACATGTCTGGAATATTTTTTATTGAGGAATTGAGCTTTCATTCTTGATGATACTGTTTCAATGATTCTTATTTGAGATTACTTTGTTGGGTGTTGATGAATTCATCGTTCATTTAGGATCTTAAATCTCGACTGTAATTCAACCTTTCTGGCGAAGTTTTATTACAGAGTTTATTATTCATCAAATATTTCTTCTAATTCATTATTCATTTATATAAGTACTAGCTAAGTGACAATTCCATAGTGTACTCGTACACATGCGGCAGAAAGCTAAACAGTAGATACTACGGTATTCCAAGTTGTTATATAGAGCAATAGCATAAATAGTTGTGCACTCGTTATCCGCAACGGGCATTTCATGGTTATTACGTAGCACATTGTGCGATGTAACATGGCTTCGTATCTTGTCATTTTTACACAGAAGTCCTAAAAAGGCACCAATTCAAATTCCAGCAATCGAGTTTCAACTTGTACCTAATTAGTTTTTTCAACCAAGCGTCAGCTCAATATAACCTTATCAATCTAATATCAATTGAGGTAATATGAATATGAGGTACTGGTAAAAGCTTCCCGGTTTCTTCAATCTCAATATAACCCTTGCTACGTTACAATTCTCCCGACCAACATTGCTATAGTTAATAAGGCGATTTGAATATAAATGTTTGATGATCTATCTTTACGAATAAAAACTGCTAGACTCAACCCACCAAAATTTTGTTGTTATCGTAGAATTTGTCACCTAATGTTCTTCACACGTAACCCCCCCATCCGCATTTGACATGAAAAGTTTGACGCATGTCCGGATTTTCCTTAATTACAAAGTTCTTTACTCGGGCGACGTCGTTAGGGAAAACCAAGTTCTCGATTAAGGAAAAAGTGTAGAGGATTGTACTGTAGCCTGAAACCATCCCTGGAACCCGCTCGTCAATTTGTACCCAGCCGCATGGATAAACGGTGCCACTGTTTTTTGACATTTCTAGTGAACAAACAAACAAAATAATTCATATATATCCCTCTTATTCTTATATCTATCCATATATATATCTCCAGAACATTATGAGACGAATGCAATGACGGTTTTCACATCAGCTGACTTAGCTAAGGTAAAAGCAAGAGGATCAGCGTACATGTGGGAAGGTATGGGGGCTACAACCGCGGATGGTCCTGTGGATTTACACCGCCATTGTTAGACCCATAATAACTTACTGTTGCGTTGTATGGTGGCACAAGGCAGGTCAGGTGGGAGCCCGACAAACTCTCACCAGCATCCAGCGACTGGCCTGTCTAACCATCACTGGAGCAATGCATGGTACACCCACAGCAACCATGGAGGTTCTACTTCTGTTCTACTTCTAAATGCTTCACTTCAACAATATCATAATACAATTACGTGTTGATATGGGAAATCATCATGATGGGTCTTAGGCGTAAAGGACTTTAGTTAACAAATTCAACGATACCAAAACGATTTTGGTGGGTTGAGCCGAGCATTCTATATTCGTAAAGATTTAGATTATCAAAAATTGACGTTAAAAACGCCTTATTAACTGCAGCAATTTGACGCTTTTACCAGTACCTACCTATTCCTTAAAGCTTAAAGTACGAGTATTCTCTCCTGTTCATTCAAGGGAGTTGACATTAGATAGGCTCTGGGACATCAAAAGTCGAATGAAATTATGGGCTCTTTCCTGAACAGCTGAGTGAGCTAAATTCTCTCCTTTCTCCGTAGGAAGTTGACATTTGACAGGGAGCCTCACCAGGACGAGACGAATGCAATAACGGGCTCCCACCAGTTCAGGTGACAGCTAAATTCTCTCCTATTCACCCTGAGAATTTGAAATTTGATAGGGAGCCTCTCTGGAACATCGAGAGACATTATAAAATGATGGGCTATTTTCTTGATCAGCTGAGTGAGCTAAATCCTTTTCTTTTCACCCTAGGAATGTGAAATTCTTCAGGGAGCATCTCCAGAACATTAAGAAACGAATGCAATGACGGGTTCCACATCAGCTGACTTAGCTAAGGTAAAAGCAAGAGGATCAGCGTACATGTGGGAAGGTATGGGGGCTACAACCGCGGATGGTCCTGTGGATTTACACCGCCATTGTTAGACCCATAATAACTTACTGTTGCAGGTCAGGTGGGAGCCCGACAAACTCTCACCAGCATCCAGCGACTGGCCTGTCTAACCATCACTGGAGCAATGCATGGTACACCCACAGCAACCATGGAGGTTCTACTGGGTCTACCCCCAGTGGATATCTTCATAAAAGGAGAGGCCATGATGGCCTCCCTGAGGCTGAAATGGAATGGCTCTTGGCGGACAACTCCTCACCGAGGTCATACCAACATATTGGAACTGATACAAGAACCACTACTCGACATGGTGGCCGATATCATGCCCAAAACTCTCTCCCAACCCCATCTCTACACGTCAATCATTACAAGAGAGGGGCTATGGGAGAACAAATGCTGCTCCAATGACATCATCTGGTTCACAGATGGGTCAAAAATGGAAGCAGGAACTGGCGCAGGAATACATGGGGCTAAACCCAGGTGGAACACTTCGTTTCCACTTGGGCAACACACCTCTGTATTCCAGGCAGAAATTGTGGCAATCGAGGCAGCAGCTGCGGAGAGTCTTAGGAGGGGGCATAAAAATGCCCACGTCCGCATCCTTTCTGACAGTCAAGCGTCGATAAAAGCACTAACGGCTCCAACCATCTCGTCCCGAGTGATATGGTGCTGCATGCAAACCCTCAACAACCTAGCCAAACACAACCGGGTTCGCCTGGAGTGGGTGCCGGGGCATAGAGGCATTATTGGCAACGAAAAGGCTGACGAGCTCGCGAGAAGGGGCTCCCAAACCCCATTCGTAGGGCCTGAGCCAGCAGTCGGCTTACCAAAAACCACCTTCAGAAAAACCATCAACACGTGGGTCAACCAACAAACCGCTAAAAGATGGGTCAATATTGAAGGACACACCCACAGTAAACTTATGGTGGCTGAACTCAACACCAAAATTACTGAGGGGCTACTTAGGAAAAACCGTAGGGAACTAAAAACACTGGTTAGCCTCATAACCGGTTTTGCACCCCTACGATTTCACCTACATCGCATAGGGGTCACACAAAACTCAACCCTGTGCAGACTATGTGAGGAGACCGACGAAACGGCATCCCACATAATCTTCGAGTGCCCTGCACTCACCCATCGCAGAATTGAGCTCTTTGGGGCCCAAACCCCGATGAGCTCCATTCCGAGCGAACAATTAATCAAGAGCCTACCACCCCTTATCAGGGGGCTGAGTCTCCTTGATTAAACAAAAAACTCTCAGGAAAGTACAATAAGCCAACAGGCTTCCATGCTGGGGGCTCAAAACCCCCGCCCTGAGAGTTTTTCTCTACATCTACATCTACATCTACATCCCTGGAACCCGCTCGTCAATTTGTACCCAGCCGCATGGATAAACGGTGCCACTGTTTTTTGACATTTCTAGTGAACAAACAAACAAAATAATTCATATATATCCCTCTTATTCTTATATCTATCCATATATATAAATATCAAATTATGTTTGTTTGTCCTTTTTGCGCGACCAAAATTATGAACCGATTCTGATGCTGTTTTTACAGCATGCCCATTGAACCCCACAGAAAAAGATAGGCTATTGTTGAAATTTAGCAACTTGACCCTTTCAGCCTTAAAATCACCATTTTGTTGAAAAAAAAACCGCATGTGCTTCCTGCCTCATTCTAAATGCTTCACTTCAACGATTTCATAATACAATTACGTGTTGATATGGGAAATCATCATGATGGGTCTTAGGCGTAAAGGACTTTAGTTAACAAATTCAACGATACCAAAACGATTTTGGTGGGTTGAGCCGAGCATTCTATATTCGTAAAGATTTAGATTATCAAAAATTGACGTTAAAAACGCCTTATTAACTGCAGCAATTTCGGTCGGGAAGAGAAATTGGGAGACGCTTCTACCAGTACCTACCTATTCCTTAAAGCTTAAAGTACGAATATTCTCTCCTGTTCATTCAAGGGAGTTGACATTAGATAGGCTCTGGGACATCAAGAGTCGAATGAAATTATGGGCTCTTTCCTGAACCTGAGTGAGCTAAATTCTCTCCTTTCACCGTAGGAAGTTGAAATTTGACAGGGAGCCTCACCAGGACGAGACGAATGCAATAACGGACTCTCACCAGTTCAGCTGACAGCTAAATTCTCTCCTATTCACCCTGAGAATTTGAAATTTGATAGGGAGCCTCTCTGGAACATCGAGAGACATTATAAAATAATGGGCTATTTTCTTGATCAGCTGAGTGAGCTAAATCCTTTTCTTTTCACCCTAGGAATGTGAAATTCTTCAGGGAGCATCTCCAGAACATTAAGAAACGAATGCAATGACGGGTTCCACATCAGCTGACTTAGCTAAGGTAAAAGCAAGAGGATCAGCTTAGGATTAAGAGGTATCGTTTACAAAATGAATTGCTTCATTATGAATCAAAATTATAATCCCTTACATACCCGTTTAATTCACCATTTATACGCACTACATAATTATTTATTTTCAACGTTTTCTTCGCATCAACTGAATAATAACTTTTAATGAATAAATTATTGTTATTTGTAACCATGAATGTACGAATAATATGTCAGCTAGTATATTTTAAAGGAGAAAATTTGTTCGTTTGTCGGCCCAAACGGTTACACCGGTTTCCATGCGGGAAGGCGCAAATTGACGAGCTAAGTTCCAGGGAAGGTATAAGCTGCTTTACAATTTTCTGAACTAACTCCTTCATCGAGAACTCAACTTTCCCTAATGACGTTGCCTGAGTAAACAACTTTAATGAACGCGTAGAGAACTTTCGATAAAAAATTCAATGATACCTAATAATTTCAGTATGCTGAGCCGAGAAGTTTTTATTCGTAAAAATAGATCAAATCGATCTATATCAAATCGCCTTATTAACTTTAGCTATGTTGGTCGAGGGTAGTTTTAGAGGAACTAAAGTTATATTGAGATATTTACACTGAGGGGACTCTTGGTTGAAAAATTAATTAGGTACATGTAAAAACTTGATTTGAGTTGAAGCCTTTCTGGGACTGCTGGGTAAAAACGAGAGCATACGAAGCCATCTTACATAGACAACACAACGTACCATAAATTTCTGGTTCACGTTTTTTGTTTGTAATTATGATAAATTGCCCGTAGAGGAGCACGGGTACACTGCTAGTAATATATATATATATATATATCACTTGAATAATGACTCTACAAGAGCTTCAATAAATACACATGCAAAGGATCAGCAGAATGCCAGACACCTATGTTAGTGTATGAGTTGGTTTGTAAAGAGTGTCCTGCCTTTTACGTGGGGAAAGCAGAAACTCCACTCAACTTGAGGGTGAACAACCATCGAGCATCCGTGGTTCGGTCAGACGATGATCTCCCTGTAAGCCGACATGCCATTACGCATAATTCATCTTTTGATTATTGTTTTGGCATTAAACTCTTGAAAAAAATGAGGCCCAACGACAACAAGAGAATACTTCACCAGTCGGAAAAAGCCCATAGCAACGTGATAAGTGCCTACGATCCTCCAGGACTGAATATTAGACGTTGAAGCGATATCCAAAGTTACTACAATCCTTGCCAACGTTGCAAACAGCCCAAATTAATCATTTTCTCTCGTAGTTTTGAAAAAGGCAGAAGCCGAAATATTAAAAATAGTTTTGTGTTGTAATTTTCTGTTATCTTTTCTTACCAAGTGATTTATATATATATATATATATATATATATATATATATATATATATATATATATATATATATATATGAATTTTTTTGACAACAAAATAGCAAACATGTATTTACGATTTAATGTTCCTACTGTTCGTTTCGCATTTGCTAAGAATATTATGAAACATCAACCAGTAGGCGTTATAGAGTAGGTCTATAATTTAATACAGACAAAAAAAAAAAAATACCTATTGTAGATATTACAGCACCTACCTCTAGGCAGTTTTTATTCTGGTAACAACGGGCAGAGATTAAATTATCGCTTTGGAGATATACAGTACCCGCAACACTTACATGTAGTGCGGGTTGTGGAATCTTCTCTCTCTGGTCTATATATTTCGTTGGCTTCACCAACATCATAATGTAAAGTTTCTCACTGCTTTTCCAACATTGATTCAACTCCCGTGAGTAAGAATATTGTTTTTGATATTTTTATGTCTTTGCTTTGGCACATTAAAATAAAAAACTGTCACGAAAAAGTGTCCTCGAAAAGCGTTACCTACATTTTACGATAATTTTCTAATGATTTGCGCTTACAACCGAGTCGTTGCTAGGGAAATGGTTCTTCGTCGTTTTTCATCCCACAAAATTCGTTGACCATTCGTTCGAAAGCTCTCGATTTATCCAACCATATTAGTTAACTACTGCGAAGTGCGTGGCCAACAAGCTGAGTTGTGAGCATGGTTATATGAATGATTGTTTACACACGCATGACATTCTCAAATTGATATTGTGAACATGATTGCAACCGCTTGTTAATATCTGATGATTTAATTGAGTTGGTGTTTCGATGATTTGATTCATAGCAGGTGATCCGAATAATGCAAGAACGGTTTGATTTGGGAAGCGGTGGTTAAATAATTTTAATAGGTAATTTCTATACTTTACACTCTAGGAAGCTGTAATGTACCCTCTTCAGGACATTTACTTGACAATGCTCAGGGTCCGGATCAGATGAGTGGCTCTTAAAGCTAATTTCTATGCTTTACACTCTAGGAAGCTGTAATGTTGTATGTAGCAGCCTCTTTAGGACATTTACTTAACGATGCCCAGGGTCCGGATCAGCTGAGTAGCTTGCATACGAGTCTGCAACTAAAGACATAAAATGTCTCAATGTGTTGCAGACTCGTATGCAAGCGTTTCTGATGATTATCGAATTTTTTATGCATCATGAATACCAACAAAAAATGAATATCACTGTTATAGGTGTGTAAGGTTACTTTGCGATGGGGAGGAAGATATGAGATAGGTAGGTTCGGGAAAAATCGTCTAATGTATAGTTGGAATAAGTCTGTCGTATTGGAGATAATCGGGATAAAGCGTCTTATTTGTAGGTACGTGGAATAAACCTGTCAAATGGAAAAGGAGACATCTCCCCACACATGCGCACTAATGTTTTCCGTTCACGATAAGGCGCCTCTATATCTCTATCAACACTTAGATTATATCATCACTAATTTTCAAAACAACTTCATACGAAAAACGAGAAATTTCGACCAGTGATATGCGATAAATGATGATGGTGCCCACCATTTTTTTTTTTTTTTTTTAATTATTTTAGTAATCTTTTTTAACAAGAAGTGATGATTTAGTTTATCCGTTCTACTTGTTGTACATAGTGGTCCGTCTATCGATTTCAACCAATCCATTCATTTGGAAGGCCATTACGTCCAATATTCCAGCGATCCCAAATGTTGCTGTCGGCAAACCGCATAATCCCATAACGAAAAGCGAGGTAGACATTTTGAAAACGACCCTATTGTCTGGGGTCCTCTTGTAACCCTCACGAGTGCTTGAAAACACCCGGTTTAAGGAAAGAAAGATGGTCGGATGAGAAGGACTTTTTTTCATTCTCTTTTCCCCTTACGGTTCTTCCACCTTTGTAATAATTTATGATGGAGTCCCCTAATACAATTTTACAGGAGCGCTTACACCCGTTTTACGGGGGGTGGGCAAGTTATGCCTTGTTCCTTCGCAGAGCTTGCAGATTTTCCCTGTAAAGTGACCACTCAACCTGGTCCTTCTTAAACTCAGAATACATGAGATTGAAAATTGATGTCATGGATTTTTATTTTTGGTACATAATACTGTATCTATACTTCTACTTTTATACATACTTATATCGGAGTCTGCAATACGTTCAGATGTTTTCCCCTTTTGGTAATAAGTATATATATATATATATATATATATATATATATATATATATATAATATATAATTTTATAATATATATATATATATATATATAACCCAGCATATTTACTATACAAACTATAGTATAGTAACTTGTGGAAGGGGATCTAAGCGTATACTATTTTTTGACAAAAATAGGTAAATTCATAGTTTGGTTAATTACAATTTTAAACGTTTCAGTCGCACCGTCCGCGATTTGAAATCATTTGTATCACCTGTCATTAATATTTCAAATGAAATTATTAAAATAATGTGATCAGTCCACATTATTTCATTGGATTAATATGTGGGGGAAATGAATTTTGAATAACGTTCACAATATTAAGAAGAATTTTGGCCTTTTTAGCGATCCTTGAGCACATTATTTTATCTTTTTTAAACTAATTTTCGTGCACTATAATAATAAAAGTTCAAATTCATGACGAATGAACATTTCCTAAGCAATTTTTCGCTATAACTTAATTATTGGGTATTTTTGACATTTTATGTCTTTGCTATGGCACATAAACTAAAAAAACGTCACGAAAATTGCTCACGAAAATATTCTGATGATTTCCGCTTACGACCGAGTCGTTGCTAGAGAAATGGTACTTCGTCGTTTTTCATCCCACAAAATTCGTTGACCATTCGTTCGAAAGCTCTCGATTTATCCAACCATATTAGTTAACTACTGCGAAGTGCGTGGCCAACAAGCTGAGTTATGAGCATGGTTATTTGAATAATTGTGTACACTCAGGTGATCAATCTCAATAATTGAAATTGTGAACATGAATGCAACCGCTTGTTAATTTCTGATGATTTCGTTGAGCTGGTGTTTCGATGATTTCGCTGGTGATCCGAATATTGCGAGAACGGTTCGATTTGTGAAGCGGTGGTGAAATCATTTTAATAGGTAATTTCTATACTTTACACTCTAGGAAGCTGTAATTTCGTATGTAGCCTCTTTAGGACATTAACTTGACGATGCCCAGGGTCCGGATCAGATGAGTGGCTCTTAAAGCTAATTTCTATGCTTTACACTGTAGGAAGCTGTAATTTCGCAAGTAGCCTCTTTAGGACATTTACTTGACGATGCCCAGGGTCCGGATCAGATGAGTGGCTCTTAGAGCTTGCATACAAGTCTGCAACACATACGAGTCTGCAACTAAAGACATAAAATGTCCCAATGTGTTGCAGACTCGTATGCAAGCGTTTCGTTTTATGGCCAATTTCATGTGTTTTTAATTTGATCTTTGAGCACTTCCTGAGTTTTTATGTTGTGTAGGGGCGTATGGGAAGACGGTTGCCTGAGCGAAAAAGTAAAGAAATTAACATTACCGTTTTTTTTTTTTTTTTTTTTTGAAATTTATAAGTTTAACACATTTTCAGTTTTTTTTTAAATTATGTTTTTCGGAAATTTGGCCCATTTCTATGCACGTAATTTATGCTCTTTATAGGATGTGCGAGGGCTTCAGGACTTTAATGTGAAGAGTTAAACCCGATAGTCTTAAGACACAATCAGCTGGATGTGGCTCAACAATCCTGTACGTCCACATTACAATAACTGAAGGCGCTATTCTACCCATCTGAATCAGCTGACACTTTAAAAGCGAGCACAGATGCACTGAAATCGTCGAAATATAGAAATTTTGAGATGTATAATGTTAGTTTAAGCCATTCTCAACGACATACTATGTCATTATGAAAGCACGATGGTTGCGTCAATGGTGAGTCACCGATAAGTTTGTTCTTACTTTTCTATACAGTCTAAAATTCACTGAATATAGTGAGCAATAACAATACAATTTATGTGAATATATGACTTGTTCTGTTGTTACTTACACCAGTACCAGGTTTAAATGTGCACTCGTTCGTCTGAATTCATATTATATTCGGAAGTACCTACTGGTCTAAATTCAAGTTTGGCTGAACTCTAGAAAGCCTAAACTTCAAATTATAATGAAAGACTATCCTATTTGATGTTACAAATCGGTACAGACGGCGAGCAAAGGAATATGGGAATAGGGAAGTTGAAAGTAAAGGGTCTGAATAAATATATGGTTGAGTAATCAAAGGGCCGCCCTCTTATACATGAGGAAAACAGCGACCCCGGGAGTACTGCTGGGGCAAGGAGGTCTGGTAGGTGTGGGAGAGGCCGTAGAGTAGGTACATCTGCCGTATGACAGAAAAGACGAGAGTGGAGGTGGGCCACCTGTGGATCACATCCCGCCCCAAAGCTGTTTCATACGGTTTCCCCCAGACGGAGGCTTGAACAAACGGTCTCACTGAGGGCAGGTACACAGCACCCTTTAACGCTAATAAAAGGGTTGTTTTCCGCCTTGGAACTGAGGATTTCCGGGTGGTGTAAATCCCCTTGCATGGACCTGAATCCTAACTAAACGGAGGCTGCCTATTCGGCGTGATCTTGAAGAGGCAATCGGATGTTCCTTTTGAGAGAACAACGTTATTAGGTCACCACCTTGGAAAGCTTCGTGTGATTCGGGTACATTCTACCTCGTTTTCAATTAGAGAAATGAAATAATCTTGGAAATGTATTTCCGGGGCCGTTCTAAAATACAATCAGCAAAAAAAATATATATATATATATATAAACATTTAAATTTCAAATAATATATATATATATATATATATATATATATATATATAAATTATTTTTACATGATATTCTGAACGTTTGAAAATAATTCTTTGAAATTTGAATGTTTATAACAGTGTCAAACCTCTTCTCAAACTTGCCATCTCCGTTAGGGTTATGGAGGGTTATGGGCGCTAGAAGTTGCCAACGGCAAACGCAGAGAGGTTGACAGCACATTATTCTTCTAATGGGGATCCGAACTAACAAGGTCTGCCGCTAGGAGTGGTAGGGGACAAATGACCTAAGGAACATAGTAATTGACATGACTTTCCCCTCGTTGATACCATGCGTCGCCCATTTTCGCTCTACAATTCGTTCCGCTCACCATCAATCTCATCAATACTGGTCAAAAATGAGAATTACATTATCAATAAATAAATTATTGTAATAAAGGAACAACAAACAAACAAAAATTGACAAACAACAAAAACTCCTTATAGCCCTTACATGCAACAAAAGAATAGCAGATCGGTAAGGTCATTGTTTACGTGCTGCACTCTATCTCGAGCTTATCATGTTCGGAGCTCCGTTCTACTCATTTTTCTCAACCAATCACTAGTAAACTAGGTACACCACGTACTAAACTAGGTACTACACCTATCAAGGATGTTTATTTATTCAATTTGAATGGTGTAGTTATGATTTTTATATACCATTGCTCGGTGTGGTGGTTGTGGTCCCTACGATGTCGGGCTAGTTGTAGCAGAGGGCTCTGTCGCGGTTTTTCCAAGACGTCCTTTCGCAAAATGACGTTTTCCGATTGCTGGGGACAGTTTTTCTCCCACACCGTAGGTCTGATAGGGTTCACATTTTTACATGGTGTTGATTGACGGTTTAGAGAAGGGTCCGCGCCAAGGATATCATTATATTCCTCAGAACGAACCATACTATTTTATTTACAGAAGAAAAACGTGTACAATTTTAACTCAGAAATCTGAAAGGTCACATGAAATTGAAAAATTAAAATTGTCAAAAATCCTTGGCACGGATTTCTCAAAAATAGTATCAAGAATAAAGTGCAGAAGTTTGAGTGTTATAGCTATAATTAAAACAACTGAACATCCCAAAGATTACTTTATTTTCAAAACCAAAACTTACTGTTTTTAATTTATAATTTACGTTTTAACCGTCCAAATTTAGCCAAATTTTAATGGAGCTACTCTGAAAATGTTCTAAAAACACTATAGAAATTTTAAATCATTCCTTCCAGAATTAGGTATAGATTTTGTGTGAGGTGGGAGCAAAGGAGCGCCGAAATCGGTTGTTCGGCTGGCAGAGTCCCGGTGGCAGAGAGGAAACACCATCTAGAATGAAAAAAAGCCCCCTGGACCCCCCTATTGTTTAATACTATGGAAACATGTAGGGGATTTTGCTCGCTTCACTCGCTCGGTGTGGCTGTATAGATGGGATGGTCTTTTACTGTCGAGTGGGACTTGTAGAATGATTTCAAACGGTAGATCACTAGGGGTAGGTGTAACGTGTGTAGGGGATGTTGCTAGCTTCGCTCGCTTGGTGTGGTGGGGGTGGAAAATTTGAAAATTGGTCACAATCCCTTTCAATTGACAATCCCAAGGGAATGGCGAAAAAATCAAATATTATAAAAGGTAATATCTATGTAATATCTAATATATATTGCCGTTGGATTTACAGTAGTCTTTGGGTACGCGCAAACATCAATTTCTTATAACATCGACTTATCAATCATTTCGACTCGCACTTTGTTCTTCTACTAATTCTATATGTCCATGTTACAATGTGTGAGGAATTTGTACTGACCACCTAACTTGGCAGACTTTTTTTCTGCCGGAAATTACTTCAAATTAAATCTTATAAAACTACCTATGTCGAACCACGAAAAGTTCATCAGGTTTAATTAAGATAGGCCTTTTATCTGAGTAGAAGGGCTCATCAAAAAATAGGATCATAACGCACTAAATGTCACGTAACGCGGATTTTGTCCCATTTTCGGCCGGGTTATGATGGCAATAACATATTCCATGTTGAAATCGTTTAGAAAAAATGTTTAAAAACCTGTCATTTTAAAGCTCGCTATGATTTCCGTTGAATTAAATTGTTCATTTCAAGTGCCACTAGAACGTGAATGGAAACGTACTCTGATTCCACACGTACGTATCAATTCCAGCGATCATGTTATACTTTAGTAGGATATCGTTCCGATCTCTTTTCTTAAAGCCGCGCCAGATAACGTCTTCCATCGACCTACGTGATCTGCATGAACGAAGCGCGGACCACTCCAACCCCGTTCCCTCTACGAGGATAAACTTTATTTCTCTCGCGGTGCTTTTATGGGTTGACACGTTATGAATGGGCAGAGACGAAGGATAAAAAGGTGGGCGTCCCCTGATAGCTTCCCACCACAATCGATACGTCGCATAGGGTTTGACAGGAGTGTCACACGTAACGGCGAAGAAGTAGCTGAAAAGGGAAACCAAGAATCAGGAGGAGAAAAAAGATGCCTCTCCTGAAGGTTTTTTGGTTTTTTTTTCGGACAAGCAGGCGTTGAAAAGGCTCTGTGATAGTGTGATGCTGCGGACCAACCCATCAATGGCGACTGATAAAGTAGACGCTCTGCATCTTTTCGCGCCGTGTTACGCCTCTCTCTCTTCCTCTACAAACATTCTTTTCCTCTTTGCCAGTTCTCCTTCCGACGATGCTTTCCAAGGGCTTTCGCTTTTCCCTATTTTCACCCTAATGGCGCCTGCTACACTCCATCATCCCCGCTCTGTTCCATCCCAAGATAGGTTTTCGCTCTTTAAAAGGCAAACCTCGTTAACAACCCTACTATCCCTCCCCTGCCACTCCATCTACTGATTTTGAATCTCGATAAGAGCACGTTTCAGCCCGGAATGAAGTTACTCTTTTGCAAATGGGTTTCTAGAATGAACATCTTCCTCGGGTTTATTAATTTGATAACTATTGAACGCGAACACTGAGAACTGTTTTCTTCGCCCAACGATTCCGAAACGCGGTTTGATTATTATTTCATTGAGGTAGTTTCAACTTTAATGGGGAAGTTCTGAAATTGTAAACGCCTTTGAATTCTCTGCTGCATCTCAAGCTCAATTATTCAACTCAGTGGATATCAGTATTAAATAATCAAGAACTCTATCAAGCACGTACCTAGGATTCCTTAGAGAGCTTACGGTGTAATTTATTGAATGGTTTTAGATGCATTTTTCCACAAACGTTCTTTCAACTCTGACTCTGTGGTATATCGGCACCATGTGAAAATTATGTGTGCGACCATTATTTGGTCATAGTATTCAAGTATTATAGTACTTATTTCAAGTAGTAGTTGTAGTTTATTGTTTCACTGGTTATTGTCTTTTATACAGTATTTTGATTCAGTCATAAAAATAATAGTTAACTTAGTTAATTAACATAGTTAATAATAGTTAGAACTTTTTTTTTCGTGTCTTGAAACGTCAACCAACACATTTTGAAGGAAGGAGGCGAGTTTTTATTTTATTTTATTTTATTTTTTCTTGGTCGACTACGAAAGATAATTATTGAAAATAACAAACCAAGTACGAAAGAGACTTGTTTAAACCAAGTTTGATCCCTCCTGTTTAATTATTTTCAATAATGAACCTTTGTAATAGACCAAGAAAAAAAATCTTAACCCCCCCCCCCCCCCCCTCAGAAGTTGTTGTTTTACGTTTCAAGATGCGTACACTCCAAAAATAGAAAAAAAAAAAAAAAAAAAATCCGTCCGTACGCCGTTAAGCGCTTTTCTCCAAAACAACTGGGTTTATGAAATTTGGCGCAAAAATCATACATCGGCCGGGGATGTGCTAGTAACATCGGCATCACTTTTAATCAACCCTAAAGGGTGGTAATTAAAGGCCAACATATTCAAAAATCGAGATCTCAAAAACTTTCAAGATAACAGTAATCATTTCTTGCTTGTCAATGATAAATTAAATCCCAAAGAATCAATTGAAACTATCCGCAACGCTGTAGGCTGAACCGTTCGTTTTCTATGAGGAGTAGAGTAGAAAACGTCATCGAAATAAACTCCGGATTTCCTTCTAGGCGCGAGAAGGTGATGTGCTTCTAATAATGACGTGATTCGGTGGCTCATCCTGTGTCCTGAACGACTCGTGATCAGATGCGAGTAGCGTCGCCACTGTTCGTTTCCAGTCCGCGGCTGTACAAATTTTTCTTTCTGGTTAATTTGCAAGATGTTTCTTCTTCACAAAGGTCTATTTTCTATTTGTATTATTGAGTTTATCGTAACTTCAGTCACCTACGGATCATCATTGAATTTTAGTTAGGTGTCTTATTTTATCTCATTAATTTCGATTCGTGGATGCCTCTATCGATGTTGATTTATACCTGTGATATGTATCTACTATTATTCTTAGATTTCAGCTCTTGCTATGTTTTTTAAAGGGGCGAATAATGTGTATTTATGATTTTTTTAATGATATCAATGTCTGCATGTTTTGCTTGTCAGATAAATATAACCCAAATAATCGTCATCCGCAACGCTGTACGTTGAACGGCTATTTTCTCTAATCAACCTACTGAAATACATTAAGTAATTGTAATTAATCTGCAAAGAACAAGCATCGTGTTTCAAAACAATATGCAGTGTATGCAAACCATTTACTTGATGAGAAGATGACTTAGTCATAGATCATTTTGTTCCTCAACTTTACTATAAAGCGTAAAATTATGGGGTTCTGGTGCTGTAATGCAGTGACCCCTATTGCGGAGCGTGAAGCCCCGAGTTTCTATAATAAATATACTAGGTATAAATGGGGTGTAATAATTACGGACCAGTTTTCTACGTAGAAGGGCTATCTAATATAGAAATAATAAACCTTTGTCCAATAATTTGCAGAGTTCCCCCCCCCCCCAAGTCGCCGCGCCTCGCACATCTTTTCGCCTTTGCTTTCCCGGCTCTCTTTTGTCATACGTATAATTTGAGTCTGTTTTCATGGAGCTAGAAGTTTCTAGTTGCATTCTATCATCATTCGAGTATTCCATTTTAGTAACAATCAAAAAGAAATTAGTTTTGTTCAGTTTAGATTCTGGTTTTTGTTGGTTTTTGGTCAGTTCCGATTTGATGGGGCCCGATTTGTGCATTACTTGACTATAATTTTCAGTTCTTTCCAATATTGTCTTGTTCTATACATAATTTTTTGTCTGCCAAGTGACCTCAAGATTTAAGTATATAGCATTGTATAGTATAGTAGTAATTTGTTATCATGCTATAGATTGATTCCCATATCATAGAGCAAGCCGCAAAGCTCTTGTAACAAAATTTAATAACCCGGAAAAAGTTTCCTATTTTATTTTGAGTTTCAAGGTAATAATTTGACATTTGCTAAATTGTGTTCTATAATAATAATAATAATTAACCTCATATAATAAAGCGCTGTTCTATTTTATTAGTTAGTCTTCAAGTTCTCAATAATTTCGGAATGATCTTCAGAATCCCCGGAGAGTGCGCTTGAAAAATTCAGGAGCGTAATTCTTCTTTACCATTCTCCTTTTTTCCAGAAAGAAGTTGCTCAAGGCCTTTTAACTATGCAAAATGGGAATCGAATGACTGTAACTTAAGAGGATCTGTAAAACTGAGATTGCGGTTTAAAAGGTGCCTGACAACCTTCCTCTCTCACGTATTTAGGCAGAAGTGTGCGATCGAGGCCTCTAAAGTTGGGAAGACGAGTGGGGTAGGTTGTAGCGTGTGGGAGCACTTAACCATTATAAAGACATTAGATCGAAGCGAGCTGGTGCATACCTTTAGCACGGGTTGTGGGGTTGGCTTACATTAGCCGGGACAAGTGAGGAGCTAACGTAGGACGCTTTACCATAATACGCGGCGATATCGGAGCTAAGTGTTTTCCCAGGCTTGCTCTAATTTCAGAAGGCAACGCACCGTCAGCTCCATGATGACCCGAAGTTGAGCGAATTAGACGTAGGTATGTAAATGATGCCGAAAACTTCGATTATATTCTGTTCGTTATTGTTAAGTGACGTGACCGCTTTAAGAGTTTAAATCAAAGCTGAAAAGCTGATGTTATTCGCCTTGGATTTGATTATTAGGCATTCTTTCATTCAAGTATAACATCAAGAAGGATAAATTATGGAAAGAAAAATCACCTTGCGTGAGGCTTTACACTGGTACTATTCGAACATGACATCTATGGGTGCTAATGGTGATTTTCTGTATAAAACTACAAAAATTCCTTTTATTAGCAAGCTTTTATAAAAGATGAAGCTAAAAACTGAAATTTGAAATTATTTTCACCCTAAAATTTTAGAGGTATTACAATAGCTTCATTTTTAGTACAAAAATTCGCTAAAATCGACGCTATCTGCAAAAAATTGTCTAAAATCCTCAAATTAGTTTGTGTTGCAGAATAGGTACCTAATATTCAATAAATTGGCTTTGTTGCAGTAAATTTTATACTCAAAGTGCTCCTATGAGAAAACGTCTGCCAAGTTGGGTCGGTAGTTTAGCTTCCTCGCATATTATAACATAGACATATAGAAAAGTTGAAAAACAAAGTGCGAGTCTAAATTATTGATAAATCAACTTTATAAGAAAATAATGTTTGCGCATGCGCACAGACTACTACTATTTATGTGACGGCAATGAAAGTTGTAGGAGACCGTCTGAAGATTAACCCTGAAAATTTCTTCGAAATCGTTCCATTACACTCGGAGTTTTGCCAGTGTCAATTGATATTAGTTTCGCGCATGCGCAATGTCTATTACTGGACCAATTGCGATATAATTTATAGAGCATTTTTCTAGAACACGTACCCACTTACCTATCGAGTTTGACGAAAATCGGGCCAACACATGATATGAAATCGACGTTATTAGGGTTAACAGGATAGAATTTAGGTCACTCAGCTGATTAGGAAAGAACCCATAATTTCAATCCTCTCTTAACGGCCCAGAAAGTCTCCCTATCGAATTTCAACTTCATAGAGTGAAGAGTAGAGAATTTAGCGGATACGGCTGATCATGAACGAGCCCATCATTTCAATCGTGACCCAGAGAGTCTTCCTAAAATTTCAACTTCCTAGGGTTAACAGGATAGAATTCAGCTCACTTAGATGATCATGAAAGAGCCCATAGTTTCAATCGTCTCTTAATGACCCAGAGAGTCTTCCTATCAATTTTCAACTTCCTAGAGTGAACAGGATAGAATTCTGCGGACTCTTCTGATCATATAAGAATGACTCAGATTTTGCGGTGTATCTTATCACTGCTATGTCAAGTTGTTTTAATTATTTATCATCAGCGCAGCGATTCACCACTAGCTCAATAAAATCATCAAAATTAACTAGCGGTTGCAACCATGTTCATAATATCAATTATTGAGAATGATCATCTGTGTGTAAACAATTATTCAAATAACCATGCTCATAACTCAGCTTGTTGGCCACGTTCTTCGCAGTAGTTAACATAATATTGTTGGATGGATCGAGAGCTTTCGAACGAATGGTCAACGAATTTCGTAGGATGAAAAATGACGAAGTACCATTTCCCTAGCAACGACTCGGTTGTAAGCGGAAATCATCAGGAATTGTTGCAACACATTTTCGTAACGATTTCGGTTGGAGATGCCAAGGCAAAAACACATTCTGTGTTAAAACATGATTCTACTTATTCTCATTGGCATGTTGCCGTCAATAAATTGTCGGAGCCTACATACCTTATAATATGTAAGCAATGTCGGTCAATTTATATTATGTAATTGTAAGAATACTCAAGATACTTTTCTGAAAATATGAAATTTTATATACCTGACGATTAGATTTGATTTGCTGACGTGTTTTGTGTTCGTGTTCCAGGGCACGGCAGAAGTACCAGTGGCACACTTTGAACCTCAGGTGGCGATGCTCTGCCACTCGAAAGATGACGCTTATCACAGCCAGTATATGACTGAGAGCGGGCGGTGGGCGACGGACACGACGCACAAGTTTACTTGCCCGAAGGAAAAAATGGACATATTAGACTACTGTAAAAAGGTGAGTCATAAATGTACTGTTCTTCGTGTGTGTTTCATTAGCTTCTGCTACATATATTTATGTACTTCCACCTTCTACCTATTGATATCCAGATACCCAATCTGTTCCTTCATTAATGCTACCGTTTTTCGAAAATGAATGGAATGAATTGTATGGAAGAACCTAATGGTAATGATTTACGCTAAGTATTCCATATTACACACTGTTTCCTCTCAGTTTTCAACTAATGACAGAACCGAGATTTGGAGAGTCGAAATCTGTAACATGTTCCTTTCGTATTGATGCACCAATGAACTTAATTCTGTAATGTCTTATCATACTTTTGATCGACGCACGGTGCGTAATCTGAGCAATTTAGTTGAAGGGAAATCAAACCAGTAATGCAGCATGATCGTATGAGCGAATTTTCGTAAATTATCGTATTGTATAGTGTTAATTTGTTTTCAAATTACAGCTTAATTGTTTTCAATCAAATGAAATGGTTAGCTATTAATTTTATGGCAAAAAACGTATTTTATATAATAACCTGCTATTCAAAAAAGAGGTTTTGGATTTTTAGCTATTTTTGCAGTTTTTTCGATTTTTCAGCAAATTTTAATTAAATTTAAGTACATTTTTAGCATAATTTTGTAAATAAATGTTTGAATGTTATATTTGATAGGTGATAAACTTTAATTGAGCATTATTCTGCAAAAATATATATAATTTTAACGATTTTTAGACTTTTTAAGTGCTTTTTTTTTTTTTTGCACATTTTTTGTAATCTGACCAATTTAATGTGCTCAATAAGCGCTAGCCAACAAACTCATCCTTTCTTTTGGAAAGCTTGATTTTTCGGCGCAAGAACTGAATTCTTATCTCTATCCTAATGAGAGTTACATCTGAAAAGTCACATAAATATATAAAAACACACACACACACATATACATGAAAAAGTTTTTAACCCTCGGATTCGTTTCCGAATGCTTCAAAACGGATTTCGAAGAAGTAATTTTTTTAAGAAAATCGATCTCCAAACCTTCAAGGAAAGAACGATTCTTTTCGGTCTTTATCAGAAAATGAAATGAGTACTTCTCAGTTGCAACAAAACAGGCAAGTGTGATGTATCTTCGTTTTACACGTGTATCTTGTAACGTAAATGAAACGTATTTATTCAAATTTTTAGACGCTTGGTTTTGTTGAGGTTGGAATAATAAGTATACCTATTTCGTTTTCGTAAAATAGGCTTTTTAAAAAAGCACCAAAAAACACCTGTCTCGTCTTCTCTCCAACATCTATATTTATATAAAGGGGCAACCATAAGATTGCTTTCGGAGCTGAAGCTGAATCTTTTGCAGTATGGAAGAATATAAGTATTGCAATTTTTAAAATAACATATTCCAAAATTTGTTTCATGGAAGTCCGTTTGTAGAAGTTTATAAATTATCTCTGTATATGAATAAAAGTTGATATATATACATACTACAAATCAGAAACAGCTGCTTCAAAATATGTGGAATGAATCTTCATCCACCCTCAGTTCACCTAGACTGGATTTCTCCCGTGTGTCAACAGATTTTGCTGAGCAATGTCCGATCAGGCATAAAAGCTCATACCGTCCTTGAGCACAACTGGATCCTCTACTTGTGTTTGATGCGATACATCTCTCCTCGTCAATCATCTGCATTGATTTGGAGCTCTAAAATATGTAATACATTATAAATATGGAGGACTGGAACAACCACCCAGGGTAATGTTTTTGTCGGCTCGAACACTCACAAAAACACCGTCGAATGCCGAGGGTTTCTCGCATCGAACGGTCTGGCCGGGCGGTTGAAATCACAAGACCAGAGAAACCACTGGACGGAGTTTTTTTGCGCTCCCAATTACGACAAAAACGAACGACCGAATTAACGTCCAAATATGAGTCGAATGGGACCAGTCGGGCAGTTGGTGAGGGGTGTGTGTAGGGGTGGAATGGTGGAGGGGGTAGCGGTCATTAAAAAAATGCGTCCTTCAGCGAGTAGGTGGGGGTGGGGGCTAAAAAATGTCATGGACCATTAAGGAGGTTAGAGTCCTCTCCGGGGTTTTTAAATTGAAAAATAACCGCCATGTATGCCATTTGCAGAGAGCGCTAGTGATGGTCAGGGAAAGAGGGAAGGGAGTATAAAACTGTGCTCGACACTGCAAGGGGTTTAAAGTGCCCCAGTGGGTTCCCGACAAGTCCTTTCCGCGATTAAGTTTTTCCTTCCTCGACTCCGTGCCCTGTTGGTGGCATAAAATTGAAAAAGCGATTCTAATTCACCGAAAACTTTAACTGCATATAGCGATGGATTTGCCTAAAATTCCAAATTCATGCTACGCATCTAGTCAAAGGAACATGATTGATATTCATTTTTATTCATTTATTTATTAGTGAACGGGAATTTCGAGTAACAAAATAACATTTTACATCATGCAGTCATGCAAATAGTGTAACAAATAACATTTCTTCCACGATATATATATCAGATATGGACATAACTATGAGATATGGTTATAAGAAGATCTCAAGTAGATCAGTACTCACGATGTGAGTCATATGAAAGTGCATTTTCTTGGAAGGAGGTCCGCGTGAAATAGACGCTTCCTGCGTTGAATAAGAGACAAAATGGCTTTGGAGCTCACTCAGCTGTTCATTGACCTCTCATGCATCAGTGGCCCCTGATACATCTTTATGCTCGCCATGTTGCACATCACATCCATACCAAGTTTCATCAAAATCCGACATCGTGAAGTGGCATTTGAAACGATTTTAAGAGGACATACATATATACATACATCAACGGACAAAGTGAACACAATAGCTCATTTAAAAAAAATTTTTTTTTTAAAGAAAATGCGCTAAAGATACAATAATATAAGTACTAAATATAAATACTAAGTTAATATCTATTTGATAGTAATGACAAATATGCACGAATAACAAATTAATAAGACAGAAAAAGGCAGATGAAATTATTTATGATTTATATTAACTGTGCAATATAATTTGATTGGAATTGAAATTATAATGTTGAGTCTACAGTGACATCTGAAAGCGCCTAAGCATGATCATGTTTACGTAAGTGTTGCATTTAGAAGCTGGATGGATGATTTTTTTTTAAAACATGGAACATGTTTTTGTCATCATAATCCGGCCAAAAATGAGACAAAATTACCGTTACGAGATATTTGGTGTGTTTTCTGATAAATTCCGCTTATAACCAAATCGTTGCCATGGAACTGTATCTTAGGAATTTATCGCACAAAAATCGTTCGCCAGTCGTTAAATTTTGCAGTTAATTATATCAACGACCTGTCGTGGATTATCCACTCTTAATTATATCTTATCTATAATATTGTCTTACCAACAATATTAGTGGCTCCTGTGAATCTCTGTAGGAGCAGATCTATAAATTGGTGGCTCCTAACGCAATTTACCATCGTCTACCTTGTCGATTTGTTACGTCACGTTGACAAGTGGGAACCATAACAATAATGGTTTTTGCGATCTACTTGGCGCAACCAGGTGGGTGGTTCAAAATATCTTGGTAGAATTTTAACCATTTCCACATTTTTCATGGTTATCCGTTGCCATGACTTTTTCGGAATCAATGCATCACGATATTGAATAAAGACAGTTTTCTATTCCTCTGAGGCTTCTTGCGGAGACTTTCCAGTAACGAATATAGTTGTCGTGATCCGGAGAAACAACTATACGTAACTATACATTTTTAATGGCTGTGTAACGTTAAGTCGAATGGTGTTTTCATCGAAAGATTTCCGAAGGAGCCTTCAACCCACATGACATCCACCGCAGTTCACGGGGTCTTAAGTGCCTTTTTTCGCTCAAAGTTTTCCTACAAACCCCAGACCGGACTCACTCACCTCATGAGAAGAACTCCAACTACATTAACTTTTCCTAAGAAAGTGGCTCAGGGAGGTGAGGGAAACCGATCAACCCATCACATCTCAGGCAGTGAGGTGGGCAGGATTTCTATCGACACTTGTGTCACGGAAAGAGAATCCTACCCTTGACTCTCTCTTTAGGGTTTTTTCTTATTTTCTCTGATTTATTTTCCTGTCTCGTACTACTTAACTTTTCAACCTTCTAATGGAGAAACCTACCTCTTCTTAGTGGCCTGACCACTATGGATCTAAAAGCCCTACTGCGAAAACAGACACTAGGTCTCAACTGAACGTCACTAACCTGGATTATTAAAAATTGATAATTTCGTGGGTTGCGGCATATTTTTACTTGTATTCGAAGGTTCTCACATGTTTTCAAGAAATGTGCTAAAAGTTCGTTTGAAATATTCAATATTTTATATCACAACTGCAAGATAATAGGTACGTTTGCTAGAGATAGGGCGGAAAGTAGGACCAATGTTAGTTGAACTCTCTTTCGTTCGAACTTTATTCCTTTTTAAATCTGCATATAGACTTCACTGAACATTACATACCTTCACATACATAAATACCGGTATAATCTCAGTTTTCTGTGATTAATCTACAGCCCAACATCTCTAATGACCGTATTAGACGAAACTGGTTTGATGAGCTAAAATATAACAATACATTATATTAGAAAGCTTCATTAAATGATGGATACTGTTGTGGAAATAACGTCAGACCAGGTTGATCCATGAAGAAAATGTCGCTTCTTGTGTAAATCGCTCTTATTTTGTTGCCTATGGACACCAACGAGGATGCTAACGGCGCTGTATGCGAGAAACTATTTATCTGGTAGATAATTTTATCAGCTAGATAATTTGGTATTGATAAACGACTCACATTCTTTGCCTTGAGTATAGCGCTATGTACGATGTAGCAATCCTGCAGTAAATTCGTAAAGTAAACTGTTGTAGTAAATTGATAAACCGGCCTTAGTCTCATGCCTCTCTCATTTCACTTTCACTTCCTGCACTAGGTCATGTGGTTTCTAACGCTTAAGGGGTTCCTGTGTAGTGAAAATCGGTCAAAAAACTGATTTTGAGTTTTTGGTACTGAAAAAAACTAGAGATTCCGCTCAAAATTTTGGTATATATATATATACTTTGAATGCCTATGTCAAAAATATTCATCAAGCTACAAGTACTCGCTCCTCACAAGTGATCTTCGCGTGGTGTTTCACTCATGCATCCAACTAATACTACCCATAACCAGCTGACTGGCTTTCACAAATACCCACTCTTTAAAGTGGAGGAATTCTGAAGCAGTCGAACAAGGTTCCCCAATCAGCCACTAGAGTAGGTTGGAGTTGAATACTCTCCTGTTCCCATGTCAGAAAAGTGACATGGCGAAATATTAGAATTTATATAGTTTTGCTTTATATCTGTTAAATTTTCTTGAAAAACGTATACAAGCATACATAGTTCAGTAGAACCAGTTAGGATCTATATATATATATATATATATATATATATATATATATATATATATATATATATATATATATATATATGAAACAAAAAGAAGGAAACCCAGAAATACACAAATAATAAGATAACTCTTTTTAGGATTGAGATAAATATTCCGTTCTTGCGCCAAAAAACCAAGCTTCCCAAACGACAAACGAAAGGATGAGTTCGTTGGGCAGCACTTTTTGAGTACATTAAAAATTGTTAAATTTATATTTTTTGGCAGAATATTGCTCAAATAAAGTTTTTTATCTGTAAAATAGAACATTCAAAAATTTATGTACAAAATTAACCTGAAAAATGTGCTTAAAATTCATTAAAATTTGTTAAAAAATCAATAAAAACTGCACACAAAAAAACTAAAATTGAAAACCTAAATTTATATAGGAAACTATTATATGGAATACGTTTTTTGCCATAAAATTAATAGCTAAAATTTTCCTTGCACTCAAAAAGCTCAAATTTCAAAACATCTTAACGTTATACAATACGATAATTTAAGAAAATTCGCTCATACGATCATGCTGCATGACTGGAAGTTTTATTAAAATTTTAGCGTTTTAACAAACAATTTACCCGTTTTTCTATAATTGTTACTGACCTCCTTTCTCGCCACTGTCCCTCGCCTTCTGTGTGCATTGCGTACGCTACATCCGCGCCATGCCTGAGCCAAGTCTCTCCCTGACATCCGTTCTGTGTGAATTGGGCCTACAGCCCCGTTACTAACGTCCCTTCAAGGTCAAGTACTCTTAGGGCCCGTTTGGGTGATGTTAAGGGCTCGTCTGCCTATAGTGGTCTCCAATATCTCTCTATTCAGACAAACCTCACACAGAAGATGAAAACTGTTGCCAAACTTGAAATTACGACTCCGGGTATTTTGCACCGTAAAAGAAACAAGTGACGCGTATTGACGCTGAGCGGAATTTGTTTCGAATCCCGAGCAAACAGTTCGACCGTTCTCGACCTCACAAATTGACATCACCTGAATAACTTTCGAGTAAACTTTGGGGAGGTTGACGAGCGAGAACGGAAGTTTAACCGAAAGGGTTTGCCTTTCCCAAACGTGTTTTGTTACCTGTTAGCTACGGGTGAGGTGAACATTGATTTTTTTTTTTTTTAGAGTTTGGCGGAGAGGGAGGAACAAGTTTGTAATGCTACACGTAAAAACTGTCGTCCTCTTTTCTCCATTTCCAGCAATAAATTCTTCTCAAACAAATCGAATTTGCAGAGAGGCTTACTATATTTTTATGAAATGCCTACTTTCTTTCTGGAACTATAAAGAGTTAAAATGGAATGAACTGGCAATTTTTAATTCCAAATTTTAAAAAATTTCGGCTTAGCTCTAAATTTAGAAAGTTCCAGTAGCTCAAAATGTACTCATGAGTGAGTTTTTATACAATTTGTTTTAGCGAATTTTCTTAGCGAAAATTAAAATATTGCAATGGCTTGGAAAATTTTAAAATCAAAAAGGAAAGTGTTAAACCGTATTTTAAGCTTAATAGCCTGATTGGAAACATAACGGTGGTGGTGGTTGGGATCATCGAACTTGAATTTCATGATATTGGAAACTTTTGTGCTTTGCGCGTGATTGTGAAAAGATAAAACCTTCGATTTACGGTCACAACGACCTGTGTTCGTTAAATTTAATGTAACTTGAAATTCAAATCATCCGAATTTCTTCCAATTTGTGTCAGAAAGGTTTTTTAAAGGGACACGAGTTGGTTCTGGCGATAATGACCTTAAATTTTGAAGCTAGTATAGATGCTATAATTTTTTTTTTTTTTTTTTTTACATTGGCTACGGAAAGTGTTCTGACGAATGGAGTCTCAGAATTTTGGTCATAGCTACCTAGCGGAATCGTGAATATGGTATAATACCGATTCATTTTGAGATAGCGGAATTTCACAAAATTATGAGCGAGATAAACCACAAGCCATGGAGGGAAGATTAATTATTGGAAATCAGACTAAATAACATTGTGGCAACATACATGTTTTGTTGTCATGTTTGGTTGTTGTTTGGATAGTTAGGTTGTTTACTTGGTAAAATCTCGTTGTCAGTCTGAATTGCATGTTGGGTTGTTATTGTTGTAAGTATAAATATTTCATCTAGTAGTGTTTGTTCTACGATATATTACCTAAACAACGAACGTTGCTGTCAGAGAATGATTTGATTAATCCACCTTGAACATTGAACCATAACAACTTGTGTTCAAATCGGAACCAGAGGTTTGGGAAGACGATGTAACCTACATTGGCCATTCCATATTTTAGGTTTCAGCTAATCAATTAATTAATCCATCCCATGAATGCATCTATGATTATCAATCTAACAAGTTCCTCGTGAAACCTAATTACGTTTGTTTGATTTGTTGAATCACCAACTATACTGTACCAACGAATACTCAATCAATATATTATACTGCTTCTGCTGTTTGCATAATTGGTAATTCTCGGTTGAAAGCTGTAACCAAGCTGGAATAGGTAGGTGGAGCTACTTAGACGTTGATAGCTTAAAGACGCAACAACCCTAGAACGATATCGATGACATAACAATATCACACCGTGGGTCACTTGGGACCCCAAGCTAATTTTGTTTATATAATCTAATCTCTACCCATGTCTATACAGGGTGTTAACCGTTGGTACCTGCCACCGCCAGGAATCGATTGTACAACTAATTTGCAACAAAAGGTGCCTCCCGGACATTTTTTGTTAAAGGCTTCGTTTCCGAGTAATTTCACTTTTAAGATTTTTTCCGTGATTTCGACCTTAACTCACTAAAATGGCCACAAGTCCCATAATTACCTAAGAAAATGAAAATTTGATTATACCGTTGGAAAGAGTGTTAAATTTCCCATCGGTGAAAAATCATTATGAAAAGTAGGTTTTACATCTGTCCAAAACGAGATGATCAGAAGAAGGGGAAACAAAATTATTCAGAGGAATAATGTCCTTAGGGGTTCCGCACAGTAGTTTTCTACTTGGTGCGTTCAATTTTGGGCAAAGAAGTTACCCAGCGAAGGTTATTCCAAGTAAATATAATCGATTTGAGACCTTTATCCACCACCCAGGATACTGAAGGCGTTTTTTTCGAAAACTTTTATTTTGACTTTTTTCCCACCTGAAACGAATGAGTCAAAACACTACCGATCGTAAAGAAAATGCTATAGTGAGATATTAACCTTATTCATGTCGTTATACTTCAAGTGCTTATATTCACACCTTGCAGACCACTCTGTTTCAGCAGGAATCCATTTCAATCCTGAATACAAGTCTTCTTGTGATGGAACCCTCGGGTTACTTAATGTTTTATCATAAATTCTTTTAATAATTCTTATTGTGATAATTCTCACAAATCAATAAATGAAAGGACATGTTTGTTTATTAATTGTATACAATTATATTATACCTTAAGTTAGAACCTACCTATTCGTAGCTATTCTGTTAGGAAAGAAGTATGTTTACGAGTATTTGCCAAGTCCTCTAAGCAAAAGACACAGCCGGGAAGGAAGTCTCCCTACTAGGCCTAATTTGTGAGAAAACATCCAATCCTTATATTCAAAATTTTCAAATCATACATTTCAAACCCCAGGGTCGCTTTATTTATGATTCATGTTAAAACTGTTGAAGTGTATGTAACAGTGTTCGTTAAAGCAAAATATCTGTGATACAGTCAAGCTTAGCAACCCATCATCTGTGCAGCCCATTAGCTTAGAAGATCCACCTTTTTGTAAATGAAAAATAAATTAAATAAATATCACTTTAAACATATAAACTTAGTAAATGAGTAGTTCTTTAAAGTGACAAATGTGTAATAAATCCCATTAGTTCACGATTTAAGACCCATTTTGACAACGAGCAACCTGATTCAATAATTCAAATGTCACTCTATACAGAAAATAATCATGTTTCTCTCCCACCACATGTAATTATTATTTTAAGGATTGCTTATAATATAAATTCTTCTTTTAACAGGTTTACCCCAAGCACGATATCACCAACATCGTCGAATCTAGTCACTTTGTCAAAATCTCGAACTGGTGCAAAGTGGGGCATCCAAAATGCAAACACACTGCATGGGTGAAGCCTTTCAGATGTTTAGGTAAGTACCTTAACCAGGAAAACTATCAGATATTATTTTATGTCTAAATGTTTAGCAAAATTTAGTTACCCATGATACTTCATCAATCTTTTTCTTCTTCTAATCAATTTCCGAGAGCTCGCCTGAAGACGGGTTTTGAGGAATTAATCCTTGACAACTCCTCGAATGAGAATATGTAGGGAAAGACTGGTCCACGTGTGGATGGACAAGATTTTGACATTTTCACGTTTACATTGGCACACAACGATAAAAATCGACTGATTTTACAGCGTTATTACCAAAATTTCTTTCCGATGATTTTCATTTAGAAAGAACCTAGCTCCTCCAGTTCTTATCCGTCTGAAATGGTTCATCAATCAATGCGAAAATCTTACGCTGCTTAACCTGCTCTGAAAATAAAAGCAGCTGAGATATATACGCAATGTTATTGATGAACTGAAAAATATAAACAATTCTTTTGATCTATTGGTTTAATAGGTGAAGTGGAACCTATATACAATCCAACTGTAACCAGGATGACTCACTACTAGTTTCATTACTCAAGAGAAAAATAAGTTTTGACCGTTTCCCTCTATATAAGGGGGGGGGGGGGGCTATTCATTTTGTGCTGAACTTGATAGTGGAAGGCATTTCATAAAACACTTACAAAAAAACCAAAAATACAGCTATCTACAAAGTCTAAAATTTTAGTCTAAAATGATAACCTTCAAAAACATAAACATTGCTGCCAGACTGTACTCGTCATTCTTCATTCTGATGTCTGAATAATGGTGTGTAGCTCCACTTTTATCAGCCGCTGTTCACTAATTTTTGGTCTGTGGACAGTCACTCGAATGCAAATTGATCCGCGGATCAGCTAATCTGGGAATAAAAATTTATGGTGGAACGGTGAAAACTCGCGGTTGTTACCTAGATCCTGTGTTAATAGGCTGGATAGTTAACTCCTGTTAGAGAAACTGGCTCTAATGTAATAGACATCAGGCCTTATTTCTTCACCTTATCGTAAATCTCACAGCTAGAAAAAAATGTCTTGCAAACGAACTAAAATAAAATCTCTTGTTTGATTACAAAAATTATTATTTAAAGTGACGAACAGAATTCTTAAATACCATTCAATAGGTTTTCGATTAAGTAATTGATGAAGTTAGTCTTGTTCGATAATTCAGTTTCTCTGTGTGTAATTGGCCTTCCAGAAGGTCCGTTCCAGAGCGATGCGTTGCTGGTGCCGGAGAACTGTCTCTTCGACCACATCCACAATCAGACTAAATGCTGGGAGTTCGTCAAGTGGAACCAAACGGCATCCCAAGCCTGCCAAGACCGGGACATGTCCCTCAGGACTTTTGCTATGCTTCTTCCCTGCGGGATTTCTCTGTTCTCCGGAGTTGAATTCGTGTGCTGCCCAACTAAAGGTGAGTGTTCATTTACTCAATTTCAGAAGCAGCAGCTTGGTGATTGGTAAGGGATGGGGGGAGGCGGGGTTCTTACGAATTTTATCAAATTGGTTCTAGAGCTAGTAATAACTGATTTTTTCCCTATTCAAGTAGTTAAACCTGAACACACAACTGCGCACCTTGATTACGACTCACGTCTCTTCGAGAATTTGTAACTAAGCTTTTGTAAATTAAAAACACCGTAAACTTTATTGTATTTTTTATCTTAAATCTGCCTACGTGGAGGTATGATACCAATTGAGCAAAACAAAAAATTGGATGATTCTTGTAAGTCCGCTACCGCTATGCTTACCTTAGCATGCTGGAAAAAGTACTCGAAAGAAAAAATTGCTAACAGCTTCTGAGTAATGCATGCCATATTTCAACTGGGATTTTCAATTGATTCCACTTTATGCTATAATGGAAAGATGTTCACTGATCATCACGAAGGTGACAGAGAATTCAATAAATGGATTTGTGAAACAAATAAGGAGACATTTGAGCTGTTAAAGAGATGGGCGATAGATAGTTCGTCTCCCAGAAATTTCCGGCGCAAATCCTCTTCTGCTTTTCACAACGTGTACTGTCGAGTAAGAAGCTTTCCTAGGAGAAAATGTGACAGTTGAGGAAAGAGGAGATGAATACACCAGTAAATCCGCTGGAACGGCGAGAATCGAAGGAATTCCGTCTACACAAGATACCTACCTACTCGTAAAGGTACGAGCAGGGTCTTGTTACCAGGAGAGAAAAACGGTCTTTTCACCAGATGAAATTCCGCTTTTCCTCTTGAGTCTACGAGGTGCTAAACATGGGACTACGTCGACGCGACTGCATTTTATTTCAGGTCGGGTTTCCGTGGATCGAGGATAACGTTCTCCGTCAAACAGTTTCACGTCATGTGAAGGAGAAACGAGTTTTCAGGAGCACACGAAATGGAGTAGAAACTAACTTTACTTTGTTCTATAGAAAATTACTGTTATGGATTTGAATAGATCTCTTTTTTCCGAAGAGATAGAAAGATTGATTTACAGAACGTACCCTTCATAATAGACCCCTACTATCAAAAATATGGCTGACAACGATTTCACACAAAAACTGGCTTTTTTTCTTAGTAATTTGTAAAAAGTATCAGTTTAGCGGTAGATATGTTCGTATGAGCGAATTTAGGTGAATTATCAAATCTCTATTTACCTATCTTATGTGTTCGGCAGAAAACTTATTATAAATACACTTGCTTGATTAGCCACAACTAGCTCCAAAAACCAAGGCAAATGATTGGATGCCTGGCTGGCAGTCTAGAACGATCCTAGAAACTACCCGCTACCGACCCATCCCACATACAGCCCACGAACCTTTTCCTAAGAAGCATTTCCAGACCAAATACAAACATTTCCAGACCAAATTAAACTTTTTCCAAACCAAATTAAACCTTTTCCAAATCAAATTAAACTTTTTCCAAACCTAATTTGGTTAGGAAAAGTTTAATTTGGTTTGGAAAAAGTTTAATTTGGTCTGGAAAAGGTTGTATTTGGTCTGGAAATGCTATTTGTTCCTCTCCAAACATGACACCAAACATTTTCTGAGCCATTGCAATAGCTTCGTTTTCTACGAAGATTCGCTAAAAAAAAAAAAAAAAAAAAAAAAAAAAAAAAAAAGTTTTTATTTTTTAATGTTCGCATTTGGCGCCCCAATAACATTTCCAACGTTTCTTGATGACACATCATCTAAATTGTTATTATCTTCACGTTCTTTTCAATAATACCTACGTCTATAGTCGATCACTGCCCTCAACAGCTCGGAGGACACGTGGCGAAGTCAAATGGATATCGAAATCGAGTACAACGGAGGTTGGCCTGACTGGTCGATACTGCAATGAATCACGCACCCTTGCGGAACGGACCAAGATAAATAGTTCTCAAGGCTCCCGAGGCACATTAACAAAATATATTTGAGGGCATTAGCTGCGCTTGGGGGTCGCATTTCTTCTGGTAGGTATTATTAGTGGCCCTTATACCAGATCTTAATGCGCAACACCGTAACACAATAACGGCTATCAGTGGAAACGGCTTCTTACTGCGGTCAGTTCCCTTTTACGTAGGGAGATGTTCAACAGTTTACTTGAATAGTTAATTAGGCCAAACAAAATCACGAAACGTGAAAAGGGAACTAAAATAGTCCCAATAATTTGTTACGTGAAGTTTTTGTTTCGAGTGTGTTAAAAAGAAGTTTTAGATGTACTTACGGGAAGTCTCACTAATACTCATCTCCATCAATATACGAGTTGAATAAAACAAAACAAAATTACATCCCACATAATTTTTTGCGAGGAATGTAACCTTTCGGATACTAATCTTAACACGATCAGGCGCAATTCATCTGACAGACTAATATTGTAATTTTTGTTTGAGCATACTGAAAACTGCATGAAACCCAACTTTGCCTATTTATTTACGACGAATCAAAACAAACATGCAAACTTGAAATTAGAAGCAGGGATGTGAATTCGGAACGAAAAACCTTACTTGTGAAAAGAAACATCACCGTCACCGATCAACTGATCAACTAACTGGGTACAGGTTGGACAACCAAACGATACGAAAAACTGTAAGCCCTTCGTTTATGCATGAAGAACAGTTGAGTTGGCCGTAAATCAATCATAATGTTGGCAAAATTGAGCTCAACTCTCTCCTATTCACCGTAGGACGTTGAAATTTGATAGGAGCCTCTCTTGGACAAGAAACGAGCAAAGTGAGAGGTGCCATCCACATCAGCGGAGTGAGCTAAAATCTCTCCTGTTCACCGTAGGACGGTGAAAATTGATGGAGAGCCTCACTGGGAAAACAAGAGAGGAACGTCCTTACAGGCTCCATCCTGATCAGCTGAGTGTGCTAAAAGTTATGTCGTTTGTCTGAGTACAACGAAATTTGATGGGGAGCCTCTCTAGGACAATGGAATGAATGAAATGACGGGCTTCACCCTGAGCTCCCGCTGACTGATTTGCGTGGAATTTTTTGCAACATGCTCCGCAAACCAGCAGCATGTAAATAGGAACGCATTTTGTAAACAAATTGCCCAGTGATTGAGACAAAATTACTATTAACCACGGTTCACCTAGCGAAAAATAATCACTGAAATTAGTTCAGTGAAACTTGACTTAAGCGTCCCCCTCACTGCAGAACATTATAGCCTCCGTTAAGAGAGATCTCGAAGGTGACACAGCGAAGGAGGTAGTACTGAAAATAAAAAAATACCGTTTACTCAATGAATCCTGATCTTAGCAATTTTTTTCTCATCATTTAGGTATATGATTCTTCTGATTCATAAAAAATAAAAGCGTTCTTACTACTTTTCACTTACATACACATCACTGCATTTTACTATTACATCAACTACATTTAACCTATCTCTGTTCGAAAAGATGGTTCTGCCTAAGCAAACTGCCTACTTAATAGTTTTTTTAATCCAACCGCGTTTGATACCAAATACGTCAGAGCATAGCAATGGTCTATTGTATTTGGCCAATAGGTAATTGAAAAATGTAGTGCTGGTCATTTACATTTTCCAAGATTTCAATGCTATTTTTAGTCATAAGAAATCAGGATATTACCATGTTGGAACTTTCCATATTCAATCTAATGAAGCGATTAGTTTGGCGGCAATCCGTTCAGAACATTAATAATCAGGAATGGGCCACTCAAGCGTGCTAAAACCCCCGACAGCGCTGATTGTTTAAGTTCAACTAAATGTCGGTGCAATGATTCGTTGTATAACCCTTGCCAAATCCCATTAAATCCATTTCTGCGTCTAAATTTAGATATTTAATGCCGCTCAACTCCTACTTCCCTTTCACGTCAGTAATGGTAAGCTCGACCTGGCATTTAGCTTTCCATGCTGATGAGCTATTTGCGTGTGGAACTGGTCGCGAACTTTGACGGTGCAGTGCATTCGGAAAATGATTCTGTCTGGGCGTTATGTGTAAATTATGTAAATATCTGCGACGGAACGTTGACTAAATTAAAATTCCGAATCCAAGATTAGGGTATAATCGGAATTATATTCGTAGCTTGCTCCTTGAAATAATTAATTTCATCATCTCTCAAGCTTTAGTGACTCAGTTGTTCTCGTTATAACGTGGTGCATTTTCGCTACATCTCTAGGTATACAGAGACGTTTTCTGTTTGTGCAGTTACTTTACAAAATGTGTAACATTTTTTATTGAGAAAAGGAGGAAAAACGTCTCTTCGAGTCAGGGGGTTATCCAGATCATTAAATTAGAAGAAAGGCAACAGCGTTTATTGAGTCTACTCATTCTGTAAGCCCTCTTGTGAAAAATGCTACGCATCTAGGAGGGGCAGCGGAGATCCATCATTAGGCTGCCTTCTTCTCAGTCATTGTTCGAATGTGAACTTTGGAGGCGCGTTCTGGAGCGGCGAATATGCAGCGATACAGCCCTTATTATCGCCAATTGAATTTTAACCTTCACCCATCTACCTGTAATCTTGGACGTCTCCATTTTTCATCAAGCACATCGATCAGTGCTCATTGGAATACAGAGAACTCTCGATGGAGAACTCCTTCACAAGGAGGTAATGAGAGGTGTAAAAGAAGCACGGATGTCTTCTGCGGCCTCATCCGAGTTTACAAAATTGCTTTCCACAAATTAAAAATTCCCTCTTGGTTTTGTTATTTAACAGTTTTGAACAACTTTGATTCAATGTGTGCGGAAAAAACCTATACCCTTGGCAAAAATATCCCGAACTGCGATTCGAGTCAGATGATGTGTTCTGGAATTGTGCTAGTCGTTTTGAAGAAGGTCCTCTAATAACTAGTTTCTTTTGCGTCGGCAGCAATAATAGCATGTGTCCTTGCGCAAACTTGAAATTCGTTGAATACCTATTCCACAAAATCTGAAAATTCAAAATTGTTCAACCTCTATGAAAAAACCTCAAATTGCTGAAAACTCAAATGGGTAGACCCAAGATAATTACCTCAAATTTCATTGCGATTGGATCACCAATGGCCACTCACAAAATTTCGAGTTAGAACCAAAACGCCCAAACGATCCCGAGGAAGCTTCAAGGGTAATAATCATACATAAGTTCGATCTAAGAAGCTCCTGAATTTTATCACATAAAAATACCTTCAAGTTATCACTTTTTATTGCACAAGGTAAAAAGAAAAAGAAAACTTTGTGTAATACAATAATTGATCATTTAAAGGAGATTTTATTATTATAAAACCCTCATTATGAAAGATTTGTACAATAAATTTTCAGAAACTTTTTGAAGACTCTTGGATCTCCTGATATGCAAAAAAAGGGTCTCTAATCTGCAATATTTGGTTTCAAAATTATTTACACAGCACACTGTGGTGGAACGAGATAGTTGAGCTCAGAAATAACAGCGGACCTATGTAAAGGCAGGAAACCACGCAGAAACTCATTTACTCCGAAGAAAATGATATCGCACATGAGTAATTGAATGTGTGAAACGCAGTGCTCCCCTATTGGCTGGTCATAATACAAAGCGTAGGTACCCTATCAACGGCTACCAGAGAACGTACCTCTCAAGAAAACGGACAACTACCTAAGAAGGAGAAACTAACTAACCAGCCTGATTGCCTCTAAGAGGCAGATCTATAACGGCCATGATACATCCACTGTAGCGTTTTAATGCGGTTTAACGATGCAGCAGTCGGCTTTCATCAGTTCAAGCACCCTTCTTATGATCAACAGGAATTTCAGTATTCTGTAATTTTACCTGCTGTACAGTCACTTTAATGGGTGGAACACTTTTCTGAAGCGTGACAGTGCCAGAGGACCTGATTGACATTCAATGATTTTCACATGTTCGAAATACTGTGAGGACCAAATTATACTAGGAAATTCAATTATTGGACGCACGAAGGACAAAATATAACAGGCGAAATACTTTCATCGTTTTGAAATCGTTGGAGACTCTCCAAACGAATCCTATTGCCCCAAGGGGTCTCAAGTGAATTGCATCCATACGAGGAACGAAAGTCAACTCCAAATCCATCAATACCTTCAAATATTGAATTTGATTGACATGCTCCAGAGAGCATCCTCCAAGTGAGTTGTCGAACACAATGGGGCTCTTCATTCTAGTGAAGGATATTCAAAAACATTTCTCAACCTTTAGTCCCATTCCATTCCATTGACACCACTCCACAAGTACATCGAGTATCCTCTGCAACACTTGCACTTGAGGTCGTCAGAGCAAATAGAGCAAACATCTGCCAGCGTGTCGTTCAGATCGTCAGTGAAAATATTGAATAGAATCGGTCCCATATGTAAACCCTAGGGGGCTCCTGACACCAACCCAAAACCCCCTGAAGAAACCCGACCAAGCTGGACATACTGAATCCTTTTGATGAGATAGCTCCTGAACCATCTCAACATATTACCACCAACTTCCAGGCGTTTCAATTTCTTCAACAAAAGCTCAATGGTTCTCCTTGCTAAACGCGTTGGAGTAGTCATTATAGATGTCGTCCAGCTGCGACCAATCGCTCGACGCATTTAATGCCCCACTCTGAAGCACCAGTAAATTCGTGGCAACGGACTTCGGAGGGCGAAATCCATGTTGATTTGAATGAAGTGTCGAATTGACCAATAATTATAAAATATCACACAACAGGCTCTTACAGATCTTCGCCACTGTGTTGAGTTTTGAGACTGGACGGTAATGCCGGGCAATCATTCGATCCCCGTTGAATGCCTTCTTTGAAACCAACAACTTTCTATCATTGAGGCTGCAGACAAAAAAAGCGAAAATGTTGACGCTTGGTATGTTTGTCGCAGCAAGAATAAAGATTGTGTGAAGCTAAAATTTCAAATTTTGTCATAAAAACCGAGAATTACCCGTGAAATGTTGTAACCTTCGGTTCCCCTTCGAAATATATGAGGGGAAAGCTTGGGAAAGAAGGAAATCCAAGCGCGAAAGGGGACGGCAAAAAGTGCGGTAAATGGCTTGAACGTCCCGGACGGAGAGGTTCGTGGAACGGCTGTGTTTACATAACTCAGAGCGTAGGTAAACTTTGGGCGGACGGATGACAGAAAAAAGTCAAGTTTCAGCGACGAATATTTTATTAAAGGTGTAATCAACCCTCCTTTTCTCCGTAATTTACCAACGACGAAGGTGTCGGGTCTTTCGATTCAGCCTACAAAAATGTACTCTGCGACGTGAATTGTACCTAATACTCCTGCAAATAACCTTAAAATCTACTACCCTTCAGTTTGAGAAGCAAAGATTTGTACAGGAGCCTAAACACATATTAACTTGTTTTATTAATATTCGGTACAATAATATCACTTTCAATGAACAAGATTTATTGTATACTTAAATAAGCTTGTTATTGTACTTTTGAGTAGGTGTCAAGTTGATAAGTGGGTGATTGTACGCAAAATGAAGTTTTCGTGTTATTCGCCTTCCCTGTTCTCAAAATTTTATCTTCAAAAAAGTTTTTGTCACATATTCAGAATGACGTCATCTACGTCTGGAAAAAGACTTTTTGGTTAATCTTTACGGAATATATTTTTAATGTGAAATAATAGCATGAAAATGTAAAGAGCGTCACGCGTATTTGAGAGGTAAAGTCAACTTACCAGCAAGATTTCGTTTATATTTCACTATATTTCCGCTGCCATTTTTTAAATAAATCAAAAGTATATATATTTCAGCTTCAACAGTGTACAGAAAGTCTATTGTATTCAGAGGTAGGGATTTTTAGCAGGTCGCTAAAGTTCTATACTCGAAAATAGGCAACCGTCACTTAATTTTTTGTGATTCTTTGAACTGTCAAGAGATCGCTCTAGGTGGGTACATGTGCATGTCGTTATATTTATACCAGAGGGGCAAGTAAAGTGTAGATGTAAGCAATATATTGTATTAATTTTCTCAATGTAGGTGCCTATTTCTACGTAGGCATATTGATGACTGTCGGGCGAAAGGCCGAAATTGCATTTTGTAAATCGTTTACGAAAGTGCGTTACGCAAAGGGGCCCAATTTCTTTCCCATCAATCAACGTAGCTGAAATTTGGAATGGAGCTCCTTTGTGAGAATACTGTGTGTGGAGGGGTCCTGAGCCGCTATGGACCTCTGAGGTTAATTTTTTTGCTAATCGACTTGCGGTGCTGAAATTTAGATGGAGCTCCTTTGGGACGCCTCAAAAACAATTGCGACGTACGGAGGCGCACTTAAATCAGCTGATGAGCCTCTGAGGCTATTTTTTCCCTTTTCGATCTAATGTCCCCCGTCCTCCCAACTTTTTTCTGGAATTTTGACACTAATAAAGTGACTCCGGAGCTGTAAAGGGGTGAACCTGATGCGCCAAATTTTGATGATACTACGTGGTATATACGGGGATTAACAGTTGCAAACCAATGATCTACGTAGAAGGGCCATCTAATACCGAAATAATAAACCTTTGTGTAATAATTTGTAGAGTTTTAATTTGTTAAACAGACACCTCTTTTTTTCTTTATAAATACGTTGCTTTTATAAATACTCCATACTCATACCCTGGACCTGCAAATGCATATTATATCTATACATGTCGGTACAAAAATATTTTTCCCCTTTCCTACTTAATAGCTTTCTGACCAACGCGGTTGTTCGCCAATGAGGGAGATACGGGACGAAAAACGAACGAGATCGTATGGAATTCATTTCACGGAGATACTTAGTTCGGGAGATAGTGATTTAAACTGACCACGGGCAAATGGGACGAGACAATCGCATTTCGAAATCTGAAATGATTGCGGTGAAACTAAACTGAGAACTTCGTGGGATCGGGGGCTTTCTATCGAGAATTTCCGATGGCAGGAAATTGGTTTCGGCGACCTTTATAGTAGTTATCCTATCTTGGGGGCTTCCGGAAAATATTTCTCTTTATTGGAGCGTAATGTAGATATACTGTTTCGAGTTCAGGAACTGGAAAGTTATCACTCCTTGGTTTCAGAGGAAAATCAGCAACATTCAGTTTCACGCTCCCTTTACCGCAACTCAACTATTTCACCTCACACCAAAACTTAATAGTACGAAATATACAGTGATTTGGATAGATAACTGCCAAGTTAGACGGGCAGTAAATCTTTTTACTCTAATGTATTGTGGGCTTTTGGACTTACAAAATTAGTTGGTATAAGATTAGCAGATTAGTAATTACTAATTTGCTTAAGGGCCTGACAGCAATGAAACTTACAGTTATACATCTCTCAATTCCTGAAAATGCCATATATGAACCCCTCCATTCACCCCCTTCCATAATGAAATTTGAAACTTTTGACAAATTAACCCAAACTAGACCAAATTCATAGTTGAACAAAAAATTAATACGAAAATCGGACAAGACTATTAAAGCATCATGATTTATCAGTTTTACCGCCTCCGTTCAACCCCTCTCTGGATGAAATTTGAAAATCCTGACATAATTTCCAAAACTATATTGAATTCCTATTAGAACAAAATAAGAATCACGAAAATCAGTTGACATTTGTAGATGAGGCTGCGCTTGAAAAAATCTGTATTTATCCCCTTCACCCCCTCACTTTGACAGCAAATCCGATAGTCCCAAGGTTTGTTGCGCCACTAGACTAAAATTGAAGTCGAACAAAATTAGAATCACCAAAAACAATTGAGAATTGTAGCCTGGATGGTCGACAAAATTTGTCACACACACAACATACACCAACGGCTATTTTCAAGGATTCGGTCATCTGAAACGGATTCGTATGCGGTATTTATTTTCTCATGCTTGGGTTGTCCCTCAACTGGGACCGATCCCAATTGATCGTCCCTCTATTGACGAAGCCTACCTTCAGAGTAAAGTAAACAACCATTTCAGATTGGGGCTTTTCGTCCGACTGCCTTGGGCCTCTCAGACGTTATCAGCTGTCCTCCAAATGGAAGATCAGAATTCGTTCTAATGATTTCGCTTAAACCCCCCCCCCCCCCTTGAGTAGAGGGGTTCGTCGTGCAGACTACTGAGCGTGAAAACTACTTGGACCGAATCTAGCTTTATTTAAAAATATTAATAAATCACTATCAAAAATCAGAATTTTTACTCCTACCTGAAAAATTAGTGTTAAACAACAGCATATCTCGTACAACAGCCGTGTAAGCCTAAAGTTTGGAATTAATTTGGTTTCGTCATCGCACAATGGTGGATTTTGACGTGTGGTGTTGTTTTTGCAAAGTACGTGTTTCATTTCAGTATTTTATTATCAATAAATGGAACAATTATTAACCTAAAATAGCATGCATTGTAAGGCCCTACTTCCGGCAGACAATTTATTATTGCCATATTGTTTATTTGATGTGAATTTGGCAAATTCATTATGTTTAAAATTCTAATAAACCTTTTTCTTCTTCTTCTTCATCGCACAATTTAATCTGTTGTAGCTGACAAAGCTCCTCTGAAGAAAGCCGTCGTACCCGCACTCCCGATGGGAGGTTCCGAGGTCTTCGAGAACATCGATGACACGGACACTGATGACGCGGACTCGGACATCGACGACGATTCGGACGCAGATGATGAAGACGATGACGACGATGACGAGTACGACGGCTATGATGACGGAGTCACTGCTAGCAGCAGGTTAGTGTCAATTCATGGCCTAGCCGCTATTCTTTAGTTTTGATTTAGCTGAAGTTATTATGATGATAAATCATTTTAATACACAGTTTCAATAGAATAACATTATAAATACAAAAAACAAGGACTTGGTCAATCAATCACTTGCAGGACTAGTGTGCGTGGAAAAGTTTACGTTTTAGAAACTAGTCTGGCCATTCAGCCCTGTTTTTCGAAACATCAATTCTATCTGCGGCTGGAGGAATAAGATCATATTCAACAGAAAAGAAATTCGTCTGAAACAAAAATATCTTTCATTTTTGAAATCGCAGTTTAAAAGTTTATGTACCATCAAGTTCCTCTAAATTTAATTTACCACCCGGTTTATGTGACCTCAGCTTTCCAACGGTGAGGTCAAATTAATTTTTGCTTCAATGATTTTGAGTGAACATTCTTTTCAGAGGTTAAATAATGAACCATTCCAGAGTTTTAGAATCTACTTATTGTGAAATGTATACTTAACCAAAAATTACAAGAAAGTGCAGTCTCGGCAAATTCAAGCATGAGCTTCTTTGGTAACCAATAATGATTTTAGTTCCACGAACCATGATCGGCGTCTTCTTCCAATGGGAAAAATCTTGAACCTTTTTTCAAATTTGGATGATGATCCGTTTTGTTTACAGTTCATTAATAACTTGACGAGTAAATCCGTTATTACAGTGGTTTATGTTGCATACAAATTGAGAGTGTTCCAAAAAGTTGTGAACGATTTCTGAGGGATCAAAACTGATGGAGTTGATTTGCTTAAATAACGGTTTGGTTGTACTTGAAAACCTTTGAAATTTCGGGAGCATCTTTGTGAGCTTCTCGTAACGAATTTTCAGTCAACTCAACGACTTTCGAAATTCCAAAATCGTGGTTTAGGAAATCAAATTGAGGATGTTTGATATCGTCACATTAATTGAAGTCCATATTGATAAATAAACTAACAGAAACGCTTTTAGTTGTCTACCAAATTATTCGATGAATTCGATGGATATCAGTGTTATTATTTATCAGTACATTAAAGTTATTCGCCGTTCTAGTTTACCTAAATACGAGTAACTAAGTTTGTTTATATTGACTTAAGGTCGTCAACGACTGCTTCTACCACCAGCACGACGACAGAGGCTCCTAGACCTTCTACAGGGCTTCCTACGCCTGACCCCTATTTCACCAATTTCGATCCTAGGGCAGAGCACCAAGCATACAAGGAAGCGCAGCAGAGGCTGGAGGAGCTCCATCGAGAAAAGGTTACCAAAGTAAGTGGACTATATGAACAGTGTTCTCATTATGTAATATTCTATTATATACATGTATTGTTGTATAGGTCTGTCCGGAAAGTGTGATAAAAAATTTATTTTACATTTAATCAGGTAAATAATTTTCTTCTCCTTCAACATACTCTTCGCCAGATGCAATGCACTTGCGCCATCGTTGTTTCCACTGCTGGAAGGCTCTTTGAAAGTCTTCTGTTTCCTTGTCGTTGCTGTTTGGATGGCCTTCGAGTCACCTAATGCCGCCCCCAAAGCACCAGTTTGTTTAGGGGAGCAGAAAGGAGTCGTAAGGTGCCGAAACAGGCGAATGGGGGTGTTCTGTCACACTAATGCATACCATGCACTCGAGCCCCCGCTGCCAAATCCGGTCGAACTCGACCCAGACGCGTTCAGAGGGTCTTAGAACTTCGACGTAGAACCGTCTATTAATGGTCTGACCTGCACAATACCCCGAAAATTGAAAAGAACCATCTGCATTGTCTTCACATTTGACCTCAATTTTCGAGACTTCTTTGTCCATGGTTACCCAGCCTGTTTCCATTCTTGTCTTTGCTAATTGATTTCCTTGTGAGATTCATAGCACCAAGACTCATCTCCAGTGATACACGGTACAAAAAGTCACCACTTTCTTCAGTTCCTAACATTCCAAAGAGCACATCACCCTCCTTCCAACGGCTGGTGAAAAATAGGTTAGGTTCAAAAATTCGAGCAACACTCGAATGTTCTCCGAGAGCTGCTGGGCTCAAACTGAACCTTCTATGTATGTGGGTTGTCTAGCTAGGAGAAACCAGTCGGCTTTCCTTCCTCAGCCCTCAGGCCCCTACAGGAATTATTTATACGAACTTTCCGGACAGACCTCTTATACATAGGGTGTCCCAAAAATACCTTCCAACCTTTTCTTCCACAATTTGTGAAACATCGAAGTAATACGTGGAGAGAATTTTTTGGGTACCTGGTAGGTACTAAGAATTAAAAAAAAAAATAATAATATTAATAATAAAGTAAAAAAAAAAAATCCACAAAGATCGCCCAAAGATACCTATTTTTAGAAAAAATGCGCTTCTTCATGGTTCATCAACACCAATTTGAGAAATAGAATAAGATATTGCAATACTGGTTTCACAATCGTGTCCAGCACTACTAAGTCTTTAAAATGAGACTGTCGGCAAACAATCGAAAAATCGTTTTTTGAAGTACATACTTACTTACCTACCTACCTAAACAATTTTGGATGTTTTTCTGATTTCTATTTACTTAAAACAGTATCAAACACCCATAAAAACGCTTTCCAAGTTTCACTTTGATATCTGAAAAAAAAAAAAAAAAATCCAATCATGCAGCATGATTGCAGGAGCAAATTTTCGTAAATTTTCGTACTAAGCCCTAAAAAAAAGATAACTAAAATAAAACATGAAAACAACGCTGTAATGATCGTTTTCAGGTGATGAAGGATTGGTCTGATCTGGAAGAGAGATACCAAGACATGAGGAGCTCTGACCCTAAGCTTGCTGAAGAATTCAAACAACGGATGACACTTAGGTGAGCACTGACGTATGAACAGCTTTATCTGCTATATTAAAAATTAGGATTCCACAACAACTGTGATTGGTACAATGTATTTGTTTTAGACATTAGATAAAACCTATGTTTGGGATTCCTACCTTATTTTTATTATCCAACCTACCTCGAACAACCCTGTACATATATCGACTCTTATTATAATAATTGTTCACAAATTTATCTTGTTCCTCCATCGCTCTTCTCCAGGTTCCAACAAACTGTGCAGTCCTTGGAAGAAGAAGGCAATGCTGAGAAACACCAGCTCGTCGCAATGCACCAACAAAGAGTGATGGCTCACATCAACCAACGCAAGAAGGAAGCTATGACTTGCTACACTCAGGCACTCAATGACAGTCCCATCAATGTACGTAGCCGTAATAGAATGACATTTTACATTGGCATGCACCAACTACCTTTACATACAATTCCAAAATACCTAAACCACGGAAGTGGGTTCTAATGGAAGATTGACAGACACTACCATAAATATGGTTGATTTCTTATAATTGTTACCTGTCTCATAAACCCGACGCGTCAAAGAAAAGTCATGGAGTCAGTTTATTATCTGTAATAATTTCCTTTTAATACGATACATTTCAAATTGTTGATACTATTCCAATTTCCGCTGGTTTTTATTTTTATATCAGTTTTTGCTTCAAACATGAAAATTTAGCACTATAGTATTGTGCTAAATTTTCATGTTTGAAGCAACAACTGATGTTAAAAGAAAAAACTGCGGTATTAGTAATAATAATAACAATTTGAATTTGAAATTGATAGTCATGAAAAGACCTCAATTATTGAGGTCCCTCCGTCACAAATGCGAAAAAATTCCGTATCTTGAGAACGGATCATCCTATTGACTTGGGAATGGTTTTATTCAATTCAGAAAGAAAAAATAATACATCATCGAAGAAAGGCAAATATAAGAAAATGTTCAGCCATGAAAAAAATGAGCGAATTTTTAATTATAAAAAGGCCCAAAAACCTCATAAATTGTGCTAAAAACAGCAAATATTGTTAATTTTCATCATAAAACCAGAATTCTGCGCACAACTAAACAATCAGCCCATGAATTGGGCCATCAGACTTTTTTGCCCAAATGTCAAATTATGCACGACAATTTGTAAATTTATGTCAATAAATGTGATAAATTTTATTATGATAAAATTTATGGTCAAACTGTTTTTATTTTGCGTGTAAATGAATTTTCATGAAACAATTGCGATTTTTGCCATTTTTAGCGATTAAGTAGATTGATATCAGGTGTGCCTTCCCACCTCAAACAGCTGAGGAAACCGCATTCGGTTGGTTCTGGCTTTGGTTTTTGCGGAACCTCATACTAAGTATCTATCAAAAATAGCGACCCTTCTACGTCGAATGTAACTCATGGTTGAAACTTTACCAAACTAAAAATAACCGCAGAAAAACTTCGGAATCCTTTTCTCTTGCAAGATCGATGTACCTAATTCCTTTCCTTTTGGGTATAATTACGTCTCACAAAACACATATATGGTTTGAAATCGACCTTTAGTTTTATGTAGGTATTTCAACTAAATTACAACTACCCTGCTCTCCCTGTTATACTAATATGCGGAAAACGGCTGTTATTCTTGGATTGTACAGCTGATTGACTAGGTATAAGAAATAAATAGGAAATTTAAAGAATTTCCGCTTTCAGAAAATCGATTTTTCCTCTCGTTTTCCGCAGTAAGGGACGGTGTGCAGTTTTCCCTCTTGTTGCCTAACTCAGCGTATGATTTTGTGATTCTGCTTTTCAGACCCACAGGGTGCAGAAGTGCTTGCAGAAACTGTTGAGGGCCCTTCACAAGGACCGCCACCACACCATCTCCCACTACCGCCACCTTCTCACATCCAGCCTCGAGCAGGCGGAGCGAGAGAAGTCTGTGACGCTCGAGCACCTCGTTGACATCGATCACCTGGTCAACCAGTCCCTGCAGATGCTTGACAGGTTTGTGTTGCCCTTCCCTTCATTTTAGCAGCCACTAACAGACAAATCACTTGATTTAGTTATCACGTTTACACCATCGTCAAACGTGGTCGTTTTACTCCGCTTCATTAAAGGTTTTTTTTTTTTTTTTCTTCTTCTTTTCTGAATCCAGTAGCTTCTATGTACCCACTCCACTCGTCTGAAATTTATTGAGTCCGATTTTGGATGTAAGTTACGTTCGGATTCTTATACTTACATAATATATACATCCTAGAAGCCAATACACATATTAACAGCATGATAACAGAGCTTAACAGAGATGATAAGGACAAAACGCCCGCAAAGTTAGGGTAACGCACAGTGCAATGACAAGCATCCTAGACCTCTAACAGCCTGAGATGAGACGGATGCAAATCTTGCAGATTCAGATGTATTGCTGGGAGCAACTACAAGTATCGTAGAAGCCAATAAACCAATAAAACCAGAGATGAGTTGGATGCAACACCCTCAAAATCAGGAGTAACGCATGATGCAACGGCAAGCATCCTAGAAGCCAATAGACCTATTATAACAGCCAATACCTATTATAATTATATTATGGACTATTATAGATATAATAGACTATAATTCTAGTATATAACTTTTATAATAGACCTATATGATAGCCCGATGAAGGGTGAACAAAACACGCAACTCCAGGTGTAACACAGAGTGTATTACTGTTAAAATCTGATCTGTTTAAACATTGGAACTGTTTTTTTTTCTCCAAATTTGAACAAAGGAACCCGGTTATTTGATGAATTTGTACACTTTTGAAGTTTAACAAAAGTTCCAGTCATGCAGCATGATCGTAGAGCGAATTTTCGTAAATAGGCAAATTTTGGTTGAGGTACCCCACCTGCTTACTGTATTTATGTTAGGTTGTTTTGAAAATCGAGGACTGAGTGAAAAGAAATTGTTAACTACCAATTTTATGGCAAAAAACTCGTTCTAAATAATATTTTGCGTTCTTCGATTTTGGATCTTCAGCTTCTTATTTTGGATGCATATATATGTATGTATATAAATGAATTACTATTGTAAACGAGTTCTACATCCTCTGAAACGCAAAGAAAATGCATCCCCACCCCCAAGTGCCGCCGTGCCGACGGGCCCTTTTCTATGAAAAGTTGGGTAAAAGTAAAGATGAAGAAACATTTAAAGGCGAATCCGTTTATTTTCATTGTTATCCAAAAGTCCCAATTTATTATCCAAGAAATGATTGGTTGTCCTAGAAGACCATTATGCCCAACCAACCAATTTTTCGTATCACTATTCCTTTAGCGTTTTTCGGCGGTTTTTTGACAAGGGCATTTGTGCTCATGATAGAAACCATTTTTAGACAGGTATAACTGAGAGTTAGTTGAAGGAGGTTGAAAGTATAACCCTAATTGAAAAATATTAGCTCCTAACAGTGTAGGTAAACAATGTAGGTCGTTGAATGTTAGGACCTCAATTGAGAAACTGACACAATTTGCTAATCTTAACCAAATATAATAGTAATTTGATATAACTGGCTTAACTTGACTCTTACGCGCATTTCTTTTCACAATCGCAGGTACCCAGAGTTGTCTTCCAAGATCTCCCAGCTGATGTCGGATTACATGCAGGCGCTCCGAAGTAAAGATGACACCCCTGGATCCCTTCTCTCGATGACAAGGGAAGCTGAGGCGGCTATTCTAGACAAATACAGAGCTGATGTCACTGCGATGCAAGAGGGTTAGTACATTATACTCAATGTAGCCTAGAACTACAATAAAAAACGATACCTATGTAATTTTGAAGCAACCAATTCACGTTTTAAATTCATCTACGTAGTCCTATTCATAGTTGAAGGAATCACTTTCATTGCACAGTATTGGAAAATAATGCAATATTTGACGAATTTTTCAATCTTCATAAAACCTAGTTCTGCAATGAAACCTGCTGCATTGAATGTGGGCTTCTAGTTCATTCATTGACGTAGGCTTGTTTGTAGTTGACAGTTTTGTGAAAGGCATATATATTATATCAGCAGCCCTTTCGTCCGAACGAATTTCGGACCTTACTCGTCACTCCCGTTTATTCACTGCAGAAGAGTTGCTTGATCGTGTTGGAGAACATAAAAATACCGGTAGTCATTTCCATAATTGTTTAACCCAAATACCCAAGAGCAAACGGGTGTCCTTGTATCCTTGGAACTTGATTTTATTATTTAAAATGTCTGCATCACGATTCTCCGAAGAAGGAGGAGCGTCACAATCTAATCAGCAGCTTCTATTGTACTTTTTTCGATCTGCAAAACGGGATTCGTCGTATGGTGCCTACAATATTTCCTCCAGTTTGCATAAAATCGCAGTGCACATCTCATGGCATTAACTGAATTAGCCGGTTGCTCACTCCCTAATTCTTCCAATCCGATCCTGCACCATTCCATTCTTACAGAATGCGGTGTGCTTTGAAGTGGCTATACCTTAAAATTTTGACTCTAAAGCCTAGGCCTCACCACTATTCTCCACATTATTCCAGCTTCACCACACCTACACCTGTTGGTCTTCGTCTCATGTGTTGTTCATACTAAAAGAGTAGGTACATTTACTCAAGTACTGAAGAGGAATTTCGTTAATATTATATACTTATTATTGTTGTTTTGGCATTAATAATGATAAGTCTGACCTCTTTACTGCGGAAGTCTTACCGGTCGCGGATTAGCAATATGCATACATTTTGTCTTACAGTTGAAATCAATTTGCAGTTCACGAATAAATTTTTCTGAACTAAGGTGGTTTTATTATAAATTTGGTGTACATATGATGTTGTCTTCGTATGAGCAGTACCTACCGATCTAACTTATAAATCCCTAATGCAATTCGTGTGCTGGATATGGGCATTTCCTCCTTCTTGATTCTTGATAATGCTGCAACTGGGGATATTCCTGAGGTTATTCAACCTTCAGAATGAGCGGGTTAGTCGCCTCTCCCCTTTGAAGGTGAAACTAATACATTTCCATTACGTCCATTGTCATATGGTAGCAGAGCGTGGTTTTGAACCACCACTCCCACAGCCCCTCTATTATTGAATGTCCTCCCCCCCCCCCCCCCCCCCCTATTGGCAAAACGGCAACACCCTCAAAATTTTTACCAATTGAAAATTAACAAATACCCCAGCCCTGCCTGTATTGAGCCTCTCTTCCACTCCCCCCCCCCCCCCCCCCCTGCTTTTTGAAAGCTCTGGGAGTGTGATGGATATGGGCAGTTCCTGCTTCTCGATTCTCAAAAATACTGCAACTGGAGATATTCCTGAGGTTACTCAACCTTCAGGATATCATCTGGGATGGTGCAGGATCGCCTCTCCCCTTTGAAGGAGGAACTACTAAATTTCCATCACCACCATTGTCATATTCGTCAATTATGTTCAACATTTTGTTGTGTATCCCAACTTCTATTGTGGTTCTTTTCATATTGTCGTTCTTGTTCACAGATAAGGAACGAGAGAGGGTGTTGGAGAAGGAAAGGAAAGAGGCACACAAGAGAGAAAGGACAGAGCTGAGAGAAGAGACTAGGAAAACGAGCCACGGGGAGTCGGCGGAAGAGAGAAGTACCGAGACTGTGATGCCCAGCTCAGAGCCCAACAACAGCCCGCTCCCCGTCCTGTCAGAGCATCAGCCCCAGCCATACGCCCACGCTATGACCCATGATGTCAGCCACAATGAGGCCGTAAGTGCAACCATTATATTGATAATACTCGTAGCATGAAACGCATGAATATCAGGACAGTCATAATTTAATCTTACAATTAGGTAGTATTCGTAAATTAGATATTATCAGTTCTTAATATTTTCACAGACTTACTCGGTGCGACGGGAAGTATTCCACAGGGAGACCAAGAGCGTTTACTTCACGTTGGCTTTCGCCGGAATCGCTCTCATGGTGGCTATGCTCATAGGTGTAGCAGTTCTGAGGCGCCGCAGTGCCAGGTCTCCTCAGAACCAAGTAAGATCACAGAATATGTCATTGAATTATGATAATCCTGCTGCTATGTTGCAGTATCCTATTATGAGTAAGGGGTAGTAGTAGTCTTCACTGGTAGACCAGTGGTAAACTTGATTTTTTGCTCCCTCACTACCGAAGGTAGGGAAGCTTTGTGTTCGTGATGGAAGTCAAAAAAATGTTTGTCCTCCAAAATCAAAATTTCCACCTGCTTTTTGCATTTCAGAGTTTGCTGATAAATTTTGGTTTCGTGTCTGTCTGTCTGATGCCTTTCGGTTTGTCTGTCAATGGTAATCCTTGTCACGCCCAAAACTATACTTACCAAGTTCCAGCCCAAACCCGATGAAATTTTCAGAGATTGTGCGGGACATCTCCTAGACGGTCCCCTATAATTTTCAATTCCGTCGAATCAACAGTAGCCTATGCGTTTGCGCAAACGTGAATTTCTCATAACGCTGATTTATCATCACCTGTTGGCCCGATTGCGTTCAAACCCTGTAACTGGGTACCTACCTATATGTTCTACTGAAATGCCCTATAAATTATGTCGCGATTGGTTGAGTAATAATGTGCATGCGCCAAAATAATAGTGATTGACACTTGCGAAACTCAGAGTATAATGGAACGGTTTTGATCAAATTTGTAGGGATTGTGCGGAATAGCTTCTAGATGGTCCCCTATAACTTTCATTGCCGTTAGAAATAGTCTGTGAGCATGCGCAAACGTTAATTTATTATATTGTCGAGTTCTTTTCATCTATTGGTCCGATTTCGTGCAAACCGCAGGAGTAGATGATTGAATGTTCCACGAAATTTATATCGCGATTGGTGGAGTATCAACTCAAGCGCTTGCGCAAAACTAAAATTGATCGACACAGACCAAACTAAGAAGCCAATAGACCAATTTTTATGAAATTTGCTAGGATTGTGTGGTTTAGCTCCTAGACGTATCCCTATAAATTTCATTTCTTTTGGAAAAATAGTAGTCTGTGCGAATGCGCAAACATTAATTTCCTATAACGTTGACTCGTACTTTGTTCTTGAACTAATTCTATACCTCCATTTTACAATATGTGAGGTAGCTATACTGCCCACCCAACTTGGTAGACGGTTTTACAAACAATAACAATCTCTCAATCTTTCGCTGTTAACACCTAAATCATCCTTTTATACTAACAGCATTGCTATTATTATTATTGTTATTTTTATTTTTATTAATATTTTTTTTTTTAAATGATGACCACAAATTTATCTATTTGTAGGGGTTCATCGAGGTGGACCAAGCTGCTACGCCTGAGGAGCGCCACGTAGCCAACATGCAAATCAACGGGTATGAGAACCCCACCTACAAGTACTTCGAAGTGAAGGATAACTGTACGTAAGCAAATCTTAAGTGCAACTATATCTTTTTATATTCCTATTTCATTATAGTCTCACTTTATTATTATTTTCTAAGATTTTAAAGAAGAAAAGTCTATAGTTAGTTATGGCTGTTTTTTCTTATTAGATATACCTACGTGAAAATTTACGTGTGGTGTCATGCTTTAAGCAGGCTGGGTTTTCTCGACCACTGAGTTAAATGTAAAATGTTTCGGGTTTCCCGAGGGTTGGTCAATGAAAAGTCTATATGCTAGGCCGAAGTTTCGAAATATTTATATTTCATCTTCAGGGCTGATAACAGAGGAGGGGCATTCTAACAATTAGAATCTTCCTAATGGGGATGCTAGTTAATATGAACAGACAGGATGGAAACTATGGTTTTTATATATAACTAACTTAGTACTAAATATGAATGCTGTTAATTTACCTTGGAAAACTGTATTTGGACGCTTATTTCATATCAATCCTCGTCATAGAGCTTTAGTAGGTAGCTATCTACTTAAACAACATCTTTGGGTATACTGAGAAAACTGAGAAAAACTTTGGGGTATACTGAGAAAACATTATCTAAGTTATACTGAACAGAGACGAAAATCGAAGTTCTGTTGAGTTCTGTTCTGTTCATATTAACTAGCATCCGCATTAGGAGGATTCTAATTGTTGTTGTTATATACCCCTCCTATGTTATCAGGCCTGAAGATGAAATATAAATATTTCGAAACGTCGGCCTAGAATATAGACTTTTTATTGATCAACCCTCGAGAAACCCGAAACATTTTACAGCTAATAGGTACTTTTATGGACTTTATGGTTAGAAAATCAGAAGGAAATAATCTCCGCTGCTATACGATAGGCATATTTATTATTCTCGACAAAGAAAAATTCGTTCGATTAATATGGCCGCGTCATTGCGGCTGATGGTACAGTCTCCATATTATAGCTACCAACAAAAAAACTTTGTTTAAATATTTTGTCAATCTGCCCACTGTATAAGTTTTTATTCTTCTTTGTGGTATAAGTCTTTGCGGGTTTTCAGAAATGCAATAGCAAAAGGTGATTTCTCCCCTTTTTAACGAATGTTGGAGTTTTCCAAACTATTTTCGTTTTACTTTTCAATGATATGCCAGGGGCTTTCCAGAGATCTGTTGCACTATATATACATATGTTTGTAAATGAAAATCTGTAGCTGCCTGATCCGTACCTACATAACAATGAAGAGTGTGCAAGCTCCATGAAAATGGAAAGAAATCGGTTGGACAAAGACGTAGAAATCATAATTCCTACGAGTACCGAATCCCCGCAGTGAAACTCTCTAGGGAAGGCAACCTTACATGTTTAGTGTAACTCCACAAAAATTCACATTAGTGAGCAAAGGTTGGTAAAGGAAAAAAGTACATTAAACATTAATGGGACGCGTGTTTTAACGTGGATGATGTTTTCTCATTTCAACCTCTTGAACAGTCTCACGTTGGGGGGAGGGAAGGGGGTTTCTGTGACTTTTCGAGATATCACAATACAACCAACAGTGGACTAGTGGACTAACTATCTTCTGGATAAACAGAAGAAACAACAGTTGTGAACTAACCAAGAGCACTTAGTTTCAAGCATTACCGCCAAAACCAGCAGGGTCACGACGGCAAAAGGAATAGGTACAAATTTAATCTTTATTCACTTCAACATTAAGGACGACTAAACTCATACATTAAATTGATATTCAATAGGTACTTACTTGAATTAAAAAAACATGAATGAACACATTTTCAAAAAGTCAATGATACAGTGGGGTAGTTACCATTGCCCGCCATACTACTATACGCCATACTTACTACTAGGCAGCCATACGGATTTCTCGTGGATTTTCCTTGATGTTATGGTAGGTATGAGGTGGGCGACATAGGGCTCGATTTTCGTCTGGTGATCCACAAAATTTTAGTAGGTAGCGTTATCCCCCTTAATTAGGTCTTTATTGTACAATTTAAAGTTTTTCACATTCAGAATAACTTCATCCATTTCGTCCATTTTTTTTCTCCTCCCCAAAACTGCTTTAACAGTAAACATCCCCGATCTCCCAACTTTCTTTCAAAAAGACAGGTACAATAAAATTACCTCCACCTTCCCGAAAATTTTGCTAAGCAGGCCAAGTATTATTTTTAAATTAAGACCACCAATACGCTTCATTATTGTTTAAAATAGATATTCTTTTATATCTATGTTTTATTTCTACTTTGATCCTAAAATTATAATTTACTTTTATTAGGTATGAATTTAATTATTATTTGTTGGTAGGTAAGTACCTACCCAGTTACTGCGTAATAAAATAATGCTTTATTTTTATGTTCCAGAATGAATTAAGCGTTGCAAGGGGGACCTCATCAGAATTCCTTCGGCCCAATTGTATATTTCCCCTACTTTTTGTTTGTTTCTTGATGTACTTTTAATTTTTGTATCTTCTCGTTTAATTTTGAGTTAAGACCTTGATATAAAAAGAAAGAGAAATGCCCTAGCCACGTGAGATTAGTCCCTGTGTATTTTGATAACCAGCTCTGCATAGAGGAACCTTACCTATTGTACTTAAGAGACAAAAAATACATTGATGTTTAGATATTAGATCTCGTGCCATATCTTTCTTAAGTTTTTTTCCCCCTTAAAACCCGGTGAATTTATCCCCCTAAAATTATTATCAAAAGGTCTTGTCGAATTCACTCGAAAAAGGGCTGCAAAAAAAGATATTTGTTTTGTGTACTCACATCTACAAGTGTGTTTAGATGTATTTTCAACTAAATGTAGGTTAAACAAATTTAAAAACAAAATGAAAAAAATCACTTTCTAAAAAAAAGTACATATGTATTTTCTACACATTTAAGATCTTGTGATTTTCTTTCGTTTCCAATTTTTGGGTATTCAACTAGCACGGTTTAAATGTGACTAAGCCTCTAGTCTTTATACCGATATAATCAGCTTGATAACGGATCAAACGTGTGAATAAACGTCTAACGTAAGTTATTCTAGTGTACGTTCCTTACGTTTCGCGTTTAAAAATTGTGGTTTTCTTCTATCTCAAAAGGAAAGCTGTAATAAAAGTTTATTTTTGTTTTCTCGTGTGAATGGTACGTTTTTGTTGGTTTTTCGGGTTTAGGCACGCTTCGCACAATTCAGTGGTAATATTTTTTTAGGTAATGGTCCACGGCGAGTACCTCATTTTTAAAAAACCTATCGTGTAGCCATTCAAGGAATAGTCATTCATTGCAGAAATTAAAATATTATATCAACTTCGTTTTAATTTGTACCTATTAACCATTGATGAAACATTAAACTTTTTGGTTCCTCTATTCAGTTTTATACAATGCAAAAAAAAAAGATAATAATTAAATATAATACCTTGTAAAGTTGAGCAAAAAATCGTTCAAACTATATTATACTGCAGAATACGTCTAGTATGTTTGTGACTGTTGCTTTGATGTAGCTTGAGTACCTTACCTATTGTTTAAAAAAAGCGCATGCGTATTGTAAATCTCTATAATTTTATAAATTAAGTTGTAAATTATCTATGTAATAATAAATGTATTAAGTTCTCTTAATAAAACTTGGAAAAAAAAACAGCATTAAGAAATGTACTTTTCCTTAAAGTTACTAATCACCGATACTGGGTTGGGGACAAGCATTATCATGATATCATGTCCTTAACAACCAATCGTCCGATTTCAGTCCTTGGCAAGAGCAATCATTAGTTTTTTCGGCCGAGGACCACAAATCAAAAAAAAATACATTCCGCTTAATCCGCCGTACAGGAAAAGTATGACGATCTTCAAATCCTCTTTACATTCCTGTATACTTTTTATATATAAAAAAACAACAAAAAAGTTTGTAATTGAACTTTTTTTCTTTTCATTTCGCATTGTAATTAAACGATAGAAATCATAGCATAGTTGAAGAAAAAAGCTACTTTAATGTACCACTATTTCTAAACTACATTAGTTTACTATAACATACATGTATAGACGAAAAAAAATATTAACAATTATTAGAATTACACGATAGATAGTTTACCTGATTATAAGTAACGACTAAAAAATAATTTACAAAACTTGTGTAAAGATTCCCTGGTCACTAAAATTTATACGTTTAGTATTCTTTGAGTAAAAGTTTCATGTTTTGAAAATTATGTGTCGTATAATAAAAGAAGAATTATTAGAGAAAAAACTGTATGTAACTTGATTTGTTGAACAGAAGCTATGAAATTAACATGTCCATTAGTATTGTCCAACATAAGAGTGTTATTATCAATATTTTAATTACTGTAATTTATTTATTAAATAAAACTTAATACCTTTGATGTATTATTTGTTATACATTTTGCTTTTTGTGTTGGCCCTTTGCTTATTATTAGGTACGTTTATGAAAGCAAGTGAATGTTCTAAATTAGGTTACAAACAATAAATTACCGTAACGGGGAATTTTCATGGTTAAGAGCTTTCCAAAAAGGTGCTACATGTTGGGTATCTGACCAGTTATAAGGATTTTGAAATTCATTTGCGCGATGACGTCACGGCCCCCGCCTGCCTGGAGGGAACTCCCTTGCACTACTACGTCACACGCCACCTTCCTGCCCGTTTATTGGACAAACTAAACGGTCTTTTGAGCTGAAAATTGCTACTTGGGGGTTTCCAAGTGCATTGAATCCGAATCTGAGGTCAATCGTGGTATTCCGACTCATGAAAGTTCCCCATTGCGTGAACCGGAAAAAGAGCGATGAGCGACAGAAGGACGGGTTTTGCTTCCTCACTACCGCAGGTTGGAAAGCTTTGTGTTGTGTTCGTGATTGAAGTCTACGAAATTTTTGTCCTCCAAAATCAAAATTTCCTCTTGCTTTTTGGGTTTCAGAGCTTGCTGATCAGTTTTGGTTCCGTGTCTGTCTGTGGTTAATCCTTGTCACGCCTAAAAGTATACCAAATTTCAGTCCGATTCCTGTGAAATTTTCAGTTTTCGTGAGAGTTAGCTTCTAGACTGTCCCCTGTAATTTTCAATGCCGTCGAATCAACAATAGCCTGTGCGCTTGCGAAAAGTGAATTTCTCATAACGTCCATTTCTCATCATCTGTTGGTCCGATTTCGTTGAAACTCCGTTGGTAATTGGGCATATCTTCTTGAAAAATTCCCTATAAATTATATTGCCAATTTTAGAGGAATAACCACTGCGCATGCGCGAAACTAATAATGATTGACACTGGCAAAAGTCCGAGTCTAATGGAACAATTTTGATGAAATTGTCAGCGATTGCGCGGGATAGCTTGTTTTGTCGGTTTTTGTGTTTCTTTAATATTCTCATTTTGGGTCAGTACCTATTGATGAGATAAATGGTGAGGGAAACGAATAGTAGAGCGAAAAGGGGTGACGTAAACAAGGGGAAAGTCATGCAACCACCATGTTCCTTCGCCCGCTACTTCTATAATGTCGTCGCTATTACGGTGAAACATTGAATCATGGATATGTTTTGGCCAACTGCTAGATGAATCCTTGAAGTCCAGAGGCGCTCCATTCCAAATTCCAGTACTATAGGTAGATTATGGGAGAAATCAGCCTCAGGGGTCCCTCAGCTGATCGGTGCGCCTCCGTACCTTGCAATGGTATTTTAGAAGTTCTGAGACGCTCCATTCCGATTTTCTGCACCCACAGTCCATTAGGTGATATGGGGGGTTCTACTGGTCTTAAAGGACCTTTAATAAAAATTTCAGCACCATAGGTCGATTGCGGAATGAATTAGTCTCATGGTCACCTCCACTAATCAGTGCACCTCCGTTTCTTGTTATCGTATTTTAGAAGTCCCGGAGGCATTCCATTCCAAATTTCAACACTACATTAGGATCAACATTAGGAAAGAAAGAAGCTTCCTGGGCCCTCAGCTATCAACTCGCCTCCGTGCCCTGTATTCGTTTTCTAGAGGTCCCAAAGGCTCTCTATTCAAAATGTCAGCACCATAGGTCAATTTGAAAGGAAATTAGCCTCAGGGGTCACTCAGCTGATCGGTGTGCCTAAGTATCTTGTAACTAATCTGTCGCTTCAAACAAGGAGGATGATGTTTCGGATGCTTAATGGGTAGGTAACTAAGCCCGAACAAAACGTCACTCATGTTTTGATATCTCACTAAGTTCGAAAACAGTGCTTCTTCGGGATGTATGGATGGATGTGGTGATGTTTTAGATAAATCAAGAGCTATTCAATAACTGGAGAACGATTCATCTAGAATGAAAACTGGCCAAGATACAGTTCCATAGCAACGATTTGGTTGTACGCGAGAATCATCAGACAATTTCGTCACCCGCAAAAAGTGTCACATCTTAAAAGTACCTAACGCTTTTCGAGGTTGTGTGCCAAAGCAAAGACACAAAAATTTAATAATGCGTTGAATTTCGAATATTTTCGTAAGTACCTACCTACGAAATTTGTTGAATATTACAAACAGATGATGGTAGTTATTTGTAATAAGTATGAAACAATAGCCAGATTGAAGACCTGAAGGAGCAATTCGGTTTTCGTTTTCAAAGCCATATAAAGGATGATTCAGCCTGGTATTATATTTTTATAAACTTCACAACTTTTGTGGGCCTGGACTTATGAGGGTCAGTCAGTTCCGAAGCTGATCAGAATCCCTTCCTACTTTGTAATTGTATTGTGCATGTCTAAAAGGACCTACATTTTAGGTTTCAGCTTCATAAGTCGATTAAGAAGCAAATTAGGCTCAAAGGCCCCTCAGCTGCTCTCATATTGAATACTAGATGTCACAAAAGAGCTACATTTCATGTAGCAGATCCTTAGGTTGTCATCAATATGACTGTGTAGATAAAGGCACTTAGAGACGGCAAATTAATGCAATTATTTAAAACATCTACACTTTACTAGTCCCCCTGATCTTTAAAACGACATAGGTAGGTAGGTCCATCCGCACAGACAATAGATGATAAAGTCGATTTCGTAAAGCTAGAATTCCATTGGCACTATATCAAATAATAATTCCATGGGAATTATATCAGCTGACACGCAGTTACAACGCAAGTTTTATGTGTTCCGATCCCACTCTCTAGCAGTCATTGATGGAATTTAACGATTGAATCGCTACCTAAGTGAAAGAATCGCTATCAGCGCATGATTTCTCTATGTTTTTGTGCTTAGAAATCCAAGATGTTTTTCCGAAGGTCTAGCCTTAGGGAGAGTGAAAGGATTAACGTAAGCTTTCCTACTGTCAACATGAAAGTTTTCAAGATTTCGATTTTTTAATATTTCAGTTAAGGGATGCCTTTAGGGTTTATAAAAAATGATGCCGAGGTTCTTGGGTCAACTAGACCCCAAAAGTGATTTATTACCCAAGTTTCATGAACTTTGGTCACGTAGTTTCGGATAAAAGCGAATCGAGACCTTTCGAACGAAGGTCAACGAATTTTGTGAGATGAAAAATTACGAAGTAGGTACAATTTCCCTAGCAACGACTCGGTTGTAAGCGGAAATCATCAGAAACCCAACCGTAACGCTTTTTGTTAACGCTTTTTTGCCAAAGTAAAGACATAAAATGTTGAAACAAAAGTTCGGGAACTAAACAAATTGGATTAGAAGGATGTTTTGGTGGTTCAGACCTATCCTATATTGTGCTGATAATTTTACGACCGCTCCCATCAGAATCGGTCCAGCCGTTCAGCCGTCTATTGGGAACGTACATATACATGCATAAATAAAAACAAACTTTGAGTTTTATGTATAAGGATTCGGGTGTGTCTCAGGAGGGAGGTGGGTTGGTTCATTCGGAAATCTGCTATGATGCGTTCTTAAAAAAACTGGTCCTGCCCCTCTCCGGCGATATGAGACTGCTTACCTGGTGTGATGGAACCCGATCAGAGGATCATTATATTGGCAGATTATCATGTACATCCGCGCAGATCACATTGGCCTTGTTTTGCTCCTCGGAGCTGGAGTAGCGGTGAGTTCTAAAAGATAATTAAACTCGTAGCTTAGATACCTCATTCGTTAGACAAAATACATTGAAATGTTGGTTGCTTAAATAATCTTATCATTCCCACTACTTTAAAATGTAACCTTATCTGCCAGCATTTGTTCCCTAATGTTTGAAGGTGCGTGGATTTTAAAATCTTATAAATTTCTCACAGGTGTGGGGGCTGATACGTTCACCCCCTCATCGCCTAGCTAATTTCGATCATACAAAACAAGGTTAAATGTAAAACCCCATTATTCTTGGCATAGATTTTAAAAAATCATACATTTGTGAACGTGATTACGCATAACGTGTGCAATGCGCACCACCTTTGTATTTTCAAATGGGAACCATCATCTTTGATTGCAGATTTGGGATATATACCTATGCAATTTTGTTGGGAAAATTACTCGTCAAATTGTGAAATACCGTGTTTTTGAATGTGTTCTATTGCCACATGTGATAAGGGTTATTTTTTCAGACTTAATCACTTATGCTGTTCATTTATTGGTTTCCCCGACACTAACTTGGAAAAATACCTAGGAAACTTAATTCCGGCATGCTCTGCGCTGGGAGGAAATAAGTTAGGAAATGTGGAATTCCGACAGTCTTGGTTTATTATTTATTTTCAATAATTAACATTTGTAATCGACCAAGAAAAAAATGTTAACCCTCAAAGACAAAGAGAGAGAGAGAGAGAGAGAGAGAGCTTTTTTCGAAACTACTGGACCAAATTTTATGAAATTTGGGTCATAAATCACATCCAGTTGGTCCTAGAATCTCAGTATCAATTTCGATCAACCGTATGTACCTTAAACCTAGCCGATTTAAAGGCTTAAATATTCAAAATTTCTTAGAGATCTCGTAAACTTTTAAGCTAAAAGCAATGTTTTTAGCGAATTTTTGTAGAGAATGAAGCTATTGCAATGGCTCCAAAAATGTGAAAATTACAATTTTGAAAATTTTCTTCATTGAAATCCGTTTTGAGGCATTCTGAAACGATTCCTGAAGTTTGCGCTTTTTCATATATATATATATATATATATATATATATATATATATATATATATATATATATATATATATATATATATTAGCTCTCCTCAGGATTGAGATAAAAATCCCGTTCTCCCGCCAAAAAATCAAGCTTTCCAAACGAAAGGATGAGTTTGTTGGCCAACAGTTTTTTAGCACATTAAATTGGTCAAATTTCAAATAATGTAATTAAAAAATCACTAAAAATGGCTAAATACGGAAAAATAGTTAAAATAAATCTTTAGCAGATTTTCAGTCAAAACAGAATAATCAGCCATTAACTAGGACATTGAAAAATGTACTTAAATTTCATTAGTTTTTGCTCAAAAATCTACAAAACTACAAAATGAAACCTGAAAATTCGAAATCTTTTTTGAACCACCGAAGTTTATTTAGCACGTGATTTTTTGCCATAAAATTGTTTTTTAACAATTTGTTTCTACTGGAATTGCCCTAATTTCAATACAATTTAACATAATATATTCTAATACGATCGATAAGGAAATTCGCTCATACGATCATGCTCCATGACTGGAACTTTTAGGTTGTCATTGATACCTAGATATTATCCTAAAGAATCGAATGAAACCACCCGTAACTCTGTACATTAATCTGTTTGCTTCATCTAAGGGTTAGTTAGAACTTAAGAGGTTCAAATCAGGCGAGAGTAGCGAAATCATCAAATTACTGGGTCAGTTGCTACATTAGGACTTAATAAAAATTGCCTTATAAATTCTGACGGTCGTATCAGCTGATATTGTTCCAATGGAATTATGACTTCGTGAAATCGAGATTATTGACGAGTGAAGCGTTGGTAAGTATTTCATTTTATCTCATAAATTTTCAGTTGGTGCGTAGGTACCCATGTACCTAAATGTCGTTATTTATTTATTTAATTTACGGGCAAAGCCCAATTACAGAAATTAATCAATATTAATATTGAGACCAAGGACACAGTATCTTACTTTTTTCTAAAAATACAAAATTATACCATTCTTGTTTGCAACGATATACCTATACATAAATGAATTCACTTCATAATCAAGGGAGACACTATTATGGATCAAGTGCATGTAATGCTCGCGTGTGCGGTCCCAAACCATCCACGAACAAATCCACAACCAGTCTGTATGCCGGCATCATAATTCTCGGGATGGGCAAATGACACGAGTAGTTTGTATCACATTGGGGCACACATAAAAGTTGTATGGGGAGGGGGGGGGGGGGGGGGGGGGGGAGTGTGCCGCCATGGAGTGCAGAACTTGAGTTGGGCGAACTTACGACCCGAAGACGACCGAACGTTGCCGTCGACCCTTCTCGGGCTCCAACAGGATCTAGAACCTTTTTTTGTGCTATTGAGAACACTCCCACCTATTTGCATACGTAAATATTGTTCCAGGTTATATGTCGTGCTTCACCCATTGGGATAGTAGAGGGTGCGAGTGCTTGCGGTCCTGAATTCAACTTAACCAAGGAACGTGATTTTGGGCTCTTGATGGTCATGGCGATGTCTGGTAAGGGTCTGTATTGGGCATAATCTTATCGTCGAATACGAATACGATTGTAATCGCGATAATTATTCGTAGATCCTGAGTCTACTGGGATTATATTCGTATTCGTGTAATCGTATTCGTCTGTCGGCGATTACACGAATACAACCCATAAAAATGTGTCACGGACATCAATTTCAATAGGGCGTCCCTCCTATAATTTGCGAAGCCTTGCTAATATTACCTAGCTTCAGAGGGACGTCCATAAAGCGAATTCAACGATTGGAGCCCAGGATATTTGTCTCAAATCTATTTCAATAGGACGTCCCTCTGAAGCTATGTAATATTAGGGTTCGCATATTAAAGGAGGGACGCCCTATTGAAATTGATGAGCGTGACGCATTTTTATGGGTTGTATTCGTGTATTCGCCAACAGACGAATTCGATTAGACGAATACGAATATAATCGCAGTTGACTCAGAATCATCGAATAATTATCGCGATTACAATCGTATTCGTATTCGACGATAAGATTATGCCTAACACCGTTAAGGGTATAATATTACCCAATGATTTATTCCCTGATGCATACAAATTGTGATTTTCCTTGAAAAATTCTATATAATTTTTTATACTCCACAATATGATTTATCTTTTATTCCAGCTGATGACTATGAAGTAATCATGAATGAAGAAATCAAAGTGAGTTGTTTGAAACGCAGATATGTATTTACTGCAGAAAAAACGTGAGTTATACATCGAAGTAAGTGACCGCAAGATAATGGGCCAGCGTCCAATGGGTTATAATTTTCCTAACCACGTCAGAAGGACGGAATCTAACAACCATCAAAAGAATACCTACTATATTTTTGTAAAAATAGTCATTTGTAGAAAATTTTAAGTACCCTCACCTGGGGTGATTTCGATCAAAATTTTCAAATAAACTGCGGTAGTATCGGTTCATAGTCAATTTAAATATCTGTGAAAATTCACAACTCTTCCATTTTTCAAGAATTATTTCCGCAAGAGCAAATTTATAGGTCTAACAGTTCATTTTATTTTGTTGGTCAATTTCTGATCGGAATCGGTAGGTACCTACTAATTTGAACTAATTTTAAACGAATTTGTTCTGGTTCTTAAGTTCGGTAATTGATAAACCATATCATCAAGTAAGTAAATCATTTGATCATACTCCACAATGGATAAATAATCACTTACCTCAATTAAGGTATGTAATTATTCTGTTCTGTTTATTAAATTTCAATTAAGTATATAAATACAATTCAGTCAATTATTATTACTCAAAGAGCTCCTTGTAATCCAGCTCTTCATTACGGAATGCCTCCATTTGAGATAAAAACTACAAAATTACATGCTGTAAAATGTAGAAATTGTTTGGATGAGGTGGATTGGTATAAAGAAGCTGGAAAATATTTCGTTTGAGATGAGTTTGTAGACCAAAAATTACTTAGTAGTTGTAATATTGGCGGAGTGCTCATGAGCGTAAATCGTCCTTAGTACGTAGGTTTCATATTTTGTAATTTTTTGTCATATTTTACGTTACAGTGTTTGGCTGACTGTGCCGCTCGTAAAGCTGGATATGTGAGTTACTTTGTATGACGATCAAATTCATTAAGTTATTAAAACCTCTTCAAGTTGAATACTGAAACGCGTTTAAAAAATTTTGCAATCATAAATTTGTACGTAATAAGATTATTTTGATTCCAGTTAAACAGCAACGGTAGCTTTACGGTGTCCGAGTTCATCCAAAAACAAAAGAATAAAGTCAAAGAACTTGAAGAAACAAAACAAGAAAATTTGAATGAAGATGAATACGAAAAAATAAACGGAACAATGAATAATAAAAGGGAACAAACACTGGAAACTATGGCGCAGTGCGAAGATCTTGGTAAGTTGTCAGCTATCGTATTGATGAAATCTAAACTAACTTTTGATGTTGAGAAAGGGGGAAAAAATAAAAGAAAAAAAACCAGGTGTGCTAAAGACCACACGGGAGAAGTGTAAACTTCTATGACGATTTGGACATTACTTTCCACTCTGTTGGGATGTTGGGAAAGTAAAAGTGGACAGGCTCCGCCCCTGGACCCTCGGTAACTTTCCGCCTTGAGCCTTCGGCTAAAATGCTAAAACATGGAACATGCTTTCTTCCCGCTAATTCGTAAATGTAAATAAATTTAAAACTACGACATGAATGTTTTAAAAATCGAAATTAGACATGAGTACCTAAGTAGGTAATTTTCTGTTATGGTGCGCGTGAACAATTACTATGAGCAAGATTAACTTCTCAACCAAGTGACAACAAAACAAGCGGCGTTGTTTACTATATCCATTTATAACATAAATAAATATAAAACTACGACATGAATAGAAGAACAAGTACGAAAAAATGCGTGATAAATCGAGAGCTTTCCAACGAGTGGAGAAAGATTTTTGTCCGGTGAAAAATAAAGAAGTTTCATTTCCCCAGCAACGGCTTGGTAGTCAAAACAGCGTAACGGAAAAAAACGTGACGGTAAAATCGTATTCACACCCCGCTAAATTTTTCGACGCGGTGCGCCTATAGAAGTTTACACTTCAAAAAGCGAGGAAATTTTTGCAATAGGAAAATCGTGGTGACAGACATTAATTTTTCCTGATCTTTTCGGTTATGAGGAACATTAATTAAAAGATTTATGAATCAAATTAACTCCTTACAATACGAATGGGAAACAATAGCATTAAATGCTTGTAGAACAGAATCGAACCAAGTCAAACCAGGATAATTCAAACATGAACTTGGGCTATTGGAGGTAGGCGAAGCAACGTTACAAAGCTGCGCAATGGAGCTGCTCACCGGCCTATTCTTGACTCTTAGCTTTGCAAATTATTTGTGACACCGCCGAAACCACGGAAAAGACCTGTTTGAGCGAATAGTCAAAGATATTAACGCATTTCAGCCTCCACAATAGAAGTAAAGAGTTAATTTGTATTGTAAAACTTTGTTTCGTAAATGATGACACATTTGAAAAGATCCCAACAAAATTTTGTTCGTTGAAAGTAAACTTGTCCCGAACATCGTGTTGTATATTCCACAAAGTAAATACCAATTATGTTTCAGTTTGATTCGGTTCACCTAGCGAGTCATGCCATAGTCTTCCATTTGCATTGTAAGGAGTTAACTTGTATTGTGAATCTTTTGAAAAATGTTCACTCATAACCGGATAGATCCAAAATATGTAACAGAGGTGTATCAATATAAATTTGGGATGTTCTCTTTCTATTTGGGATCAATATACAGAAGATTTGGCTAGTGGAAAAGTTGTAGAGTTGGGTCCTGACGTCTTTTGGAGAGTGCTCGAGTCGGGTCCCGACCACGACTTGCAGGCATTTGAATTGAGTCCAGCTTATCAGCTGGACTTAATCAGGAGACACTCCGAGAAGGATGGCTGAGGATGATCTTTCACCGTTCCATGTGGTCAGTTCCATGGAGTTATCTCCTCATACCGGTGAAAAGCAGAAATCAAATTCAAACGAAACCTTACGAACACACTTACAATACTTACAATGAAACACTTTTATGGATTCCGGTGTCGCTTCCTATGATGTACATTGTCTCACAATATTTTGTGAATTGTATCCTTCATCCACAATAATGGTTTTTCTTTTTCAATTATACATACTGCACCAACGAGTTGCAATGAACGACAAATAGTCTGAAAGCAATGCGATGTGTGATACGTGCTAATAACATATGTAGTAATATAAACCTCAATATATACTCAACCATCTACCCAATCGTACGGGGGGGGGGGGGGGGGGGGGGGCGAGTCATGGCTGAGGATGACTTAGCTTGGGATGGAGGATGGTCTTCCACCGTTCCATGTAGTCAGTTCCATGGAGTCTTCTCTTCACACCAGTAAAAAGCAGAAATAAAATTCAATTGAAACGTTACTAACACACTTACAATACTTACAACGAAACACTTACGCTTCCTATGATGTTTTTGAAAGCGAAAATTGTATCCTCCTTCCACAATAAGGGTTTTCTTGTTCACTTATACACACTGCACCAACGAGTAGCAATGAACGACAAATAGTCTGAAAGCCAAGCGATGTGGAATTCGTACTAATAACATCTCTATCTATACTATTAATAAGAATGAAACTCCGTTTGTCTGTCTGTCTATTTGTTTGTTTGTCGTGTCTATGCACGGCCAAACGGCTGAGTGGGCCGGATCTACGAGTGGGGGGATCTTTTTGGGATTTTCCGATAGGGTGTATAAGCGAATTTAAAATTTTCTAATCCCAGCCGAACCATGGGCCGTAGGGCGGGAGGGGGGTCGAAGTAATAATTAATGTGCGCTTTTTGGACTTCCCCGCTTCCCCTACCCCTCTAAACGGCCGTTGACAATTCCGGAAAAATACGGGTTTCGTAGGTTTTCCTACGAGGAAGACGACGGCGCGATCGGATCGCGAAAAAAGTATCGGGAAATGCGTTAAAAAAATGCGAGAGTACGGACCCGTTTTCTCGAAAAGTCCGCCGAAAAACTTGGTTTTTTCCGATTAAAATATACCCCATAAAGGTACGTTTTTCGGAACGGTTTTCGCGGGCGAAAAACAGCTTTGGGTCCGCCGAATCTGAATCCGAAATCGGATATCGAAAAAAGTGACGAGAACTCGGTCGAATTGCCAGCGGAAGCGAGGGGAACGTTTAATATGACATTTTTAATCGACCCGGGCCGCCCGTTTCACAACGTTGCTTACCAGAAGGGACCCTCACAGGGGGGTTCCCATTTGCACTTCTACGCAATACCTTGCGAGGCGAGCAGGTATACATAGGTACCTACCTTGCGAGCGAAGCGAGAGCCATTTCAACAGAATAAATACGGACTTTGTCCTACACATATACAGGTATACCTTGCGAGCGAAGCGAGCAACATCCCCTAATAAACTTTTCGTGGTTCCACATAGTTTTATAAGATTTAATTTGTTTGTAAGAATTTCCAACAGAAAAAAACGTCTGCCAAGTTGGGTGGGCAGTATAACTTCCTCAAGGATATACAGGTATACCTTGCGAGCGAAGCGAGCAACATTCCCTACATGCCACACTTTGCGAGCGAAGCGAGCAACATCCCCTAATAAACTTTTCGTGGTTCCAAATAGTTTTATAAGATTTAATTTGTTTGTAAGAATTTCCAACAGAAAAAACGTCTGCCAAGTTGGGTGGGCAGTATAACTTCCTCAAGGATATACAGGTATACCTTGCGAGCGAAGCGAGAGCCATTTCAAATAATAAATACGGACTTTGTCCTACACATATACAGGTATACCTTGCGAGCGAAGCGAGCAACATCCCCGAATAAACTTTTCGTGGTTCCACGTAGTTTTATAAGATTTAATTTGTTTGTAATAATTCCCAACTGAAAAAAACGTCTGCCAAGTTGGGTGGGCAGTATAACTTCCTCAAGCGAGCGAAGCGAGCAGCATCCCCTACAGAAGTTAAGCCTACCCTTAGAGATCTACCGTTTGCGAGCGAAGCGAGCAGCATCCCCTATAGAAGTTAAACCTACCCTTAGAGATCTACCGTTTGCGAGCGAACCGAGCAACATCCCCTAAATGCCATACTTTGCGAGCGAAGCGAGCAACATTTTCTACATGCCAGACTTTGCGAGCGAAGCGAGCAACATATCCTACATGCCAGACTTTGCGAGCGAAGCGAGCAATATTCCCTACATGCCACAAGTTGCGAGCGAAGCGAGCAACTTAATGGGGGGTCCGGGGGGCTTGCCCCCCGGCTGGACGTGGAGGCGAGCGTAGCGAGCCGGAGCGGCTAGTTATTAATAAGAATGAAACTCCGTCTGTCTGTCGCTCTGTCGTGTCTATGCACGGCCAAACGGCTGAGTGGGCCGGATCTACGAGTGGGGGGATCTTTTTGGGATTTTCCGATAGGGTGTATAAGCGAATTTAAAATTTTCTAATCCCAGCCGAACCATGGGCCGTAGGGCGGGAGGGGGGTCGAAGTAATAATTAATGTGCGCTTTTTGGACTTCCCCGCTTCCCCTACCCCTCTAAACGGCCGTTGACAATTCCGGAAAAATACGGGTTTCGTAGGTTTTCCTACGAGGAAGACGACGGCGCGATCGGATCGCGAAAAAAGTATCGGGAAATGCGTTAAAAAAATGCGAGAGTACGGACCCGTTTTCTCGAAAAGTCCGCCGAAAAACTTGGTTTTTTCCGATTAAAATATACCCCATAAAGGTACGTTTTTCGGAACGGTTTTTGCGGGCGAAATACAGCTTTGATCCCGCCGAATCTGAATCCGAAGTCGGATATCGAAAAAAGTGACGGAAAGTAGGTCAAATTGGGAGGGGAATTGCAAGGGAAGCGTTTAACATCAGAAATTAATCGACCACGGGCCGCCGTTACACAACGTTGCTTACCTGAAGGGACCCTCACAGGGGGGTTCCCATTTGCACTTCTACGCAATACCTTGCGAGCGAAGCGAGAGCCATTTCAAATAATAAATACGGACTTTGTCCTACACATATACAGGTATACCTTGCGAGCGAAGCGAGCAACATCCCCGAATAAACTTTTCGTGGTTCCACGTAGTTTCTAAGATTTAATTTGTTTGTAAGAATTCCCAACTGAAAAAAACGTCTGCCAAGTTGGGTGGGCAGTACAACATTCCCTAATAAACTTTTCGTGGTTCCACGTAGTTTTATAAGAATTAATTTGTTTGTAAGAATTTCCAACAGAAAAAAACGTCTGCCAAGTTGGGTGGGCAGTATAACTTCTTCAAGCGAGCGAAGCGAGCAGCATCCCCTACAGAATAAATACGGACTTGCGAGCGAAGCGAGCAACATCCCCTAATAAACTTTTCGTGGTTCCACGTAGTTTTATAAGATTTAATTTGTAAGTAAGAATTCCCCAACAGAAAAAAAAAACGTCTGCCAAGTTGGGTGGGCAGTATAACTTCCTCAAGCGAGCGTAGCGAGCAGCATCCCCTACAGAAGTTAAACCTACCCTTAGGGATCTACCGTTTGCGAGCAAAGCGAGCAACATTTTCTACATGCCAGACTTTGCGAGCGAAGCGAGCAACATATCCTACATGCCAGACTTTGCGAGCGAAGCGAGCAATATTCCCTACACGCCACACGTTGCGAGCGAAGCGAGCAACTTAATGGGGGGTCCGGGGGGCTTGCCCCCCGGCTGGACGTGGAGGCGAGCGTAGCGAGCCGGAGCGGCTAGTAGGTAATAATATAAACCTCAAATATAAACTCAACCATCTACCCAATCTTACTCGGGGGGACCCGATTTGAGTTGTTAGGAAACAACAACCTGGGGTCTAAAGCATGCTCTACCCCACTTCGATGAATATTTCGGGGCCCAACTTGAGTTCATCCTGGCAATTAGGTATTCATAATATAATTCATAGATAATAATTGTGAGGACTTCTGAGCTGCCTGAAACATTTTTCACGACCCCAATGATATTACTCTAAACTAAGAGCGGTCTCGTGTTATGCGTCTCCCAGAGTTCTCTCGATGAATTCCCAAAACCATATTGTTTCAAGGAGTGCCTCAGAAACGTATTTCTATAGGTCGCTTAACACATTCGTCAGTGACTTTTTCCCATTATCGGATCTAAGAGTTCTTGTGTGTAATAATCTAATGTATGTAATAGATGTAATGAATCCAATCCAGATTTTGAACCTTTTTATAAATAGAATCTATTTTGAAAAAATAATTTTTATGCTGAATTAATGTATTATTCAAGCTTAATTGTTTAAATTATTTTATTCCAGTTGAAAATTGGAACCGAACGGGAAAGTGTGAGAAAGGTTACTTATTCTCGAAGTGCCTTAGTTGGGGTGTAAGTATACCTATCTACTTGTTGGTAGAGACTTCTATTGAACACGATCGACTTAATTTACTAGGTGCTTACTAGAGTACACTTGTCATAGCTCTTATTGAAATAAGTATGTGCTTCGTAAGAAGAAGAAAAATACACTGCCAAGGACATGGCGCAGAAGATTCCTCGTGGCTTCAACGTGACTTCAACACGAAAATTACGTTCACGCATGCGCCGTGCGTACCGCTGTTTTAATCACGATGAAACTGATCGGGGACCATCTAGGGCTAAAACCACACTATTCCTGAAAATTTCATTGTAATCCGATCAAAATTGTGGAAGTTATGGCTGTGCACGGTGGTCCTCGATCGGATTTGACCTCAAAGTGCTTGCCCTTCAAATTTTCTTTCGAAATATGATTTGGGAATACGTTACGATTATAATTCAGCAAAAACTGAAATCAAACAATGAGCCGTTTTTTAATTCAGTTTTTTAATTGATACTTATTAATTACTTTGATACTTTTTAATCATGAAAATACGCTATAATCGCCAAAATTCAGAAAAAAATATTATTTATTATCATTATACAATAGAATCTTCATCTAGTTTCATAGTTCTGACCTATTTTGTGATCAAATATGATTAGAAAAACAAAATAACAACATTTTATTCAACTAAAATAATGATTATATTTGCATGAAGCTCTTAATAAATGCCTGTGAGTGTGCGTGTAGTGTGATCGCGTGTGTCTATGTGTACGCTTGTGTGTAGGTTTATAATGATTCATTATATAAATTTTAACATGAAATATATATCTAAATTGAACAGCAAATAAAAATAATGGCATTTTAACATTTTACATATGCAGAGAATTATATTCACATACAGCTCTTAATAAACGTTGTCCATACTCAGGATTGATTCGCGATACTTTATGTTTGGCCCACGTAGCAAAAAAATCATGATGCACGGCCTCCGTAGCCTGTTCACTGTAAAAGCCGAGGCCGTTTCCGTGTTCGGTACAAAATTCATCCACATGAAAGAAAACCGTGTCAACTTTTGGAGTGACTGAAATATCCAAAGATAAATATGATGCTTTGAATTCATTGATGTATTCAATGAATTTTGGATCCAGCCTGACTAAGAAAAATGCTTTGACAACTTCATTGAACTTCTGGAAAGCATCAACGTATTTTAAACAACCTATGCTACAGTTTGAACGCAACAGATCTATTTTCTTTAGCAAAATGCGGCAACTATTTCCTTTGAACGAAGGGCTCCCATGTGTCATTTCACGCTGAGAACTACAGCGCTCTGCCCAAAGAAAAGCTTCGGCTTCAAATTCTTTGGAAATGTGAGAGAACAAGGTGTTTACGACTCCTAATAATAAATTTAACTCCAGTGGATGAATTAGATCCTAAATTGATCGGTCCTCGAGAGTTTGAATGACTCTGGATTTTACACAATTCATGAAATCTTTGGCAAACTTCGTATTGCTCCCTGCATCGCACCATTCCATATAATTTTTTAATAAGTTACCAATCGTTCTACTTTCACCAACACAAGAAACATTACTCTTTGCTGCATAACACAATAGCTGCTGTATTTTGCTACAGTAACTTGATTTTTTGCGTTCAAACTGTAGCATAGGTTGTTTAAAATACGTTGATGCTTTCCAGAAGTTCAATGAAGCTGTCAAAGCATCTTTATCAGTCAGGCTGGATCCAAAATTCATTGAATACATCAATATATTCAAAGCATCATATTTATCTTTGGATATTCCAGTCACTCCAAAAGTTGACACGGTTTTCTTTCATGTGGATGAATTTTGTACCAAACACGGAAATGGCCTCGGCTTTTACAGTGAACAGGCTATGGAGGCCGTGCATCATGATTTTTCAGCGACGTGGGCCAAACATAAAGTATCGCGAATCAATCCTGAGTATGGACAACGTTTATTAAGAGCTGTATGCGAATATAATTCTCTGCATATGTAAAATGTTAAAATGCCATTATTTTTATTTTCTGTTCAATTTAGATATATATTTTATGTTAAAATATATATACAATATGTTAAATATATGTTAAATATATAGAATCATTATAAACTTACACACAAGCGTACACATAGACACACGCGATCACACTACACGCATACTCACAGGCATTTATTAAGAGCTTCATGCAAATATAATCATTATTTTGTTCAATAAAATGTTGTTATTTTTGTTTTTCTAATCATATTTGATCACAAAATAGGTCAGAAATATTAAACTAGATGAAGATTCTATTGTATAGTGACACATAAATAATAAATAATATTTTTTCTGAATTTTGGCGATTATAGCGTATTTTCATGATTAAAGTATCAATTAAAAAACTGAATTAAAAAACGGCTCATTGTTTGACTTCAGTTTTTGCTGAATTATAATCGTAACGTATTCCCAAATCATATTTCGAAAGAAAATTTGAAGGGCAAGCACTTTGAGGTCAAATCCGATCGAGGATCTCCGTGAGTGGCAAGGAAATATGGAAAGACAAACGCTCGCGCATGCGCATAGCGTACCGCTTATTCAATCATGATGAAACTAATAGAGGAACGTCTAGGGCTAAACCCACACTATTCCTGAATATGTCATCAAAATCCAATCAGAATTGTAGACGTTATGGCTGTGGCAAGAAAATGCGGACGGACAGACAGACACGAAACCAAATTTGTTCAGGAGGCCAAAAAACGCAAAATGCAAGTGGAAATTTTGATTTTGGAGCACAAAAATTTTTTTTCATTTTGAAAGTAAAAACAAAGCTTCCGCTGCCTTGCAGACTCTGAAGCAATATGGAAAATCCTATCTCGGTGTCTAAATGGGAGACCTCGAGAAATTTATAAACAGGGTGAACACACTCAAAAGGCGTTACAAACTTAAGGAGTCGATTCTAGAGCACATTATTGATCGAAATTACCTCATAGAGATTTTCGTTTCTCGTGTTTTGAACTTTATGCCATTAAAACGGCCATAACTCTCTACAAAATTACTGTAAACTCAAAAATAGGGACATCGTAGGAAAGAGCGTTAAATTTTCTACCTCTCGGATGTCAAACCAAATTTTTTTAGCACACTTGATGCGCAAAAAATGAGGCAAATGTGCAAACTTTCAAAACATTCCAGAATTTGGTTTTTTATTTTTCATCCTTTTTTTGCTCCATATTACATGCTTATTTTAAAAGCATTCTTATGGAAAAACTTTCTGAAAATTTCAGTCTTCCAAAGGAATAGTAAATTATACTTTTACTCTACTTATTAGGGGAGAAAGTGTTGCTGTAATGTTGGAAAACGTGGCTTTTTTCTGCAATGAAATCGACGGTTTTCTTGAAAAATGACCTGTAAAGATGCAAGTTTGGGGCCGTTTTTAACGTATTTCCCCCCCGCTGAATCCAATGACAACACTTGCAGATCTCCCCAACTTCGTTGTAACCATGTTGTACACTTTGAATATCAAGTTTTACCCTTAAAAACACATCAAATTGATAGTAACAAATAAACAGAGTTTGTGGGTAAAATTGTAATACTCGAATATAACGGAGTTAGGGTGACCTGCAAGTGTTACCATTCGATTTAACGGGAGAAATACGTTAAAAATGGCCTCAAACTCTTATTTTCATACGGGTTATTTTTTCAAAAAACCCTCAATTTCTTTGAAAAAACCACTTTTTTTTTTTACATTCGCATAATTTTCTCGCCTAATAAGAATAGTAGATGAGATTCTCCAAAAGTTACAGTTAGTTATAGCAGCTAGTTATAGTTAGTCTTGACATCAGTGAGATAGGAAATTTAAAGGTTTTTCCTCTTATTTTTGAGTTTACAGTGATTCTAAGGGTAGTCATCCCCGTTCTAATGTCATAAATTACAAAACTGAACACACACGTGAAGATGAGGATTCAAAAACACTAGAGTAAAAAAGTCAATAAGCGGATTGAAAATTGTGAAATTTTGACAACTTTTCAAAATTATGACTTTGACCTCATTTTTCAGCTATCGGAGCTGCTCAAAAATTTTGTTTTGGCAACAGGGAGATAGGAAATTTAACGTTCTTCTCAACGGTGTCATCAAATTTTAATTTACTCATCAAATTAAGGGAGTTATGACCATTTTAGTAAAATAAGGTCAAAAACCTTAGATTACTCAAGGTCAAATAACAGTTAGAAGTGAAATTACTCGGAAACGAAGACTCTAAAAAAAAAAGTCTACGAAGCACTTTTTGTTGCAAATTAGTTGTAGAATCGATCCCTGAACTTTAACGAGTCGTGTCTGATACACCCTGTGTATATATATTTATAAAAATTAATCGTCTGAGTGCTACAATGCTGGATGCTATCTACCTTCGATATATTAAAGTAAGCCGTTGCATCTAAGGCATATTCTTTCACAGATTTTGATTTTGTTCTCTGTTTCAGAAAAACCAATTTGAATCATACATGGACTTACAGAACAATGTTTCAAACGGTTCATTGAAACCCTATGAAACCCCCTATAGCCTGGAACTTGACTATGACAGCTATGACGACCTGAACATGACGCAGGAAGTGGAACAGTTGAGCAATGTGAACGGCAAAAAATATATTTTGGTAAACGTAACCTCAGAACAGGAGGACTTTGTTGACAGGATGGATGAGCGGGATTCGACAACACAAGGTATCGTCGAACCGAAAAATCAGTGAATTAAGTAGTATTCATCACAGAAAACTGCAGCGCTTATTTTACGTTGGACCATAACGATCATGAGAATGAATAATTGTATGAACTCTGAAGATGGATCTAAGATAGCATAAAAATACAAATATATAAATTCTTGTATGATCTGGCCCAGCCTCAACTTTCAACCGGCTTAACTGCATGGATTTTGCTCGTCTTAACCATTTCACATCTGGATCAGACAATGGATGTTTACCTATAGTTGGAGGAAGTCAAAGTTGATGCTGAAGAACAAACAGGAAAATAAGGAGAGGAATTTTTATACACAACCAAACGTAAGGGACAGTCCTGTACAAAACATGCCATTGCAGCAACATGTTTTAAATTGATTTAGTGGTTTAGGAATAAATTTGTTTTTAAAATAAAACAAACTTGTGAGTATTCCTAATTTGTTGAACAGTACCTTTTGAGCTTAATAAAGAGCTCAAGTTCCGAAGAAAAAAAATGTACTAGAAAATCACGAAGAACACTTACAAACGGCAGGAAATTGTTGAATTTATACATTTGAGCCAAATATTACCTGAAAATGTTAATAAACTATGAACTATAACGTTTAGAAATTTGAACACAATTATATAGTGAAAAAGTGCCTCAATTTCATTAAAATTGGCGATTGAGAAATGGGGAGAAAATGGAAGTTAGAAATTCAAAGGGAAAAAAAACGTCAAAAAATTCTAAAATTGGTCTGTATAGCAGAATATTATTTAGAAAGTATTTTTTGCCATAAATTAGATTATTAGGAAACAATTTTTGTGTTCACAATTCTGCGAAAATATTCGACATAAATACAATGTACTTAAAAAACACTAAATTCGCTGTCATGGTCATACTGCACTATTGAAAGTCTTCCTAATTCGTGAGCCCTTGTTTTAAAAATTGTTTAACGCTGCATACGATGAAAATGTCTCCACTAATTTAAAATGATGTCACCCAGGATCAGAGTACAATAGAATGCACGAATTGTTGAAACGTGTTTTTATTTGCCAATTAATAGTGTGAATAACGTGAATAGAGCGTCTGATAATTTTTCATTTTCTATTGGTTGTGAATTCTGACTCGAGGATTGCTGGAAGCTCTTCGTGGACTCGAAAAGCTGAGAGGAGGGAGGTAGTAAGTTGCGCTTAGAATTCTGGCGTCTTCACTCCAAGCTGCAAAGAAACAGATGTTAATATGGTCAATATGGAGACAAGTAAAACAATATGTCATATATAATTCACAAGACTTTACGAAAAAGGCCTTCCTATCCTTAAATTACTTTTAGCGAATTTTCGTAGAGAATAAAGCTATTGCAATGGCTCCAAAAATTTTAAAATCAAAATTTTCGAAAATTACCTTCATTGAAATCCGTTTTGGGACATTCTGAAACGAATCCCAGAGTTTAAAATTTTTTCATATTTATATATATATTTATGTTCTTCCAGACGATAACTCTCCTTAGGAGTAAGATAAAAATCCCGTTCTTTCGTCAAAAAATCGAGCTTTTCAAACGAAAGGACGACTTGGTTGGTCAGCATTTTTGAGCACATTAAATTGGTCAAATTTCCAAAATTGTGCTTAACAAATCACTAAAAACGGCTAAAACAGCTATAAATCGATAAAAAAATATTTTTAACAGAATTTTAGTAAAAAGAAGTTTATCAACGATGAACTAGATCATTAAACAATTTATGAACATATTTATGCTGAAATATGTAGGTACTTGAATTTCATTAATATTTAATTTAATTAATAATTAGATAAAAACTGTAAAACAAAGTTAAAAATTTTAAATTTTATTTGAAAAATTTCTGGACTGGTATGAATACCGCGAAATACGTATTTCAATGACCTTTATATAGTTTAAAGTATTTTGCATGTAAGTTTAAACAAATTATTAAAAGTTAAAATAAAGTACGAGTACAAGAGAAACTGTAAGTTCAGCAAACCTCTTTGGCGTGTTTGGAAGCGCACACCGACATCTTGTAAGCGTATTCGCAGTCATCTCCATCGGTCTTGGTTCCAACTGAGGAATAAAATCTTTCTTAGTTACGAAATTGTGAAACACTTACGCGTCATCAAGTATAAATGATGTTCGTCATTTGGCATTGACTAATGACCTCCTAATGAAGTTCTATTGGAATATTGCTTCTGAGTCTACCTATAGGTAGCGGACGCAATATTTTCACTATCGAGAGATTTTCATTTTTTTGTCAGTCTGTGTGTCTGTCATGTGTCCGTAAATCCTTGTAACAAGCTGAATTCCCACAGTTTTCATACGATGTTGATAAAACTTTCAGGGAATGAGCGGGTTAAGCGGTAAAAAGTTCTTCATCAGTTTCATTATTTACAAATCAAGACTTCACCTTCGTATGACACGTAAATTCCACACAAAAATATTAGCATCATTTTCTCAGTCCTAGTTGTCCCATCTCGCACAAGCGTTAAGGATAGTCGAGAGCCGATGATTTAATAAACACCAATTTCAATTTGATTATGTCAGTAGTGAATGTTAATTCCTCGCAACAAGTTCAATTTCTGCAGCTTTCTTGCGATTTAGATGAAAGTTTTAAAGAATATGCAAACTAGCCGGTAGATGGCACCTTTTCATATTCATTGATCTCTAAACAATATTTCCCCTCTGCTCATGCCCAAACGTAAATTCGATTGAGCATCAATTTTTCACACCCATATAATCAGATATCGCTATAACTTATAAAATGGGAAAAGAAAATTTAATAATCTCAAATAAATTTCAACACAACTGTATCATTAGTAGCTGCTAAGCGTGCGCGAATGTAAAATCCTTGTTACAAGCTTAATTTTTACAATTCTGACCGATTTCGATTAAATTTTCAGCGTTTGTGCTTATTAGGCTATTGTTTCCTATCAGTTTCATTATTAAAACATCTATACTTAACTCTGCGCATGCGCAAACATAGCATCTGTCAAGCAATATTTTCTTGGTGCCTAATTAATCAATTTAATGCTATATCTCGACTTTCTATTCCTTTCTATTCCTTCAACCAAAGAAACCCACTATGGAATCTTCTAAGATTATTTAAAAAATATGACAAATATCACTGGTGCTAATATTTTTGTTCGGACAACTCATTTGAAAATACTTCTTGCAATGTATTGGGTACCTATCCTAAAAGTAATCATCTGAGATTTGTTCTCCCCAAAAAGTTGAAACAGCTTTATAAATCTACTTTTTCATTATTACAGTCATTTTAACACATAGCTCCGAATCGTATGCTGAATACGAAATTGAAGTCAAGATCTAAATTGAGGTGTTACTTCACCAAATTTCGCTGATTTTGCAGTCAAAAACATGAATTATAAAGCAATTCGTTTTATTTTATTTTTCAGTTAGTATGTATATTTTCAGTTAGTACGTAAAACTCTCGTTCTTTTTTCTTCTTTTTTTCGTTTAAAGCAGATCTTCTTAATCAATATCTCAAGAGTATTCCTCAAAGTCAAGGCGAATCATTAGTATTTTAGGCCTTAATTAATGTTGATATTGTCCACCATACAGTGGTATTCGTTTTGTAATTCTAGTTAGGTAATGAACCCCGGAACATGTTTGAGCCTAGAAGTTCATGCATAACTACTAACTAAATTCTGTACGATTGTAAGAAACTTTGTAATATCATATGAGCTATACGTACGTTCGGCAGAACACAATTCGATGATTTGCTTGCTCTTCTCAGCGTGTTCAGGCTCATCTTTGTAGAGGACATCAGCCATGAGCTCTGCATTGTCTTTGTTGTATTCACCATCCTTCAACTAGGAGCAAAATTGTATTATTAGACAAATATTCACGTCAAACCAACTATTATGGATTGGTTATTATATCTGAAATCGGTTTATATTAGGATAATATTGGGATGATATTTTTTTATTATTTATTAATAATACAAGGGATTTGGCTAAACCCTTCATAGAAGTTTAACGAAGGAAGATAACTTAGTTAATACGGTTAAACCAGTTCACACATACTACGGAGTGATAGAACAGCAGGCTTCAAGGGGTCAAGACGGGAAAACGTGCCTAAATAGATAATGCTCAAGTAACATCTACTGTTCAGCTATCTAGTTTATTCTGTTCTCCATTAATGCTGTCTCATCTACCTCACTAGCATGGAATGTAATCATCTAGCATGCCAGCCAACATTTTAGTGTAAATTGGGGAGATGGAAATGAAAGATTTTCAATAGCTCTAGGAGCATTTCATCAAACTCCAGTCATCCGATAATTTGTGTATCCGTCACCACGCATCTATCAATATAGATTGATACACAATCTATTTAGTTGAGGAATGTTGGATATGACAAACAAAAGTTTCTACAAGGAACATATTATAAGAGAAAAAATTGCTGCCTTTATTAATAATCATCACACCAACAGGTTTATTAGATTGCAATTTTCTTGATAGTCTTTAAAAATTTAATTAAATTTTGTTTTTGAAGGAATCAATTTTTTCGTATTGGATGCCATGGATATGCAACCATTCGGGTGTGACGAGGGAGAATAAGTTGGCCTTCTTTCTGTAGAGGTAAATGTAATTGTCCACCATCTTTAGAAATATCTCCCTAGAACTGTACATCGGTTTATCTATTCAAATCCTATACAGTGGGGTTTATAACACCCCAAACTTTAGATATAAAAAAAAGAAACAATAATAATAATAGAAACGTTTTGCCTCTATCAATATTGCAACTCTTTTACGAGCACTATTATTATTACAAACAAAGGAATAATACAAAACGATGCAACAAAACAAGGAAATATAAATTTTAATACAATGATTCATCAGTGTTTTAAATGTAAATGCTTAAAAGTTGACCAAGAAAAATGGACTTGAAAAATCCTTACTAGATAGTACTTTTTTTCCGTACTTTGTTCAATTTTGAATATTAGGGTTCATTGAACATTATTCAATGAATCTTTAAAATTAAATAACTTGAAAACAAAGCGTTTAAAAAGAAATCTCCATGAACAACTTTCGATCAGAAATGAGCTCTAGAATCGATTCCTTGAGTTTGTCACATAATTTCTGCAGACACCCTGTATAGTGAGGTAAGTATTGAATAGCGAGCATACACTTGAGGCAATCTTGTGTGCATTTTTGGGTAAAAATGTCAATATTGTTAAGTGCAAAGATTAGCGTTAGTTTTGGACTAAACCTGTCTGTTTTTCATTAGTACATTGATTTAAGAGAAGGTACACTGAAAATTTAGGTACTTACGACTTTGGCTTCCTTCAGCATGCAGGCAAGGATACACTGTAACATGAAAAAGTATAGTTGAGTTGATAATGCATCCATAACAGAAGACGCCTTTTGCAATAATGAAGAGACCACTTTAAAACTACCATCTTTCATGAGTATTTGGTTTTATATAACACTAATGAAAAATACACACACACAATAATAAATTCCAAATCCAGTAACGTAAAGGACGAGAAAACCGATTTTTGATTTGGAAATTAATGAAACACTAAAGGTTGAAAATTTTACAAGTCCCAAAAAATCTTCATGTTTTCTTGAGTTAAATCCTCTAATAACATAAACCACTTTTTCAAAAATGAAAATTTAAAATTTCTGGCAACTAGCATGCAGATAGACAAATTAATTTGAAATAAAAACACGGAAATTTCTTAAGAATTAATTTCGATCTTAACCTACCAAAATGGGGAACCGGAAATTCTGCACAAATTATTTCGAATTTGATATTACAGAGATAAAATATAATACCTAGTGAAGCATACTAGTGCAGTGATGTTTAGTGTCATCATTAATAAAATATCTCTGAAGTATTCTGTTTGACAAAATAAAAAAAAAAAAAAAAAAAAAAAAAAAAAAAAATAGGATAATACGAGTTCTACACTTCTGATGGCAATTAGATTTTGATATTTCGGATTGGTAGGCTCACCTTGACATTTTTGGATTCTGGGATAGAATTCTTCTGTTTGACTTGCTCAATTTCCTCTGTAAACAAACGTGAACAGGTTAAATAACATATTAATGTATTGAAAATATACAGAGTACGAAAAATATATAAATAAAATAAAAATACGCCGTTCATTCTTATGACAGTATTTAAGTTTTAATTTTTCGCGCAAGTAACGACGCCATGGGAAGTTCGGTTTGCACCGTCATATCCGTGAGCGCGTCCTCTTCATCAAGACGTCTCGACATTATCAGGTAGGTATATTATATAGATTTTTATATCAGGATCGATAACGGTCGATAACCCCGCCGAGTCCTCCGATTCGAACTGGTTTAGAAGCCACAGAAGTTCGAGTAAGCGCTCGCACTCCACCATTCCTCTACGCAGTCTGACTTCACCAAGTGGTCTTTTTTTGACGGAGTTGGAAGCAAACAGAGGAATATTAGAAATAGATTTAAAAAAAACAGGTGTGCTAAAGACCACACGGGAGAAGTGTAAACTTCTATGACGATTTTCTGCTAAATATAATAAATATAAAATATATTATGGAATTGATTTTGGTTGCCAAAAAAACTTTCCACTCTGTTGGGATGTTGGGAAAGTGAAATTTGACATTACTTTCCACTCTGTTGGGATGTTGGGTAAGTAAAAATGGACATTACTTTCCAATCTGTTGGGATGTTGGGAAAGTAAAATTGGACATTACTTTCCACTCTGTCGGGATGTTGGGAAAGTAAAAGTGGTCAGGCTCCGCCCCTGGACCCTCGGTAACTTTCCGCCTTGAGCCTTCGACTAAAATGCTAAAACATGGAACATGCTTTCTTCCCGCTAATTCGTAAATGTAAATAAATGTAAAACTACGACATAAATGTTTTAAAAATCGAAATTAGAACAGAGTACCTAAGTAGGTAATTTTCTGTTATGGTGCGCGCCTACAATTACTATAAGCAAGATTAACTTCTCAACCAAGTGACAACAAAACAAGCGGCATTGTTTAATATATCCATTTATAACATAAATAAATATAAAACTACGACATGAATAGAAGAAAAAGTACGAAAGAACTGCGTGATAAATCGAAAGCTGTCCAACGAGTGGAGAACGATTTTTGTCCGGTGAAAAATAAAGAAGTTTCATTTCCCCAGCAACGGCTTGGTTGTACGTGAAAATCAAAAGAAAAAAACAGCGTGACGAGAAAAAAAACTCGGCGCTCCGCGAGTTACCTCTATTTACATACTTCGGACGAAATTATTGAAACACAGAATGTGTTTGCGTTGTCGCGCAACCAAGTGACAACCAAACAAGCGTCATTGTTTACTATTCATTTATAACATCAATTTATATAGTTATAGTATGAAACTACGAAAATTGCGTTGTCGCGCAACCAAGTGACAACCAAACAAGCGTCATTGTTTACTATTCATTTATAACATCAATTTATATAGTTATAGTATGAAACTACGAAAAAAAATACGAAATAAATTCGTGATAAATCAAGAGCTTTCCAACGAATGGTGAACGATTTCTGTGCGATTAAAATGGCGGAAATTCCATTTCCCTACCAACGGCTCGGTTGTACGTGAAAATCATCCGTCACACATTTCGTTCCCATCCCGCGTTCCATTTTCGGCTAGTTAGTCCATAGCTAAAACACATTCTGTGTTAAAAACGTGATCGTAGATCGTATTCACACCCCGCTAAATTTTTCGACGCGGTGCGCCTATAGAAGTTTACACTTCAAAAATCTTTTTTTTTTTTTGCAAATCCCCTTAAAGAAGACAAAAATGAAATTACCATCCGTGACTGGCCAGGTTTCCTTGCACTTGTTGAAAATCTCGGAGACTTTTTCGTTAGCTTTCTTCTCATTAGCCTGAAAACACGAAAAAAATTATAACTCACGTATCACAACAGAAGGAAACTGCCAAAAAACAGAGGACTATAAAAAAATAGAACAGAAATCGAAAATTACGTATTTGTGTTGCCTAGAGCGAGAATTTATCGATAGGTTTTCATCTAGCTAGTCCAGGAACCAAGGCCGAAAATTGGTGGTATTTTCAGGAGAAGGTTTGAGATTAGATTTTGAAAATTTAGTCCGTTCTAAGTGAGAAAATCTCTGTCTGTCATCTCAAAATTGGTGGAATACAAAATGGCGGCCTCATAAAGATGGCTTAATTTGCCCATTTTAAAGTTTTCTCTAATAATTTCTAAGCCGTTCATCCTACTGAAATTTGTATACGAAGCAAAGATGTAGAGCATAAAAAACCAAAGCGATTTGAACAAAAAAAATGGATTATCTCCCAGAATAGGGGAATTAAGGACAGCGAAAATCGGGCACAAATACAAATCTTAGGAAAGCCCCCCCCCCCCCGTCTAGACTTTCGCCCTTCAAAATCACCTAACGGCCATAATATTGGTCTGATTCAGGTCTTGTAAACCTCATTCGATTCAAAGTTAAATACGTTCTAATGTTCATACCGAGCATAATTTAGCTGAGACCGTTTCCCATTAAGTACAAAGTCAAAGGCCGTTTTTGCGAACCTTATGTGTAAAATTACATAAAATTCATGAGTTCGGCTGTAAGTCAAAGGGGAAAGGTCTCAGCTAAAATATGCTCGATATGAACATTAGAAATAATTTAATTTTGAGTTGAATGAGTTTTGGCAGACTGAAGTCAGACCAATTTAACGCCACTAGGTGATTTTAAGGGCGGAAGTATAGAGTGTAGAGAAGGGGGCGTGAGGACTGACTCAAAATTAGCCCTAAATCGTGTTTTTCGCTCACTATAAGAGATAATTCAGAGTTTCGGGATTGAATCATTTCGTTTTTTTGTGCTCTACAACTTTGCTACGTATAAAAGTTTCTGTAGGATGTACAGTTTAGCAATTATTAGAAAAAAAACTTTATCATGGGCGAAATAAACCATCTTTATGAGGCCGCCATTTTGTATTCGACCAATTTTGAAATGGCAGAAAAAGATTTTGATGGCAGAAGAAGATGATGGCAGATTTTCTCACTCAGAACAGAATAAATTTTCAAAACCTTCTCCTGAAATTACTACCTATTTTCGGCCTCGGCTCTCCAAGCGAGTTTTTATAGAAGATAAAGTTATTGCGATGGCACCAAACATTTTAAAATAATTATTATTAAATAAATACTAAAAATTTAATTAATCCGCTAAAAAAAGTATATAAAATTGTATTTTGTTACAGAAAACTACTCAAATGAACTTTATCTTAATAAAAAAAAACCCCTTAAATTTCATTATTATGTGCTTAAAAATAGAAAAATGCGAAAATACTCATAATTTTAAATTGTTATTTGATCAGCGAATTTAATTTAGAACAAGTTTTTTTTTGCATAAAAAATGGATAATAGAAGCAATAATTTCTTCTCGCTTCAAGCGCTCAAATTCGAATACAATTTTACATAGATATAATGCAATAATATACGAAAATCAGCTCATACGGTCATGCTACATGAAGGGAGTTTTCGTCACAGAGTGACAGAGGCAGTTTAAAATCCTCGCCAATCTCTAAATAATTGTTATGAATACACCTATATCACCGGGTGACTCTTATATAACTTCCGTGTAGTTGTATAAAACTAGGGAGAAATCTACAAGTAGAACTAGAACCAGGAAGCAAGACTGTGGTGTGTACATGGAGTAACTTTCATTGAACTTTCTTGAAACTATTGTGGCGTTTTAATTTTATGTTTACAACGCCCCTCTGAGGCTATGTCTTATAGTATTCATGGTTACGCATGTACACAGTTCTATTGATTCTATGGCAATGACATTTTTAGGTAACCCTCTGGGAGCTTGCCCTAACGATTTCTGAAACTTTCATCAAATTCGGTATATTAGTTTTTTAGTTTTACGAGTGTAAACTGACTTGAGTTTTTTGCATGCACAATAGTTATTATTTAGCTAAACAATTTCGATAAAATTCATTGAGAAACTTCTTGAAACTCATACTCAACTATCCTACTTAGTTTGAACAAAAATGGACATCAGATCGTAAGAAATCGGCGTTTTAGGAATTTACGACAATGAAATTCGTAGGGGACCATTTAGGAACTTACAAGCACAATCTCTCACAATTTCATCTAAATCGGGCTAAATCTTAGTGTATATTATGGGCGTGACAAGATATTGGCACAGAAAGGTAGAGAGTCAGACACGGGACCATAATAATTGATCAGCAAGCTCTGAAACGCAGAAATCATGTGGAACATTTTATTTTGTGGGAAAATAATTTTCCGATTACTTGCTTGAACACGAAGCTTCCCTATCTTCGATAGTGAGGAAGCAAAAGTCTAAACTTGAGTGGAAAATGTCTACATCAATCGGAAGTGGAGACTCACTTGTTTGCAAAAAAAAGTTCCAATCATGCAGCATGAGAGTATGAGCGAGTTTTCTTAAATCACCTATTTTATTATAATATGTTAAATTGTATTGAAATTTGAGCTATTTCAGTAAAAAAATTGTTAAAAACCAATTATACGACAAAAAACTCACGCTAAATAAAACTCAGTCATTAAAAAAAAATTTTGGGTTCTTAGGTTTTCTTGCAGTTTTTATAGATTTTTCAGCAAATATTAATGAAATTGTACGTTTTCCGCACAATTTTGAGCAAAAAATGTTTAGTTAATCGTTGATAATTTTGTTTTGACTGAAACTCAGCTAAATATGATAAATTTAACAAATTTTGGCCGTTTTGTCTATATTTATTGAATTTTTTAGTACATTTTTTGAAATTTGACCAATTTAATGTACTCAACATTTGTTGGCCAACAAACTCATCCTTTCGTTTAGAAAGCTTGATTTTTCGGCGCAAGATCGGGATTTTTATCTCAATTCTAAGGAGAGTTATCGTCTGGAGTGACACGTATACACACACACACCTATATATATGGAAAAGCGCAAACTTCAGGAATCGTTTCGGAATGCCTCAAAACGGATTTCAATGAAAAAAATTTTCAAACATTTTGATTTTAAAAATTTCTGAGTCATTGCAACGAAAATTTGCTAAAATGGCTCTTATACACTGCAAGGATGAAACTCTGCGATTCTGACTGTACTAACCTTCACGGCAGCGGCGACCAGGAGGACGAGAGCAGCTGATGCGAAAAACTTCATGGCGTTGCGGATGTGCTGACTGAGGAAGATCTGCGGTCCTGAAGACGTCCTGAGTCCCCTTTATATGACAGGATGGCGTGTCCTGCGTCAATCCTGCGCTCATCCAGCTGAGCTGGGAAGCGACCCCCCCCCCCCCCCCCCCCCCCCCCCCCCATCGCTAATAACGTCTTGCCCCGGGAGCTTCCGACCGCTCGTCTGAGTGACGGGGGAACGGGTTCCTTCCGTCTTTTTCGGCCGGACATCAACATAACCGGGAATTAAAAATGGTTGCACGCTCATCAAGGGATACCGTTAGATGAAAAGGGACCTCTCCAACTTTTGGTGAACTTTTTGTATTTCGAGTGTCGAGCGGCGATGGTGAAGGGCTGGACCACGATGGGGCACAACCGCACAACCCCTCTTTTAGGACGCGCCTCTGAAGCTATGTAGTAGTAGGCAAGGCTGTGTAAGAGGTACATTACGTTCATATGTACAATACATCTAAGGGGATGTGGAATAACCCAAGCGTGAAAGAAAAACATATAATAATAATAATAATAATAATAATAATAAAATAAAATAAAATAACCGTATACAAATCCGTTTCAAACCATTCTATGACTTGATCCGTGAAAAAAAACCATATAGGTGTTTTGCAGGTTTGAAGAATTTTGTCGATGCTGCACAAGCCACATCTCTCAACCGATTTTCGAAATGCGTTCTTTGTACGATCCTGATTTTAGTCTCGGCAAATCTAGGGATTTTCGGATTTTAGGTTGGGATGTTGGGTGGTGAAGGTTGTAGTTACCGATTCATTCAAGCGCTCCCCAAGCTACAATTCTGGACCAATAATTTTCGTTATTTTTAATTCTATTTATTTTAGCGAATTTTGGCAGAAAATGAAGCTATTGCAATGGCTCAAAAAATTTTAAAATCAAAATTTTTGAAAAATGTCTTCATTGAAATCCGTTTTCAGGAAACGATTCCTGAAGTTTGCACTTTTTCACATGTACTTATATGAAAAAGCCAAAAAATTAAGCTTTCCAAACGAAAGGATAAGTTCGTTGGCCAACAATTTTTGAGCACGTTAAATTGATCAAATTTCAAAGAATGTACTGAAAAATCACTTACATTTCTAGCAGTTTTTGTCAAAACAAAGTTATTTTCAATTGAGAATTCGATCTAGTTTAGAAACATCAAGATTTTAAAATCAGTTCCAAATCATAAGTTAGGAGTTTCAAATTTCATTACGGAATGGGGTGACTGGAAGGGATTATACTGATAAACCGAGGAGTTAACACTATTGTCATCTGATTTTTCGATTCTATTATGTTCAATTAAGAATGCGGTCTAGTTTTGGAACAAAGGTGTGGAGTTCAACATTTCATTATGGAAGGGGGTGAATAGAGGGGGTAATAGTTATAAATCGTGATGTTTCACAATTCTCATTTAATGTACGTGATTGTACTTTTATTCGACACAGATTTCAGATCAGATATGTAACAAACCTTGGAAGTTTCACATTTAGTATCGATGGGGGCAAAGGGGGGTAAATCCAAAAAATCAAAATACTTGTTTTCGTTTTTCTCGTGGTTTTTTTCCAACCTTCATCTTCTTGTCATCGCCTAACTCGAGCAGATCAACAGTCAACCTTATTTCTCCAGTCTCGTCAGAATCTTCCTCAGGAAACCGGATATAAGCCGCCAGATAACGAGATCTGAATGGCTGGTATATCAGGTAATATAATATAAAATGGGATAAGGCATGAAAAGCTTCCATGCTGCATACTGTGTACATCTCTTTCTTCCCAAGCACATAATTATTTCATCTGTCCCAGAATCTGATCCCCCTTCCCCCTATCTCTCAGTTATGTGTAGCCATTCGCACCTGTGCAAGCAGCCGTTCCTTGTGAATCTTTCCTAGTTAGTCGAGATAATGCTGCCTTCCATCAAAGGTCAGTATTCTGCGAAATGTTGGATTGTATTCACTATACAGACTCTTCTCTATATCAAGCCCCAAAACATGATTCTTCTACTCCTCCACAACATTTGAGAAGGTGGCACGAAGAGTCTAGTAGGAGATGGAGTTCCATCCCAGTGATACATCCATTCTAGAGAGAATGATGTCTACTTGTGACAGCATTGAAATTTTATTATTCCTCCAAAACAACGCTTCGGCTATCTAACCTCGGCCATCTTAAGAATACGCAGTAGGAGTCCCAAGGCTCCCTCCAGCACTGCAACTTTTAGTGGGTGAAATGTACTATTGCTATTCTCTTCCGATTTCGTTGGTGATTCTGCTTCTGTTAAACTTTATTGCGATGCTTCTATTTGGTTTCTCTGTAGAACCATTCTCAGTAAATTAAAACTGACGGTTGAAAATTACGGGAAGTGAGGGGAGGAAATACTGATGTATCGTGAATTTTCAACCAATTTATAGAAGCAGTTCGTACTTTATGGTTGTGAGTATGGGGTGAAGTGGAGGGGGGGGGGGGGTTAGCTTGCAACATATTCATGTTCGGTTTTAATAGAGGTGGTACATCCAATTAAATCACGGTCTATTCACTACTCTCACCAAAACTATATACGAACCAGACATAAGGGACACCCCTGGAATGCATGCATTACTTACCAATATGTTTTCGGGAGGCAATTTTTTTTTCTTTTTTGCAATAAGCTTATTAAATATTTGTGCTGAGTCGAATGATGCCATCAGTTAACCTTCCGACCGTAACACTTGGTTCTAGCTTGCTTGATGGGCGCCATTTTTCGTATACTGTGTCGAGTTGTAGGCTTCAAGTACCTTCTCCATAAGTATTTATCCAGTCATGAAAATCCAGCGTGATGACAAAACTAGCGTGCTCTCTGGGTCTGTCAGACCTGCTGTACCTATAAATTCAATTGAAATTAAGAATGCTGCAGGGAAAAAAATAAAACTTTAACATGCTGCTCAACTATCCTTCTAGATATGGCCAACACTTGAGATCATAAAATGGAGACTGATGACCGTTCAATTTTGAAAAGTTCACCTTAAAAATGTTCAGTTGGTATGAAGAGTAGGTATTGAGAAAAAAACTGCATGCAGTACATATACTCGTTTGTGCATGCGCAAACGTTTCTTCTACTTTCTAATTTTACAAAACATTACTGCACATCAGAATAAGTCTTACAGAATAAGTAAGACTGTGGTCCCGAGTTGACCAGTTGAGGGTGGTGTGCTTAAAAATATTGTATTTAAAATTCCAGTCGCATCTCAACCGGTAGGACCACTAGCAGCAATATAATGTTCATACCGCTGGTTTGGTTTTTCAATAATTTTCTATAAAATTACCCCCCCCCCCCCCCCCCCCCATATTTGTTTGTCTACATTTCAAGTTTTGAAGATTCCAAAACTCTACGCATGCGCAAACAAAAACTCCATCATGCATATATTTCTCACGTTCTAGTTTTTCGATCTCGTTAAAATTCAGAGAGTAGTTAGAAAAATACGATTTGATCTTCCCACATCAATTTTATCACGATAGCATCATTACTAGCTGCTGCGCTTGTACTAATGTGAAATCCTTGCGACAAGCACAACCTCTACAGTTTTCATTCTATTTTGATGAAATCTTCAGGAAATGTGCGGGTTTGGCTGTAGAGAGTTCCCTATCTATTTCGTTGCACACATCACTACTTCACTCTGCACATACGAAAAAATAAATTTCATCAAACAACCTCACGCTCTAGTGGTCCAGTCTCATTCAAATTCGGAGGGTGGCTAGAAAAATTCGAGTTAACCACTTCATATCAATTTTATGATGATAGCATCATTATTAGCTGCTACACATGCGTGAATGTGAAATCCTTCCAATATGCATACCTATAACTTTTACATTTTTTATCCGATTTCGATAAAACCTTCTGGTTATGAGCGGATTATGTGGAGAATAGTCCCCTATCAATTTCATTACTCAGAAATCGATAGTTTCCACTCCGCATGCGCAAACGTAAAATCAATCAAGTGTCATTTTCTCATGGTCTATTCGTGAATTCGGAAGGAAGGTAGTCGGGAAATGAAGATTTGGTTACTTCACATGTTCTTTTATGCTCTTCATGTTACTGAATGTTCTTCTATGCTCTTCATGTTACTGAATGTTCTTCTAAACATTCATGTTATGGAAACGAGGAAGCCATGAGCCACATTTGACTGAGAAGACGTTTTTTGGGTTCAAGTTCTTATTTTGATACCTAAACCAACTAATTTTGTAGGTAGGGTTTTTTCTTGATCGATTACAAAGGTTCATTATTGAAAATAATAAACCAGAAGCAAAAAAAGTTATAGTTCCTACTCGTGTTTTATATTTCAGACCACTCTGAACAATTTTAGCTCCATGTCTGTAAGTTTTTGGCTCAGACTTTGAAGAAAATCTCACCTAATTGTATTATTTTGGATGGACTGTTATAAATTTGATTGTTCTTGGGTATTGGTAGTATTTATTTATGGGCGAACGTACAATTCATAAAGCACCTACTCAAAACGACTCCGATTTCCGTCCAATTTCAATGACTTTTCCCCTGAATTGTGGAGGTTGAAGTCAAAATGGTTTCTTATAAAATTCTTCTTTCTCTGACTGAAGGTAAGCCTCTGCACTTGCGAAAGCGTAAACCCCCTAAGCGCTCTGATTCAGGTTCCAAGATAATTATTAATAAAACCTTTGTCTCACTTTAGCCCATATTTTTGTGAGAACTCAACTTTGAACACATTTTAGAGATGTTCAACTACCAGGTAGGTATGTGTTCGCGATTATCAGCATGAAGCAGAGGGACATAAATATGTTGTCCCAGCTCTATTGACTCCAATGTTTTGGCTGGGGACATAACCTGTACTACTACTGAATACTAAATACTGAATGTACTTTTGAATAACGGTGGGATAGATATTTCCCAACAAAGAATCTTGTAACATCATTGTTGTTTATACAGCCTTTCCATATAGACAAGTTAAGTATTTGAACGTAATAATTACATCTATGAAAATACTGTTCCTGGTATTGATGTTTCCTGAGTTAATCTTTGCCGTATTGAATGGGCTGGACTCAGTAACTACAACTACATTTCCACTGAGAGCGTTGGAACCGTGCCTCTGCATATTTTCTCCGAGGGCGTTAGCCGCTCTGTGCGAACGTTCACCTTTTAAGGATAAATAATTGTCACTTAGCTCCAACCCCTGCTTAGCCCATCTCCGTCTTTCTCTCTCCCATTTCCCACAATAATTATCTCATAAATGTCCGGATGTGAAGAATTTGCGTAACTAGGGCTGAAACCGTGAACCCCATTCACGGACGAATGGATTGTTGATTTTGAATGTGGATTCAACAACGGTCATCTCGTGGTCTTATGTGTATACTGTAAATTAAAATATATTAAATTAATTCAATATATTTATTGAATCATATTTATAAATAATTAAGTAAATAAATGAACAAATATATATATTGGAGAAGATTGAAAGATTGAAACTTGAATAGGATCGGATATTTTTCAGTGCGTGTGTAACTGTGTAAATTTATAGTGTATATATATTTGCTCAACTTGTGTCAACTTGTGCTTTTTCACCAATTCATTGTATATTTAAAGAGATATTTTCTTTTCTCTACTATTCGTAGAGAATAGTAGAGATTTTTGGCTCTCCTCTTTGTTCGTTGTATTCTAATTAGGCCATTTCACGTAACTTAATTTGCAAAAAGGGATGCTTAGTCCCGTGTCTAAGATATAGCAGTTGTCTTCGTTTTCTGAATTATTCTACGGCTGCCTATTTGATCCTGAGTTCATATTATTCACCATGAGAATTTTACTTCCTCACTACTGACGGTTTGTATTTGTGATTGAAGTCGAAAAAATGTTTGTCCTCCAAAATCAAAATTTCCACATTGGTGATCAATTTTGGTTTCGTGTCTGTCTGTCTGTCTGTCTGTCTGTGGTAAATCCTTGTCACGCCAAAAACTATACCAAGTTTTAGCCCGATTCCAATGAAATTTTCAGGGATTGTGCGCGTTAGCTCCCACGAGGTCCCCTCTGATTTTCAATGCCGTCGAATCAAGAGTACCCTGTGCGGGTGCGCATACCTGAATTCATCATAACGTCGATTTCTCATCACCAGTTTTCCCGATTCCGTTCAAACTCGGTAGGTAATTGGGTAGATGTTCTAGAAAAATGTCCTATAAATTATATTGCAATTGATGGAGTAATACCATTTCGCATGCGCGAAACTAATATCGATTGACACAGGCTAAACTCCGAGTCTAATGCAACGATTTTGAAGACATTTCCAGGGATTGTGAATGAAAGCATATACAGGGTCTCCTATAACTTTCATCACCATCACATAAATACTATACTCTGCGCATGCTCAAACGCTATTTTATTATTTCTTATCATCTATTGTTCGGATTTCGTACAAACTCGGGGAGTAGATGATTTTATGTGCCAAAGGAATTCCCTATGGGCTATTTCGCGATTGATGGAGTAATAACTGTAGCGCATGCGCAAAACTAAAATTGATTGACACATACAAAACTCCGAGACTAATGGCCCGAATTTCATGATATTTTAAAGGATCGTGCGGTTTAGCTTCTAGACGTCCTCCTATAAATTTGATTGCCGATGGGATAATAGTAGTCTGTGCGCATGCGCGAACGTCAATTTTTTTTATAACGTCGACTTATCAATCATTTTGACTTGTACATTGTTCTTCAACTAATTCTATAGTTCATGATACAACATAAGTGAGGAAGCTATACTGCCCACCCAACTTGGCAGACGTCTTTGGTCTAAGGTAAAACTTTTGAAAATAGGATTCTCCGTTCAATTGCCCAGATCTGTGCGAAACTATGTTTCTCGGACATAATAGAATTTTTTGGGGGGAATTACAATATGGATGATAGTAAAATTATTATTTTTTTATGGCACATAGTGACATTCTGTTTGTATTATTTCCCTTCCAAATTTAGTAAATGTAGCAGATGCAATTTCGAGATCAAATTTTTTAGTCTGAAACGTATTATGAGACAAGAAGTCTGATTTTGGAGCAAAAATTTGTTACCTCGCAAAATTTAAAAGTCGGCATTTACTTTCTTGATGAACTTTAAGGAAATGATGGTGAAAATTGTTGAAATGTGAAGAGAGGCGGGGGACTCTGGGCTGTGGGATCCTCAGTTCTAATATACTTTATTTTCAACTGCACTCTAATAAATTATAATCCATAGTTTTTGAGTTTAACGATCGTTATAATAAGACGTCATAATGTTATCGTTGGGGTTCTTTAAAATGTTATCTAGTTCATACGAGTTTTTGTTCTTCCCGTAATTTTCTACCGGTGTACGCAAAAATACTGAAATACCAACTGCGCATGCACGAATTTTCGCGTCAACGCTCAGAAATACGCGTGTACGGGAAAGAGGCCGACCTGCACGTAGGCGGGAAAATTGCTTCCTTTGGAATCCCGCCCTACGTTTAGTCGTCATAACCTGACACAAAAGTGACCACAGTTTTAAGAGTGTTGGTTCTCCCGCTGGCTGCCGTCTAATAACTTTTCCCATTTAAAGTTAACCTATGAAAAATATCATTGTAATATTAAATAAAATTCCGTTGATTACGTGAACAAAGTACCTAAATCGTCCAATAGCTAGATATCCTGTTTACCTACTTGGGAGTGGAGTGAATGCACTTGTCTATACTTTTCCGATTTTAAAGTAGGTGCCTGTTCTTTGTAGGCATCTGCATGTGCATTTCGTACAACACGTTGTATCTGTTAACATAAAGATTCGGACAACGAGCAGGTTTGTGTTAAAATAATATGACTTTATATAAAAGCTGTTGTCAGTTCAACAACAAATTGAGTTGGTTGGAAGTAGAATTTATGCTAGGTAGGTAGAATCTACCCACTCAGATCACGGAAACGACGATTTTATAAAGCAGGGTAGGCGTCAAAACGAACTATTTCACGAAGCCTGTTTAAGTAAATTTGATGTAGACAGGTGAACAATTGAATGATGAGCCAAAAAATAAAAAAGATGCCAAATTGCGGCGCCCCTGAACTGTCACCCATCCTAGTACTAGCCAAGCCCGACGTTGCTTAAGTTCTGTGATTAGACGAGAACCGATGTATTCATCGAGTTATGGGCGTTGGTGAATACAATCTTTTTCTTAGGACGTAGATCTGTAGATTTCTTGAACGCAGTTATTCTATGTCTGTGAAGATAGCTGATATAGCAGAGCGTAAATGTAAAATCTTCTTATACTCAATCTCGAATTCAAGAGAATCGTTGACATTGAAATACTAAAGAGACTTCAGCGTGACGATAGCGTTTGGTTATTCGTGTGCATACGTGAGAAATACGCGAAGAGCTAGCATCTGCAGTTACTTGCTGTAGACGCTGCACTACGCGTCAACGGGGGAACTCGTACGGGAAGTACAGAAACCTTCCATTAACTTCCATCTAGGTACTATTGTTTTGTGATTCCTGTCGATTTTGTCAACCTTGATGCAGGCGCCGATTCGCTCCCGAAACGTGAGAACATTTTGTCAGTGTCACGGGAGGATTAAAACGATTAAACCCCGGGTTAGTGGTTACACCGGTATCAAACCGCCAAGGCGGAATAATTGTTAGGAATCAACAGAGTCGGTAGTTGGAAGGAAGAAGCACTAGCCGTGACTTCTTGGCTCAACCTCGGAACGATTAAGTATTTGGTAGCGGCTTCTCAAGTTGGCATTGGTATGGTGTGCAGAATGACGGCATGAGAATGAGCTATACTTTTATTCCTTTTAAAAGCAAATAGTATTTATTTACAATGTTTCATTCCCAAAATTGATCACCAATGTGGAAATTTTGATTTTGGAGGACAAACATTTTTTCGACTTCAATCACAAATACAAACCGTCAGTAGTGAGGAAGTAAAATGATCAGCAAGAACGTTTAGAAAAACTTGAGAAGAAGTTATATACCTATAATAATTTAATTCAACTCTCATCTCAGGTGAAATTATTACGTTAATATTGGCTGATTCTAGTAGTCATGGTGATCAATATGAACTCAGGATCAAATAGGCAATCCTTCTCAACATCCCAACCGCTGAATGACAAAGAGCTACCTGCTTGACAAACGCATCGTGACGTAGAATGCGGCGCGCATACACGCACACCTATGGTTTTTTCATGGATTCGGTATTAGAATGGTCTGAAACCATTTCGATCAGTAATTGTTCTCCATTTCTGTTGCTTACTCATATACTTGAAATAATACTAGTTCTCAGCCAAGACCACAGAACTTGTTTAAACGATGATATATATTTCGATATTTGGCACATTTCTTGCCTAGTTTGGTGTTGGATAGGGACATTAATGATGGAAATTGTAGGAGTTTTATTTTTTCGTGAACCCAGCAATTACCACCAGATTTACATAACATGTATTAAAGTCTAAATTATAAGAAATGAAAGGTCTTAAATTTACGTTATGATAGTGTGATGACTTTGGTGGGATCAAGAGACGAGGAATGCCTGAAATTCGGTGTGCGAAGTCGATGGTGGTGTATCAATATAATTGAAATTGTGGTACTTAGAAGTCTGGAGGACGCACTCCAAGCTGTAACAGGAGAACATTTATATTAGGTTTGGATAGTTATTCTGTTGTCACTCATTGTAGTCACATTGGAAATAGTATAGAGTGACTGCCATTACATACCTTCTTTGCTTCTTCCGCAGCGCACACAGCCATTTTGTAAGCAAACTCGCATTCGTCCCCACCTGCATCTGTCCCAACTAAAAATGTGAAAATAATAAGAACCATTAATTCGAACGTACATACAACAACACATACATTTTAATGTCGAATGGAAAGTAATTCAATCTTTGCTAGATGAATTTTTTGGATGCTTAGTTGAAGGATGAACCATACTCAAATATCGTGACATTGCTAATTGACGAGTTACTCTGAACTAATAAATCTTCGTTTAAAGGTAAGAATTCTCTCCAATCCCATTATATACGTTTTACAGTAATGAATTCATTATATAGCATGAGTTTAAAGCGTCGTGAAGGGAAATCGAACTGTCTGAATACCATTTTGTATCGAGCTTTAGGATAATTGATCCTATGTAGACGGCACATTCGTCCGTGCGATGTGTCAGGAGGAGCTGGCGGGCAATCCATGCAACCGAACGTACCTACGATAAGCAGTACCTTCAGTACGATAACAGGACCTGCCTCACGTGAATTCATTTGCTCGCACCGGCCGCCAAACTTATCCACGTAGGACGCTTCTACTACTTACAATATGTTTGATTACAGAATTCGCAAGTTTTGCTGTCTACATGGGACATAGCCTTGGAGCTGTAGGCATTGACTCCCTTGAAGTCTGAAAATTCTCTTCCTGAAGATGGATTAAAGATTGAAGAATCCAGCAACACCTTCCAATTTTAATCAAAGGAAATTAGCATGTCCCACATTGCAGACTCCTCTCTCAATATCCATTTGGAAGATAACAAGTAAATTAAATTGGATACGTACAGAATACGTTTTTACTTTTTTCTTCTAAAAATGTGATATTCATAGGTTGAATGGCAAAGAAATCAGTTCCAGCGCTCACTCAGCTGCTTTAAGGGGCATCAGACCTTATGATTCGTTTCTAGATGTCCCAAGGGGCCTCTATGTTTGCTTCCAAATGTTTGCTTCATACGTAAGAATAGTAAATAAATTGGCTCCGGAGCTCACACAGCTGATCTAAGATGTTCTAGATGTCCAAAGAAGCCAAGGATTTAAAATTTCGGCATAATAAGTTGAAAGAACTTAGCAAAGAACTTAGTTCCGGATCTCACTCAGCTGAGCTGCGGAGCCCCATCATCAGTTCGTAAACAAAACATGAGAACTTTTATGCCCATAGCTCTGCTATTCATACAGTCACAGAGTTATGGTGAGCAGGAAAATACTAGTTAAATCTAGTTTTCTAATATGTGGTAAACGAGTTTTGTAGGTTAGAAATGGAAGAAGTTGAAAAAACCTAAATATTGTATATGTAAATGTATATGAAAAATTGTATTGTATATGCAAATGATCAGAAAGTTTTCGTGACGGTATTTCGTGTGTCATTTGTTGGCAATTAGGTCTCTGTAGAAACGTATTCTACATTAAAAAAATTATTCGAGATATCTTACAGAAAATTGACACCATACCTCCTCATTGCAGCTCCGCTTCATTCGCTTTTGTCTACGAGTACGTACAAATGATTGATTGAATCATAATGTTTCGAAAATGGTAAAGTTTCTAGAAACACTTACCTCAAAGGCCAAAAATGTCAACACGACCAACTTATACTGAGTTGCGAAAACAACAGTGAACTAGTTATTGCTGGGAGTATATTTATGTGCAAACTTCATAGTTATATTTTTGGGTACAGAAGCATAAACGGGTTTTTGGTACAGAGGTTTACTAAGCTGTGAAGAAAGAAAAAAAGTAGAGATTTCTTCATTACGTAGGTACCTCAGGTATTGTAATTTGAATTGATTGCATTTGAATGCCATCCGTACATGCATGTAAGTATAGTTCTATTAACTTCTAAATTTATCAGTTTTTAAACGTTTTATATAAGTTTTGGATAAGTTCAATTTTTCCGTCCATCGTCACAATCATACACCAATGGTACCTTCCTGAAAATTTAAAACAATTGAAAAGAATCGTTAGACGATTAACATTTCATACCTTTGCCTGCACATGTTTCTACAAGCTGTTTTGCTTTATCAGCAGAGGCAGGATCATCCTTGTTCAGCACATCAGCCATTATAAGAGCGTTTTCCTTTTCGTATTTCCCATCTCTCAACTAGACAAAAACCGATTGAACAAAATAAAAGGAGATATATACTTAAGTAGTTAATATTTAGTGATAAAATGTTGAGTTGATGTTGAATAAATAAGCTCTTATTGAACAACAAAATTTTTTATTTAAATTAACGAGAAATTAGAATCAGGATATTATAGCATTCCCAGGTTAAATTCAACATTTTCCAGGTTGAATCCAACGTTTTCCAAATTGAATCCAACATTTTCCAAATAGAATACAACATTTTCCAAATGGAATTAAACATTTCTAAATAGAATTCAACATTATACGCAATTTTAAAAAGTTTAACAAAGAACCTCGTAATGAATTTTTTGATAAACTATCCTTTTTTGGAATGTTATTGATAATTTGCCACCATTTTCGATTTTTCATATCGTTCCTAAGGTCAGATAACGTCTGAAAAATGTAGATTTTCCAAGCAAAATTCAACGATTTTCAAATAGGACTCAACATTTCCAAATTGAACCAACATTTTCCAAATCGAACCCAACACTTTCCCATTGAATCCAACGTTTTCCAAACGAATTCAACATCTTCCAAATTAAATTCAACAATTTCCGAATTGATTATTAACAATTTCAAAATCAAAATTCAACATTTCATAAATTCTATAAACTTTTTCCAAGATCAGAAATAAAAAAATACTTAGCAGTTGCGGCTGCTAGAAGAATGAAAGTGTGCATCACAAAATTGACCGATTTTCCCCTTATTTGACTATAAACCAGGGGCTTCATCAAAAGTAGTAGTCGTGTGTGGGGGGGGGGGGGGGGGGGGGGGGTATGTGAACACTTACTTCCTCAATTTCATAATGGGGTTTGAGTGACCTTCATTTCGAGATTAGTTTACCTTCTGTGCGAGAATGACGTGACCAATCCGAGTACTTTGCCACAAATTTAAGGTTGGGATGAGTTCTTGCCTGCCTATCTCAGTCTTTCTATTCATGGATGGTATTGTTTTAGAACAATGCGTAACGTTGAAAAATCAATTTGGAAATCTGTCTAGAAAATGTTGAAATTCAATTTAGAAATCTCTCCAGAAAATGTTGAAATTCAATGTGGAAAATGTTGAGTCCTGTTTGGAAAATATCGAATTTTGTTTGAAAAATTTACATTTTTCAAATCTCAGGAACGATCTGAAAAATCAAAAATGGTGGAAAATGATCGATAATATCCCAAAAATGGTTAAATGATCAATAAATTCATTATGAGGGTCTTTTTTTGATTTTTGAAACTTGCATATAATGTTGAATTCTATTTGGAAATGTTGAATTCCATTTGGAAAATCTTTTATTCTACTTGGAAAATGTTGGATTCAATTTGGAAAATGTTGGATTCAATTAGGAAAATGTTGAATTTAGTCTGGAAATTCTAAATAACATATAAAAACATATAATTGTGCAAATTAACTATAACAAAATGGTATGCACATATTGATTCTAATTTAGAATATTCTAATCTAACAAAAAATAAATTGCTTACGAACCATTTTGCCTTCTCGCAACATGCAGGCCATGAGACACTGAAAATGATTACACCATTGTAGGACGATAATGCAGTGAAACATAATTATAAAGTGTCGGTAATATTAAATTATAGGTACCGTAAATGCTAATACAATGATATCAATGATATCTTACTTTTGCATTATGAGACTCTGGAATCGTCGTCTTTTCCCTCACTCCACCAATTTCATCTGTGAATGCATACGTCAATGTTGTTTTAAAACTAATTTGTAATACAAATCTATAAAGTGCAGGATATTTGCATGTATTCAATATGTATCATTGATATGAAAATGTCTTTATGTTTTGAGGTTATTCTGAATATCTGTGACGAAAAACACTACTCGACGACAGATATAAAATGAAAACTATTCCGTGGAATAGAGTTAGTTGATAGGTAAGTATACTATAGTCTGAAGATAACGATATTCGATTTCAACGGGAAACATATAGTTTTGTATTTTGATTCATTGTTTTCATCAATGAAGTTTTTGTAATCGAACAAGAAAAAAGTTCCTGTCATGCAGTATGATCGTATTTTAATTTTATAAGTAATTATATAATTAATTTTAATGATATAAAGAATTGTCTATTTCTAATTATAATTATTCTATTTTCTAATTTCAATAATATGAGTACTAAATAATAAAAAAAAAATTAAAGTGATAATTAAAATTAAATTCGGCTAAAAAAATTAAAGTGAAGTACCGACGCTACCCACTGATACATTAGGTATGACATAGTTTTATCTTACGGTATCATAAATGACACACTTCCCACGACCGAATTTAGCTCACTCATCTAATTACCGTTTCGCCATTTCATTCGACTTTTGATGTTCCAGAGAGATGCTCTATATTGAAATTCTGCTTTCTAGGATGAACAGGAGAGAATGGGGTATTTTCTTGGTTATTTTCTATAATCCCAATAGAATTATCTGAGTGAGGGCTTTCTATAAAGGTGCTATTTGATGGGTATCTGACCAGTTAACCGGCTCTTGAAATGCATTTGCACGATAACGTTACAGCTCCCTTGCTTTACTCGTGCTCTTCTAACCCGTTTATTTGCCAAACTCAACGGTCTTTTCAGCTGTTACCGGGGGGGTTATAGTACGTTGAGTTCTAATCTGAGGCCAAAAGTGAAAAATTCCAACAGAAAAAAGTTCTCCATTCAGCTCAATCAGCTAACCAGGATTGAGCGTGTTATTTTATTCGTATCTTAATGCTCGAGAGAGGCTCCCTATTAAATTTCAACCTTTAAAATCAAAATATCTACTTGCCTTTTGAGTTTCAGCGCTTGTTGATCCGTGTCTGTCTGTTTGTCTCTTTGTGATAAATCCACATGTCACTGAACCAAGTTTTAGTCAATTTTGATTGCATTTCCAGGTATTGTGCGGGTTAGCTCCTTTCTGATCAATATTACCGTATGCCAGAGCGCAAACTTGAATTTATTATAACGTGGAATTTTCATCATCTATTAGTGAATTTTGTACAAACTCAGAGGGTGTTTGTATGTTTTCGAAAGATGCCCGAGAATTACACTGCGATTGCTTGAGTAATAAGTATTGCGCATGATAGTAAACACTAGAATTGGTGAACACAGAAAAAAGCCCAAGACGAATAGACCGATTTCGATAAAACTTTCCAGGGATTTTGCACGTTTGCTCGTATAAGATTTAGTATAAATGTAATTGACGTCGTATCAATACTGGGCTGTGCGCATGCGCAAATGTGAATATCTTTTCGACTCATACTTTGTTTTTCAATTAGTTCAATACGTCCTCGTTACAATTAGTGAGGAAGTACGAAGTATAGCTATCCAACTCAGCAGAAGTTTTCAGGTGTTTTTTATATCAGCTATTACTAAAATGAGCAATACTTATCTCTATCTATACTATTTTATAAGAATGAAACTCGATCTGTTTGTTTGTTTGTCCATGGAGAGTCTACGAGTGGTGGGATCTTCTTGGGATTTTTCGAAAGGGTGTATAAGCGATTTAAAAATTTTCTAATCCCACCCGAACCATGGACCGTAGGGCAGGAGGGGGGTGAGACCCCGTTTTAATGCGCGCTTTTTCCCGTTCTTTTCCGCTCCTCCGCTTCCTCCACCCTTCTAAACGGCCGTCTAAATTCCGGAAAAATACCGGTTTCTTAGGTTTTTGTACGAGGAAGACGACGGCCTCATCGGATCGCGAAAAAAGTATCGGAAAAAGCGTAAAAAAAAGAAAGAGTGCGGACCCGTTTTCTAAAAAATTCCGAAGAAAAAGTTTTTTCTCATTAAAATTGACCTCATGAAGAGACATTTTTCGGGACGGTATTCGCGGGTGAAATACAGTTTTGATTCCACCGAATTTCAATCCGAAATCGGATATCGAAAAAAGTGACGGGAAGTTGAACAAAATGCGAGGGGTAGGGAGGCGAAGCGATTAAAATGAGAAGTTAATTGTGCCGTCCAGTGTGACGCAGGCCTTTTTTACCTGAAGGGGTACCGATTAAGTTTGTATTTGGAACCTCTTGAAGGAAGGAATCTCTCTGATTGAAAGACATTTCAACAGAATGATAGACGGGGAAAAGAAGAGCCCTTCTACGCAGATAAAATAATGGCCTATCTTTATTAAATCTAATAAACTTTTCGTGGTTCCACGTAGTTTTATAAGATTTAATTTGTTTGTAAGAATTTCCAACAGAAAAAAACGTCTGCCAAGTTGGGTGGGCAGTATAACTTCCTCACGCGAGCGAAGCGAGCAACATCCCCTACAGACGTTAAACCTACCCTTAGTGATCTACCGTTTCCAATCATTCTACAAGTCCCACTCGACAGTAAAAGACCATCGCATCTATACAGCCACACCTTGCGAGCGAAGCGAGCCGGAGCCGCTAATAGGTTAATAAATATTGAAGGATATCAAGAAAGTCTGACGGGGTAATTCACCCCCTATATCAATCGAGTTGAAGCATTGTTAATAAACACATGCGATGAACTTTTCAAACTAATACATTCTACAAAATCTATGCGCCCAGAAAGAATATATTTCTCCCCCATTTCTTTTCTGCATGCAGAAGAGGTTATATCGTGACGTAAGGGAGAAGATGGAACCCCAGAAGAAGGACGAGGAGATGGCACGGAAGAACACGAGTCAAGTTACTTAAGACCGGTCTCCAAGTTTCGCAAAATTAGTTAATTAGTACCTGCAGCAATCTATTATGTTTCGGGGTCTTAGAGGATTTTCTCCATTGTGGTGTTTCGAGCTGCAAAAATTGCTTTAAACACCCAATTTGGATCGTATAAGTGTCCCGAGGCTAACAAAACTGGTCTGAGATGACCTTTTTTTTTCTTTTGATACTCACCGTCACTGATGGGAAATTCCTCCCGGCATTTGTTGAAGGCTTTGGCTACCATGGCGTTGGTTTGTTCGTCTGCCTGAAAAAAAGGAGGAATAAATTGGATAGGTACTACATTTGGCCGTTTTTAATCAACAATAACAATAACTAACAATTATTTGTAGGAAAAATTGCTTTCTACCAATCAGATTGATTGTTGGGGGACAGCTAAACATTGTCGTTCAGTTAGTAATTTTAACTAGGGTGGCCCCTCCACCGTGCAAATTATTAAGGATTAAGACCGTTGATTAATGATTACTTTCCCATGGCTGTTTTCAATCTTTGCCCGTTGTCCGACACCGTCTATTTACGAATCGAAATTATATTGGTAAATTCAGAATCATTGCGTAGATAATTGAAGCCATGAAAATGGAAATGAGATAAGTGCCAACATTTCTGAAAACCCTGTGCAATGCAAATAATCGAAGTCCAATTGCCAATATCATGGAACAAGAGGCAAGTTCCAATCGCGTTACGTTTAGTTCGGGCGGGTTGTGTGAGCGGCAACTCCGGGAGCAATGGACCAAATATATGTTTCATAGTCATGTCCTTACGAATACATATTTTTTGTTTAGCAAATAAATCGTTTTTCCAGCCGAAAAGTGGTAATCTATATTTTCGAGTCACCAAAACATTCTCAGCTTCTCCTCTAAAACTTTAATTTTGGCACTTACCTCATTTTCAGTGTCAAGGCCTCAATTAGTACAAAAGACAAGTGTTAAAAAAGAGCCGTTTGCCAGTTCGTGATCAAAAAATTTCCTGATCGTGAAAGACAAGCTCTCCATTTTGTGAACACTAACAACGACATAATCAAATAATTTTGTATATCATATTCCAGGGTTGCTTTTCCGGGTTTTAAAATCCAATTTCCAATCAAACAGGGTGAAAAACCGTTCGATTTGAAAAATTCCTATGCCCTAAAATTTTGGGATCTTAGGAGGTCTCTCGGGCAATTTAGTAGTTATTATCTAGGTAGTAGATACCTAGGTTTGTAGGAATCAGGGTTAAATATGGGGGATAAGACATTAAGTATTTCAAATTTAAGATGCGATAAATTGTTTATTTCATTTTCTAAAGTGTTTAATCCATTTTGAGACTTGTTTAATTCATTATGAAAAGTGATTAATTCAATCTGCAAAAGCAAAATATAACACATTAGGTAAATAGTTCATATTCGCATAAAAAGGTACTCAAACATAACTAAATCAGTCGTACACACATTGAAAAACAATCCTCTGTCCAGACCAGTCCGTGAAAGCGCAATTCTTCAAATCACATTTTTTCGGTTCTGTGAAGGAAAGCATGCTGTGAAGGACCAAAAATAAAAAATATCGAAATAAGTATAATAAAACTGCTTATGCATCTTACTCGTACATTGAAGTAAAATAATCCTTAAGCTCACCTCGTAATGTTTGACCCTCGACTGGAGATAGTTTAATAGAGACTCAAATAATTTTCTTCTACTTTATATGAAACCTACCCCTAAGAAATTTTTCTTTTCAGAGACTTCTGTAAATCTTTTTTTCCGTGGAAATAGACAAAGTTCTTCAATACCTTCCAGTTCGTTTTCGCGTGAGTGTGTTTGTGTGTCCGCAAATTCTAACAACAAGCTTAATTTCCATAGTTTGCATCTGATTTTTATGACGTTTTCGGGAAATGTGCGGATTGCGCTGCAGATCAGAGAGAATAGGTCTTCACTGCTGCAGAATCATCATCACAGCTTACACAATAATTCACTCCGCGAATGCACAAACATAAAATCCATCAAGCATAATTGTCTCACTCTCTAGTCGTCTGATCTCACTCAAATTTGGAGGACAGTTGGGGAAAGCCAAATTAATTATCCCATTTCAGTTTCAAGTCAATCATATTACCATTATTAGCTGCTCGCGTGCGCAAATGTGAAATCCTTATTACATGCATTACCGGTACCGTTTTCGTTCGATTTTGATGAGATTTCCCGGGAAAGTGCTTCAGGGAGTTTGAATGGTCCTCTACGAATTTCATCCTTCGAAAATGAGTAGTTGTCAATGCACATGAGCAATGTAAAACCCAACAAGCGTAATTTTCTCATTGGCTATTCGTTTTATCTCAATCATGTTCGGAGAGTGTAGATAGATAGATAGGTAGATAGAATTTATTCAATAAAGACAAAATGCTGTTGATACAAATTCAGAACTTAAGCTACTCGCCTACTTAATTTTCCAACAGTAGGCTAAGCCCGTGTTGTTGGATACAGTCAAGGCGATTTGCCCATAATTTTGAACATGTAGTTGGGAAATGTCATTTTGATTATCCCATGTGAGTTTCATTATAGTCGTATCATTAGCAACTGCTGCGCATGCGCGAAACTTAAATTCTAAATTCACTATTTCTCCTCAACTATAGGAACCAGCTCTGAAGTCTTCCAAGATTATCTTGTTACGGATTCGAGGAAGCTATTTGACACACCCAATTTGGCAGAAGTTTTTGTTGTTCCATTGTTTTATTATCTTATTAAAGTTTAATAATTATGTATACCTGTGTTAGCTTTCATTTCCTCCGTGACAACTAGATCTTTTGATTCATTATTTTGAATAATTAACATTTGTAATCGAGCACAAACAATAAGTTTAATTGTTTATTTACGTTTCAAGAACTTTGGCTCAAAAATCACACAACGACTGGTCATTGGCATTACTTTCGATCAATCTCAACGGTAGTATTTAAGGGCTGAAAAATTGCAAAATCGAGATCTCGAAAACTTTCAATGCAACAGTGTTGTTTTTTTAGGCCTCATTTATAGGTAACCTCCCAACGACTGGTCGCTGTACGTTCATCCGTTTGCTCTCGCTAAGGGCAGGAACTTTGTCAGGGGAATAAATCAAAAGCATGAGATCAAATAATAACCGGTGGAACATAGTGAAAACCACCCTGTAACTAAGACGATCAATTTAGATGATATAATTCCAATGGAATTTTCACTTCACGAAACCGGGTTTATCATAAATTTAATCGCCCCTTTTGAAGTACTTCTGAAGCGTAGGTAGGTAATTTATTTGATATTAAAAATTAAAAAATGTAAATTTTAATTTTCTTCTTTTTTGAATTGATGGCATTGACTACTATGCTCTACCGGCTGGATGATTTTAGGCTCTGCCAGTTTACACAAGTTCCTTTGAACTTTTTAACTGGCAGGCATATGTTTACTCACTACAAGTAGTTGTATTTCATTTCTTACATATTTTTTTCATATGCCAATAAATGATTCTATTCTATTCTATTACCTAATTGGAAGTTACTGCGTCGGCTAGTGTTAAATAAAATGTAGGTACTTGTGTTATTTAATTAAATTAATTTCCGCTCGATAGGCGACTACACTTATTCGAAACGGAACTCTTTTGGGACAGGTAGAATGTAATTACAATGATCGTGATTGAAGTCGAAAAAGTTTTTGTACTCCAAAATCAAAATTTCCACTTGCTTTTTGCGTTTCAGAGCGCGCTGGTCAATTTTGGTTCCGTGTCCGTCTGTCTGTCTGTGGTAAACCCTTGCCATGCCCAAAACTATACCAAGTCTCAGCCCGATTCCATGAAATGTTCAGGTATTATGCGGGTTAGCGCCTAGACAGTCCCTTATAATTTTCAAAGCCGTAAAATCAACAGTACCCTGTGCTCATGCGCAAACGTGAATTTTTCTTATCATCTGCTGGTCCGATTTCATTCAAACTCGGTAGGTGATTGAGTAAGTATATGTGCTAGAAAAATCCCTATAAATTATATCGCAATTGGTTGATTAATAACCTTTGCGCATGCGCGAAACTAATATTGATTGACACAGGCACAACTCCGAGTCTAACGGAACGATTTTGATGGAAATTTCAGGGATTGTGCGGGATAGCTTCTAGAGAGTCTCATAACTTTCATTACCGTCACATAAATACTATACTCTGCGCATGTGCAAACGTTAATGTATTATAACGTCGATTTCTTATAATCTATTAGCTCGGTTTCGTTCAAACTCGGGGAGTAGATAGATATATGTTCTTGGAAAATTCCCTATGAATTATATCGCGATCGGTGGAGTAATAAGTATAGTGTGTACGCAAAACTAAAATTGATCGACACAGACAAAACTCCGAGACTAATGGACTGATTGCTATGAAATTTTTAAGAATTGAGCGGTTTAGCTCCTAGACGTTCTATAATATCATTGCCTTGGGATTAATAGTGGTCTTTGCGTATGTGTAAACATTAACATCTTATGTGTAAACATTAACATCTTATAACACCGACCTTTCAATGATTTCTACTCGTAATTTTATCTTCGACTAATTCTATATATCCATGTTACATTGTGTGAGGAAGCTATTCTGCCCAGCCAACTTGGCAGACTTTTCTTTATGCATTTCGATGGTGAAAATGGACTTTTCATTATCCCTCGCACTACCTCCCGGTTAAATTCGATTCTTGGCACATTCATGGTTTTGTCCTGAAAGGAACAAATAAATATGGTTTTTGCGCACTCAAAAATTCGAGAGGTGGATCATTTTCCCTTAAAATTTTATGTTGATTTCAGATCTACAATGAAAATTGTTGCGTAGCGTCACTATGGGGCATGATAATGAAAATCCGATTTCACCATTGAATAGCATGTAAGAAGTTAAAGGGGTTACCGATTGAAGTTTTTACCCATCGAAATAACGGAAATAATAAGTTTCGTCTTATTAGAGATAACCAAATTTTCTGAATGAAATTTTGCTGCACTCAAATACCTGGCGAATTTCAAGGAATCGTTGTATGAAATCACACAATACATGATGTGAAGCAATGTTGGCAGGATATAATAGGGATGTCATCGCGCTTTAGACGATAACTCTGGGACGTTGAGGATTAATCATGGGTTAGTTCAGACATCGGTACTGCTACGGGACTATTCAGGCATCAATGCTCCTTCAATACTATCTATTCTGCCATATGCTTAATGCACGCCAACCACGTTAGCATTTCAATTTTTTTTCCAACAATATTATGTAATAATTATCTTAACTGACCAAAGCTCTATTAGGATTAAGTTGTGCGATAAGTAACTTACTCTCGTCGCAGCAGCGCAAACCACCAACAACACGGGAATGAGTGAGTTCATGATGACGCTTGTGGATTCTTGAAGCGCACCAGTGATCTACCATGGACGATGTAAAATTGCTAGTGTCTCGATTGCAGAAGGGCACTTAGCCTTTTATAAACCACAGTATGTCTTCCCACCGCCGCTCGCAGATATCCCCCTATTTTCTTCTGACGAATCAGACAAAAAGCCTCGTCATGTTAGTGCTCGCGTGCCTGCTCATTCTAACCATTAATTCGTGGCCTTGTCACACTCTTCCCTTCTTTTGAAGTCGACTGTTTTTAATGGGTTTCCCCTGGCTTTTCCGGTCAGTTTGATCTTCAAAAGGGGAAATAATACATGGCTAAAGGCGTTTAATTTTACGGATCGCCAGGAACTGAGGGCAATGAGTTTTGGAAAACTAACCTTCACGGGCCAAAGGTTCTAGCTCATCTAAATTCAAAAAATCGTAGGTATGTCCATCTAACCCTTTGGCTGAGAATCAACAGTTACTACATTCTCTAACCGGGAACGATTATTTTCGCCCACACACAATTATTACATTGATCCAGATACCTTTGTAGGGGGAATTCGAAAAAATCTTCTTCCAGGCCAGTTACATTACTTCTCCATTTAGTAACCCTTCTGAGGCGTTGGAGAAGCAAAAAATTGCGCGCAAATAACAAGAATCGAAACAGAAGTAATCAGGTGCTGGGAAAAAACTTGTCCCGCCAGGTTAGGCAATGCTTGGGACGTATAAGCCGCAGCCGGGTTCCAAGGGCTAAACAATGATTCGTATATAGACTGCTTCATATTGATTGGAACAAATATTGGCACCAAACTCAAATATTATTCCGCTTTAATCGCCCATCCGTACGTTTTTCCAATCTCTTCGGTTACAGGAATTATCAAATAATCGGGGTGAATAATATGGGGATTCTTGGATTAATTTAATGGGAGCTACAAGCTATTATTTGGCACAATTAATGAAGCGAATAGATTGAGAGAATAAATAGAGAGATAGAGAATAAATCTCAAAATCTTAGATCCTCTTCTTGGTAGATGCAAACCGATCTTAAAAATATGGTCCATAATGAGTTTCATCTTATGTGGATTAATGGTCGCACCTACTAATGCACAAAATTTTCTTATAACATAATTTTGTTGGCGTTATCAGGATTCGAGGATTGGCGTTAGGCGTAAGTAGACCATGAGTAGAGCTTCATTAGGGACATCCATCCAGGATATTGGAATTAACTCCACTTGTGTTTGTTGACAACTAAATATGTCATAAAAACACATGAGGAGAATGTTCCGAACAGTCTAAAGTGTTGAGTTGTAAAAGTTTTACGAAAATATATTTTATCATTGGTAAACCCGGAACTTCTAATTATAAGACAGGACATAATAACATACTGATGCAAGTGGCTATCTTGCCAAAATTGCGTGCCATTAGCTTAACGCTGACAACCTAATCAAACAAGGAAATTCGAGACTTTACCCTAAGTACAAAGATGTAAATAATATTTCCTTCGAATCGTTGGTACAGGAAAGTGGAAATTCCAGTAGGATTATACACAGATGCGATATGTTTGTTAGGAATATTTATTACGACAATCGTCCGCAGGTTACCCAGAAGTGGTATGCGAGACTTTTTCGAATACTTTATACACTTTATAAAAATTAGGTGAGTGACTGGGGAAAAACGAATAACGGCCCACTTTTTTGCAATTTGTGTCTTGACAGCTGTGGTGTCCACAATCGATAAAGAATACATGTTTGGAATCGTTGACTAATGACTATCCAACAAATGTTACTTAATCCGTTCAGTATCGAAGCGATCTCAGTAACTACATGATGATGTGGGAACACTGCTGATAGAGTCACGAAACGACAGGAACTACCACAATAACTTCACTGTTTCAAAAACGAGTTTTGATGTAACACTAAGAAACCCCAATCTTTGAGATAACGTGCTGAATTTCACTTTTCTCTACTACCAATCTTTGCTAGCAACGATTTTCATCTGTTCTCGCGCGCGGAGCTGATAAATCTGCGAATGGCAGTTGCAACAAGTGTTAAATCAATGAAGTTGTCTAAAACATACAAGCGTAACCATCAAATTGAAAAGTTGAGGTCGATAATGCCAGATACAATGAATACCTTCACGAACAACAAGCAGTACCAAAAAATCACTATATCGTATTAATTACCTTGATCAAAATCAAGTGGTTAAGGTTGATGTCAAAAAGATTAGGAAAAACTCATTTAAATGGTTCATTAGTTTAAGCATAAATAGAACTTTTTTAAATTTATTGACATCAGCCATATGTGTATTTACATGAAGTATATCTATATTAATAAAATCGTAAGTATGTCTGTCTGTATATTGATTAGAATCATGAAATTTTGCGTTTCTTTTCCGTTTCATGCTATTTGTAGACGATTGGTACCATTTTCTCAATTTTCCTCTGTCAATATACGTCTGTCTGTCTGTCCGTATGTTTGTCCGCTTTTCACGGTTACAGGGGTCATTGGACAACTGATATGAGTTGTGGGAAATGTCTGTATCAGTCCAACTTAAATTATAGGCTATTTGGTTTTTAAAATTTGAGCGAAAGGGGGTATTTATTTTAGGGAAGGGGGAGGGGGTGAATGTTGGACACCATTGAACGAACTGGGGATCTGATTGTGTGAATATGTTTGGATTATGCTAACTTAAATCACAGGCCACTCGAAATTTTTCAAATCTGACCTTTAGGGGGTGTTTTGGGTGAGGAGGGGGTGAAATGGGGTAAACTGGAGACGCGATTGTTGAAATATGTTCGGGTTACTCCAACTTGAATCGCAGACAAGGTACTTGAAATTTTCAAACCCGACCATTAGGATTTTCCGGGTCGGGGGGAATTAAATGGGGTTATCTTGGAGATCACTAAATAAACTGGTGCTGATTGGTAAGAAATGTTTGAAATACTCTTACCTACTTGAATCGCAGACTACTTCAAGTTTTCCAATCTAACCCGTAGAGTGTGTTTTGGGAAGGGGGGGGGGGGGGGTACCGTGGACATCACTGAATAAACTGGGGAGCTGATTGCTAAAGTATGTTTGAATTACAATAATAATATGTTTAGTGTTTAATATGAAATATGTTTGAAATACATACTAATTTCATTAAAATATGCTAAAAAATCGATTAAAACTGCAAACAAGTTAAAAATCTAAAATCTCGTTTTGAATAGCAGATTATTATTTAGAACGAGTTTCTTGCCATAAAGCTGGTGGTTAACGATTTCTTTTCTCGCAAAGTCCTTAATTTTCAAAACAGTCCAACATAATATATTACTATAATTTACGAAAATTCGCTCATACGATCATGCTGCATGATTGGAACTTTCTTCATCTGCAGTACTAATTCAATCACTTTGTCAATCTTACACAGCATGCCTATAGAGGCTCCATACCAAATTTCAGCCTCATAGGTCTATTAGAACAGGAATGAGCTCCCGAGCTCACTTAGCTGATCTGAGTAGTCCTCACTTTGTCAATCGTACACAGCAGGCCTACAGATGATCAATTTCAAATTTCAGCCTCCTATTACAACTCTTTAGCCACTTATTACAAGCATATTACAACTTTAAAAACTGCTGCTTTTGGACTCTATGCCCTCAAGTTCAACGCAAAGAGGTGTCTTATGTCAGGAGTGGATGTACCTGGTGTGATATAGAAAGGTACAAGGAGAGTCTGATTTCTATCGATTGTGGTTTCGATTGCACAAATATCTTCAACATCATCACGTGCTATAGAAATACGATTCACAGTCATTCCTTCATAGTCAATTGGCTTAGTTTAAAGTTTTAGCTTCATAGCACGAATAGCATAGAAATTAGTACGATTAGGGTGGTTCCGCAATATGAAATTCTATTCAACATGTTTCATAGAGGCTATGTTTCAAATTTCAGCTTCAGAAATTGGATACCATAGAAATCAGCTTTAGGAGCCAATCAGCTGGTCAGAGGTCTATGCATCGTTTAGTTCCTACTGCTTACAAGTGCCTACTACTCAATAGTTCCTATAATGTAGTGCCTTCTTTTCGCATTATTAGGCTCGTGCTGAATTTTCAAGCAAAAAATCCAGAGGTAAAACCTGATAGGTAGGTACCTACATGTTAAAATGTTAATAGGCTGTTGAAGGACAATATATACGGCTATTTCAACTTGGTGCACGACCACAAACACTAATTCACACGTATGTACTCGTGTTTACCTATATATTATATTTGGTAGTGGAGAAGCAAAATGTCTAAAACCTACTTGTTGCTTGCTGATAGGTAAGGTATATCAGGATGATAAGATTGTGCAGTAAAAAGTACTCCACTCCCACAGATCGGAAGCGTTGGTAGCCAGCATTCCTGATTTTTTTTTTTGGATTTACCTGCACTTGGAGTATAATGATGGTCATTAGCCAATTATTATACTCATCCGTAGGTACCTACCTAAGTTGTGGGGCGTGGGCTAGTTTACAATGAGGGCTTGTGAAGACTACGGCTGGGACTATTACAGCGCCATCTCTGGTCATCTTGTCAAAACCAAACAGTAGTAAGAGGAACAACTAGAGAGCATGACAGTCTCTATACATCATCAACCAGAGAAAAAAGCTTGACAACCTTCTTAATCCGTTGTCTCCGTTTATTTCATCCGACCCAAACAATTTAATTTTGATTTTGAAGGAACCGAAAAAGTAACATTGATGCCGGCTTTGTGAGGTCTTTCGTGTTATTTCCCGTTCCATCCACCATTCCCAAATACTCTCGTGTAGGTATCTCCTTACTGAAAACGCTATGAATCGTAACTCCACAATTCCCCTTTTTTCTAAGCATAGGATAGATTTTTCAGATCGAGGAACGATTGTGACGCTCAATAAACAGCCGTTAAAAGATTACAAATTTTGTTCTACTTACATTCGTAGTTGTTCAGTTGTAATCATTAATAATATTCCTCAAATTGTTCAGAATGCCTCAAAACGGATTACAGTGAAGGGAGTTCTCGAAAAAATGTGAATTTAAAATTTTCGGATCCATTTTAATAGCTTCATGTTCTACGTGATTCGCTAATAGTACCAAGGCTTACTGTGTCGTAAAGTAGGCTGCATCGGTGCCGCCGTTAATGATGCCTGGCTGCACTCGGGCCCAAGATAGATCTCTGGTCTTCGGCGGTATTTGGCTGATACACAGATCACCGGGTACCGACCCCGTCCTATTAAGAGAAAAGTGTACTTATTTGATATATTGACGCACCTATCCGAAATATTACAATGCCTCTACCGTTAAAATTGAAATTGAAGGAATCTGTGCTCGGGATTTAAGGCCCTTACTTGATATGACAAACTTTCTTAAGAAAACTTGTCATACCAAAATGTAGAACAAACCATTTAGTTGGATCAGTGCAAATGAGATCGATCGCGGTTCCGTGACCGAACGAGTCCGCTCACTTATAACCATCACTAGCTGGAAAGCCCGTTGCTTAAAATACTACGGGCGCTATAATGAGGACACCCTAATAGACAATGCCGTTTAAATTTTCATCTTCGTAGATAGCAAGGAAGGTATTCGGCTTAGAGCCTAATCAGCTGATGATTGTGGCTATGTACCTCTTCATTGTAACCCAGCAGTCCCGAAGAGGCTCCATTTCAAATTGCAGGGTATTATTCAGATAGAGTGGCTTGAGACTTTACTCAATTGATGAGGCTGACTCTGTACCTTGTCATTCTTAATCTGCCGATATGAATATGGGGAACCGGCGATTCCTTCCCGTCAAAGTGAAAGTTGGACCTTGCGACCCGAGGGAGATGGCGATTCCTACCGGTGTAAGACCGGCCAGTGAGCTGGGGTTCGGCGATTCCTTCCCCTCCAATCTCAAAGTGATAAGGCCCGTCAGGAGGAGTCGCAAAATAACAAGTTGCAAGTTTAGTTTAGTTATAATAGATGATCGATGATGGATCCTGGCTCTGCCGACAGTGTTTTTGTCACGGAACTTAGCGAGAAAAATCGCACCGTTATTTTTAGATATAGTTTTAAATTTACTCTTCGAAAAGATCTGGTTGGTGGCATTAAAAGGTGGTTTTGTAGTGGCAATCATCAACTCATCGCTCGGCAAACTCCCAACGATGACCCATACCAATTTGCTAAAAGGGTCAGTGTTAAATTTGGGGGGATTTTTGAGCAAATGAAATTGAAACATGAACTTTACGACGGATTTTTTATTTTGTGATTATTGTGATTTTAATACTTGGTGATTGTAATACTTTGATTTGGGTTTTAAGTACTTAATTGTGCAATTAAGGGTTTAGTCCTATAAATAGTTGATTTTTGCTTCAAAACTAACCAACACCTGGGCCGGAAGCAATTGAGTAACGGGAAGGAATCGCCGATTGCACGGCGGAAGGAATTGAGAAACCGGAAGGAATCGCCAACAATTTAAGGGGAAGGAATCGCCATGCTTTTTGAAGGTCGGGAAGGAATCGCCGGTCCCCGATATATATTTCGGGAATATTGTTAATTTAAGAATAATTCGGTATACCTACCAATTCCATTCTTCATTTGGCGGACAATTAATTATTGAATCATCCAAACTTCTACCCAGGTTGTCATAACCCCATAATTATTTAGGTACTTTTCCAATATCTGCGTTGCTTGGAAATTCGATCGTCTTTCGTTTAATATAAAAACTTATGTTCAATCAGAAAATAAAATCACTTTGCTTTTGTGCTAAACCCGAAAGGTGGTGTTTGTATAATGTTGGCCCTTCGAGGACTTGATGGCCTTGACTTGTTTCAAAAGTTTGAGTTCATCAAACTCTTCTTTGACAAATAACCATTTTCGGAGTTCTGGCTCGTTACGTGAAGCCAACGCAGCGGTGACTAGTAACGCGCACTCGTCAGTGGTTTTGTCTCGAAAGGCTGAACGCATTTTGGAGAGATTCTGCGATATAAATCTCTCTAGATCCGGCTCCTTGGATGTTGCTGCCCGATAAACGATCGAAGATGGAGTTTCAACTCGCGAAAATTTACCCAAAAATTTTTCCTTGAAGTCTTCCCATTTGAGGTTGGGCTCCAACACATCTGCCAAACAAGCTTGTGCGGTGCCCTTCATTGCCTTGGAAATAGCACAAATGAACTCAGCTTGGCTCGGATGAGCCTCTGCCATTACGACTTCAGCAGCGAGAACCCATGTTCTGGCGTTGGTTAATGTCGGTTCAAAGCTGGTGAGCTCAAGAGGTGTTTTTAGGGTAATGACCTGTGGTTGTTTTGGTTGTACCAAGTTGGACAGCAATCCAACAAGATCGGGCACAGTTAAAGGTGGAGGTGTCGGAGGGAGTGGTACCTCTTCTGGTTCGGCCTCCATATCATCCTCAATGATGTCAAAAATTTCTGCCGCGTCTTCTTCCATCGCTTTTGATGTAAAGGAACCCGTGGTGAAATTTGAAGCAAAAAACACAAAAGAAAACGTTCGTACACTAGTTGTAAACGACGGTGTGTTTGGCACTTCCTAATTCACAAAACTTCAGTTCGATATAGTTAAGTTAAGTCGAAGTTAAGTCGATTTAGATTTAGTTTAGTTAAGAATTATTCTTAAATTAACAATATTCCCGAAATATATATATATATATATATATATATATATATATATATATATATATATATATATATATATATATATATAGCTTTGGCTAATCCTCATTCTAATTCTCGAATTATTCTGTATTTGTATACATTCATTATTAAAATTAGATTCGCCTCTACCCATTGGAGCACATATGCCATTGATGTAAACGGTTGAAATTGCTAAACATAATTGAACAAAATTGGTATTTATTTATATCATAAAAAGAAGTACTTAATAAGTTAAGCAAAATAAATGGTGAAATGAATGAGAATTATTGATTGTGCTAAATTCCAGCTCCATGGCAAGGACAGCCTGTTTAATGAGAAATTTATTTCGTTCCTCGTCCTTGATGTTATGCACCCTAAAATCACCACCAATTTTTATAATTTCATCGTTTTGTATAACAGTAATCAAACTCGGTGCTGCGCGCCCCCCAAGGGGCTCTGCCCCTTGACCCCGCGAGGGATACCCCATATGTACCCCTTTTGCCAGGTATCTACCTGAGGTTTGCCTGGAAGTTATCCCTGTAATTAATAAACGGGCCCTTACTAGAATAATCGCCTTAACAAAGCTCCAGCCCACCCTGTTCCAAACCAGACTTTTAAACTAACTCCAGACTTTCCCGCTGCCAGCACCTTTCCCTGCACTCTTCTGCTCCATATTATTAAGGGACTTACCTTAATTCGACATCCTTGAGAGATGCAACTAAGAGCAACCCGCTTCACCGCACTCTACCGCACTCGGGTATTTCTGGATACAATACAAGGTATCGAGGTTTTACATCTTGTCGTTCCTTTTGTCACTCCACTGCCCAGAAATGTGAACGAGTCCTATCCTCATTTTCACAACCATTCACACAAGAAGGGAGTCATGCTGTGAATTTTGGTTTTGTCTCAACTCGAACTATTACAAGATAGCTTCGTAATTGGTGCCTCTGAGCTTATTCCTATGGTACTGAAATTTGGAATGGGGCGTCTTTGGGACTTCAAGAATACTGTTGCAATGGAAACGCACAGATTAGCCAAGGGAGACATGCGATTTTTTTCTTCCAATAATCAACTTATGGTGATGAAATGTGGAATGGGGCAATTTGGGAACTTCTAGGGAACTTCAGTTGAACTTGGGAACTTCAATTACAAGGTTCGAAGGTGCCCTGATGAGCTGAGGCTTCCCTGAGGCTACTTTCTTCCATGATCGACTCGCCGTGCTGAAATTTGGTAGGGAGTGCCTTAGGGACTTCTAGAATACAACTGCAAGGTACGGAGGTGCACTTATCAGCTGACGAACCCCTGAGGCCAACTCTTTCGTAATCGATCTACTGTGCTGATATTTGGAACGGAGGGCCTTGGGACGTGTAGAACACAATTTTATAAGATACGGAGGTGCATTGATCAGCTGAGGGACCCCTGATGCTACATTCTTCCATAATCAACCTGGGGTGCTGAAACTTGGAATGATTTGCCATGATGGCGGCGACAATTTTTATTCCTAAACGATATTGCCATAGAGGCATGAAAAGTCTCAATGCGTTGTGGACTTGTAAGCAAGCGGTTCTGATTTCTTTCTTAATTGAAAAGAGGCGCAACGTTTCAAAAGAAAAAAAATTAAATGTAATAAAAGACACATGTTCATGTCATGTTCACTCAAAGCAGTGAAAACCGGTTGAAGCGAGTTAGAGAAATTATGCGCAACACAAGAACCGCCTTGGTAACGTAATTCTTCACCCATTGTTTCCGAAACGGATGACAATTTGTATAAATGATTTTTTGTATTGTAATCTGGTAGATATACAATACGATTGGATGTACAATAAATATACTTTTTTTGGGGCCGTTGAGAAATCTTGCTTAGCAGCACTTAAATTTGTGTGCCACCGTTAGAAGGGGCTGAGAGAAATTTTTTTTTTCTTGTATGAAAAAAGCGCACCCCCGAACGTACAGAATGTTGAAAAAAAAGTGGTTAAAAAAGGATGGGGTGAAGATTTTAAAGGAGGGGTTAAGGTGCTCTTGATGAAGAACTGGACGAATTATTGTGTCTGTTCTAGTTTCCATATTAACGTCTGATTGAGGAAGCTGGTGAATGTAGTCTTTGGGTAGGGGTAGGATGGTGGGAGGGGGGGGGGGGGTTACAGAGGAAATGGAGGAAACTGAAATTTGGTAGGGAGACTCTTTGGGACAGGTTCGAATGATGAATTGACGGGCTCTATTCTGTTCAGCCGAGTTAGATAAATGAAATGATGATAATCATTATGATAATTGGTAAATGATGATGAAATCTCTTATTCACCCTGGGAATGTGAAATTTTATAGGGAGTTTCTATAGGGCATTCTGAGATGAACAAAATTACGGGTTCCAGCCTGATGAGCTAAGTGAGCTAAATTCTCTCCTGCTCACTCTAGGAAATTTAAATTTGACAGCGAGCTTTTCTAGGACAAAAAAAGGAATGAACTGCCTGACTCCATCCTGAGGATCCCGTAAATTCCAAGATTTTTATCCTAGATCACTAATAATGGGTGTTATCCCCCAAAAGAGGCGCTCAGTGGAGTGAAACGCTTCTTAACGGCTTGGGTCGATTTTCACCAATTACACAATAAACACCATTGCTGTTCTCAAAATGTGGTGGGGGAATATCTCCTTCAAACGGACTTCCCTAATTTCCATTTCATTTCCATATAAGAACCAGAAACCACTATCTCCGCTTTGACTACCTTCAAGCTCAGATCAAGATCAGCTTAGGATTAAGAGGTAGGTATCGTTTACAAAATGAATGAAACCATTATGAATCAAAATTATAATCCCTTACATACCCGTATTCACCCTTTACACTTTTTTAATAAATAAATGATTGCTATTTGTAACCATGACTGTACGAATAATATGTTAGGTGGGAAAAAGCCCACCGGACCAGCTATTATTTATTAATGAAATATATTATTATTCAGCAGTCTCGGAGAGATTTGTGTATCCACCACCACACTTACCAGTATGGCAGTACGAAAGGCAAAAATCCACCAAGCCGTTAAAGAAGCGTTACACTCCCAAACGCAGTCAAAAATAGTAAGAGAATTCGACTATTGGCTTCGCCCAAATTGGATGATATTATGCATTTTGCGGCTTCGAACATTTTTTAGTCTTTTTGGGAGGTACATTAATCAGAAGATAATCTGGAAATATGGGCATGTTGATGCCATAGAAAATGGTGACATAACTTGAGAATTTCCTTTCATTTCTATTGAATGAAGGTGTTTCCACTGTACATCCTCAATTCCATAACAAAATTAGAGGTAGGTAACATACAACCTATAATTTATTAAGGCGATATGAATCACCCTACTCGTAGAAACTAACTTTATAGAAAACGTTAAATCATACGATTTTGATAGGTCTGGCTATACTCTATTATTCTAATGCCAATAAAACAACCCTGTAGGTCAGTGTGAAAGAATAGACTCAGGTATCAATGTAAAAAACAGTAAAAGGCCTTGCGTTGATAGATCGAGCAAAATTACAGCGACATCAGAACGCTATTAAAATGAGGCGCTTCCCGTGACACCGATCCACATCCCGATGAGCAGCGATATGACCAACATCCTTTTGCTACTAGTCATTGGAGCCGGAATCGCGGTGAGTTGACAGCCTAACATCATCGCAATAGCGCGCTCGATATGATCGATTTTTACAGTCAACACATCATCATTGTACTTATAGGTGTTTCATGGTGAAGTGGAGAAGTGGACTCGATAAAAATTAATAATTTGTTATTGGTATTACAAATCAGTCAGAAGCGTCAAGAGTGTAAAGTGTCAAACGGTAGCATTTACAATACATAACTCCAGTCGTTCTAGTCGTGCTATTACGAACACTCTTCGGAAAGCTATCAACAAATCGTCTCGACAAACGCCAGTTTTGACAAACATCGTCTTGACGAAGTCTGTTTGACAAGTTTAATCCCAAGCTTATCCAGCTTAATCAGATTAATCCAAATCGTTCCAGTGCTTCTTCGCAACGCTAATGAGTCACCGAATGACGAAAACGATAGACACCAAAGTCCCACCAACGTACGGAAACAAGACAAGGTTTTTCAACCAAAGTTGGGTTTCTGGACTCAATTTCCAACGGGTAGATTAGTTTGGTAAACTTCGTTTCGATCTTTCGGATCTCTTCGGCTAGGCGTGTGCAAACGTGAGCATTCGCTCCAAGGGTCTGCCTAGGACAAAGTTGAGCAAACGTAATTGTTTGACTGTATGACAAATCGATTTGACAAACGACAGTTTCGACAAAACGTCGTTTTGACGAACGTCTGTTTGACAAGTCGTTCTAGACGTACTATATTTTGTAGACTTGGACGCTTACATAAGATAAATCAGCTAAATTAAAGTTTTAGCACAGAATGTGTTTTAGCCATGCACTAACTAGGCAAAAAAGCTAACGAAATCTGGGACGAAATCTGTGACGACAACATTCTGATGATTTTCGCTTACAACCCAGTCGTTGCTAGGGAAATGGTACTTCGTCGTTTTTCATCCCCCGAAATTCGTTGACCATTCGTTCGAAAGCTCTCGATTTATCCAACCATATTATGTTAACTATTGGTTAACCAACCAATAATGACTCCTTGATTTACTGTTTTCCATCGAAGATGTTCTACTTCTAGGCAATGTATCCTCATGTATACATCATTAATCGCTTTTAATTGCATCATATTCATTGTAATTTTGATATTTTTGCTATAGAAATACTCGTTCAGATGTCAAAAAATCTTGGCGCAGATTCCTCAAACAAAAATGTAATCCAATCATAAGCCATAACTGACGACTCAAATACTTCAATAAATTGATAATTTATTTCGCGCTATTCAAGTACCAAGAATGATTTTAACATGGAGGGTGAAAATAACTATTTCGTGGACTGGAGCGAATAAGGGAAATTATCCAGCGGCATTTGACATTTGTTAGATTTAAACACCATCTGTTAGCCAATTGCTTAGCTAAGGGACAACTCCAAATTCAATTTGAACGTTCATCTATGCCAGGAGGAAGCAAACCAAAAACAAGAAGAGTGCCGAAAAATCCAAGGAAAAAAATAAAATAAATTAATTAAATAGAATAAAACTCGGCGCTCCGCGCCTCGCGAGGGGCAAGCCCCCTGGACCCCCGTTATCTCTATTTACTTACTTCGACTGAAATTATTGAAACATAGAATGTGTTTCAGGTCACGCATTTCAAATAAATCCGGGAAACCCGCATAAAAGAATCACTCAGATTTTGCCGTGTATCTTATTCCTAGATGTCAAGATGTTTCATTTATTTATCACCAGCGCCATATTTGGAACCTCCTCGTCATAAGCTTTCATTTATTCATATAACATGAATTATTAGAAATTAACAAGCGGTTGCAATCATGTTCACAATATCAATAAATATTGAGAATGATCACCAGTGTGTAAACTATTATTCATATAACCAAGCTCATAACTCAGCTAGTTGGCCACGCACTTTGCTGTAGTTAACATAGGTAATAATACCTATATGGTTGGATAAATCGAGAGCTTTCGAACGAATGGTCAACGAATTTTGTGGGATGAAAAATGATGGAGTACCATTTCTATAGCAACGAATAGGTTTTAAGCGGAAATCATCAGTAAATTGTTGCAACACATTTTCTTTAACACAAATCGTTTCGTCTTCGCTTGGAGATGCCAAGGCCATGACACATTCTGTGTTAAAATAAATAGATAAACCAGCAAGAATCGCGAAACTTATCATTGGAAACGTAATCAGCCTTTCCTGCAAACAGATTTTATTGGCCTTCTCAAAGTAAAATACACTGCCAAGGAAATGGCACATGAGCTTCCTCGTGACCTTCACAGTACGTCACCATTAAATTCCACAAAACTAGAAACGACCGATTCTGGCATCAGGGAATTAATAAGGTGGGAAATTGGTGAGAAAATCTGACCGAAATCCGTTCACAATTGCCTGAGTTATGACCAAAACAAGAAAATTTTGTTTTCGCCTGCGCAGAGGCTACCGTTGATTCGATCATGACGGAACTCATAGGGGACCATGTAGAGCTATACCCGCACGATCCCTAAAAATTTGAAGAAAATCGCATCAAAATTGTGGAAATTACGGCTGTTGCAAGGACCGTAACAAGAATATTTCGTTCACGCTTGCGCAGAGCGTACCGCTAATGCAATTATGATGATTGTCTTATGGGACCTCAAGGGACCTTACCCACATCATCCCTGAAAATCTGACCGAAATCTGTTCAACATTGACCGAGTTATGACCGTCACAAGGAATTCACGTTAGCGCCTGCGCAGAAGCTGCCGTTGATTCGATCATTATGAAGTTGATAGGGTACCATCTAGAGCTTAACCCGCACGATCCCTGAAAATTTGGTTAAAATCGGATCAAAATTGTGGCTGTTACAAGGAAATGTGGACGGACAGACAGACAGACAGACAGACACGGAAGGTCTGTGTTTGTTCAGGAGGCTCTGAAACGCTAAATGCGAGTGGAAATTTTGATTTTGGAGCAAACATTTTTTTTCATTTCGAAAGTGAAAACAAAGCTTCCGCTGCCTTGCAGTCTCGGAAGCAATTAAAGTATCTGGCTATCTGGCTAATGGATCAGGTACTTCTACTGCCGAATGGCGAGCAGGGAATTAGGCCCCCTAGGCGCTAGCGCTACAAGCGGATTCTTGAGAAACCAGCTTCACATCAGATTCTCCACGGAGACTTAGTGAGCGGGGCGAAACACAGAATGCGCTAGATGAGGACACTTCCCGGCTGTTCCCGCGAAAGGAGTGCTCCTTTTAGTTGAATATGTGAGATCATATAGTTCTCAGAATGAAATTTTACAGTTTTCGGAATATAATATTCCATATTTTTGGACGCTCCAAGTGTACAGATGTCTATTCAAAACTGCTTGCAGTTTTGAATTTCATCTGTCTTTGGAGCATAGAAGATAATCTATAACGTACATTTAATCCAGAACCAGGTTAATTGTTAATTCTCTGGCGGGTTCATGTCGATGGTCGATCACGATGGCAAACCGATGACAATTCGATAACTGAAAATCATCGGTTTTTAAACTTCGATGATATTACACCATACACCTCATCGTGAATCTCCCCCTCAATCCAATTTTTTTATCTTCGACACCGGCTCTGGGTAACCGGTAACGTGACAAAATTAAAAACTTTCTGACAAGTTGAGTGTGGCACATAGCTTCCTCGTTTACCTATATCATCTTCTTCCAAATATATCATCCAAATTTAAGCGAACGACTAGAGAGTGACTAGATGGAACACGATGGAATTTACATTGGCAACAACGAAACTGATAGGGGACCATCTACATCCTAAACCCGCGCATTCTCCGACAGTTTCATCAAAATCGTGTGAAAACTGTGGAAATTAAAGTCGTTACAAGGATTTCACATAGGCGCAGTAGCTATAAATGATACAATCATGTTGACATTGATATGGGATGATCAAATCGTCATCCCCAACTATCATCTAAATTTGAGCGAGATCAGACGACTAACGCGTGCAAAGATGGAGCATAATGGAATTTACGTTTGCACAGAGTGGAGTATTGATTTCGTAACAATGAAACTGATAGGGGGCCGTCTACACCCTAGCCCGCACATTCCCTAAAAATTTCATCCAGATCGGATGAAAACTGTGGAAAATAAGCTTGTTACAAGGATTTCATACTGACTCATACGCAGTAGTTATTAATGATACAATCATGTTGAAATTCATATATAGAATTCGCACTTTGAGTTAAACCTTTCGCGAATTGAATTAAACTTTCCGCGAACTGAATTAGACTTTCCGCAAAATGAATCAAACTTTTCCCAAAATGAATTAAACTTTTCGCAAATTGAATTAAACTTTTCGCAAACTGAATTAAACTTTCTGCAAATTGACCTTAGGCGAATCTGTTGTTTTAATCAAGACAAAATGTAAAACTTCAACAAAATGTGTATATTGTTACAAATTGTGCAAGTGATGGAACGAGCACAAAAATTGTAGATTTAAACATAATCCAGCACCTCATGAAGTTAATCTGAAGGTAGGTAAATTATTTATTAATTAATAATAAAACTGAGCTCGCAACGTATCCATCTATAGTTGAAATTTTATATAATTTTTAGGCATTAGCAAGAAGACTTCTAAAAGCAAAAGGTGATGGAGAGGTCGTCCAAGAGCAGCAGTTGGGAGCAGCAGAAACATATCTATCACGTAATTTGCACAAATGCTGAGCCGTCCTATGAGGATAACTTTAGTACCTAGCAACAGGGAGGAGTCAGTGTTCCTTTCTTGATGTTTTTATTTTTTCTTTTAAATTTAAGCCGCGTCTCAACCGGAAGGGTTTCGTAATGTTATTGATATTTTCACGTATGTAGGTTTAATTCAATTTGCGAAAAGTTTAATTCATTTTGCGGAAAGTCTAATTCAATTCGCGGAAAGTTTAATTCAATTCGCGAAAGGTTTAATTCAAAGTGCGAATGCTATAGATGATCAAATCGTCATTCCCCAACTATCATCCAAATTTGAGCTGGATCAAAGGGCGTGAGAAAATGATGCTTGGTGGAATTTACGTTTGCGCATGCGCAGAGAGAGGTATTGAGACAAGAACGATGAAACGGATAGGTGACCCTCTAGCCCGCACACTCCCTGAAAATTTCATCCAAATCGCATGAATACTGTGGAAAATAAGCTTGTTACAAGGATTCGCAGACAGACACAGAGCCAAAGTTGTTCAGAACGGTCTAAAACGTAAAATGCTAGCGGAAATTGTTGATTTTGGAGACCAATAATTTGTTTTCTCCCGAAAGTGAAAACAATGCTTCCGCTACCTCTAGGGAGACTCGGGAGCAAAATTATTACAGTCATTTAGTCACCGAGCAGTGGAATACATGCTCTTCACCAGGCATTTTTCCGTTAATTACCTACATATTCTATTATTTTTAAATAGGTAGTTTCAAGTCCAAAATAAACTCATTTTCTCAACTTCATGGAAAAACATTGAATCATAAATAATATGTTTTTCTGGTAAATGAATTTGTATATCAACATTTCAATGTTTTTTCATGAAGTGAAGGAAATGAGTACACATTATTTAATGTTGGAAAAAAAGTCATTAGGCCTACTAAATTTTAAGATGTGTCACATACCTACCCACACAGTAACAGTTTTGTTAAGATAGGTGAGGTCACTTCATCTCCAAGTAGTTGTCATTGCGAACTACACATTCTGTAAATTCCTGCGCAATCTGTGATTCCTATTCCATTAATTTTTTATTACTGCATTGTTGATAGGAGGTGATTTAGCAGGCACAAATGATGAAGTTGGAATTTCGCTGTCAGCTTTATTAGCAGATATACGTCATGTTCTATATTATACCCATTATCCATATACAACATAGGTATTTGTAGTTTTACAAATATATTCATACTTCACTTTGTAGTTATCGATATTTAATATACAATGATATATTTGTTGAAGTAAAATCCTTGTTAAATCCCTTTACATCAAAAGTAGCTGTGTCACATTCAATTTTGTAGTTTGAATCTCAAAACATTGTATTCTCATTAAACATGTGACTGGTTATGTGCTATCTACGAGTATAAAGGAGCGCAACCAATTAAAAAAAAAAAAAAAAATATATATATATATATATATATATATACAATATAATATATACAATATTATATTGTACATAATACAATATATAATACATATATAATACAATAATATAATACAATACAATATAATTTATAATATTAGACATAGAGGCTGACCAAAGCTATCATTGTAATATAATTCAACATTGACCACTATTGCCAGAGTTCGAATAAACTCCCTGCGATTGTATGGATGAGGCTCTAGATGGTCCAACATGGGATTCATTGTTCCCGCCATAAAGGTTGCTTCTGAACATTCGCAAGCGTAAAACTCTAGTAATGAACATATATTTACGTTTTGTTCAATTTTGCTTAATTTTGCATGCATTATATACATCTACATAACAGTTATTGATCCATGAAATTCTCCTGCTCAAAACAATTTTTTGTAAAATGATATAACATATATGAGGAAACTTTTGTGGCACTTCCGCCTTGGCTGAGGATTTGGATGTAACTACGTTTTATACGTTCGTTATGTTGTATGAAGTTGTAGCAAACTGCATTTATTGTTAACGTGCAAATGTAAATTAAAATTTTACGTTGTTACTTTCAGGTTTTCGTTAGTTCAAGTTAATCGATATAAATAAACAGAAATGGCTTCAGTAGAAAGATGACGACTGGCCTTCAAATCGACTGTACCCGACCTAGAGGCTCTAAATTATAAATGATTTCAGACTTGCCGCAACGCAACTTATGTTATAGTGGCAGGAGCCATCCTTCCCGCGCAATAAATTTAACGGGATTACGGTTAAGTAATCTATAACCTTGTGGACATTGCCTTATTTGATAACTGATCTAGAGCGAGGTCGTGAACGACACCTAACATCTCATGGCGTTTTAATTACCTCCGTAAAACCAAGCGGATTTTTTTCCAACTTTGGCTTTCTCCTATTTCGCTGGATTTGCCTACCGACATAGAAGGAACGGACTAAACTGTAAACTGAAATTTTCTGTTAAATAATATGTAGAGTTGCTTTTTGATAAAAGCATTAATTTATAAACATGTTGCTAAAAAACGGGTTGGTTTCCAATATTATTTATGTTGGCTTTTATAACATGTTATAGTTGTAATAATGAGTTATAGGCCACTGCCGAGTAAAACCATTCTCCTAGTGAGCTATCGCTTTATTGCCGAACGTAGGGAGGCTCCCTTTTGACCTGATCCGCATTTGAACCTGTTAGTCTGTTTATGACTCGATAGACCGCAATTCTGGATGTATCGACTTGAAATTTGGATGGTAGGCTTCTTATATGCACAGCATTTGCTGTCTAGTTTCTGTGCTGGTGTAGTTCCGATTTGAAGACGCGGTGCCAATATGATATCCTTGTAACAAGCTCATTTTTCACAATTTTCATTCGATTTGGATGATATTTTCAGGGAACGCGCGGGCTAGGGTGTAGACGGACCCCTATCAGTTTCATTGTTTCCAAATCGATACTTCATTCTGCGAATGTACAAACGTAAATTACATTGACTATCATTTTTTCGTTTCTTAATTGACCATTATTTCACAATACTTCTTTCACTCTTTTCCGCTATGGAATTTTTCAAGATGATTTAAAAGTTTCCAATGATCTATACTTTTATGGTACGTGTATGAGTAAGCTATGTGCGTCTGTTGAGAGTCGCCATCGTGCCACAGAATGTATTTTTCTGTCACAAACTCATTCACAGTTTTGTTGATTGCTCACAGCTTCTTCAGCAAATTAGTTTTCATGCCTCACTGCATTGCACGCATAACTGCCATTCTATATTCCCACGACAACCACAAATTACTTATTGAACAATGCTCTTCATATGGCGTAGAGCGTCCACGTCTAAATCGAGGTGACGATAAAGGAAATTGAGCTGCGCACTATCTGCTCTGTACCTCAGCGATTCCTTGAAGCTGAGCCTTTGAACCTTCAGCAAAGCTGACATATTCTCCAAAACACGAAGCGTCGAACAGGGTCCACTGTATGTGGCTGTGAGAATCGGCTGCTCATGGTATTCCAGACCCCAGCCCAGCTAATTCCCCTTTGTATGACTTCTGATGCTGTTATTCTGCTGATTCTATTAGAGGGGGGCCACAACACTTTCTGCAGATAGTGGGCGCTTAGCTTCAAAGGTGAAGTAAAAATCATGCGTGTAAAAGGGTGGTTTTAGTGATTAGCTCTTAAAAGAATCCACTATTTCGAATCGCATTGGCAATGGTAATGCTTGCATTAACAGGGACGTCCCTATGAATAGATTGTGATTAATTTGGGTTAGAATTAAAATAATAGAAAAAATAAAAATATCATGTTTTCTCAGAATTACCCCAACCCCCTCATTTACCCCCTCCACTGACAGTAAATTTTAAACGTCCTAGGTTGCATAACTGGTCTAAAATTTGGATCGAACAATTAATAAAAACTGTCATGGAAATCAGATTCATATAGTAAACATTTCACGATTAATCACTGTTAACCCCTCCATTCACCCCTTCCATCTTGAAATTTTAAACTCTTGACCTATTTCAAAAAATGAGAAACCAAATTCATGATAAAAAATAAAAAAAATCTGATGAGAACAGTTGAAACATCCCTGGCTTACCCTGGGATCAAGGAAGCTGAGGGATGAGGAGGGAGAGTGGGATCAAAGGATGTGTCCCTATAAAATGATCACCAGTTTAAGCAAAAACTTCTCAGGACGCGGGTGGTGATACCACAGAGCACTCCCGCCGAGATGCCTAACTCGAATAACTGCGTGGCTCTTTTCCTGCACTACACCCCACAACATGACACTGTCACGACCAAGACCTTGATATTATTGGTCGCCACTCCTTTTAGTTCGGAAATTGGTTGCCACAGGTCTTTTTTTTCATACTTGTTTATCTTAGCCGCCAGGTCTGCTCAATGTCTACGCTACCTGGACATCCAGGATTATAGACCCATCGGGCTTGATGGTAACAAAGGAAGAGCAGAAACACTCTGGAACGCACAATTATTTATGTTCTGTTTTTATCCATTATAAGCTTTGATTTGAAAGATAAATGGAGGGCACTTCCTTACTATTCGATCACTAACATCTAAGTATATTAAATTCCATTAGTTGAATTGAAAAATTTGTTAATATAAGACTGTATAAATTTATTGTATGGGTACCTAATTCATTCATGCCATCAGTGCAATTATTCTTGGATTCACAGGTGAATGAAGGTGATGCATCTATGGAAGCTTTAATGGAGTGTAAAAAGGATTTCAAGGTGTCAAGAGAGCAAATAATGTCAGGTGAGTCGGTATATTACTATTGATTTCTCCAACAGTACCTACTGAAACTAACTTTTCAAACGTTGTGAACAGGGCCACCCACGACAAATATATGTTGGGAAGAAATAACATTGGTGGGGGAGGGAGGTGGTTAAAAAAACGAGTTACCATTAAATTCAGTTACTAAAAAATATTTACTAGTTTGTAGTAGTAACAAGTTCTATTGAGTCGATTATGAAAAACAATAATTCTAATAAAAAGTAATGAATCAGTTTGACATGAAGGTTCTGTCTCTAAAAAAGAAATCTTAAGAATAGTTCCCAACAGTCAGATAGTAGATGTTTGCATTTCCAAGTGAAAACAGGGAAAAACTACTGCATTACAAAGAAATATGGAATAAGATAAGGGGAGAGTGTGCCACTTCCCTTTGCGGGAATGGGCACCTTCGATTCAGAAAAAGGTTTGACAACAAACAAAATATGTCGTTGAGTAAGCTGTACCTATCCCTACTAGAGGGAATGTTTGAGTAAGAGTTTGATCCATGTTTGATCCATGTGCCGTCTTGGATCAATGGCGGTTATTATGCTTCCCGCTTTTTAGGTTGGGGAGTCTCAGTTAGTTAGTTAGGTCTAATGACTCATGTTATGTTTGTTCGGTCTTCAGAAGTGTCCGTTGATATTCAGTTTGCATTAATAAATGTTTTAAGTAATATGTCGAAGTGTTGTTCAATAAAGAACCAAACATGGCGCAGTCGAATGTGAATTTAGTGTAATAGTTTTGACTTTAGTAGTGTCATAAAGTGTTATAGTCCTGTAGTAAACTATACCTCATAGTTAGCCACCCTAAGTTATCGACGTCAAAAAGCTATGGAGTTTACTAAACCATCACCTCTGAATTTGGAAGGTAATCTCTCCGTGAATTTCAGAGAGTTCAAGGAAGAAGTGACCAACTATATAATTGCGTCCGAAACTGATAAGAAACCCAGAGCTGTTCAGGTAGCGAGAATGAACAATCTCATGGGTGGACAAGCACTGAGGCTTTACAATAGCCTAACGACGATTGAGCCAGACAAGGAAACTGTAAATGGTATCTTCGATGTGCTAGAAAAACACTGTGTGCCGAAAGGCAATGACGTCATGGAAATCTTTACTTTTCTCAAAAGGAAGCAGCAATCATGCGAGTCTTTTGAGCATTTTTATACTGATCTCCGCTACTTAATTAAATCTTGCGATTTAGCTGAGCAAGAAGACAAGCTACTTCGAGCCCAAATCACTATTGGTATTTACTCGGACAATCTTCGTGCTAAATTGTTGAGAGAGAATCCCTCATTGGAAAAAATGATAAACTTTTGCAAGGGTACGGAGCTAGCTGAAACTAATTCGAAAGTGATATCCGATTACTGGCTGTCAACAAAGGAGGATATCAACGCTCCCAAGGAAGCTTTGCTCGTTCTTGCGAGGAAGGGAATCGACGCGACTCACAAAAGAAGACCTCAGCCACCCCTAGACCTGAGACGAAGACTGACCAGTGCCGAAGATGCGGGTACTTCCATGGAAAACGTAAGTGCCCTGCTGACGGCCAACAATGCAATAAATGTACCTAGTTGGTTTAATCACTTCGCAAAAATGTGTTTTAAAAATTTGTTAGTTAGAGAAGTTAAAAACGAAGCTGAGTCCGAAAGTGATATTGATTTTCAGTGGGTAGTATTATTGCTTACAATTCTGGAACCGCAAAACTTCATAGTATTACTGAGGAGACTGAGGAGCGCGAATGGCTCATACAAATGATGTTGAATAGATTCAAACCTGTGATTTTTGAGATTGATACAGGAGCCCACGCTAATGTACTACCCCTGAAAGTTGTGGATGAGTTTAATGTTTCATCTCTTTTGACCAGAACACCTGTTAGATTAGAGGCATTTGGAGGCTTCAAAATTCAGCCTGTTGGCTCGATTAGACTTATACTTCGCCACAATGATATAAAACAGTATGTGGAGTTCATTGTGGTGGACCAAGAAAAAGAAAAATGTACTCCACTTTTAGGCCTGAAAACTAGTGTAGAAGTGAGATGCTGGTGAAACGAATTTATACGGTACCTAAACGTTCCTTTGTCTTGCGCAGAATTTGTAAAACAAAATAATGACATTTTTTATGGTGTAGGTTCCTTCCCAGACGTCTGCTCTGTGAAACTCAGAGAAGGTGCTATCCCCATTTGCTGTCCCTCAAGACGTGTTCCATATAAGGTTAAAGATAAGTTGAAACTTACGTTGGATAGCTTAGAGAAAAATGGGGTCATTGACCCACCTGAATGTTTCAATAGCATAGTTATTGTAGAAAAACCTGATTCGTCCCTCCGACTCTGTATAGATCCTCAGCATCTTAATAAATATTTAGTTAGAGATTATTTTGAAATTCCCACCCCTGAAGAGCTGTCTTTGGCCATGGCTAATAAATCATATTTTTGTTTATTTGACCTTAAGCAAGGCTTTCACCAGGTAATCCTGGATGAGGCCTCTCGAAACCTGTGTGCATTTTCGCCATTTGGTACGTATAGGTTCCTGAGAGCACCTTTTGGGTTATCATGTCTTCCAGAGTTGTTCCAAAAATTGATGACAAAGTATTTTGGCCATGTGAATGGTGTAAAGGTTTATTTTGATGACGTGCTCTGCTATGCTGAGACCAAAGAAGAACTTTCCCAGATTGTTGAACAAGTGGTTACTATTGCTAGGGCTAATAACATAAAATTTAATCCTGAAAAAATACAATATTTTGTTGAACAAGTTAAATTCATAGGAATGGTGTTTAATAAGCACGGACATAGTCCAGATCCTTCTAGAATTGAATCCATCAAAAATTTGAAATCTCCGACTAGTCTGAAAGAACTCCAAAAAATCCTTGGAATGATTAATTATTTACGCAATTACATCCCGAATTTGTCAGAAGCAGTTGAACCACTGAGGCCTTTACTGAAAAAGGACAATGAGTGGGTCTGGACGCCTACTCATGAAAAACAATTTGCTAAGATTAAAAATATGATATGTGAAATAACTATGCTTGCTTTTTTCAACCCAAACGAAAGCGTTGAAATACAGGCTGACGCTAGTCAACACTCTTTAGGTTGTGCCTTACTTAAAAAGGGCAAACCAGTTCTATTCTGCAGTAGATCCATGTCCGAGACCGAGTGCCAATACGCACAAATTGAGAAGGAGCTTCTTGCTCTCACTTATTCATTTCAAAAATTTCATAATTTCATTTATGGCCACCGAATGTTATGTAAATGTTACCGCATTTACTGATCACTCCCCCTTAACTTCGGTTATCAAAAAAGATATGAGCAAAATTTCTAATACTCGTCTTCGCGGACTTCGATTGAAATTGCTTCCTTACTCATTTGAACTGAAGTAGGTATCTACCAGGACGCAAAATGGTCTTGGCTGATTTATTGTCTCGTAATATTATTTATAGTAAGAGCGACGATGATGATAGTATGAAGGATGTTGTCCATACGGTTGGGGTTAATATCACCTTCACTGATAGAGAACTGGAAAAATTTATTCAAATTACTGAAAGTGACAAAACTTTGGCTTTGATTATTGGGTATTTTAAAAATGGGTGGCCAAAATCAGTCAAATCTCTAAATTCGGATCTGAATCACTACTTTAAAATACGAAATGACATAACTGTTCAGAACGGATTAGTTTACTTTAATCAAAGATTAGTCGTTCCTCTTAAGTTACGGAAATATATCATGACATTGCTGCATGAAACTCATTTGGGGTTTCATAAAATTAAAAATAAGGTAAAGCAATTTTTCTATTGGCCTGGTATCATGGCAGAGGTTCTAGATCTCACAACATCTTGCGCAGTTTGTCAACGCTTTCAACGTAGCAAGATTAAAGAAGAACTACTGCCCCATGATATTCCTGAAATTCCTTTCTATAAAATTGCTATGGATATCGGAGAAATCAATAATAAATTATATCTGTTTGTAATAGACCACTATTCTAGGTGGTTTTTGAAATCTTGACAATTAGAGACAAATCAGCCAAGTCTGTGATTGATTCCCTTAAACCAATTTTTAGTAGGTTCGGGATCCCTAGTGTTGTGATTACTGATAACAATCCTTTCAATTCATGCGAATTCCTAAGCTTTGCCGCAGATTGGAACTTTGAAGTTCGCTTCTCCAGCCCCCATCACCACCAAAGCAGTGGACTAGCTGAGAAAGCTGTGGGTATTGGAAAGAATTTATTGAAAAAATCTCATTATGAGGGCCACGATTTGAACTCGTACCTTTTAAATTATAGAAATTCACCAGTGGCTGGCTTGCCATACTCACCTGCTCAACTCCTTTTGAGCAAAAATTTACGTTCGAAATTACCAGTTCCCATTGACAGTCTTCGACCCAAAATCATAATTGACCCCACAGTAAGAGCTAAATCAGGCCAAAAAGGTTACTATGATAAATCTAGTCGCATTCCTGATGAGTTTGTTGAAAGAGATAGGGTGTTGGTTCTAAATCCGAAAACAAAAATATGGGAGGAAGGTGTGATTTTAGCTGTGTTAGGACCTCGCTCCTATCTGGTGAAAGTTAAAGGTAGGGTTTTTCGGAGAAATTCAGTTTTTATGAAGAAGAATAGAGCAGGAGGTAACTCTGATTACGATAACTACTCCTATTTTATTAATGACCCCAGTAATGAAACTGAAGATGACCCAGATACTAACGTTGAGGATGATAAACCACAAAACTCTGACCCACTATTTAGGACTCCTTCTGTAGATAGCCCCAATATGGCTACAAATAAGAATTCACAGCAACCTCAAGTTAATGTAAACCACTCCAATGTGAACCCTTATCGAACGAGATCTGGTCGTGTTGTCAGTCTTCCTTCTAGATATAGAGATTGAAGATTTGTGATGTCCTTGAGTTAGTCATGATGATGTTATGTTTGATGTATATGTTTTCGATTTGTAATGTTTTCTGTTTAACATAAGATGTTTGGTGCCTTTCGATTTATGATGCCTTAAACCTGAATTTTGTACATGTAATACCTCATGAATAATTGCTGAGCTTTATAGTATTGTGTTGCATATTAATATTTCATTTTGTTTAAATGTCTTTGAACATTGAAAGAGGGGAAGATGTTTGGGTAAGAGTTTGATCCATGTTTGAGTAAGAGTTTGATCCATGTGCCGTCTTGGATCAATGGCGGTTATTATGCTTCCCGCTTTTTAGGTTGAGGAGTCTCAGTTAGTTAGTTAGGTCTAATGACTCATGTTATGTTTGTTTGGTCTTCAGAAGTGTCCGTTGATATTCAGTTTGCATTAATAAATGTTTTAAGTAATATGTCGAAGTGTTGTTCAATAAAGAACCAAACAGGGAATGTGAGGGAATTCTCTTTCTTCTTCTTGTAGAACGAGACCTGTAGTATTTTATGACCCTTCTCTTCTTCACCTCCAACTATACGTACAATAGGTAGTGATTGCTGCCCCGAAGCGAGCCAGGGAAGGAAGGGTCCGAACATTCAACGGCAGAGAATTCCAAAGCCTTGCTCCAGCTACCTTTAAAGAAATATTGTTTGCACGATGTGTGCGTTTGAATAATGGTGCGTAATCTTACGCATTGCGCTAATGTGAAAAATTTGGTAAAATAATCTGGGATGTTTGTATTATTAAGAACTTTATACACAAACAACAATGTTCCCTTAATAACTACCGTAAAACAGCTTGAGCTGGTCTCAGGCGGTACGATATTCATCATGAACTATTTGTAGTCTCCCTCCACTCTCAAGTCACATGAAAGTCACCTGATAATTTTTTTACTGTTAACTTACAAGTAACTTGCATGTGTATTGCTGCTAAGTGACTGAGCTCACACGCACTGGGTAAAAAACTCGTTTGTTCAATTAAATTTCCAAAACTTGGTATAGGAAAAAACAAATGAAGCAGAATACGTAGCGTTGGATGGGCGATGTATCTTTCTCCCCCCTCTCATTATAGTAAAAACGAACCAGTGATTCGTAGTGATCCATCTCGGTAAGAGATCAATAGATGCACTTGCTCTAACGAGAGCCCTTTGTCCTTGTAATGTATGGTATGCTGGCAGGAAACTTAGGAGCAGGTTCATAACAGACCAGCTACAAGTTTCAATACGATAAAATATTGCACACTTGAACCAAGCAGAGTGTCTCCACGTCGCGTTTTACAATAAGTTCCGTCATCAGGCACTCATCTCCTCCTTCCATTGATTGGTTGAATTTGACACACCTGTTATTGTCTGATCATCATGGTGACGAAATATCATTAAATATGCAACCTTTATCAGTTTCATCACCCCGTCGAGAAGTGATACCTTATCAAATCTTTATCTCCTCCAATTTTAACTTCCTTCCTTCCTTCATGCCCAATGGCCTGTATGGAGGTAATATCTACATGCAGCAATATACTTCAGGAATGTTGTAGTTGCTTCTGTTGGTGGGATCCCTGAAAATCTTAGCTAGTTTGGCCCTACGGCCAAGGGCACCACCAGCCACGTTTTTGCAAAACAAAAAAAAAAAAAAAAAAAAAAAAAAAAACAGAATGGAGATTAACTTTACCAAGAAATTTCCAATCCGCAATGAAAAAGGGGACCCCTAATCTGAAAAAGTAAAGTTGGTGTAAACAGTAGGTACATATTGACCATGCTTAAAAAATTTGCTTGACATAATAAGTATATTATGATGTAATTTGATAACTTACTAAGAGGCCCTAATGTTATTTATTTATTTTTTCTCGATAAGTGCATGTCCGTCTATAGACACAGTTACCTACTTGCTAAAGACTAGGATAATAAATAAACGAAAGGCGCAGCCCATTCTAAAGATTTTTGGAAATCTAACTGTAATATACGCACGACTACTATTGAACTACACTACAAAATACAAACACTACGGTTCACAATGACACAGATCATATATTCTTGAAAAGTAAGCAGTCGAAATACAACATCAACCTAATTATCTTAGAACACGTCAGTATGTGTTTTTTATCAACAAACATTCCGTTGGTTAGAAACCATGGGGTTACCGTTATCCACTACACTAACTATATTTATAGTTGATAACCAAATCATTACTTATGTTCAACTACTACTGATGAAAATAATCATGTTTTGTTCCACAGGAGATTCATCAGAAGAGGTGAAAGTAAGTGGTCTTGTACGACGTTATTGATGTATATACGTTTTCTTACATAAAACAATAGCTACATTATTATTATAAAAAATCATTCATGAAAAATTAACATTAATTAACATTATGAAAAATTTTCCTTATTTTCCAGTGTTTTGCTGAGTGTTTGATGAAGAAAACTGGAGGCGTAAGTTAAATACACAGATACCTAAATACACAATGATATCACCAAAACAGCCAATAAGAAATTGTGACGCATAAAATTTGTGCATGGGCATGGGGAACTTATACAGGGTGTTCACACTTTTGGTAACTAACCTCTTAGGAATCGATTCTTCAACTAATTTGCAACAAAAAGTGCCTCTTAGACTTTTTTTAGAGGCATTTTTTCGAGTTATTCACGATTTAAGATTTTTTTCGTGTTTTCAACCTTTAATCACGAAATTGCCTACGTTTGAAAATATGCGGCATATTATTAGGTTTTTGTTTTACAAGAAGAGTTGTCCTCCGCATCCATCCTATTGTATGTGGTCAAAACAAATGTATTTAACTACAAAAAGCGTTGAAATTGAACATTTGTTTCTGGGTTCCATGCAAAGGATGCAATAGCATCATTCGCGTCCGCTCACATCATTTAAAGGAATTAGAAAAAATTAGAGTGGAGGACACTCAGCTTTACTAGATGCCGGCTCCAACGATCAAGGAAATTGAGGAAGGATTGGGGGGGGGGGGGGGATGAAAGAAAAATGGCCCTTTGAAATGGCTACCAGTTGAGCAATTGAGTTAAGAGCCTCGAAAGTGACCGGATATACGATACCACGAAGCACTCATGCCTAACACGAGTGATTCTTGACATTTGCTCCACGCCACACCTCGCGACATGAAATTGGTCACAGTCATGATCTTGACACTAGTTGTTGCCACAAATTTTAACTCGGATATTGCCTGCAGTTAATTTCTATCGTACTTAATTTTCTTAACCCAACAGGACTGCTCCGTGTCTACGCTGGCACTGGAAACCTAGATAGCCTCATTATGCCTAGATTATGACAGACACATAGATTAGATGGAAATAATTTCAGACTTCTTGTTCGGGTCACTTGGCATATGATAAAGTCCCTCCCTCTCCATGAGAGAGCAACTTCAATCTACTAGATAGGTAACTGCATTATTCCGTATAGTGAGTCCACTGTCAGTCTCGACACTCCCCAAAACGCGCGGCAAAGGGTGTACACTGTGCCATGACAACCTTCAGATATCACCAAAATACCCAACGAGGCCACCATGACGCCCTGGAACTGATTCTCAAGAATGGAAGGAAATTGAGCATTAAGAGCACTTTCGGAGTACATTTCCATCCATAGACTCATGCAACAAAACAGTGGAATAAGTAAATTACCGTTTACTGCCCCCCCCCCCCCCCGCCCCTCAAAAACTGCTGTATGACAATGTCCACAGCATTGCTGACGATCTCAAAGTTCGAGCTCCTAAGTGAAGGGTGAGAAGGCGCTGGCAGCGAAAGGATGTAGCATGGATGTAGGAAATTGGGACACCATGTGGCATTCCCAGCCAGAAGCTCACAGCAGAACGAACTTTGTGATCTAACTCAAGCAGCACCCCTGCAGTAAGCCTGCCAAGGCCAACAAAGGATAGTTTTGGCAGTAATTACTGCGTGCGATTTAGGTACGTTCATACCTACTCACACACTCACACAAACATACATATATTATATACGTAGACATTTGACTACAATTTTCAAGACATAGGTTTAGTTCCTGGGTGTTCTGAAACTAACTTCTATGTGGTTATTTTTTCCACAGTTTAATGATGTAGTTAACACACCCAGAACAAAACCAAAAGGCCATTCTAAAAACTATGTCAAATAATCAGGGAAAGTCAAATACGTATATATAATTCATATAATGATGGTGAATATAATGTAGAAATAAGTTAGTGGTAGAAGCTAGAAAATGTTGTGCAAAAACATGCTCACACTTTGCTCCAAAAATCAAAGGTTACAAAAAAAATTTAAATACGAATTTGACATAAATATACAGGTAAACAATAATTATGCATAAAAAAGTGTGAAAAAACAACAAAGGTACCTTTAAATATAAACGACTGTGGCAATTTCTCAGATTCTGATTGTGCCGAAAATTTCTCAATAATGTTTGTCGTTCTGCATATTCACTAGATACGTATAAAGCACAATAATTGTCCATTCGACCACATTGTGAATAATGCGTAGACTCTTCGGTACATATTTAAAGGAGCTTAGCTTGCATAAATGTTTTATTTATATTTATGATTTGATTTTAATGATGTTAGATGGACGAAGGAGGCAACTTCAATACAGAAAAAATTAAAGAAGAAGGAAGAAAGCATGCTAAGACTGATGATCAAAAACGTGCCCATGATGCGGCGGTGGACAAATGCATTAGCGAAAGCAAGTTTGAACTCAATTTATCTATACTCTCTATCCAATTTATCTTTCCTCCATTCATATTTCTGTGTCTATACAATCATTTTATGAACACGAAGGAGCTTTGCGCCGCATCAATTTATTTAACTTATTAATTTCTATTTGCTTCAATAAAAATATAAACTAGTAAAATGACAATACAAGAGGATTTAGGACGGGAATGACAATCAATACCAGGATTTAAGACGCTATGATCAAGTTCTGGCTGGACTAAAAGGAAGACCCCTTGAGTGATGACTCTATTGCAGTAATTTCATCTTTATTCATGTTTCAATATTTATTCTGTTTTAGCTGAGGCAGCGAACCCGACAGGAAAGTGTGAGAAAGGTTTCGAGTTTTTCAAGTGCGTGAGGGGAGAGGTAATGTATTGTTACTTAAGTACCAATTAAGTAGGTATGAAATATAAGTCGGAAACTTATTGAAATTTGAAAGATATATTTATATAATAAGAAATCAGTATCTAGAAGTACATAGCGCCCCAGATTAGACCTGGCCATAAGAACCTAATTACTGAGATGTACCAACGAGCTGAAATCCCCTGATGTATTACCTGGTATAAAGATTCGCTTGACGGACCAGAGGAAATGTGGAAAGAATATAAGCAATCCTTATCATATATTGTATCTATCCACAGATCTGACCTTTGCAGTTGCTAGCTGAAGTATGTAAAGGGTGCAGACCATAGACTCTTCAGATTTTAGAATGCCTATAGACCTCGAGCAACAAAGGGAAAATAACACAGCAGTGAGTAGAGAGATCAACTTGCCGATTGAATGGAAGGCTAAACACCAAATGGTGCCATGTACACCTACCGGGATCAACGACCACATTCAGGCTGCAACGAACGGGCAAAATCCCAGTTCTAGAACCTCCTAAGCTCAACATTTAACAGCACAAAACTGTTCTCTATATTTTCCATTTCTAACATACCCTTAAATATATGTGGTTATAATAACTAATACGCGTGGTGAGCTCCAGGCTATCTTGAACGGTGTTGGCGTGACGGCAAGTTTAAGAATTAGCATTAAGAAGACCAGATTCATGGTGGTTAGTTGGTAACCAGGTCTCACTCAGCATCCAGATGCGGTGTTGCGAGTGCGGGAGTAGCCAATGATCGCGTCTCATTCATCAGGTATCTAGGCTCTGAACTATACGAATATTAGGATCCGCAGAAAGAAATCCAGTGTGGAATTGCGCAGGCTAGAAGGAGCTTCTGGTCGGTGCTGCTCTGTGGTGTAAATGCATGGACACTCGAGGCATGCTCCATTAATAATAAGCATGCGGCCTTAAGGTGTTGATTTTGCGCCAAATGTTCTGCATCTCTTGGTCGGACAGGAAACTCAAAGAAAATTTTGTTAAAGAACTCTATACCACTATTAAAAAATGGCTAGAGGCTTCAGTTATGCTTTTCTACGTATGGTTCCCGAAAGAAAATAGGGAGTGGGCTGGAAGCAGCTTTCCTGATTACGCAATACCAGGGTTTCGATTGGCGTTGCAAACTTTGGAGAGGACTTTGCCGAGCAGCAAAAGATCGATCCTTATTATCGAAATTATTTTTGAAGTCGCCAACGCACGATCCCGTGGCAGTCACTAGAAGAAGAGGACCTGATCTAGGTCCAAAAATATTAAGCATAGGGTCTTTGCAGGACGACAAACAAAATAAAGTGCAATGGAATTCAAAGAAGGATTTTTCCACATACATTTCAACTGTTAAATACTAGGAATAGTTTTCGAATACCTCAAAACGGAATTCCCTGAAGAAATTTGTAGAAAATTTATGAAAATTAAATTTAAAAAAATAAAATAAAATAAAATAAATAAATATATAAGAATTAATGCAATTAAGATAACCCATTTTCAGTTTGATGGGCTTGAATCATGGTCAACTGTAACCTGAATTGACATAGATAAACCTAAATATTGAAAAGTTATAACTACATAACTGCCTACCGAATTTGCAGATGAAGTCACTCATGTGAGGCGTTCCGCCACTGAAGTAATGGTGCCGCAGCCAATGAAGAATATATGCAGATTAAGTTACGCATATGGGAGTGACAACATGTTGTTTATTGTTGTACTGAAAATTAGAAATAAGCTTCCAAAAAATACTATCTGAATCAAATTGCACTTTTTAAAAAAAATTTTATTTTATTTTTTATTGAAACCTTGTCCCCTTTCTGTAGAATGGAGCAATGTATTTATGAGGGCAAATTAATTTTTTTATTGATTTATATCCATCTACAAATTTTTCCGAATGGATGAGTAAATGAGGGCAATAGTATAATGTATTGCAGATAAGGAGAAGCGAGGATTGAAACAAGTATGTTGTTGTACGATCTTTCATTTCTCTTTTCACCCATGATGAATTATGAAGTTGAGAAGGATGGACTCGAAGACTTTAATACTCTCGTAGATCCAGTGAAGCCTTGTATTTAGTATCTCCAATATAATATGTTTGAACCAGCATACTACTATTATTGGACATAGGGTAAGCCTGTACACCTACAGTCGAACGCTCATTAAAATTGACGTCATCATGCTGGATTTGTTTTTCGCATAAAAACGCACGAAAATAACTGAGATATGGTTGATTTTAAGCTCCAAACCTGCCTATCCTGAGGCTTTTTCACTTGGAAACGTACACTCACACACACACACACACAGTAAAATTACATGGTGCCTGCTTTTTAGTTTGTAAAAAAGGAACAAAAAACCATGTTCGGGAACCAAAAAACGCATTAACCACGCGCACTGGTGGTGTGGCCGTCAGCAAACAGGCGTATAAAAGTCCCAATACGATGGTAAAGAGCCAATTTGGCCAATTTCTCTTTTGGCCAATCTGTGTGCGTTTCGTACTTTTGGGGGGCATCCCCATTATAATCTAAAGTATTTTCAACCATCAATTAGAATGTAAAAAAAAGTGCACAAAATTGTACAAATTCGGTTGTCATCAACGGATTCAAGACGTCAGAAACCATCGGAATCCATACCAAACACGTATTTCTGAGTTGTTGATATGGATATGTCTTTTGGCTGGGGGTCAAGGAATTTTTTGCGACACTTTTTTTTTCCCGACCGACACTTTTTTTCCCGACCGACACTTTTTTTCCCGACCGGCACATTTTCTATTGATTTTCACGTACAACCAAGGCGTTACTAGGGAAGAGTAACTCCCATAGTTTTCATAGCAGGAAAATCGTTCGCCACTTTTTGGAATGCTCTCATTTTACCACGACATTTCATGACCTCTAAGCCATTGTAGTGTCAAGGAATGCTGATAAGTTAAAAACTAAATTGTTTTGTAACCATAATGGAATAATATTGTGAAAAGAAGGCACTACATGGTTGGTATACAATTGAGTAGTAGGTACCAACTGGTAAGCAGTAGGTACTAGACATATCCATCATCTTTTGTTTTTCCCATCAAGGGAGAAATTAAAATGCTTGATTTCGAAAACACTGTCTCCTACAGTTATTACCCAGCGTCCCCAAAAGGCTTCAATTAAAATTTCAGCAATCAAATTTCAACCTGTACCTAATTAATTTACCAACCAAGCGTCTCCTCATTGTAATTTTAGTTTATGTGACGAGACCCTCTCGAACGAGCAAGTTTGTCCCCCACCCCGGCAACTACTTGGAACCGTTCCCTACAAGAAGAACTGTGAGTTCTTCATTTCCGTTCAACGCGGAGCAGCTCATGAGTCACAAATGAAAAGTCACATTTACGTTTCTAAACTGTTGTGATCGTGTTTTTTTCGCGACACTTTCTTTTTCCCGACCGACACTTTCGTTACACATCTGGTCAGATCATCACCAAAATATATTGGTAAGTAATGCATGCATTACAGGGACGCCTCAATGAATGGGTTTTGTATAATTTTGGTAAGAGTTAAAATAAGAGAAAAAACAAAAACATCACGACCTCTCGGAATTACCCCCTCCACCCCCACCCCTCACATAACACCCTCCACCGATAGCGCATTACTATCATAAGCATGAAATTTGAAACTCCTGATATAATTTCCAAAACTCGACCTAAGTGATAATTGAATTTAAAAAAATGATGATGAAAATCTGACGAGAAAAGTTAAAACATCACGATTTATTACTACTACCACCTCTATTCACACTCTTAAATAATAAAACTCGAAACTCTTGATACACCTTCCAAAACTAGACCGAATTCCTCGTTGGAAAAAAAAAAAATCATGAAAATCTGACGATATTAGTTGGAATAATATCATGATGTATTACCTACTATTAATCCCTCCATTCACCCCTTTTCATGATTAAATTTGAAACTCCTGATGTGCGATCCAAAACTAGACCGAACTCATAGTTGAACAAAAAGAGAATCCCCCCCCCCCTCCATTTCCAGAATACCCCCTCCATTTACCCCCTTCCACGATGAAATTTAAAACTCCTGACATACCTTCCAAAACTATATCGAATTCTTAATGGAACAAAATAAGAATCACGAAAATCGGTCGAGATTTGTAGCTTGGGCAGCGCCTGAAAGAATCAGTAATTATCGCCTCCACCCATGAAAATCAGATGAGAATTGTAGAGATGAGAATGTTTGGTGGCGTCAACAAAATTTGTCTAAAAACCACGTTTTTCCGGCTTTACCCCCTCAATCCCCCTCTTCCATCGTCTTCCCCGTTCGTTCGTCGATAACATAAATTTTTCCGTCAACGGTTTGGCTGACCGATGAAACTATCCGCCACAAAAGCTACTCTAGCATCAGCTCTCTCGACTTATATAAACGGTTTGGTTCACTAAGCAAAGGAGCATGGATTTTCAAATATGAATAGTTTTTTAAACTCACATAAAGATGAAAAAGAGGAAAAAACCTTATTTTCGGATTTCTTAGATATTTAGTAACCAGAATCGCCATGAACAGTGTTAGTGAACAGGTGCGCCCCCGTAAGAAAGTGTAGACATGATAAATCAAATCGACTAGTATTTACGCAACTATATAAACAGCAAAATTACCTGGGAGGAGTTCGTGAAGAAAGTCATATACCACAACGAACCAGCCTGACGATGAAGTGGACCACTTCACACACACACACCCACACGCATATGTATATACATATATATGTGTGTGTATATATATATAACGTAGGTCTATGTGGGGAGTTGAAATACTAAGTATTGGTTGTGGTTTCAGGTGCCCCAAAACGTAGGATTAAAAGCTGGGGGAGCTGACACATCACACATTGGAGGAGCTGATAGTGTAATTGGGGAGCTGACACCACTACTAACGCTTAGTATGTCAACTCCCCACTTGGACCTACCTAATATATATACAAATGTCAACTCCCCACTTGGACCTACCTTATTTATATACAAATTGATTGTTGGTTCTACAGAACTTTATAAATTATTATTTAAGAAAGATATTTCACAAATAGAAGAAGAAAATTTAGGTTCTGATATTTCGAAAAAATCTTGTTCACAGAATTGAGAAGGAAAAGTATATTTAACTTGCGAGTCCCTGGTAGCGTAATTAGACTTGGCGTTCAAGAGCACCGTCCTACCACCGGCCTCCTTATAAACCATAATCGGCCTCCGTATAATGATCAGCCTCAGTATAATGAAACAGGCCTACGTAATACATAAGACTGATTTTTATAGTTTGGTGGTCTGGATGCTCGCAAGCTCGCATCTCAAAAATAAAAAATATCCTAAATCAATCCTTTAAGCAAAATACAGATTAGTTGGACAAACAGGTCAGATTTACGCCTAATATGATGTTACGGAGGTCGAATATGAAGAAGAATTGGATCTAGATGGCACTGGTGATGGGGGGTCGGACGTGCTGTTGAACGTCTAGTCGTAATTAGTGAATCCGTGGCTGTGATTATAGTAGACAAATATTCACTCGTTCAAATTGAGGCCAGGTGGTCGGTTCACTCCAAGTACCCATCTAATGATCAGATTGCTGCAGCAGTCGATCATTAGATGCATCTGGCAATTTCCGCAAGACTTTCACCCCGATGCATTCGTCAAACGTTGCACTATGTGATCTGGCATGTTCTTTCACAGGGAGTGGTCGGGTTTGGTGAACAGATGCTGTATGATTGTTCATTCGTAAGTTGAGAGTGGTTGCTTTACCAACATAAAACATTATTGTCTGTACACTTTTTGCAGACCAGTTGGTACGCACAGATTTTGGATTGGCACTCTGCTGAACCTCGACATTTATATTTTTGACTGGTATTAGCTGAAGTGAAGCCTGAGCCTTCCAACATCAAGTTGCATAGCTTGCATCCTTGCTCGTTTGCAAGGATGTAGACCTTGTGTGTGTAATTCTGAAGACTGCATCCTTGGGTGCCGATGGGACAATATCTATGTCTATGTGGGGATATGTATATATCTAGGTATATGTCTATTGGGGAGTTGACATACTAAGTAGGTATTGGTGGTGGTTTCAGGTGCTCCAAAACGTAGGATTAACTAAGTTGGGGGAGCTGACAGTCTAATTTGGAGCCAATATTTGGTATATCAACTCCCCACATAGACCTACCTAACGTATATATATATATATATATATATGTGTGTGTGTGTGTGTGTGAGCTGACCGGACACCAAAATGGGAGCGGGTACCGATCCGTTTCGATCACACTGCGGATCCAATCCTTGTACCGTTGCTCCCGTAACGGTCCACCCTTAATCCTCACCCAACTTGGCAGACTTTAGAACAAAATTTCCTGTTGTTTTGGAAGCCCACGCATTGAGGAAGGTCAGTGATTCCCTGTTCGGGATCCCTTGCAAAATAACAAGAAGACCCTACGAAGATACATCGTACAAATTCAGACCAGTCCTGCTGGTTCCCACTCTCCTGGCTCTCATAGTCGGTTTGAGGTGAACGCACGCCCGCCTCTTTAGAATCATTCGAGTGTCAACAGTCAACATGCCCTTTGGTGCGCTCTTTTTCTTCCTCGGCTCTGGTATAGCGGTAAGTCAAAGCTGAAATGCTTTCATTTAACCTTTCGGCAGGCGCGATACAAATCCTAACACGATCAGACGCCATTCGTCCGACAGATTAATATCGTAGTGTTTTTTTGAGAATATTGAAAAATGCATAAAATCCAACGTGTTTGTTTGTATTTACAGTTTTAGATAACTCTTCCATAGCATATTTCATCAATAAAAATTAGAAATTACTTCAAATTTTTCTGAAAAGGCTGACGGGTTATTCGCTCATGTACACAACAGACGCAATTTATCTCACAGATCATGTACTACGATAAGGGTCAATACCATTGAACCAGGGGGTCGAACTTAGGTAGGTATTTAATATTATATGAGAGATAGAAAGAGTTAGGTATACTAATATAGTATGGCAGATTAAAAAAATACCGAGAAACATTATGAACTTATTGAAGTAAAAAGAATTGAGGAACATCAGCAGATTATGGTGGTTCCGTACGTTGTAATTTTACTCTACCTTTCTCATACAGGTCCTGTTTCAAATGTTAAATGCTGAGATTAAATACGATAGACATCAATTTTAGAAACCAATCAGCTGATCAGAGGTCTATACATCGTCTAGTGTCTAGTACCTAATGCTTACAAGTACCTACTTCTCAATGCTACCTACCATGTGGTGCCTACTTTTCTCATTATGGTTCATAATGGTTCTCACTAACGTTCATAATGGTCACTCAGCAATATTAGTTTATAACAGCGTAATAAATCAGCTTTCCTGGACACTACAATGGCTTAGGGATCATGAGATGTGATAAAATGAGAGCATTCCAAAACGTGGCGAACGATATTCCTGCCATGAAAACTACGGGAGTTACACTTTCCTAGTAACATTGGTTGTACGTGAAAATCAATTAAAATAAAGCTTCCCCTACACTTTTTCGGGCTGAAAAAACGTTACACAATTTTTTAAAATGATCCAAGCTAAAATACATATCCATGTCAAAATACTCACATAATCGGTCGCAATTAATTTGAGATTTGAGGGATTAACGCGTGCCCCGGATGGTGATCAGGGTCGTAGTGGAGAAAAACCCGAGGCATCCTTTGGTGCAGGGGTTGAAGATTCGATCCGGAAGATTTGCTCCTCACTGCTCCCGTTCAAATTCCTCCGGATGTTTTCAATAATTTCCATATTCAATATTTTCAAAAAGAAAAGTAACAATCCGAATCGGATCGCTATCCGAACCGGCCACAAAATAACGATCCGGAGTGGGTTCGATCCGAGTCGGAGCTCTATTTTGCCATCCCAAGAGGCTTGGTATCGTACGTAGCATTCCAGCGAGGAAACGTGTAGGTGTGGATGAGGACGTCAAAGGTAAGTGGCCTAGTCAATTTTTGATGTTGCAAGGGAAAACATATGAAACTGGACTGTTATATGTGCAAATCTTCCATTATGCCCTGACCACTCGATATAAATTTATTCTCAGTATTCTATTTTAAAAACGTCCGTTCCGTGTCTGTCTGTCTGTATGTGTAAGTGTGTCTGCCGTGTCCGCAAATCCTTGTAACAAGCTTATTTTCCAGTTTTCATCCGATTTGAAATTTCAGGGAATGAAATTTTCAGGGAATGTGCAGGCTAGGGTGTAGACGGTCCCCTATCAGTTCCATCGTACCTGACTCAATACTTCACTTTGCGCATGCACAAACGTAAATTCAATCAAGTGTCACTTTCTCTTGCCCAAGTCGTCCGATTTACCTCAAATTTGGATGATAGCTGGGGGATGACGATCTGATCTTTCCCTACCAATTTCAACATGATTGCATCAGGAATAGCTATTGCACGTGCGCCGATGTGAAATTCTTGTAGCGACCTTAATTTCCACAGTTTTCATCAGATTTTGATGAAATTGTCAGGGTGTGCGACGGTTAGGTTGTGCGCGGGTGGGTCCCCTATCAGTTTCACTGTTGGCAAATAAATACTTTATAATTATTCTCCATTTTTTTACACCCTAGTCATTCGATTTCATTGAAATTCTTCTTCAAACGACCTTAATTTCCACAGTTTTCAGCCGATTTTGATGAAATTGTCAATGATTGCGCAGGTTAGGTTGAAGATGGTCCCTACCTATTTCATTGTTCTTAACTCATCAGTTCATTCTGTTCATGCGCAAACGTAAATTACATTCAGTTTCATTTTTTTGTTTCTTAATTGGCCAATTATGACGTTTCACGCTACATCTTGATTTACTCTTTTTCCGCAATGGAATTTTTCATGATCATTTAAAACTGTTCAATGATCTATACAATCATGATATGTAAACGAGGAACCCAACCCAACTTGGCAGACTTTCTTTTTTTCCAATTCAATGCTCGATAATTTTGTTGAGTTCAATAGATACGATAATTTTGGTGATCCTTAAGGACCATTCCGATGAAAGCTCGGACACGAATGCAATATTTTGGTAAGTGAACCTACTAAAAAGGTTTGAAGGTATAACAACCTCATAATTTTAAGGTCCCCTTGTAAGCATATTGTACTGCTGACGTGAATAATGCCTCTTTCAAAGCGTTTAATGCAACTGCTTCAACCTCGATAACTCTCCAATATTCACAATTTGGCATACTACTCTCATCCTTAAACCACCAAGTGGGTAGGACTGATTCCTTACTAAAACCAAGCAAAGACACACAGGCTGTTTCAACTTGCGTACGAGTCCACAACCACAACCGAGACATTTTCATGTATCGATTAAGTATCGCATTCGCCTTCGTAGTAAGCCAGAATGGTTCTTACCAAATCACGTTAAGTATTATCCATCTGAAATATTTGTAGGTCATTAATAACTGTGCTTTTAGTTCAGCTGCTTATATTTTCGGAGCGGTATCGGCAGCTAAGATGTCAGCATATCAGTAACACTTTCCGCGGCTGGGTGACGAAGTAAAGACATGAAAATGCCAAAAATCAATTTACTTGAAGAAAAACAAGAAAGTGGCTTACAAGTCAGAAAACTAAATCAACCCTAACCATAATAATACTCAAACAATAGCATCATCAAATCCGGGTTATGAAGGTGAGAGGCACATTTTACAAGGAGCTTCCAGAAGTACCGAAGTACCTACCAAGCATAATGGAATAGTCAAAGAAGTTGGCACCACTCTTGTAAAGGGGAAAAAAACTTTAAATACATTGTTACGTTACAAAGAATCTCTATATATATATAAAAGAAAGTCGTGTTAGTTACGCTGTTTGTAATTCAAGAACGGCTGAACCAATTTTCATGAGGGTCAGCGCGAATTGACGTGCAAGTTCCGGAATAGAACATAGGCTATTGTAAAATCGTCTAAACTTCCTCCTTAATCAACATTGTTTATGGTTTCCCAGGCCAATCATATGTTCGGTTCCATCAAATAAAAGTGATCTATGATCTATTTCGTAGACAGAAAATGAAGGCAGTTTAAAAGGTGTAGGTAGGAGGATTAGGACTTAATTAGCTACGACGATGCCCAGGGCCCATCAGCTGAGTAGCTTTTAAAGCTATTTCCTATAATATTTACCCTATGAAGCTGGAATTCAGCATGTAGCCTCTGCGGGACTTCAACTTGATGATATATATCGTCTGAAATGATATATATACATAAAGTGTGAAGTTATTGACTGGTATGTATGTAGTAGAGGTGGTTTTCTTGAGGATCAGTCATAAGTCATTTGATTTGCCAAATTTTTGGTAAAGTTTATTACCATTCTCAAGGCCTAGGGAGAATACATCATTAGATTAGGATTTTATCTATGGTTATGTAAATATTATATTATTACATTATATTAAATGGTTCTTAAATTAGAGATATTATCTGACTTACTTACATGGAGTAGTAGGTATATAGTTCAGTTTTTTCACAAGTATCACAAACTTATAGGAACTTTGGACAGATTTGTATATTATAGGTAAATGCTGAACTGTTAGCTCGAGAGCTTTCTACATACTGACTATTGGCTCTAGAATTTCTTCGGGTTGGTGGTATAGGTACTTGGTTTTGAGAGCGTAGGTAGGTCTGCTGTGGCGAGGTAGGAGTTATGTACAATGGAAGGATTATAAGATTACTTTCGTGAAGGGTCGGTTGTAACGGAGTGTTTTGGTGGTATTTTATGTATAAGGTGTAAGTTTTATTTAAGTTGTCAACGTCGGTTTTCATGTTGACGGCTCGGTCTTTATTTCTTTCAATATGTATCATTTCTTTGAGTTCTAGTTTGTAGTAGTTTTTTTCATAGCATAGGATTTCTGTTTTATCTAATTGAAATTGATGGCCAGTTTGATGGAAGTGAGAAGTTAAAGCGGACGGGTCAGTTTTATTGGGGTTTTAGGGATTGAGATGCAGCTATTTGAATGTTGGTATGTTCTGGCTTTCAGGTATTGTGTTGAATAGCCTATGTAGACTTTTCCGCATGATTCTTCACATGGTACTGAATAGATGAAATTTGATTTGAGATTTTTTGGATCAGAGTCTTTCGTTTTCGTCAGAAGTGTGTTTATGGTTTTGAGACATTTTAAGGCTAATTTACAATCAGGTTTTTCTGAAGTGAGAGAGTTTTTCTCTTACCTATATCTCCAACCCGAAGAAATTCTAGAGCCAATAGTCAGTATTAGAAAGCTCTCGAGCTAACAGTTCAGCATTTACCTATAATATACGAATCTGTCCAAAGTTCCTATAAGTTTGTGATACTTGTGAAAAAACTGAACTATATACCTACTACTCCATGTAAGTAACTAGATAATATCTCTAATTTAAGAACCATTTAATATAATGTAATAATATAATATTTACATAAACATAGATAAAATCCTAATCTAATGATGTATTCTCCCTAGGCCTTGAGAATGGTAGTAAACTTTACCGAAAATTTGGCAAATCAAATTATGACTGATCCTCAAGAAAACCACCTCTACTATTGATTACGCCGTAGACCGTATCTGTTGTTATTATTAGATATTAAAAGTGTTGTGAAAGATAGTGACAGATTATGTGTGCAAAGTTCCTTCAAGTTCTCCAGTGGATTCAACTGTCGTCCTATCAGGCTGGAGGGGGTCCCCTCTCTTCTCACAGCTCTACCGTCTATTCCAGGAATCGGCAGCAGTCTTCTTTGAATCTTCAAAGCAATCATTTATAGCCCGACGATAATCTTCCGCTTGTCTGTGCGCTTCATTCACAACTTCGCCATTTCGTTGTGTGGCCTCCATGACCCTTGGATGATACGGTAGCTACCAGCGTGGATCTCTCCGTTTGAATGGTATTGCCAGGAAATCTTTCTCCTCAAAACGGTGAGCCGCAATCGGATGTCCGGGATTTTCAAGTATATACTATACAGTACATACAGTATATTCTATAGTATCTCTCTAATTAACTATAAACTGTCTGCCGACTTGAGGGACCGACGTATTCTGCACTGGGAAACCGCCACGTCACGCGCTTGAAGTCCAACATGCATACATACCTACTGCAATAAGAACAATTTTATTTTCAAAGAACTTTAACTATCAAAAATAAGCTGTACATTTAATTCTGCATCATTTACTCTTTCATAGGACAAGGAGCTCCTTCATTTATTTTCCTTTTGTACATTTGTCCGAGCTAAATCTAATTTTGTGCGAATTTTACAAAACGTCGAAATACATTATAATATTTGAGTTGGGTTAATTGGTTTAGTTTTTCGAAACCCCTTCCCATGCTCAACATATATATATATATATATATATATATATATATATATATATATATATATTAGGGTGGGCCAAAAAAAATTTTTTTTTGGGGCCCCCTCTGAAAAGTTGCCTTTTCATGTCCAGAATAGGTATGTCATTAAAATTTCCAAGAAAAAAAAATTTTTTTTCTGACGTACCAAGCCTTTCAAAATTTGGCTATAATGGAAGGACTGCAGAGATTGGCAACTTTTGGAACTATGGTTTGTATGAAGAAGGTGGAACTATTATGGAACTATCGGTGTAACTATTCTTGCTGAATCCAAATATGGTCTCAGAATTTACCTATCCCGTCAAGAACCGGAGATATTTGAGGTTATGTTGGCGAAAAATAGCTATTTGTTGTGAATCTCTGCAGTCCTTCCATTATAGCCAAATTTTGAAAGGCTTGGTACGTCAGAAAATATTTTTTTCCTTGAAATTTTATTTCCTTGAACTCTCTGAGACATTAAGAGACGATTGAAATGATGGTTTCTTTCCTGACCAGTTGAGTGAGCTAAATTCTCTCCTATTTACCTGAGGAAGTTGAAATTTGATGAGGAGACTCTCTGGGACATCAAGAAAAGTTTGACGTGATGGGCTCTTTCCTGATCAGCTGACTGACATAAATTCTCACCTGTTTTCCCAAGGAAGTTGAAATTTGATAGGGAGACTCTTTGGGACACTAAGAATGTGTTGATAGATAAATAAATAAATTAATAAAAACTAAAATTCCACTTAGTTTGATTTAATTTTTCATTATAGTTGTAATTTTTTTGAGTACAGCAAAGAGCACCGGGTCAGCTAGTAACTTCATAAATTTTAAATAATTTTTCATTGTTATATTATAAATAATAACTTATAAATTATACAACCAAATAATATACGATTACTGCATCCCTTTCTTCTCATGTCATTTTACAGGATTGTGGTTATAATTGCGAATCTATTTTTTGCAGATTTCGGAATGTTTGGCTTCTTTACGAGAAAGAGAAAAAGAGGCCTTTGAAAACTGTGGCCGTAGATTGGACTTGAGTGAACAAGAAGTTGCGATCTACTCGTTCATAGCACTAGGAGGTAAGCAAGTTTCATGCTATTACGGTAAATGTGAATTTAAACTGTTTCACGACTTGAGTGGCCGTGTTGGTTTTTGTTGAATCCTTCAGACATCTCAGTGGAAGGAGTGATTTATTTTGAAATATCCAGGTAGGCACCTTTTCTAAAATAATAATGGCAAAAACTAGGCGAATGGTACAAAAAATGCAGATTGTATGTATGCATTCAATACGAACAACTTTCCAGTTTCCTTGCAGAGTGTTATTCAATTAGAATCTTTACATTTCGGTAGAGGAAAAGACTTCGCAGACATTATATAAAGTAAGATTTATTATTTCCATATTCAGCACTTCTGCGCAGATTGCTCTGCAGACATTTAATAAATGGATCCTTTGGTAAATGATTATTCATGGATACTAGACAGATGTGGGTACCAAACAAAAGAAAACTAATGGAATGAAATAAAACACTTATTCACTCCGTTTATAAAGTAACAACTAAAGTTATGATAAATTTCTCTCTCTCTCTCTCTCTCTCTCTCTCTCTCTCTCTCTCTCTCTCTCTCTCTCTCTCTCTCTCTCTCTCTCTCTCTCTCTCTCTCGCAATTAACGATTATACAAACCTTATACAAACCATTATCGATAGATACCCATACCTCACCCAATTGCCATCCTCACACACCTATAATACCCCCCCCCCCCCCCCCCCGTGTAGTACCTACCTCTTTCGCCCCTATTGAAGTTTATTCACTTTTATACAATAATTTGATGTATATTTAGACACATTTCATTAATTATTTTAAAACAGTTCTTTTAGTTCATTATTTCTTGTTCTAGTTGATGACTATGAAGCGTTGGCAGATCAAAATGTTAGAGTAAGTACATTATTTCAATGTATATACAAGTATAAACTTCCCAAGTATGGATTCCCACTTCAGTTTAAAGTTTATAATAATTATAGTAACTATGTTTTAAAATAATATATGTTGTCCAAAATTAGTTAATCTGAACGGTTAATTAACTAAATGGCGTGGTTACGTCATGAAAAGATTGATAATGATAATCTCGTTGCACCGAATCGGGTCGTTCTTAAAGTCGACCCAATCGATTCAACAGGTCAATAACTGTCTACGTGCATACAGTTAATCAACACTTTTGAGGAAACTATATAATTTACTGCTCTTTTTCAGTGTCTTGTGGACTGTGTCTTTCATGAAGTTGGATTAGTAAGTCACGACGAGAAATTTTACAATTACGTGAAATACATTTACAAAATTACATGATTTACGATTATGATTTATAATAACAAGTTTTTTAAAATGATTATACGATACATTAAGGCCACAAGATCAAAGTTTGATTATAGATACCTTTGATATTCCAACCTCGTGCTCATTTTTCTTTGCAGCTGGACGCAACCGATAAATTTACCGTGTCAGAGTTCATAGAGAATGAATTGAAAGAACCATCCGTGAATGAAACTGAGCAAAAGATCAAACTAGATCACTACAAAGTTATGACCGACTGTGTAGAAACTGGTGAGTGAATCCGAATATTTCTACCGACTTATCAACGCAATAAGTAGTGGTGTTTATAAGCTGAGTTCCATTTGTGATCCTTAAGTGATTTAAATGTAATGCCAGGTCTTGAGTATAAATTCGCTTACGCCAGATTTAGTTAACCTATGCAAAATTGACTGCAAATGTTATTTTACCTTTGAGGATTACCTCGGAAAAATAATATACATTAATTAATTCGTTACTATTTTGTTGAAACAACAATACTTTCTACAAAAAACGTCGGTGCGCGGGCAAAATGTCTTGGACAAAACGTTTTTGGACAAAAACTCTAGAAACGTTTTTTTATTTGGACAGTTCAAATTAGGTATTACAACCTCCAACGTTTCTCCCCAGGAACTGGGGCTTCTTCAGGGAGACAAATATCAAAATGTCAAATTAAAAATTTGTAAAACATCCACCTATTGTGATGAAAAATCGAAAAGTTATGACTGTAAGAAAATCTAATTTAAAATGATTAACTTTTATATTGGTAACAATGTTTTTCCTTATGTTTTACGTAGTTCGCTGGTGACAGTAATTATAAATTTAGACTCCCTCAATCCAATACGAGTAAATTTTGCTCAAGTTTTGATTGTCTTTCTGGAAGTTAGTTGAATTTGAATTTTTTATCTTAACCATTTCTAGAAATATGCTTTTTTTGCAAATTAGATTCTCTTCCTACAATTTTTAAATTCACGAAGTCCATCATATGTCCTAAAGATCTACAATGGGCAACTAACGCGTTTTTCGTATCTTCATAAACGTAGATCCGATTTATGTTTTGAAAAAAAGGAACCCATAAAAACAAGTTTTTAATGTAACTCTATCTTTTTCTCATGTTCTCGGTTAATGTTATTGTTGTTTCAATATTTGGTAGTTTCTAGGCAATAGTAAATTGAAACAAAATCACATTGTTTCAAAATCAATTCTGATAATAACTTAAATTAAATTGACAAGGAAAATCATTCAATATTTTATTGACCTGGGATTCGTTGTCATTTTATGCAGACGTTCAATAGTATCCTTCTCCTCCTCCTCCTCCTCCTCCTCCTCCTCCTCCTCCTCCCTCCTCCTCCTCCTCCTCCTCCCTCACTCCTCTCCCTCCTCCTCCTCCTCCTCCCTCCTCCTCCTCCTCCTCATCCTCCTCCTCCCTCACTCCTCCTCCCTACAATACACAACACTTGTAAGGTGTCCCATATTAAATTTCAAATTTTCGAAAATTTATAGTATAACTAACTTTTTCTTCGCGAAAATTTGATAGATTAAAATGTACGCCAGCATGAACTCGTGTGCAAAATTTCAGATCGATTGGATATCGGGAAGTGGGTTAAAAATCGATCTGAAATTTTGTCTCAAGAAAGAAAGCAAGAAAGAAAGCAAGCAAGCAAGCAAGCAAGAAGAGAATCGAAGTTAATAGAAAGAGTTAAAAAATGGCGCCAAACAGACTGAGTTGTTTCCCCCCACATGTACTCTTCCACACCCACCACTACCGCAAGGGATCTGATAGACCAAGTCTGAACGTTGTTCTTTTGGTGTGAAATCTTTTAGTTCGGGGAACAGTGGTCTGTTCGTATTAGGTATTCGAAATGCAATTTTGACGTGTTTATGGCCCATATTCTCGTGACGTCACGCCTCAGCCTGCATGGAGTTGGTTTGAGTGTCCGCCATGTAGTGTCGCATTAATGGTAGCAACCTTGTCATTTCTCAACAGTTTTGCTTTGCAAAAGCACATTCGTGTACGCTTCTGACGATGTTGTAGTAGTACAAAGTGGCAATCGCAACTAATGTTGAATGTTGCAGTGATACAAAATAGTTAGTAAATCTAACTGTAATAATCATGCCTAGCTGTGCGGTTGTTGGTTGTGCCCAACGATACCGATCTGGTGAACGAGTGCGGTTATTTGGTTTACCTAGTGTTATAGTTAACCAGTGTCAAAGAACTAAAGAACTTTCTAGTAAGAGAAGACTTTTGTGGCTGTCTCGGATCAATCGGAACTGGGGACGAAGAAAATTATCCTATCTCTATATCAAAGTCTTTTTAGAAGGTTTTTGTAGTTTGTACATGTTTTATTGATGAATTAAAGGATAGATTTGCAGTTGATTGATGTAAACAAGGCAGGTTGATACACCAAGAAACAAAACTGCTTAGGTACGTCCGTACCTACCTACGATGCTCTAGTTTATCAAAAGTAAACAAAGTATGTAGGTTGTTCTCTGCTATTCAGACGAATGAAACTGCAGAATACATGTATTGCTGTTCAGACAAATGAAACTGCAGTAGGTACATGAACAGGCGCGGATCCAAGGGGGGGGTCACGGGGGTCATGACCCCCCCCCCCAGAATCAGCCTGCATTTCAAAAAGCAGAGCTGAACGACAACAAATTGTTGACAAACCCAATAAAAAAATAAAAAATAAAAAAAATCAAACGACCAAAACGAACCCAATTTTTGTAAAATCAAAAACCAGAAACAAACCAAACGACCAAAGTTAACTTACCACATTGCTAACTAAAAACATTGGAAACAAAATATAACAATAATAACGACTAATCTTTTTATAGAATACTGATTTTTTTATGTATTTGGTTTGTAGCAACACTTGTGATTTGTTTACATTTGTAAAAGTTCCAACTGGGACGATAATGTATAACACAAAATCTAATTTTCCATTTTGTTTCGCAAATCTGTTGATTATCGCATCGATGTCTAATTCGATGTCGCGATGAACGTGTAACAATGCAAGCCCAGTGAGTCTGTCTTCTGCCATAGCTGATCTCAGCCAAGTTTTGAGACGACGGAGAGTTGAAAAACTCCTTTCTGCAGTGGCTGCGGTCACAGGAAGCGTATTTAAAATACCAAGTAGTTTCCAAATGGATGGATAAATTTCTTCATCACACGCAGCACAAACGAGTGGAAGCGAATCGGGGAGTTCACCGCCGTTTTCAACAATCCGATTCCATTTGGCTACCCACAATTTGAATTCTGCCAGGACTCCCGAAACAGAAGTTTGCAGAAACTTCTGGTACGTTTCTGCTGCATGACGAACGTCTTCAATGTCCTCCACTGTGTATGAAGTCCGAGGCAGAAACACTCTCAACCGAAAAAGGTTCATCACGTCTCCGGAGAGTCTTTCGTTGAGGTCTGTCACATCGTTGTCCAATAGAGGAATGAAAATCCCTCTCCTGAAATATTCCTCCGGGGTTTAATTTTGTTGATGATTATCTCGATGTTTTTGGCGAGAAACAACACGAGGTATTTTCATCTCCACATCCAACTGTTTAGCGAGATTTTCAGTTTCAGCATACAGCTGTTGAAAAACGGAATCAGCATCAGCTTCGCTTCTTTTCGTCTCAAGAACACAGTCAAAGTATCTGCTATCAAATCGGTTGCATGAAATTTTGAAACATTATTATTATTTTGGTTTGACATGCGCACATTATGGTGCACATGCGCCTATGCTCCTATCAGTAGCCGCCCCTGTCTGGGGGCCTTCTGCCATTTGTTGCAGTGCCATTTGTTGCCGTTTATGGGCGCTGTGGGGTCATCATGGAAGAGAGTAGCCTAACCGATCTGTTCAACCTAATTTATGCTGTTCTCAGTACAGAAGAAGTTACGACAGGTCACGCTTATGCTAGAGATGTTAAGAGCCCACCTCCTTGCTCATCGAGCTCTGGCCTCGTTAATATTGAAGACTATTCAGTTATCCATTCAGTTTTCGCATTTATTTCGATCTGAAATAGAACAAGTGCTGTATGGCAGGTGGTGGTTGTGGGATCGATCAAATATTCTGAATCGATTAAGAATTCAGCATATAATTAAAAATGTGCATGTAAAAGGAAATTCTAACTCAGAAGTTCAACTTCCGTTCTCGTTTGCTTTCCTGCCAAATTCAGTAAAAACGATCCTGAATTCACTGAGATCAACAATCGATTGTTGTGGTTTCAATGTTTTGATTTGCAAACTCTGAAGTTAGCTACGCTGCCATAAAAGGCGCCACTTTGTTTGAAAACACATTAGGACACTTTCTTATAAGAAAATTGAAAATAAATACATTTATTAGCTAAATAATTAGGTAATAAATATTAAAAAACATTTTTTACATAAACAATGAATTTTATAAATAATGACAATTAGTTTTTAAGTAGACAAATTGGACGAGTTTAGGCATAAGGTTATTCTGGCTTTTTATAAGAAAATTCGGTTTGTTTTGTTCGTTTGGTTAGTTTGTTATTTTTTATATTGTTCTACCCTGTGACCCCCTCCGGAAAAAATTTCTGGATCCGCCCCTGTACATGAACATCATAATTAATAATAAATGGAAAGTAGGTATGCACACATTTACCTTTCCGAAGGCGAGAAGCTTCCCATCTGGCAGAGATCTTGTTGCGACTCCTTTCACATGACCACTTGTAATGTAATTGTGGGATTCAAGAGATTTGAAATTTTTTAGTTGCTTTAAAGAATAATAGTCAGTTCTGAATACTAGATAGTCCACTATATCTTCCCGACTGATGTCTGGAACTTCTTCTTCCTTGAATGTGAACTCCTTAACACACATTTCAAATTCAAATGGATCAGAACTGCACATGTTTATCTTACGTTCGTACCGTTTTAGGTCGTCACCTGACAATAACTTAACGTAGTTCTCATAAAACTTACCACGTTCCATACTAAAAATAATATTGAAAATTTTTGATCGGAAATATCGACTAGGAAGGGAACTAGGTTATTCAGTACGTCAACTCGCGTCGGTACCGTCAACTAATGGCACATTTTCGTATAGTTTACTCGTCACTATGACAACAAGGTGAAATAACTTCGAATTTTCCTTGCCTCGATGTAAGGATGCGCTAGTGTCCAAGTCTCGAGAATATCACCCATAAGGCTCGAAAATCCAAGTCATATGTTCTGCCACTCCTTTCACTTAAGGCATTGAATAGTAGTGGACTGGTTGTTGGTGAGTTGGAAGCATACTGTTGAAGTGCACTATGTATATGTAGGTAGTTTGGTCTGCCGTAAGAACTTATTGTTTTTTGGAATTATTCGGGATGCGGCCCAAGGAAAATAATGAAATAATTAAAATAAAATTAAATAAAAAATAATTTCATTTATTTTCCTTGGGCCGCATCCCGACTAATTCCAAAAAACAATGCACTATGTATAGTTTGGTATACCATTTTGATGGGTTAGCCATTAGCCGTCAGGATCACATTTGGGGTTAGAAAGCGTGAGCCATCGATGTACAATATTTCCCATGACATTTTTCTTGTTCAGGATCGGAGCATGCGTTATGAAATTAAGTAATCGTCCGGAGTGCTTTTTTTGAAGTTGTGGTTATTAATTTTTTATAATTTCAATGTCCAAAAATGAAATTCTGCTGTGATTTTCTTCCTCCACTGCAAACTGGAGAGAGGGGCAGTTTGAAACTAGTCTTAAGACAAAAAGTATTGGACAAAAAGCGTTAAATATATTTGAGGGAATTGTTTGGAGAAAAAAAGCTTGTTCTAAATAATATTTTGCAAATCAAAAAAGATTTTGGATTTTCAGCTTTTTTGTTTTGCTGTTTCTATCTATTTCCCAGCAAATAAACACCCTTCGTTGCGTCATGATGCCTGTAGGCATCATATTGTATTCTACATGCCCAGCACACTCTGCTGAGGTCATTTTGAGTTCTATCTTATTTCCTTTGAGCAGCAACATGTACCACAGGAACTGGAGAGTTTTGGTCGCTGCTCTGTGAGCTGAAGAAGAGATAACGTAGACAAAACCAGCAGTCTTGTTTTTGTCCCTGAGGGGGTTCCATTCATGTGGTCTCAGAATTATAAAAGTCGTTCATTTTCACCATAAAAAAAAGTTTTTCGTTAGTTTATATTGTCCAGTTTGTGGAGGAATAGTTAGTTTAGTTGAAGTTTCTTTTCTAGTGCCGATTTTGGTGGTTCTACCTTTGTTTCATGTAGGCACCATTGTGCGATAGATGAGAACGACAATATCTACCTCATTGAGAATGGTATGAAGAGAAAGCTCTAAAAGAACTAGCTTTTTTATTTTTAAGCATATTTTTAGAAATTTTGGGCAATTTAATGTGCACAAACAAATCTGGCCAACGAGCTCGTCCTTTCATTTATTTGGAGCCAGAACACATTTTTTATCTCCAATCCTAGCGGAAGTTATTATCTGGAATGACACTCACATACATATATATTTCGCCTTTTAGCAAATTTTCGTAGAAAATGAAGTTATTGCAATGGCTCAGAAAATTTTAAAATAAAAATTTTTGAAAAATTTCTTCATTGAAATCCGTTTTGAGGCATTCTGAAACGAATCATAGAGTTTAACGCTTTTTCATATGTACATGTATTTATTTATATATTTATGTGTCATTCCAGACGACAACTCTCTTTAGGGTCGAGATAAAAATTCCGTTGTTGCGCCGAAAAATCGAGCTTTCTAAACGAAAGGATGAGTTCGTTGGCCAGAACTTTTTGAGCATATTAAATTGGTCAAATTTCAAAAAATATACTAAAAAAATCATTAATAATGGCTAAAAACGGCAAAAAATACTTTAAATTTATACTTTTATCATTTAATAATGATTAACAGGACGTTTCCATTTGTTTTCGTCACGTCATGAGCGTCACGTCACAGTGAGGTTTTCTATTGATTTTCACGTACAACCAATGCGTTACTAGGGAAGTGTAACTCCCTTGGTTTTCATAGCAGGAAAATCGTTAGCCACTTTTTGGAATGCTCTCATTTTATCACAGCATCTCATAATCCTTAAGCCTCTGTAGTGTCAAGGAAAGCTGATTTATTACGCTCAGTTATAAACTAATATTGCTAAGTAACCATAATGAACTAATAATGTGTAAAATTAATCATTATTAAATGATCTGACTGTAGAACCGTAGGTCTACCGTCCGTTTTGTTTTTCTTTTCTTTTCTATATCTTTTTAGGAGACTATTGCTCAAATAAAGTTTATCAACTATAAAATAAAACACTAAAAAATTTATGTACAAAAGTGTGCTGAAGAATTTACTTAAACTTCATTGAAATGAGCTAAAAAATCGATAAAAACTGCAAAAAAGTTAGAAATCCAATATATGTTTTTGAATCACAGAATATTATTTAGAACGAGTTTTTTGACAAAAAATTGGTAGTTAACATTTCCCCTTCCCTTAAAGTCGTTAATTTTAAAAACAATGTATCATAATATACTACGATAATTTACAAAAATTTGCTCATACGATCATTCTGCACGACTGGAACTTTTTATCTTCTCATTATGCTACTTATTGATCCTGTTCAAATTCTGTTTCAGTTGAAAACTGGGACGGGTGGAACCGGACAGCCAAATGCCAAAAGGGTTACGTGTTTTTCAAATGCAAAAGTTTTGGGGTGAGTTTCTTTTGACAAATAATAAAGACAGTCACTTTATCATTCATTAATGGATTTTATTACGTTAATACACCTAAAATTGGTGTATATATTAATCTGAATATTGTGTGGGAAAGATGCTAGTTCTGAAGGCTTATTGACAAATTTGGCTGGGGAACAAATGACATAGGAATACTTCCTTGAGAAAATCCTTTGGCGCTTTCCACAGTCCCATGCCAGTCTGCCAACTCTGAATCTTCTCAAACTTACTAGCTCACACTAACTTCAATATTTGGTCTATTTTAAAGGAACAATTACCGGTTTTGGTTCGTTTTTGTTCTGCCTGCAACAATTTTCAAGGGACGCAGTATACCTAATTAATGTATGAGCAAAAGCTTGAAACCTATGGACACCTTAAATTTCTATTAGATGTTATAGATAGTAATTTAACTGTAACATTTGGGCTACATCTCCTTAATCAAGTTCCATAACGTCAGTTTGAAAAAACATCTAAACTCAAGGAGTTTGGAACATGTGATAGAGGAAAATTCAGTAGGTAGGTAATTGATACAGACATTTTAGGTTTACCGAATTATCGATTTAGTTTCATAAATTCAATTTATTTTTCAGCCTGATGCATTCAAACTCTACATGGATTTTCAGCGCAAACTGGCTTCTGAGTTGATGCTTATGGAGAGCGGATCTAGTTCACGTCCAACTGATTCAACAACAGAAGATTCGAACTTCGAAGTAACAGTTGGAACAACCGAAGAAAATAACAGTACGGAAATGAGCAGTTCCCAAGAGCCCAGCGTTTCAACGCCAGAAGATTCGAACTTCGAAGTAACAGTTGGAACAACCGAAGAAAATAACAGTACGGAAATGAGCAGTTCTCAAGAGCCTAGCGTGTCCACAGAAGGTCTATCCGAGCGAGTTACCGGCATCAGCCTGAACGAAGAGATACCTCCTAGCACTCAATTGAATACGCCCAATAAAACGTGAATGAGTTTATTCGTCAAATAAAAATTTCGTTCGAAGACAGAAATTGGAAGAACGAAGACAACATAGACTGTTGGTTTTAAACACACTTGTATCCTGCTATTTATTGAATAGGTCTCCCTGTTATCATAAATGAAGGACAACTTGCTCATGGTACAGCATTTCACTGCCAACATAACGCTAATGTGATTCTTATTTATTGAACTAGCTTTTCATTTCATTCTATATTATAATAAAGCGGATTTTCAGAAGCTATGTTTTATCAATAACCAATGGAAAAGCTAGTATTTGCGTGAGTGTAGATCACCTCCCGACCGTCGTGGACATCTAAGTGTTATGTATGGAGCATTAAACTCATTCAGCTGATTGAGAAGAAATTTATACGGATTGGATTCAATACCAAACACTAATACTAAACTTTTAAAGCTGTTGCCGAAATGGAATGAGTGGTTACCGAAAGAGTCTGAAATAATTTAGGGCGTCCCTCTGAATCTATGTGTTATATAGGCAAGGCTTCGTTGTTAAGAGGGACGCCTATTTTGTATAAGCGGGGCACAGACCTAAGTAACCTATGTAACCTCCTGGTAACTCGGTAAGATCACCTTTATGTTAATCTTACTTAATTAAGTACCTTAATTAAGTATCGCACTCAAGAGTTTAACTTAAAAATACTTATTAAATACCTTCGTAACTTACTTAAATGCCTCTGTAATATGACCATTAGTCTTAGAAGCCTGTGATTCTTCAGGCGGTTACTTAGTTTGAACGGTGCAGGTTGTAGATGGTCTGAAATGAACTCTATCGCTCTCTATTCACTGGCAGCCTGCGCATATGCGCGAATGTTTAATCTCTCTACGTAGCATTATTTTCCCCATTGCCCAACTGACTGATTTCGCTCAAACTTGGAGGATCGTGAGGAAAAGGACGATTTTTGTCATGATCGAATCGTAGTAATTCATGTGATTTTTCCGCATTTGAGAGTGTTAAAAACCTTCAAGCATCATGTTCAGCGATTCTCAATTTGTTCTGGTGGCAAAGTAATATCCTGCAGGTGCGTGCACAGTTGGAGGGAAATTGAACAGCTTTTATAATTAAATGGTCAAATATTAAAAGATTTAGTAGACGTTCTTTTAACCCTTTCGATTCTAAGCCCGTATATATACGTTTTTCCATGAGTGTCTTTGCAGATCTAACCCCGTTTATTTACGGGGTCCTCTGAAAGGTCTCACGGATCTATGCCCGTATATTTACGGTTTTCTGTAACGTTCTTGAGGATCTATCCCCGTACATATACGTTTTTCTCAATGCCTCACCTCGGAAGACGTTAAGTAGTAGGTAACAGCGCCCCTCCGGTCACTAAAGAGACTGCACTAAACAAATGAATTCAATCAGGTGAATGAACTGGAGAAATGAATTTTTGTTTGAGGATTATTGCCGTGTGCTCTTGCTTCAACGATCAACGTTCTGAGTTCAAATTTCATATCTGCTTGCGATGTGGCATTGTGTGTTGTCCCATGTTTTGAAATTTATCATACCTTGAAAAACTTTTAAAATTTATGCTTAGATTTGTTTTAAATATAACCTGAGTGAAGAAAAATTTCAAAATTGTGAAGAAAGTGGTAGGTAGTTAGATACTAAAAAAAATTCAGGGATGGAAATTTTTAGGTAGGCAAGTAAATTTTCTCCAACATTTTTCATTTTTTTACCCGTTCTTATGTTTATAATACATTATAGATGACATACAAAATTAAAAAATGAATAACCAACGCAAAAAAGTATTCAGTACAGCAGTGCAGACTGAGCGTCAAAGCATGCAGAACCAATAAATCACCCGCGCCTGAGAAGCCTCAGTGTTGGCGAGCCACTCACGCGAGGTTAGGATGAAGAAGCAAAAGGGTTAAGTAATTTTTCTAGGCTTAAATTTTTCTCTTCATCATAATCTTATATATTTACAGATGTTGTGTCGGTTGGTGCGCTTCAAATAATTAAAAAGATCTGCATCGATTGATCACAAATTAAACACGATATACAGACCGCTTAAAGGATCGTATTTATATATTTTCGCGTCAGTAACATACCTGCAGCCGCAAGAAAACAGCTATTTTAACGCTCTGTAGCTAACGCCTCACATCAAGCCTAAAAAATGTATCACTCTACCATCAACATATTAACGTTTCTAGGTAGTAACTGAAACTGTTTATCGGTTGTTTGTTCTCAAAAATGCTTGGTCTTAGAAAGGTCTTAAAATTTGTACATCATTTGAAAGAAATTTCAGCGTGGAACACGCTTATGCGCGTACCTATTGCTTTAAAAAAAAAAAAAAAAATCAAATGGGATGAAGCAAACGGAAACTTGTAAATTTTTAACGCTTGCACGGAAAAAACTCACGCATAGATATGTCTTTCGTAGGACCCATTAAGTATGCTACTTAACTTGTAGTTAAGATAAGAAACAGTAGGTGATATCACTTAAATTAAAAATTCGAATTGTTTTATTGTTGTTTCGTTAATTGCTAAGAAATAGTGACTTCCTCATTTTCTGGATAGAGTAGCGTGATTAGTAACGTTATGAAAGTAGGTAACAACCTAGTTACCCATTACGTTTTATGATCACGATCTCGCTTATTTTGTCATGACCCAGCCTATAGACATATCTATGTCAAAAAAAATTTCTCTCCAATGAAATAAGACGAATGAAAAGACGGGATTCATCCTGATCAGCTGAGTTAACTAAATTATCTCCGGTTCACCCAAAGCATTTGAAATTTGATAGAGAGCCGCTCTGGGACATCAAGGGATGAATAAAATTATGGGCTCATTTCTGAAGCTAAAGCTCAATTCAGTAACATAACTGCAACGCGAGAATTCAGCTTCTTCTTTAATATTTAAATATGTTACTAATTTTTTTCTCATTTAACTTGAGATGGTGAAATTAGGAAGATGGTCCCACGGGGCGTGGTAGGTATAATTTATTGCAGTTCGAGGAGTCACTCTAATAACATAGTGAGCCCTGAAGCTTCCTATTATTCAGCTCCCTATTCAAATAAGTTGCTGAATTTTGGAGCAGGACTTAACCACCAGACTAATCAGTTGAGTGGGCTCTGTGGCTTATTTTGGTCCTATGCAGCTTGAGATGCTGAACTTTGTAACGGGACTTCTTTTTGTGTGATAGAGTATATTTGGAACTTGAGAAACCACTCTTTATCAGCAGAGTGAGCTGTGTAGCTTATTTAGATTCTATTCGGCTTGAGACGGTGAACTTCTGAACCGTTCATGCCCCACTGCATTGCACGCGAAACAGTAAGCCATTCTATGTTCCCACGACAACCATAAACTGCTTATCGAACAATCCTCTTCATAGTGCGTAGAGATTTCTAAATCGTGTATGAGAATGGTGTCGATGTGCATTCCCTATCGCTGAGTAGACTTAAGAAGCTCCTGGTACAGGGTACCTAAGTACAATGTGGTTTTAAATATGTTTGTATACTCTTAAAAGTGTAGCCATCCCAAGTTGAGCCCATTATCGTCACCAATGTAAATCGAGAGACTATGAATCTTTTTTTTTTTTTTTTTTTTAAATATTATTTTCACCCCCACAGTGCTATTTATTTTTTGGACTTATTTTTTGGACTAAGAAATCGAGCATGTCACAATAACCTATTTTTTATATCCTGTTATTGGGCATTATGCTCATGTATAAGTAAATAAATAAATACCTACAGTAAACCGTGAAGTGCGGTAGAGTATAATTACAACTCGTGGTACCGCTCTAATCAGATTAGTGAGCTCTTTATAATTGATTTTGTTCATATTCAACTTGAGGAGCAGATTTTGGGAAGGGGTATTTCGTGGTGTGGTAGAGTATAATTACAACACGTTGAAGCTCTGTAATTATCGGAGTGAGATCTATAGCTAACTTTGTTCCTATTCAACTCTAGATTGAACGGGGCCTCTCCGGGTGTGATTGACTATAATTACAACTTGGAGGACTACTCTCATCAGCTGATTGAGCTCTGTGGCAACGTATGGTCGGAGCTGAAATGGTGAGTTTTGCAGCTAATTTGGTACCCATTCAATCCAAAATGCTGAACTTTTGAACAGGAGCCCTCTGGATTCAGTAGGTACAGTATATAATTACGAAAGTTGAGCCACTGTAATTATTTGAGTGAGTTCTGTAACTAATTGGACTAGCGATGCTACCACAATGTGCCCCAGCGAAGCATAGCAGATGCACGTACGAGTATATTGTCCCCAACCATTTGTCAACCCACTAGGTATGGAATCATTTAAGATCATTTTAATCATTTCAATATATTCAGTATTCATATTACGAATATAAAGAAGAAGCTAAATGAGCCTCACCCGACTTGGCAGACTTGAAAAAAAAAAAAAAAAATATTTCCTGTTGATTTGGAAGCCCATGCATTGAGGAAGTTCAGTGACTCACTGTTCGGGATTCCCTGGAAAATAGCAAGAAGTCCCTACGAAGATAACATCGTACACATTCAGACCAGTCCTGCTGGTTCCCACTCTCCTGGCTCCCATAGTCAGTTCAAGGTGAATGCACGCCCGCCTCTTCAGAATCATTCGAGTGTCAACAGTCAACATGCCCTTTGGTGCGCTCTTTTTCCTCGTTGGCTCCGGTATAGCGGTAAGTCAAAGCAAAAATGCTTTCACTTAACCAAATAACTGCTTTTCTGTTCTATGTGGTTTGTTGTTAACTATCTAGTATTTCTTTGGGTTCTTGAGAGTCGGTGAGGCAATAATAAAATTCAAGTCTTCAAGGCCAACATTTCGATGTATTTATACATCATCATCAGGGCACGGAGAATTTATGCAGCTTTTTACATTGTCATTTAGTAGTTTATAACACATTCATCTCATGCACATAACTTGACGAGTGAAAACATGTGAACATCAACAATGTGAAAACATGAAACAACATGGAAAACATCAAAACATGCGAACATCATCATGTGAACATAAACAATGTGAAAACATGAAACAACATGTGAAAACATCATAAATCAGTTGATTTCAACTGTTTCAACTGTCAACTTTTTGATTGATCAACTGATTTTTGATGTTTTCACATGTTGTTTCATGTTTTCACACTGTTGACGTTCACATGTTTTCCCTCGTCAAGTTATGTGCATGACATGAATGTGTTACAAACTACTAAATGACTGTGTAAAAAGCTGCATGATGATGATGTATATATACATCAAAACGTTGGCCTTGAAGACTTGAATTTTATTATTGCCTGACCGACTCTCAAGAACCCAAAAAACTGTGCTAATTATCACCTAGCGGTCAACAAACTAAACCATAATATCTAGTATTTCCATAGATTATGTATTCAGTCTTTTTAGTGATAACTGTCTGCATATGGTGATGCCTGACTATACGAGTATATACTCAATAATCTACGCAGAAGAGTGATATAATACGGGAATAATAAACTATTTTGAGCCTGATAATTTGCCTTCAGATCGGGGAGGGGACAGGGATCCCCTACAAATCCGTTTCATACATCAAAGAATACAATCCTAGATTTTGTATGTATATAAATATTTATAAATTTATAGGGTGTATTTCTAGAGGATTACTCCCTTAACATATGGCGTAAAAAATCCGTCTTGGTAAAAGAGACGTCGAGTTCGTTGGCCAGCAAGATCGTTCCAGAATTTCAGGTTGAAATTTACAATTTAGTGGCCCGAAAAATCGGGTTTTAGGCAATGGGGCATTGCGAGCACTCCTGGATCTTCAAGATTGAAAAATGAGTGAGAAAATGGATTTTAGATGAAAAATCCCAGAATTGACCAAATTTTCGAGTTTGGCTGCGTGTCCTATAATTTTCTTTGCGATCTCGTCACATGGCTGTCCCCTCAGTTTTAATCAGAACATGGTTAACCTCAATGATCATAATTTGAGTGATCCACAACTTTTCTTTGAAAATTCGCTCTATTAGCCATGCTGTGTGACTGAGTACTTTTTTAAGGGGTCGTTAGATTTTTGGCCCCAGGCCCGGATTTTCTCTCCAAGGCCCTGGTTTCGCACACGGGAGACATTTTCATTTATCGGTCAAGTACCACCTTCGCATTAGTGGTAAGCCAGCCGGGTTTTTGCCAAAATATACCTCGAAGATTGTTTACAGCTCAATAATAACTTGAATAATAACTATAGCTCGGCTGCTTTTATTTCCAGGGCGGTGTAGGCAGCGTAATATTGTAGCATAAATTAAGATCTATCCCCCGACAGACGAACGACTTTTGTACGATGAAAAATGTTGAAGATGTACATACGACAGGTACATACTCGTAGTTCCGAAGCAACGATTTGGTTTTAAGCGAGAATTATCAGAAAATTGTATCACCCCTAAAAATTATCGTTCCTTAAAAGTAACGCTTTTCGCGGTTGCGTGCTAAAGTAAAGACATAAAAATGTCAAAAATCAATTCTCTTGCAGGAAATCAGGAAAGTGGCTTGCAGAAGTGGCAAGTCAGAAAACTGCATCAATCCTAATCATAATAATACATAAACAATAGAACCTATCATGAAACCCTGGTTTTGGAAGTGAGAGGAACATTTTATGAGGAGCTTCCAGAAGTACTAAGGTACCAAGCACAATGGAATAGTCAAAGAAGGTGGCACCTCTATTTAAGAAAAAGAAAACACTCCTTAATTCATAGTTACTTTGATTAAGTCATATACGATTACTGCATCCCTTTCTTCTCACGTCATTCTACAGGTAGGTTATAGTTGAGGTTCTATTTTTTGCAGATTTCGGGATGTTTGGCATCTCCACGAGAAGAAGAGGCCTCGAAAATCTGTGTTCGTAGATTGAACTTGAATGAAGAAGAAGCTGGGCTCATCATGTTCGTAACAGTAGGAGGTAAGCACGTTTCGCAGGTAAAGGTGAATTTAAACTGTTTCACGACTTAAATGGCTGCGTGTGTAGTTGGAATGTGTAGTTGGAAATGTGTAGTTGGAGCCTTTCCTCAAATAATAATGGCAAAAATAAGGCGAATGACACCAATAATGCAGCATGTATGCGTGCATTTAGCACGAACAACTTTATAGTTTCTATGAAGAGTGATATTCACTTGGAATTTTCACTTTCCTGCAGCGGTATAAACTCAGTAAACATTAAACGAAGCATGATTCATTATTTCCATATCCAGAACTCCTGCGCAGCATTGTATTGCATTTAATAAATGGATCCTATGGTGTAAGATTATTTACGAATACTACACAGATGTGGATACCAAACAAAAGAAACCTAATGGAGTAAAATATAACACCAACCTACCCACTTTTCACTAAATTACAATAAACTGTTCACTAAAGCTTTAATAAACTTGATTTGTTGACCATTTTGAAGAATTCTATCGTGAATATTACAGCTGATTCGTTAAGCTATTTTTACAAGTAAAATCTTTACTTTCTCCCGTACTTTCGTTTCATTTTCTTCATCTCCTTTATTCTCACTCACTCATCGTGTTTTTGTTTATTCTTTTTTTTTCCTGACAAAGGTCTTAGGAAGAGCAAACACATAAACAAATTAACGATCCAGAAGGACTCACTCAATTCTTTGAAATTAAATATGTCGATAACTTATAATAAAGTATTATTCCTAATTCAAAGTTGTTAGATATCCTGATTATTTCGTATGTCAATCTTTCAATGTTAGTTCTTTGGTTTAATAGTTTGAGAGAAAACCTTTGACCGGCGGATGAACAGATTTTTGCTTTATTTATTTATAAAATTTATTTTTTTCCTATTTGTTTTTGTAATATATTCATTTGGGATTTTGCATCCTCACTACTAAAGCCAGGGAAAATTTGTATTCGTGAAAAAAGTCGAAAAAGTTTTATTCTCCAAAATCAAAATATATAGTATACAATAGTCAAAAATGTCTACAAACTTCCTCAGAATGTCATACCAAGCTAGCGGTTCCTCTATAGGTTCACTTTTATGAAGTAATTTGATATATAATGAGCCAGAGATTCCGAAACGGCTTGTAAATCGTACATATGTTATTATTTTTTAACTTAAAAAAAATTATTATGTTAATTCTGTTTTTATTTGTTCCAGCTGATGACTATGAAGTGGTTTCAGATGAAAATGGTAGAGTAAGTGCATTATTCCAATGTAGATAAGAGTACACATTTATTTAAAATATATATGTTTATAGATGTGTTTGATGGGAAGAACTATTTTAGTACTATAAATTGGTCAAATTTGAAAAAAAAGTGCTGAAAAAATCATTAAAATTGCAAAAAAAGGTAGAGTTATTTATTAGATTTTTACTCAAGAATTACTCATTTTACTCAGAATTACTCAAAAGAATTTTTAACAACTATGAAGTACAACATTAATGAAATTATCCCTCCTCCCTGTCTTATCAAAACTGTTCGAAAAATTGTTGCTCAAACGGCTTAAACCAATTATTGAAGACAGAAAATTGATACCAGACCACCAATTCGGTTTCAGGCAACGCCACTCTACGCTAGATCAAGTTCATAGAATCACTAACATAATAGAAAAGGCTCTGGAAGGTAAAAAAATATGTGCCAGTATCTTTCTGGACGTGGCCCAGGCATTTGACAAGGTCTGGCACAAGGGACTTGAGTATAAACTGCACAGGGATCTCCCAAAACAGTTTTACTTACTCCTAAAATCCTACCTAGCGAACAGACACTTCAGGGTAAAGCAGGGTGACCAGTACTCTGCCTTGAAGCCTATAAAAGCAGGGGTACCGCAAGGCAGTGTCCTAGGCCCAGTACTTTACCTGCTGTACACACGAGATCTTCCACAACAGGAAAATACAACTGTAGCTACTTTTGCAGATGATACTGCCATCCTCTCTGTTGGAGATGACGCTGAAACTGCAACTCGCAATCTACAGACGTCCACTAACAAGGTTGTCAATTGGACCAAGATGTGGAGAATGAAACTAAATGAATCAAAGTCAGTGCATATCAACTTTACTAATAGAAAAATCATAGCCCCAGAAGTTGAGATCAATTCCAATAAAATTCCATACTCTGACACTGTAAAATACTTAGGGATGCACCTTGACTCCAAACTTAACTGGAAATATCACATTGAAAAAAAGAATCAGGAACTAAAAATCAAGTTCAGAAAGATGTACTGGTTGATGGGAAGGAACTCCCATCTCTCACTACACAATAAATTACTCATATATAAACAGATACTGCGCCCTATCTGGACCTATGGGATTCAGCTTTGGGGTTGTGCGAAAAAATCAAATATTAAAACAATCCAAACCCGACAAAATATAATACTGAGAAGTATAGTTCAGGCCCCCTGGTTCATGCGGAATGATGATATTCATCGAGACTTGAGGGTAGAAACGGTCACCGAAATTATCGCCAAATATGCAAGGAAGCACGAACATCGCCTCCACAAACACGAGAACCTGGAGATGCTCAACGTTTTAAACAACGAAGGAGAACTTCGGCGACTCAAGAGAAATAAACCTCTGGACCTAATTGTGCTGTGCAAGTAGTGCAAGTGTAAGCCAGTGTTTTTTAACTGTACTTGATACAAGTATGGGCCAGGTTTTGCTGTAAACCTCCCCCCTTAGTGAGCATAACATGAAATGAAATATTGCTAGATGAAATGTACTATGTTTCAGTTGCAATAAATAAATCACGAAAAAAAAAAAAAAAAAAAAAAAAAAAAAAAAAATTAATGAAATTATACAAAAAATTATACTGAAAATACAAGTGCTAACAAATAAATAAAAACTGCAATCTTTGTTTGAAAAACATAATATTATTGAGAACAAGTTTTTTCGTCATAAAATTTATAGTGAGCATATTTTCTGAGCTTAAAGTGCTCAAATTTCAACATAACTCAACATAAATATGATACGATAATTTAAGAAAATTTCCTCATGCAATCATGCTGCACGATTGGAACTTTTTTTAAAAGAAAATGCTGATAGAAAACGGTTGTTGTGTAGTATTGTAGTTATAATAATAAAATGTATGAGCTATAAATATTAATTTTATCGTAATAACAATGCATTTCTTTTTTTGGGGTAACTTCCCAACAATATTATGAATGAAGAGCGAGTAAATTCAGCAGAATATAATAACGAAAGTTTTGAAACCACTTATATAATTTACTTATATTTTTCAGTGTCTTGTGGACTGTATCGCCCATGAAGCTGGATTTGTAAGTTACGATAAGAATTTTTATAATTACGTTGACACATTTAAAATTACATGATTTACGATTATGATTTATAATAATTGGATTTTTAAAAATAATTACAACATACATTAAGCCCGCAAGATCACAGTTTGATGATAGATATCTTCGAAATTCCAACCGTATGCGCATTTGAAGACCGCCACATGCAAAATAACCCAAGTGCCATTTTTTGAGAAATAGGTACTTTTTAAACGGATTCGGGACCTTATGTGCCATAATGCAACTGCTCATGAAGTTTCTGAGCGATAGTAGAGCTCCGAGCGGTTCGTTTATCAATTTCAAACCAAACAAACTTAAGTGCCCATACTGATGCACAACGTTATCTGCGTTGCTATGCTTCCTTCATGATCCCCCGATTGATTGTTTTTACTCGGGAACGAACTAATAATAAAACCATTGAAAAATAAGATTCTCTTCATTCGGTTTAAGTTAACTTTGCACACATCCAAAATTTATTGTAACAGACAACTGACGTGTATCAACCTTGGGATTCATATCGATGAGACTGAGGGAATTCGGGGCTGTAACGAAATCGGGACCTGTATTCATAACTACTTATAAATACAGAAAATCTTAAATCGCCCAAATCAAAAACAATCTTTTGGTTAGATAACGGTTGGGGGGGGGGGGGGGGGTGAAATAAAAAACAAGGAATTTTGGCAATGTTTCTGTTAAAGTCGGTAAACAGTTTTTACGACTGGGTGGCCATTGCGAAAGACAGCGGATCTTCAGTCCGCTACCCTACCTCCAAAAAATGGACTGCCGGGAAGATGAAGGGCTTTAAAATCATGATTTCATGATTATCCCAAAAAAATCAAGATTTTTATTTAGACCAGCCGGTTACCCGTCCATTCCATGAACCCACATCTGCGGGTCATTTTTCCAGGTACCTTGTCATTTTACCCAGCAGTCCCCAAGAGGCTTTAACTCAAATTTCAGCAATCAAGTTTCAAGTTGTACCTAACTAATTTTTCAACTAAATGTCCCCTCAATATAACCAACTCATTATAACCTCATTTACGTTAAAACTATTCCCCACCAACATAGGTGCAGTAAATAAGGCGTTTTGAATATCAATAGGTATCTTGCGAATAAAAACTGCTCGGCTCAACTCTCCAAAATCGTTTTGGTATCGTCGAATTTGTAATCAAAAACTCTTTATTCGTGAACCCACCCCATCCTAATTTGACATAAGTTCGACGCATGTCGGCTTTTCCATTAATTACAAAGTTGCTTACGTTCTTACCGAGAAAGCCGAGTTACGAAGGGGTAAATCTAGAAGATTGTTATAGTCTGCGTTAACCAGGGACCCTATGAATAGCCATGTACGATTTCAGCTCAATGGGTCCAGTAGTTTTACGTGATTGAGTAACACAAACATAGACACCATTACATTTTTATACAGGTACCCAATAGTATAGATTATATCAAAAATGAGAGAAATTGTTTGTTTTTAGTCTTTCAAACTGTTTTACTTCTCATGCTTTCCTTACATTTTAATTACATCTTTTGAATACAATTGGTACAACAAAAGTTTTAATTACCTACCTACTTCATATTCAACCCTTTCTCCAACTTGTGATATAGGAATCAGAACACAGGCTGAAATGTATTCAACAAACTAAAATTTGACCTCCCTGGTTCCCCAAAATAAGTTATGCATGGGGAGGGGCGCTTAGGGTGTTTGGGTTGGAATTCGCTAAAAATAGGATAATTGAATATAATAGGGGTTGTTGATTTATTTACTAATTAAACAATAATAAAATGTACAACAGACATGGAAAACTACAAAAGACATTTCATTCATTTTTTTGCTCGGCTATGAACAGTTTTTTGGGTCTGCTGGACAATTTTATAAATGGCACTTAGGATGTTTTGCATATGGCGGTCTTCATTTTTCTTACAGCTGGACGTCAACGATAAATTTACCGTCTCAGAGTTCATAGACAATGAATTGAAAGATCCATCGATGGATGAAAATGAGCAAAAAGACCGACAAGATAACTACAAAATGATGACCGAATGTGAAGAAACTGGTGAGTGAATCTAAATATTTCTACTGACTTATCAACATAATAGTGTTGTGCTGTGATTCTTGTGATTCTATTTTGATTTAAATGTACTGCCAGGTCTTGAGTATAAATAAGCTAATGCCAGATTTAGTTAACCTATGTAAAAAACGGTTCAAATTACGCTTGAATTTCTTTAGTATGAAGTGCTCTCTTTCTCTCCTCTCTCTCTATATCTATCTCTCCCCCTCTCTCCCTCAACCTCTTATTATCTTCTCATTATACTACTTATTGATCCTGTCCGAATCTTGTTTCAGTTGAAAACTGGGACGGGTGGAACCGAACGGCCAAATGTCAAAAGGGTTACCTGTTTTTCAAATGCAAAAGTTATGGAGTGAGTTTCTTTTGACAAATAATAAAGACAGTCACATTATCATTCATGAATGTACAGGGTGCGGCAGAAAGAGCTCCCCGATAAGGAATGCTAATTCCAGTTAAAAAGATGTACTAGCTAGATACACAATTTTTTGTAATGTATAAGTTCTACATATAATGCAGTTTTATTTTACATGGTTTCAATATTTAAGTCACTTAAATGCTGCCCTCCACCGGCGATATATAGTCTTTTACGGAAGTTTGCAATAGCCTTTTGGGTCATGTCAGGCGGAAAGCGACCAAGGTGTATCGCAGCCATCAATTCCTCCAATATTCTGGAACGATGTTGGTGTTTTTGGTCTTCAAATGACCCCATAAATAATCACATAGGGTAAAATTTGGTGAACGTAGAGGCCATCCGACGTCACCGCACATGGAAATGAGATACGGGTAAAATCTGGTGAACGTAGAGGCCATCCGACGTCACCGCACATGGAAATGAGATACCCGAGGAACATTTCCCATAAATTGCCAAGAGAACGACGAGAGGTGTGGGCTGGTGCTCCGTCTTGCTGAAACTACACATTTTCCTCTCCATGTTCAGCAAAATGGTCACTCAATTTCGGCCGAAGAAAATTTTCCAGCATGTCACAGTAATGATCAGAGGTCACTGATAATAACCCCAAAGGGCTATTGCAAACTTTCGTGAAAGATAAATTTGTGCATCGCCGGTGTAGGGCAGCGTTTAAGTAACATAACTTTTAAAACCACGTAAAATGAAACTGCATTTTGGTTTATTATTTCCAATAATAAGCCTATGTGATCGTGTAGCAAAAAATTTTTATAACCCCCCCTCAAACTTTGTCACTTTACGTTTCGAGGTGCGTAGAATCCAAATTTGAAATGTCCGTCCGCCGTTCGCCGTTCGTCGTCCGCCGTCCGGGCCATAAAAGGCCTAAGAATTTACTTTAAAAACCCGTTCTTTCGCACATAGACTCCATTTGGGGTCTAGATGGTCCTAACGTTTAACCATCCCGATCGCTTTACTCGCATAGATGCTATGGGCCAAAAACGGGCGAAAAGTGTCTTTTTCGAGACTTTGAGTAATAGACGTGTTAGACGCACGCCTGGCACGCTTGGCAGGGGGTCACGGTAGGTGGTGAGGTGGGTGAGCGAGGGGTGGAGTGAGAGGAGGCGCCGCGGCACCTTGTGGTGGCTGGAGTGACCAGGGGCGTAGCAGAGGGGTGTAGGAGAATGGATATTTATTACTTTTACGTGTTATACCCATATAATACACCGCGGCACCATGAGGTGGGTACAGCGTTCCTTCGAGGCATGAATATATGTTTTTTCTAGGTTTTATAGGTTTTTTTCTACGCATATTTAATAACATATCATCCCGACTTTTCGTACGTACTTAGATAATGATATTATTAAGGCAATAACTATTTGAATAGATAGGAGCTCAAATCGAGAAATATAAACATGCGTATATAATTATGAAAGTATAGGTTGTGGCAACTCGAAATAGGACACGCCGAGGAGTCTGGACGGGCCTTATGACGTACGCAAGCCAACTAAAACTACGATCAAACTCAATTGAAAAAGTAATAAACCTTTGTGAAATAATTTGCAGCGTTTATATGTATAATTTAGGAAATACAAGAAAATAGTGTATCTAGCCACATCATTTTTATATTAGCATTCCTTTTCGGGGAGCTCTTTCCGCCGTACCCTGTATTTTATTACGTCAATACAGCTGAAATTAGTGTCTATATTATTCTGAATTTTGTGTGAGAAAGATGCTAGTTTGAAGGTTTATAGAAAAATGTTGCTGGAAACTAAAAGCGTATAAAAGATCAACAAATTCTTCTTTCTGAAAATCTTTTTTCGCTTTTCACAATTCCTTGCCGGTCTGCTAGCTCTGAATCTGCTCAAACTTACTAGCTCATACTGACTTCAATATTGGTCCTATTTCAAAGGGAAAATGATTGGTTTTGGTTAGTTTTTGTTGTGCCTCCAACAAATTTAAAGAGACATAGTATAATTAGGGTATTAACAAAAACTAAAAATCCATGGACATCTAAAATTTCCGTCAGATGTTATTGTAATTTTACTCATTCGTTTCGGTTATATCTCCTTAATCGAGTTCCATAGTGTCAGTTCGAAAACAATATTGAAATCTAAAAAGTTTAGAAAACGCGAAAACGGAAAATTCAGTAGGTACGAATATCGTCATTTCTAGTTCACTGAATTGCCGATTAAGTTTCATAAATATGTTAACAAATTTTCGTAGAAAATGAACTATTGCAATTGCTTTGAAAATTTTGAAATGAAATTTTGAAAATTTCAAAAAGTTTTGAGGCATTCTGAAACGATTCCTGAAGTTTGCGCTTTTTCAAAAGTATATATATATATATATATATATATATAAAGGCTAAAAATCGTTAAATCGATATTTTTCAGTGGAATATTACTCACCAACTATAAAATTGAACATTCAAAAATGTATGTACAAAATTATGTTGAAAAATGTCCGTGAAGTTCATTAAAATTGGCTAAAAAATTGATAAAAATTGCAAAAAAAAGCTAAAATTAAAAAACTCTATTTGAATAGGAGACCATTATTTAGAATACGATTTTTGCCATAAAATTAATAGTTAACAATTTCCTTGCACTCAAAAAGCTCAAATTTTAAAACAAATCAACATTATACAATACGATCATTTACGAAAATTCGCTCATACGATCATGCTGCATGACTGGAACTTTTTTATTTTTCAGCCTGATGGATTCAAACTTTACATGGATTTGCATCGCAAACTGGCTTCAGGTGAGTTGATGCCTAGGGAGTACGAATCAAGTTCAAGTCCAGACGTATCTGATTCAGCAACAGAAGATTCGGACTCGGAAGTAACAGTCAGATCAACCAAAGAAAATAACAGTACGGAAAGGAACAGTTCTCAAGAGCCCAGCGTGTCCACTGAAGGTCTATCCGAACGAGTGAGCGGCATCAGCCTGAACGAAGAGATACTTCCTAGCATTCAATTGAATACGCCCAATAAAATGTAAAAGAGTATTATTGGTTTTAAAGATATTTGTTTCCTTATTGGGACAATAATGTGAATCTTATTTATTCAACTCGCTTTTCATTGCTTACCTATTTCCCATGAATGTAGATTTTCAGAAGCTATGTTGAGTCAATAACAATGAAAAAGCTAGTGTATACGTGAGTGTAGATCACCTTCCAATCATCTTGAACATCTAATAGTTATGTCTCGCACATTAAATTTATTCAGCTGATTGAGATGAAATTCCGGAGGAGTATGCAAGCAGGTTTTCGCGCTTTTGTACAATCCATGTTCCCCGTAAATTAGCGCTTTCGTGCACCGTCCTTCAGCGGATTAGCGCTTATGCCATCCAGCGAGAAATTCCTAAAACCGAATACTCCGGTTATTTTAAAACCGAATACTAGTCATCCTAACTTTTGAAGCTGTTGTCGAAATAGGATGAGTGGTTACCAAAAGAGTGAACTTTGAAATATTTCAATTAAGTAGTTCTTAAATATTTGTAGGTACCTAACAAAAATTAATTAAAACTTACCCCCTTTCAGAATAACTTTTAGTTATTCTGATATATAGATAATAGAATATTATATTTATTCATTTATTATATGATGGAATTTTCTAAGCCAGGTGTTTACAAACTTGGTCACAACTCGGGGTATTCTAATTTAAGAAAATAAAAATGCACTATTGCTGATTGCAGAAAAACGTTGAACGTTGTTAACTAACAGTTCAGAACTGAGTTGTGATGATTTGTTGATTGAATCTCAACTTTCGATGATGCATGATTCAACATGAAAACTGTGTTGGCTACTAAAGCACTGACAAATCCCAACATTAATTCAATATTTTCAATAATACCAGTACAAGCCTGTAAATACAGACTGTTAAAAAATTACTTTAATACCTGTTTATCTCAATAAAATCTCTATTTTCTTGTCCTTTGAAGAATTTCTAATTTCTGAAAAAATATTTCTTATAGCTGATTGTAGTGCCAAATGATTTGTATGAACCGATGGGGTCTTTAAATACCTATTTCATTGTAAGAGGCAGTTGAAAGTTAGCTCTACTTTAGTTCTGCAAGTACAGATGTACTGCGCCTCTCTGGTTTATAGTTGAGTTGGGTTATGAGAGAGTTGACAAACAATATTATATTGGCTAACAACAAACGTGTGAGACAAACATGATGTAAACGCTATGCCGTATATTACGGCAAGGTAACTATATACTGAGCGATCTCGGTTACGTAACGTTGATAAAAGAGGGAGTTCACTCAGAGCCGGTCCGAGCCATTTTTGTTACCCATGCGGAAGGGCTAGTTGCGCCCCCCCCCCCCCCCCCCCTATTATACTGGAAGCCAAAAAAAGGCAAACTTTTTACGATTCGTATTTTTAATAGATAGAACATTTCCAGTAAATATTTCGATAGTTAAATGATCTTGAGGTCACATGTTTCTAAGAGTTGAGCAGATAGTGAATGACACATTGTGACAGAAGAGTAGCCAAATTAAATGAGCTTGCGGTTTTTTACAGTAGTGAGGGTAAAGGAAAGTACCATGACAATGCCGAGAAAAAGAGAGTTTTTGGCAAATCTATCCCCTCAATATCATCTCAATATTGTCGTGTGTAAAAATATCTACATCAAATTTTCTTACCGAACAATCACTTAGGTCTGCATCATCTGGATTCCGTGTTAGGTTAGTTTCAGCTGTTGACTTGTTTCCGTTTTGTGATGCTGGTGGTCGGGTTAAGAGGTCTTTTAACAATTTGGCATGTTTCTCGTCTTTGCTTTTGAACGCTGCTTTTCTTTTTCTATTCGCTGCTCCCGACAGCTTCTTCTTTTCAAACATACTTAATAAAACTCTATACCGTGTATTTTAAACCGTACCTACTACAACAAAGTGATTCCCTAACTATGTGAGAAAAACACTGGCAAAACGCAAGCTAAAAGTACTCTGTGATACACGGCAGAGATTGATGCAGAGATGAACCGGTCGATTGGATATGTCTTCCATGTTCCATCGCAGCAGCGACAGTCATGAGCGCCTCTAGTCGACAGAGTTGCGTACTAATTTCTAAGGCGCCAAATTTGACAAACTCTTAGGCAACCTGTACATATTCTTCATGCATTAATTATATTTTCATAGTAATATTTATTTCTCGGCGGGTTTTACAATTATCTCGGGATACATTTTTTAACTTGGGGCGCCTTTCCAAAAGGGGGCGCCCCCTGCCGGGGGCGCCCCCTCCTGACCGGCGCAGTAGACGAAAGTCAGTTAACCGGAGGGTCTCCATTAGATCAACATATAAACTTTCACATGACCGGCGCCCCAAGCGGCCGCTTGGTTCGCATGCGCCTAGGACCGGCTCTGAGTTCACTGCATGTGTCGGTGAACCACCATCTTAGAATAGACGCAAGTTCGCGTCAAAACGACTACATCATCGCATGAACACATTTTAAATTTATAAGCCTCTTCAAATTATTATACACAGTATTATGATTTTTGTATCAGCTTTTTCTATTACAAAAATCACTGATATAAATAAAACATATTGGTGAGTTATGCATGCATTACAAGGACGTACCTGTGATGAATGGATTGCTTCTAATTTTGGTGAGAGTTAAAATAAGAGAAAAAATATTATGAATTCTCGGAATTACCCTTCTCCCATTAGCCTCTTCCACCTGCAGCGAATTTCCACCATAACATTTCTGGCATGAAAATTGAAACTTCTGATATAACCTTCCGATACTAGATTGAATCCATAGTTGAAAAACAAAGAATCACGAAAATTATACGATTATGAATTATGATAGTTGAAACATCATGATTTACCCTCTGGAATGTGGATGACTTCAAGGTGCTCTAGCGCTGAAATTGCTGTCGATAACTCCGATTGCCGAAAACAAGACATAATTTTGCAAGATTTCAGCATTTCAAAGATAAAGTAAATTTCACTTCAGGTCTACGAACGAGGAGAGGCAATGTCGTTTGGATTTGAGTTTTCAAAAGAAATCGAGTTTTTTGTGGAACCGTAAATACAATACTTATATTCGAATATCCAAGGTTTTGTGCTTGTTATACCACGTGCCTACTGGACGATTGTGTAAGAATTTGTAGAAATTATACTTTCCACACAACGTGGAGGATCATCGGATCATCAGAGAATAATTTGTTTCAGCCCCCCCCCCCCCCCCCCCTACGGGTTCGGAACCTGAAAACCAATTCCTGTGAGTTTGGATCTGTGTTTATCTAAGTTTATGTGAATGGCAGATTAAAAAACTAATCTCCATCACGAATGATACGCCAATGTGTAATAATTTATGTTAACATTCATCATCGAGTCATAATGTTTGTTTTTCACTGTTTAGCCGATCGCAAAATACAAACACTTTTAGAACCAATATTTTTAGAACAAACCTCGTTCTTTTCACGTGAGGAACAGCCGTCCTTCTGAATCAATGTTGACCTCCTTAGCAATGTCGGAAAGGAGAATTTGCAGATCACGCCGGGTAATGGATGACAAATCGTTTTATGCGTTGATTTCGAAACATCCCTGCTTCGAATGTATTAGGTATTCACCACCCTCAAAAGGAAATGCGCAACAATGCAGTTTTGCGCCGTGTGCAAATTGGCTGACACTCAAATGATTGATTTTTCCACACCCTTCCCTGAACCGGAACCTTGTTTTTTTCACACTCCAACTTAAATTCCTCTAACAAATCAGAATGAATTGAAAATCCCCAGGATTATTTTAAAGGAAATACTTATAGTGAGGTTTCTACAGCCGTCTCATGATTTTTTTTTGGAGACACAATGGCTACTAATGTTTTATGAAATATAACGCTGATTTCGAAAAAGTTATCAATATTTGAAATTGTTAGAGTTGAAAAACGTGAAATATGGATTTTTGTGGGAACTATTGAAATGAAATTGAAAATTGGAATAGAACTATTGCAAACTCACCTTCTCCCTTCAATCGAGAACACGGTTTCTACATTACAGTTTCAATGTCTCTAGCAAATAGAAACGAAATCAAAACATTGACCATACCGTGTGAAAGCTCATTACCTAAAATGGTTTTGGAAGATTTAACATTCTCGAATATTTCAAGAAATTTTGACATTGAAAATGTCTTAGTCGACGGGTCAACCGGAAATTTTGTTACGCAAAGAAAAAAGTCACGCAACCTATAAACAAGTTAGTTGTTGTTATGATTGTGTATAATATCAATGAAATCAGTCATTTAATCATATGATGTATGGTTGGAGAAATCAGTACGAGTTGTCACTACTAAGTTTCATGTGAAGCACTGTTCGGGCAAAATGATAGAAAACTACAAAACATGAATGCTGACGAAGCACATAAAAATTACTGAGACATTTTCAATGCTAATAGCTCTTCTCTCATAAGAGAGAAAGTACGAGCGGCCTGCCGCGTTTTTTTTTTTTTTTTTTTAATTTTTATTTACGGTTCACGTAGGTGAGATGGTCTTTAGACGTTATTTTATACACTTTGCTTTCAGAACATTTAACGCTGATTTTAAAAAATATGGTCAACAGCAGAAATTGGTGGATTTATTATAGATAAATGTGGGTTTTCAAAGAAATAAATGTTTTTGAGTTCGAAAATGTCTTTGTCGACGGATCATCCGGAAAATTTGTTACGGAAATTTCGTTACGCAAAGAAAAAAACGTCACGCAACCTATAAACAAGTTATTTGCTTTGTTGTCACTTGGTTGAGAAGTTAATCTTGGTTATAGTAATTGTAGACGGGCACCATAACAGAAAATTCACCTACCTGTGAATTCATATTCGTGGAAGAATTGGGCACCGTCGAGACTGGCTTACAGCAAATTCAGTAATTTATTGTGTGTGCCAATAATTATTTTATGTTTTCTAATTGTTATTTTATTTAAAACAATAAAAAACATTGAAATTACTGAGACATTTTCAATGCTCATAGCTCTTCTCTCATAGGAGAGAAAGTTCGAGCGGCCTGCCGCGTTTTATCTTAAGAAAAGCATTTTAAAAAAAGATTCTTGAAGGCGCATTCAGATAGAAAATCGCGCTTGACGGTGTTTTACTCCATTTGGTCAAATTTACTTGTACCTTTAAAAAAACTGCTATTCTTTTTTACACTCATCTGAATCTACCTTATGCATAGGTAGGTATTTTATTTATTTTATTTTAGTGCCGATATATTTAAATTCTGATGAAATATTGCTTTGCCCCTCCCTCAGCAAAGTACGACAGTACCTTGATTTTTCAGGGCTCCGGGGAATCGTCCATACCTCATCCAAGAAAGACGGTGCCTCGAGATATCTCGGCTCCAGAGATTTGTTCCTCCTCCGAACAATTACGACAGTGCTGTGGGGGGTTGATATCCAAAAGTAACTTATCCTCTGAGCATTTGTTTGGCAGTGAACTGGTTGCTCTGGGGGAAATGGTCAATCTCCACCTCTCCCTGTTTTGATAGTTGATAGGTTAAGAGGGATTCACCAGTACAAGTTTCAACAAATTCAAGTTTTCTGATCAAATTTATAATTCTGAACTCACTAGGCTCACTTAGCACGAGTCTTATTCTCACCAGATTCACTTGGTTCAATTTCTCACACTCATAAATCACAACAAAGGGCAATTTGAAACCGAAATAAGAAACTTCTGTACCTTACCAGGATACACCAGCTAGGCGCGGTACCTCGTGATATTGCTTGAGGGAGATGAGGGGATGATTTGTCCATCTGCCACATATTGGAGGACTGCCCATCACTTTTGAACCTCTGAGCTCGCGCTGGCCCAGCCTGCTGAAAAGGTCCAGTCTCTGTTAATGTAACTGAGAGCTTTACTACAAACTATGATATCTCTAGTCAGTGATATATTATATACATCGTCATAGCTCTATTTAACTTATCTGTATAGTATATCAGTAGTATATTATAAGCATCATGTACTCTTATTTGTAGTTTTGCTTTTTACATTTAATTTGGGGGTAATTTTATTCGCTGTAGGGGTTACAAAGTGGTAATCGCTGTAACATAACTTGCTCCAAGAGTTATTATTACTGTTCTCCCCCTCTGACATGCCGTGGAGTCCGTGACGGCAATCCGTTTAGTGACAGGGGATCAACACGGCTTCCTTTAGAATTGTGCCCCTTGCAGTGTCCCTTTGACACCTTGTGCAATGCCATATTGATCCTTCCGGTAGAAATGCGGCGTAAATTCTTCAAAAAAAGATAAAATAAAATAATGTTAATAAAAAAAACCTCTGTGCAATAATTTGGAACGCTTTTAGCTCATTTTCTTTTTAAAAAGCACCCCTATTGTATTCAATTTGTCCGTTGTATATATGTGTGTATATGTGTCCTCGTAAAAGCCCTTTAACTCGAGAACGGCTGGACCGAATTTGACGGGATGGGTCGCAAAATTATCAGCTGGTCATTCTAATAAAGGTGGTTGAATAAAATCGTCATTGATATTCAGCAGTGTGAGTTGATTTCTTGATTCAAAAATCCAATTTCTATGCTATTTATCCTACAAAGCTGAAGTTAGGAACAGAGCTTCATTGAGCCAAGTAGGATAGGATTTTAACTTGCGAAACCACCCCAATCAGCTGAGTGAACTTTTACTACTAATTTCTACGCAATTTTTCCTACGACACTGAAATTTGGAACGGAATCTCCGTGATTCAGTTAGAATGGGAGTTTAACTTGCCGAACCAACCCAATTGTTGAGTTAGCTCTTAACGCTAATTTCTCCATTCAAACGTTGGATGTCCCCCCGGAATTATTATTTCTTCATTCCTTGTGAAGTACTAATCAACTTAACCTGTGGCTCAGTGAGTACTGATTTATATTTTTCTGACTACATTCGTTGTTTAATTCAACTTTCTGTAGGAATTCGACATTAAATTTAACAGTAAAATATCGGTTTAAGGGTTTGAGGAGAGGGTGATTCAATACGGATAGTTCTCTTGTTTTTACATATATTCTCCGTTCGTATCTTTGCCCACAACAGTTGAAAAGACAATTTCATACCTACTGCATAACCAAAATACTCCTGAACTGCCCTCTCTTTGCTTTACTTGGCTTTTAAATACTGCTGCCAGAGGTACCAGTACTGATCTAACATATACCTTAGGATGTATTCCATATATAACTGGGGCCTATTTCATAAAACAAGCTACAAGTGTACAAGTTAAGAAGTACAGGTAATTGTGATGCACGATAAACTAGAACAAGTGTTTTACCAAAACAGAGAGTACAAGTGTAAAAAAGTTACACTTGTAGACGCTAAGTTTACAATTGTAGCTGAACAGAAAAATGGCGTGTGGGGACAAACGAAATGAACAATGTCGAGCGGGATGCCGAAATTGAAGTTTTGTCAGCGAATCATACTATAAAAACGGTGTCAAGTACACGATAGGATGTTTATCTTACATGACAAGGTGTACTGATTGGAAGACAGTCAAATTATAAACTGAAAAGTGGAGAAAGTTTGTATTTGTTTTCAACTTATTCTGATGGGTGGCATAATCGGATTTTTTTGCTTCATTCAGCGGAAATGATTAATCAGTTCATCAAGTCTTAATGCTGCTAGGTTAGGAATGTCATCTGTAATTTCGAGATCATCTTCACGCTTCACTTTGTTCTTCATTGATGGGGAGATCCTCAATACCCGATCAGGAAAAATTCACGCACCATTTGAATCTTTCAAGGGTCTCGGAAGACATCCTACATCTCTCTTTAAACTCAAAAATACCCACGAAATGAGCGTTTACTCGTGGCCAAAAAATATTTGGCGTCTTTTACGGTGAATGCTTCTTTCTTTTCTGTATTCTTGAGCAGAAGATGATTCCCTCATACTAAACACCAAAAAATTGTCAACTCTCAATGCTCGAAAATAACAAGTTTACAGGTGAACGGACATAAGTTAAACATCGGCCATTTTTTACAACTGTAAAACAGTGACTTGTAAAAAATTATGGAAAAACACTTATAACTGTCAAATTTGCCTGTACACTTGTTAATTTTCACTGTCCGTTACAAGTCTACACTGGTACCTTTATGACACGCTTGCACATTCATTTTATACAACTTGTACAAAAAATCGGCTTGTAACTCGTCACTTGTTGCATTATGAAATAGGCCCCTGGCGAGTCCTCAACTCAAACATTTCCACCTGTAGTAGCTGCACCATATACATGCAACCTCCACTAATAGATATTTATACCTAGCCTTCTAATATTGCAGGTTGCTCTACCTGAAATGTATCACAATCTATGAATATTAGCAACAATATATCTTAACCATAAGTAAGTCACTACTGAACCCTTATAACTGCTACTCAACTAAGCTATATAAGTGCCTATATGTCCTTACGTAGATATACTATTTCTCAATAATAAATTAACATATCCCTGCTGTGTTTTATTCTATTTTACTTGAATTTATTGTAGTACCCTGAAGAGGCCTATGTTGGGCGAAAGCGCAAGGAGAATATATGTCTAAACAAGTATTGAATCATCCTCCCCTCAAACCCATACACCAGAATTACTGGACGGCACAACCACAGTTTAGCAGTAAAATATTGGGTGTGAAAGACTTCAATCGTCTTCTGCTCTGGTACTTGATTTTACTACCAAACTTACAATGCCCTCATCGTGACCAAATTCGTTTTGGTTTCTCAGCTTACCCAAAACCACTCACGCTGTGCGGTAGGACTTCACTAGTCGACTTGCTCCTTATATAGATATAAAACTTCAATATGACTCAGACGTCGTTCAAGTCCGCTGGAGAGCGCCTTCACTCAAAAAACAGCTTCGAGTGTGAATACCAATGAGGCGCAACGTATGCGGGGACGTTATTTATTAGCAGACCCGCGGACGCTATTGTTCGGACGATTGGAATAGGACATTCTTAAAACGATGGACGTGAGACGAGACTTGAATATGCTACTGAATAAGATGGATTATTGTGTTCATGCATTTCGCTCACGCGATGGCTGGCTGACCACCGAATCAGAAATTTATTATGGGAGTTACTTAGCTGGTATCCCTGCGCGTTGCGCAGTTTATTTGTTTAGTTTATTACGGGCAAGTCCAGGCTTTAATTCAATATGGTATCATAGCTGGGGGGGGTGCTTTTCCTGCTTGGTTGATAACCATAACCACATGAATCGTTTTAGATTGTTAGGTTATGTTATCACGCTTACTACTAGGAGCCCTCATTATGTATTATATATTCTTCATAGATCCATTAAGGTTGAACTCAAATCACCATTACAATATAGCCGAGCCGCTTACAAAAAGAAAATAGATAGTTGGTTGATAGGGATGGGACTTGCTGAATCGTAGAACATTATTCGGAGTATACAATGTATGTAGACCATGAAACCAGACTGTAAATAGATGTAATTAGGTACCAAAATGAAGTTTGTAATTATATGAATTAATGCTTGGCACTGCTCTTGTGGGGCAATAATGTTGTTTTAGTTTTATATTACATATGTCAATTTATTATAATGAGAGTGTAATGTACAACTTGAAATAAATAAAAATAAAAAATAAATAAAGTCCAGTTTACATTACTTTACAATAAGTCATTATAACTAACGGGAAATAAAATACAATAAAATGAAAATATCATATTAATTTATCAAAGGAAAGTAAAGTACAATTTAGAATTTTTACTTTTAGCATGGAACATGCTTTAGCCTTGAGCTAACTGGCGAAAAGTGTCACGTTTTTTGGGAGACACGGTTGGGAGACGGAGATCTGTGGCAAAAATTTTCTTATGATTTTCACGTACAACCAGCCGTTGCTGGGGAAATGAAAGTTCTCTAGTTTTCATCGGACAAAAATCGTTCTCCATTCGTTGGAAAGCTCTCGATTTATCACGCATTTCTTCCGCACTTGTTTTTCTATATATGTCGTAGTTTTATATTTATTCATGTTATAAATTGATATAGTAAGCAATTCCTCTTGTTTTGTTTTTGAAAAAAATCAATATCTGATGAGGCTATCCGTTTTGTAAGAGTGGGGAGGGGGGAGTAGAAGAAATCAAAGTCCAGGGCAGAAGATAGGGAAAAGGTTTGCACAGCGTGGAAGTCTATATAGTGGGTGGTTTCTTGCATAATTCGTGGTGAAAAACGGAACGTGGAAAAATAACGGCGAACGGAGGAGTATGATGTTAGTGCAACTAATTTGACGAAAGTGTAAAATAAAGCGCGGATTTTTTATCCCCACTTCTGAAAAGAAAGGATGAGTTCGTCGTGCAGCACTTTTTGAGCGCAATAAATTGACCACATTTAAATAAATTTACCGGAAATACATCACTAAAATTGAAAAAGAAAACTGCTGAAAATATTTTAATTAATACTTTCCAGCAGAATGTTACTCAAAATAAGTTCATCAACCATTAACTAGAACATCAAACAAATTTATCTACACAATTACGCTGAAAAATGTACTTGAATTTCAATAATACGTATGTACCAAAAATCTATTTAAAAAACCACAGAAAATGCTTAAAATTTATTATTTGTTTGAATTGCAGAACATTATTAGAAAGTGTTTTCTTGCCATAAAATTGATAGTAAACAATTTCATTGCCCTCTGAAAAAATGATCACAATTCAAAACAGTTCAACAAATAGTTTTATTATCATAATGATAGAGATAAAAACAGTAATAAACACTTAAGTAATTAAACTGACATTAATAGTAGTAGGTAGCTGCTCTTGCCCACCATTGCCGAAGGGGATTTACGAAAATTTACGATTATTGCCGAGAGCCTTGCTGTGGCCCTCGATGGGTCTGGGATTCCCAAATCACTGGTTCCGCTGAACACCTTACGTAGTAAACGGTAGTGTGGGGTCCAGGTCTATATGGTGCTTGTATCCGGAGAGAATGTACTATGTGCGGAAGCTATTGCATGGAAATGCTTTGCAAGTCTTGGAGGATACAGAACTGCCAGGGTTGAAATTCATGTAAAGGCGAATATACTGACAAGTCATTTACGTAACCTTCTGAGCTGGCCATGTCACAATTTTGCTTCATAAGAATCCTGTGACTGGTAGGTAGCCAGAACCGCTCGTCTGCCAGTATGTTATCTATCTTGCAGGAACTTTGCCCTTAATTTAATCTTCCTGGTACTAGTTGTAGTAATAATGAAAAAATCAGGAAAAGGGAGTAGCCGGTAGATTAAATAACGGAAAAAATACTCGTATAAGAGACTCGTTTGAAAAAGTCGGCCAACACTTACTTGCAAGTATACAAATACAGATTTGCATTCTGAAAATAAGTCAACAGTGAACACATGCTATTAATAGTACATATTTCAGTATAAACGAGTCTAATGCAGATGTCAACGCTGTGAAAACCAATGAAAGCACAGAGTGACGGAGTTAAGATATTTGCGGATGAAGTAAATGTTCATTTTTCCTAACAAAGTTGATGAAAATGAATGAATTTAATGAAAATTAAATTTTTGCAAATAGAATCAATCTTTTCTCAAATAACTTTCAATTTTTTACAAATCAACCCTTTCATTGCTGCACCACCGAGGCTGGTAAACCTCCGTTACTAAAACTTTGATAATATAGTATTTCACATAGAGGCGCTGGTTTTCACATGAAAATGTATTATTATCTAGTAAAAAAAAATAAGCTTTACGTCAGTTTTTTAAATTTTTATTTAATTTAATTTATTTATTTTTTTTAATTTTTTATTTGTATGGTGTCATATTGCATCGTCTACAAGTGGGTAAGAATTGAGTTATACAAACCCGCAACACTTTGATGTCATGACATTAATCAGCGAGTGAGAAGACACATTTTGACACACATTTTGTCGTCGCTGCCCAGACCACAATTCTCAACTAATTTTCGAGATTTTTATTTGTTCGATCCCAATTTTAGTCTAGTTGTGCAACAACTCGGACATTTTGAATTTCAAGATGGAAGAGGGGGAATAGAGGGAGTAAAGTCGGAAATCGTGGTTTGTCGAGATATTTTATCGACGCAGAATGTGTTGATTTGAGGCTGAATGAATACAAATAGATAGTTTTCAGTGTTTTCGAATGACTTTCATTGTTCAGTCGATCATCTTCAGATGTCCAGGGATTCGGGTGTTCTACCCCACTGTATCGTTAGAGAGTGCTGAGTTTTCGATGGGGTAAGTCTAGCTCTCAGCCTTGAGACATGTTGTATTAACATGACAAATGTTAATTGTACCACAAAAAAAAAAAAAAAATATAATAGATGATGCAGACAGGCATTGGTAAGACAGAAACGGAACCAAAAATTTATCAGCTAGCTTTGAAATGCATAAAGCAAGTGAAAATGTTGACCTTGGAGGACCAACATTTTTTCGACTTCTTGCACGAACATTCGGTAATGAGGAACCAAAACTGACGTTATGCAATACTTCTTAGCTTTTAAAGCTCTTTTTTCTATGATTCAATTTAGATTAATGATCCTAAGATAGTAATTATTTTTTCAAAACTAAATTAATGTGGAGGAGTAAGTCTAGCTCTCAACCTATAATTGTCCTGCAAAAATGTAGTTTAATTAGGTGTAAGTATTATTAATTTATTTCACCATGACACGTGTTAACTGTACAACAAATTAATAAATGATAATAAATAATAGATGACACAGACAGACGGACATGGAACCAAAAATTTATCAGCTAGCTTTGAAATGCATAAAGCAAGTGAAAATGTTGACCTTGGAGGACCAACATTTTTTCGACTTCTTGCACGAACATTCGGTAGTGAGGAACCAAAACTAACGTTATGCAATACTTCTTAGGGTACTTTTCTGGTATACCCCCCCCCCCCCCGCAGTCAATTTATCTTCAACACGACCGCCCGATGTTTCTAGGCATTACTTCTTACTTAGATTATGTTATGTAACGTATTCTTGAGATGCGAGCTTGCGAGCATCCAAACCACCAACCTAAACACAAAATTCTGATCTATTTGTGCGAATTCATGTGCATTCTACTTGTGCGAATTCATGTGGAGGCAATCAAACAATCACCCACATCGGCAACTTCTGAAAACACGGTAATTCTTTTTTTCCTTCTTTTTTATTTAAATAATATAATTTCTTCCCACAGCTTGAAATTGTCACCAATTCTACGTAAATATGTAATCTAATAAGAAGGAATACCTAGAAACATCGGGCGGGCGTGTTGAAGACAAATTGACTGGGGGGGGGGGATGTATAACGGAAAAGTAGGTACCCTTCGTAGCTTCTAAAGCTCTTTTTTCTATGACTCAATTTAGACTAATGATCCTAAGATGGTAATTATTTTTTCAAAACTAAATTAATGTTCCGACAAAGCCCGCAACAACGTCCCCTTCGTCCATTACCTGTTGGTTTCACGGCGAAGGGCGCCGGGGTCCGCAATGCGTTAATTACAACGCGCCCCGGCTAGGAGGCCCCCCGAGTATGTAGAGCTACCAGGTGAGCCCGTGTGCGTTGGCTGGGTCTGTACGTACACATACAGTTCGTACTCGTGTGCGTGTATGTTAGAGTCAAGGACGCCCTGCCGCTAGCGGGAGTGGGTTATCACGCTGAGGAAAGTCGCCCGGGACCAGTGCTCGACCGTCCGCCGCGTCCGCCGCGCCTGATAACCGCTCGTTCCGATCGCCCGTGCGAACTGCCCGAATTTTCCGCGAGCGCGCGAAAAAAAAGCCGTTTCGTCGCGACAACAACCAAACTCTGTTTCCCCCTCCCCCAAAATACCTCCAAAACACAAATTATTCTAATTTCAATCAATACTACGCTTTGATTGACCAATAATAACTTGAAACGTTCGCTACTTAGTTTTTGAATTTATTCTTACAACGCCATAGTCGAGGTAATTGCGTCGAAGAACTCTTATCTGGCTAGCGACGTCTTTTGTGTAATTGTTCCTTACGGTGGTGGGTAGTTCTCTTAACCGTGAATTTGAACGAAAGTGTGAAGTGATTCAATCAAGTGAAGTGACATAGTTATCATCAATGTCTCACCTTGAAGATTTGCTTTATGGCATTGGTAATAATAAGTCCTATTCATGTTTTATAAACGAATTTTAGCGTTAATCAAATTTTACTTGAAATAATTAAAAACCCTATACCAAGAAGGGTTACAAGTATAGTTTTCATGGTAAGTGTAACATGTGTGCGAAGAATTGGTTGTTTGATAAAGATGAAGGGATGGGACCATGGTCTAATTTTGCACGAGAGGAAGAAGGTTGATGCCCGTCAAAGAACCTGCGTCTTCATAATTAATTGATAAAATAATCTCTTGAAATAGTGTAATTTAGTAAATTTAAATTAGTAAATTTAAATTCCACAATAAGCAAAACCCTTGAAATCATTCTTCAAATATATGTAACCTCCGATTTTGAAGTTTGGATTTCATTAAATTCATGTTAATAGCGCATGCGTCCAGTGTGGGTAGTGTACCTGAGGTAACGATATTGGTGGGGAACCTGCAATCAGCTAACTCCCTGAAATTCTTTAGGATGATATCGGAATGGGTTGAATAGATTGGGTGAAAGAACGTTAGGTTCAAGCATTCACATCAATGGCCAATCTGATACAATTTTGTGTTTAAAATCATTAGCTTGTAACTTAGTGACGGTATATCATCTACCCTCAAACTATCGGTGAACTTCGGTCATCAGATGGCAAGAAATAGGTGTTTCACGAAAATCAAGTTAGCAAATACGCACACGGTATTATTAGTAGATAAAACTTACAGGGAGCTAGTCGGAGCAATCTCTGAAATTTAATCACCACTCATGTGTAGGTTGGAAATTTTGTCAGGGAACCATTGAATTACGACAATCTGACAAACGGATACAAAACTGATTGATAAGCTGCAAGAATGTTGAAAAGGAAATAAATGAATAAAAATAGCTCTGTTGATTTCCCCTTTCGTAACATAAAAAGGTAACATTGATCAATTTAATTTCCAATCTGATCAAGGTGGTTTCGCAAGTTGTTCTATAATACGTATTCTACGTGTCTTGGAAAAGACTCCGATTCAACTTTCTGCATCTTACGGCGACTGGGAAAGAAATTAGCCATAACCTAAATCAGCTGATCAGAATCGTTCCGCACGTAATTATAGTCTACGTATCCTAGAGAGGCTCAGTTTCAAATATCTCACTCTCGTATGACGAATTGGAGAAAAATTACCTTCCATTCCAGACCTAATTCATCTGATCAGGGTGACTTCACACGTTATAATTCTATTCCAAGTGCCATCGAGGGATCCCGTTTTAATTATCAGCATCGGACGATTAAGAAAGAAATTGGCTTCACAGCTCATTCAGCAGGTTTGGGTGGTTTCTCAAGTTGCAATTTGCTTTTCTATCTGCCCCTGAGAGGCACCATTAGAAATTTCAGCATTATTGGTCGATTATGAAATAATTACCCTATTTCTCAATCATTAGAAAACGTTGCATTTTTTATCATTCACTAATGATTGACACCACGTTTCTCCAAATTTTTCGAGCAACAAGACATGCTTTTAACGATGACAATTTTATTCAAAAAGCTTCTCGAACTTCTCTATTTGGAAGATTGTTGAGAAGTTTCTTTAGAGATTATTATTACTGCAAGCTTCTCGTTTTTTTTTCCGTCAGATTTTGGAAAATTGGAAAACTAATTCACGAACATAAAATCCCGTAAAATCATATCTTCTTCATTTTATTGGATAAAAGTTGTACCTGCGGTGCATGCATGATAGCGGATATATGGTGACACGCATCACCTACCATACTACGAATCGCAATTTAGACTAAATTTCTGTTGATAAGCCAGGTTGATTCAGTTGGATCTAGACATCTAACCTCTCAACGCAAATTATTAACAAAATAATCAAATGTGACAATTCACTTAAAATTTCATGTGTTTCTTTCTTCTCATATATTGATTTTATGGGGAAGGCCTTCAATTGATTTCGTTGTAGTCAATCCATTGGTAGCAGCGTTGCATGCTCACCGGTCACGTGAAACCCTACAAGATTGTATACATAATCAGTAACAGACGTCAGTGACATTTTCAGGAATCATGCAAATCGCTTTTGTAATGGCCCTTTGGAAATCACCTTGCAATGAGGTTTTCAGATAAGTAGCAAACAATCACATCTCAGCACAAACTTGGATTGAGCGCTAAATAACTGTTTGAGTTCGAAAATGTAAACTAGGCAGACTCATAATAAAACTGATGATACAGATTAAAGTGTCGGGCAAGTTCTTGACCGTGACAATAATACCTCGTTGGGGATTTTGAGAATCGGTACGAATAATTCCTTGTTGGAGATCGTGAGAATCGGTCATTACACCTGAACTTTTTATTTTTTATTTTTGAAATGAAATAAAGTTTATTCCATCAATAAAGTAAATATAAACAAGTATGTGATAGAAGAAAATTTTAAATAGACAACTTACATCACCAAAGTGCAGGAACAATCCCACTCGATTGAATTGAGTTAGTGTTATAGAAGAAAATTTTAAATGGACAACTTACATCACCAAAGTGCAGGAACAATCCCACTCGATTGAATTGAGTTAGTGTTGATTGGGAGGTTGTCTCCAAGGAAACTCATCGAGATACCCGACTAGTTATACATCGATTGTTAACGATTTGTATTGTTTATATTTATACGATAACATTTAAAGTTATAAATACTTATGAAAAGTCTCTGAATGTCTATAGGACCGACATCTATCAACCAAGTGGATATTACTCGTAGTTTCTTGTAAGCTGATCTGGTGAGGTTTTCCAGAAGTTGCATTACAGGCGGTGCGTGACGTAATAGAAATGGTAAAAACGAGTCGAAATGGAGGGAATGACTGCCTGGGTGGACGGGCGAATCAAGTAGTCATGCTGCTGTTGCGAGATACAGAAGTATTCGGGATGCTTATGGTAAAAAGCCAACTCAGATTTACGGGTAACTGGTCAACAGAAAATACGGATGCTTCCTGAAAGAGGTCTGCTGTCGAGAAACGAGAGCGCTTGCGCAGAATGACCTTTAGAATTGACCTTTGGGTAACTCGAAGCGGTTTAAGGACAGAATCTGCTGCAGATCACCATGCTAGGATTCCAAAATAGAGTACACTTTGCAAAGTGGTTTGATAGATCAGCCATAATTGCTTGAATGGAGAGAATATAACAAGTGAATGAACCTTCGCGATCTCTTGACCAGTTCTAACACTTGAGCTTTGCTCCGTAGGTCTTCTTGGTATGAAGAGTAACGCCAAGGTACCTCGTCCTCTCAGGTCTCAGAAGCCTCAGGTAATTGCATCAAAGTAGGATTGAATCGTCAATGTTTTCCCAATTTCAGCCTTGTCTCTAGCGCGAGAGAACCACATATATTTGGTTTTAGAGACATTCAGGCTTAGCGAGTGGTCAGAGAGCCATTGATAAAGAGCATTTATGCTGGCGTTTATGCTGCGGCCCTTTTGAAAGCCTTAGTCCCAAGTCAGCCTGGCATAAAACAGCTGTAAGCTAATGAGCTTACACAGCAAATAAGGAGAGGGAGCCTTCAGTTTCTATAACACTGCAACCGCAGCTGGTAGTCAATGCAGGAACGGTGTTGTAGATGTATGGTTTTATTTACATGGATATGTTTGGCTGTGGGGGTCATTCCAAATTTTCGTCTGACAGAATTATATTTTATGATTCAGAAGAGAGGAAAATATAAGGGAAAGTCCACACTTAGCATACGCGAAAGGGGAGTTTCACTGAACAAATTTCGGTGATAATTTGTCGCTAGGTGAACCGTGGTTAATAGTAATTTTTTATTAATCTCTGGAAAATGTGTTTACAAAATTCTTTCCTTTCTACGAACCACTGGTTCGCGGAGCATGTTGTACAAAACACCACGCGAATCGGTCAGCTGGAGCTCAGGGTGGAGCCCGTCATTTCATTCGTCCCTTGATGTCCTAGAGAGGCTCCCTATCAAATTTCGTTGTAATCAGACAGACGCTGACAGGCTCAGCTGATCAGGATGGAGTCTGTAAGGTCATTCGTGTCTTCAACGTACTACAGTGAATAGTAGAGATGTGAGCACGATTTTGTCATCATTACGATTGATAATGCGATTCGTGGTCAGCTGATCCTCACCAAAGTTACCGACGCACGAAACTCCAACATGGTATTACAACTAGATAAAGAAATCTGAAAATGAATGAATATTGTGAACGTGTTTTACACCCTCCTAAACACAAAGAAAATGCATCCCCAACCCCAAGTACCGCCATGCCGACGGCTGTAAATACCCTTTTTCTACGAAAAGTTTGGTAAAAGTCGTGAGTAACGAAAAATATTTTAAAAGTGGAATTTTATTAGCCCTAAATACACTGGTTTTGAACGTTCTAGGGGATACTTTTTGTTCCAAAATAATAGCAGATTCGATCCTAGAAGCACAGATTTCAGTCGGACAGACCGATACACGGACTTGATACAATTTGTTAGAAATCTATGCGTTTCAAAATGCTATTTCCAGCTCGAATTCTCGCCATCTTATCTTTGGCAGTGAGGATGCAAAGTGATATGGAATACCCCAATGAATCATGGATAGCCATCATGCACGTATAATTTTTTACGCACCGAAAAACACGCCTTACATTATGTAGCGACAGATGTAGCGAACAAAATCATTAGTAATTTCTTAGTGGTTATGCGGATTTTTTCTTTTTTCGGTCAAATCTTCCAATTTTACAAACTTTGATGAAGAATACAGTGAAATTATCTCCATACCAATCGGCTTACGTCTTCTGCATACTTCATCGATTCGAGGGATTGGTGAAAAGAAACCGTAACTTGTATCACACTGAGGTACGGTAAACACATCATTGCTTCGCTTTGTAGGAACTTGGATGTCCAGTTTTTGGTTATTGACAGAATCCGTTGACAGAATTTGACGACAGCTTCATACAAGACTTTATATTATAGTAAAGTCATCGGCAATTCTCATTGTTTTCTCGATTACCTCCAGCCCAAACATCCTCATTGTGTGGCCGTGAGGGATGACGTAACCGTTCACTACTAAGTTTTTATGCAAATTGACTTTGAAAGATGCCGTTTCCGTTTGAAGGAACTTTCGCCGGACTTTTCCATTGGTTTTTAAATATGTTCATGGCAATAAAGTCACCAAATTAAACTTGTAAACTCAAATATTGTCCTCATAAGGACACATAAATAATCACGTTTGATAATAAGAATGAAATTCCGTCTTTGTAACGCTATGCACGACGATTCCGTCTACGTGTGAGGGGATCTTCATGGTTTAGTCCAAAAGGGTGCATAAGCAATTTTTAAATTTTCTACCATGGGCGGGTGGACGGGAGGGGGTGGTGTCTGTTTGATGAGGTTAGGCAATGACCCGCAAGACCAAGCGGTCTTGAAGGAGAGGTCACTTTCTGCCCCGTGGTCCACCGCATCTATATGTACCTACCTATACATCCCACCCCGATCAAGCGAAGCGAGCGAGAAAGCCCCGCTTAAGAAATATCTATGCTGACTGCTCCTTCTCTCGCAACTACCCCAATTAGCATGTACATAACAAATACAGCGGAGAATATATACACATGGAAAAATTCATATCTTTAAGTTAATATACTACGACACTCAGCCCTAATAATCTTGAATTTTGAAATGTTTGATACTCCAGCAGCATGTCCCCAAACTATGATGCCATTTGATAAAATGCTATGGAAAAAGTCATAATAGGCGATCATTAAAACTTTTCTGCTCAACTTATACGATAATTGTAGTAACCAAAAGACTATGAAACTCAACCTTTTAGATATCATTTCACAATGAGCATTTCAGTTCACCAAATAATTTATCTGTAAGCCGAAGAATTTTATTGGCGCAGAATTCATAATAGCATCTGGAAAAGGCCTGAGACAAAAAAACCATCATTTCCGTCTTGCACTGGTTGATTAAAAGTTCATTGGATAAAAACTCAACCGAGTAACGATACTCATGGACACAGGGTGCTCATCCATCAAACTAGCTGCTGAATTATGACAACTGAGAAGCGGAGTGTCGTCAGCAAATAGTAATCATAAAACTACGATATAAATATGTATCTTAATCATCTTCAGTAAAATGAGAGCTTCCCGACAAATGGTGAACGATTTCTGTGTGATGAACGCTGCAGAAGTTCCATTTCCCTACCAACGGCTTGGTTGTACGTGAAACTCATAAGAAAATTTGTGTGAGAGTTTTTGTCGTTACATAAAAATGTGACACTTTCGGCCAGTTAGGTGATGGCTAAAGCATGCTCCATGCTAAAATAAATTGAAGGATAGATCGAAATTATCTCTACAAGATAACCAAACATTGAGTCAAACTGATTGAATGCATCCTCCTCACTTTCCATAAACAAAACAGTTTCACCTGGGTGAAGTGATTTGAAACTGTTTTCATTTACAATATCTTTTGCCTTATCATAAGGCTTGCATACAGGTTTCATTTTGTAATGATGTTCCATGTCGGTATCCTCATGTAATGTTTTCATTAGATTACGACCATTTATGTCAGAGAGAAGAAGGAACTGACTTTTGGTATCCCGCTTTGAACTAATGACTTCGTGTTACCACCCAAGTAGTTTTTCTTTTATCATTTTGTTTAATTATTTTCAATAAAAAACCTTTGTAATCGACCAAGAAAAAACAAATTCTTAACCCCCTCAGAAAAATTTTTGGTTTACGTTCCAAGATGCGTAGAATCCGAAAATCAAATTTGAAAAATCCGTCCGTCCGCCGTCCGCGGCTTTTTTCCGAAATTAAAAGACCAAATTTCATGAAACTTGCGTTAAAAATCGCATTTGGGGTCCAGATGGTCCTAGACGCATGGCATTTATTTGTGTCAACCCTAAAGGGTAGGATTAAAGGGCAAAACGTTAAAAAATCAAGATCTCAAAAACTTTCCAGATAACGGTAATGATTTTTTGCATGTCAATGATAACTATGATCCCAAAGAATCGACTAAAATCATCCGCAACGCTGAACATTGAACGGTTCGGTTTCCCTACGGGCTCGAATATCGAAAAACACCTTCGAATTTGTAAGCTCGATTTTTAATGCTCTGCTAGCGAATCTATCGATCAAGCTCTGAATTCCAAGAAAGATCGCTAGATAGTGATACTGGGATACATGAAAATTGCCTTGTAAATATCAGCTGATATAATGCCAATATTAGAATTATCAGGTGATATAGTTCCTATGGAATTCATTCGGAAACGTGTTTATTAACAATTTATTGTCCATACGGTTGTACCTACTAGTGAAGTATTGGCATCTAAATACTAAATTTCATTTATTAAATTCCATCTCTTACCTATCGGTAGCGGAAGCATTGTTTTCACTTTCGAGAGATTGAAAAGTTGTAGTCTCCACTAAAATCAAACGGTTGTTGTTTTTTTACAGTGGTAAAATTTCCACTCGCATTTTACGTTTTCGACTATTCTGATCAATCTGATCTACATTGAAGGGCTTTCTAAATAATAAACAATTGTGTAATAATTTGCAGCGTTTTTCTTCATCTTCTTAGCTTTAACAGCACCGGTTTTTCTAACTGAATTTCTAACTTTTGTCACCTGTAGAAGAATTCTAAAGCGTAGGTAGGGGATTTATTTTATATAATTAATTTTGCTTCCGGGTCTACCTAAAGGTAGCGGAAGCATTGTTTTCACTTTCGGGAGAAAAGTAATTTTTGGTCTCCAAAATCAAAATTCCCACTCGCATTTTACGTTTTAGACCATTCTGAACAATTTTGGTTCCGTGTCTGTCTGTCAGTGTATCTGAGTGTGTATGTCCGCGCGTTTAAGAATTATAAGAATAATATAAGACGAGCGTTTAAGAATGCATCTTTGTGACATCTGTTACTAATCAGGCCAACTGCGAGAAATGATAGAGTTTACATAATACCGTTTCTTTATTTCTGTCCTGGGCAGTAACTTTGGAGTTTAATTTAAAAAAAAACCAATTTAAGGACAGAAGGACTTTTTATAAAGCTTGTTTACATTATACGGTCATGCAATTATATAGCAAAGGCATGCATAACCAGCACATTATTTTAACTTCAGACAATGTATGTATCAAAAAGTTCGAGTTTTACAGAATCATTTCAGCGTCTTTTGTAAAAAGTTACAGCTTCTTATAGGTTCCACTTTTCACTGGTCGTAAGTACCTGTGTGGTTTCAAAAACTTTGGAACATGCTCTCTATTCATAGAAAGTTTAATCTGTAGTTGCCAGACTGTCGGAAGTAAGAGTTGATGATGCAGCTATCATTACTGGCACCGCAGATATTGCGAGATATCTTGCTATTACGTGACGCGATGACGCGTGTAGGGAGGCTACTTTGCTTACGCGCGTAAGTTCTTATCGGATTTCGAAAGGATTTTCGAGCCAAATTAAATCGCGGAGGCTTAAAATCGGAACAGGGAATTCTTGACTCATTTTTATGTGAGCTGAGTAGATTTTGATTAGGTTTAACATCTTGGAGTTATTCATGTCACATAGTTTCATAATAAAACGTACTTGTAGCTTTTTCCTACTTTTAAATTTGATTTTATTTTTTACTATTAAATTTGTTTATTATTCAAATTAAACTTTTCTGCCTTCCTTTTGCAAGCTGAGAAACATTTTAGTGCTTGAATTATTCACTTATTCTCACCCACCACAATATTTAGATTATTATATTCAACCATATTTTTGTATTTCAACGGCAAATACCTTATTTTTCTTCTTATACTGGCTTTATTTTTCTCAAAATAGCTGATTTTTATTTTACTGCAATTTCATGTTTTTTAACACGATTAAAAGGCCCACGAGGATTAGGTATGTGTATGAATTTTTGTTTGCCGATAAATCACCTAAACAATCTAAAGAGTTACATGAAACCAGATGAGTGGATAGTTCTCCCATTTGTTATAGATGATTCGTTTTAGCCATTATCAATATTCATATATGTAGGTAGCCATCATGTTGTGCCTTTTTAAAAAGCGCTTCCCCGATCTATCAGTTATAAATAGTTCTTTGCTTTCAATCAGGTACCCCCTTAAGGATCTTCTGGAAGGACTCGTGGTATTTACATTTTTTTGTCGTTAATACCATACTATAAAAAGCCACTAATGCTATATTAAAGCCTCCAAACGGTTTCTCGAATTCTATATAGTGTAATTAGTTGTAGACGTGAATTAAGAATTTCTGTAGTTTTGTTTAAGGATGTCACAGAGAGGCTCCCAAATTTCAAGATCCTCGTGTGAAAAAGAAATAATTAAGCTTACTCAGCTGATCAGGTTGAAGTCGATCGTTTCATTCGAGTCTTGTATCCCAGAGAGGCACCCTGTAAAATTTCAACTTTCTAGGGAGAATAGGACAGAATTAAACTCAATCAGTCGATCAGCTTAATCAGCGGCCAACGATTTCATTCGTCCCTTGATGTCACATAGAAGCTGCTTATACCAAATTTCAATTTCTGAGGGGATACAGAAGAGATTTCAGCTGAATCAGCTGTTCAGGATGAGACCCGTTATGTCATTCGACTCTTGATGGCTCGGTGAAGCTCCCTATCAAATTTCAACTTCCTAGGGGGAGCAGGAGAAAATTCAGCAATAAATTGGTTGTATCCGCCACTTTTTGGAGGATTGCCCAGTCCCCATGGACCTCAAATTCCAGCATTCACCCCCTCAGTGGGTGGATATTCTGTCAGGACCAGACAAGGTCCAGTCCCTGTTGGTGTACCTGAAAGCCACTGAGCTTTACAACGAACTGTTACATTCTGATCTGTGATACATTTATTTATTTATGTACATTTAGTCAAACCTTTATTTACCCTAGTTGTATAGTATTTATTATTATATATTTATCGATAATATTTTGTATTTGTAAGGATCATCTAGTCGTAGTTTAGTTTTTATTACAGGGTATTTTTATCCGCTATAGGGGTTACAAAACGGTCATCGCTGTATCCCTTTGGGCAGAGTGCAGCGATGCCTCGTTTTGCGGGTTATTATTATTATTATTATTTTAAAAAATAGTTGTATTAGAAAAGCATTAGAAATATGCGTGTAATGCCTAACATCACCTTATTTCGCCACCCGATTTCGTTACCCGAAATAGTTCAGTTTTTTCTGGATTGGAGCTTTTAAATCTCCAAAAAGCCTTTTGTTAAAGTACAAATACAAACTTCTTATATGGTATTTCAATGAGGTAAGTTTTATTCGAATTTCGTGTACTAGAGGATATTGTTTTTCCTTCCTAGCGATACTCAAACAATCAACATCATTACTTTCCACTGACGAAGCTCTTCCGTGTGGCAGTTTCCCGCTTCAACAAAATGAAGAATAAAAAACCCACCGTACACGAAGTACACTCAGTTGGACCTGCTTATACACTGCGGCTAACATTGAAAAACATGGAACATGTTTCAGCCTTGCACCAGTGAACATACTGTCAACTTGTTTGAAGAAGAAAGAAGAAGTTTGAAGAAATGAAGAAAAAGAATTATTCATTATTACTTATGTACAATTATTTGCAATCCTTAGAAGCAGAAGAGTGCAAAACTAAAATTAGTTTGATGTATAATTTCGTGACATGTTGTACTTTCGTTGGAGAGTCAGGGCTACGGAATGTCCAGAGTTTGGAGGAACTCAAGTTTTGGAGGATACCTACAATTTAAATATATATATATTTAATTGCCTATAGATCAACTGACGCACCATTATTTCTTGAGAGTAGTTGCTGCAGATACCCAAGGGGTGAGTAGTGATTAAACTTGAGTGATTTCTTATACTCGCAAAATTTCGAGTCATGTCTCGCGAAGAAGTGAATAAAGTTGGATCTCACGAGCAATTGCTTTTTTCCTCCAGCAATTGCTCGTGCAATGAGCGATTGCTTGACGGTGTAACCAATTGCTTCAAATTTCGGGTGAATAGCTAAAGATCCAGAAGAGATATCTTGTCATTCCACGAGCTTGCAGCTCACCGGACTTGTTCGATAATACTAAACTACACCTTTATAACAAGCTTAAATCACCGAACGCTGAAATTTTATTTTCCTAGTAAGCTAGTGAAGTCAGAACTTTATACGTCATATCAAGTTTTAGATGAGATTTGGGGCCCATTTCATAAAACAGAAAGTTACAAGTGTACAAGTTAAAAAGTACAGGTACTTGTAATGCACGGTAACTAGAACAAGTGTTTCACCAAAACAAAGAGTACAAGTTTAGAAAAGTTTCACTTGTAGAAGCTGAGTTTACAAGTGTAGCAAAAAAGAAAAATGGTGTGTGAGAACTGACGAAATGAACAACGTCAAGCGGGATGCCGAAATTGAAGTTTTGTCAGCGAATCATAATGTGAAAACGGTTCTAAGTACACGATATTATGTTTATCGTAGATGACAAGGTGTAATGATTGGAAGATAGACAAATTATAAACTGAAAAGTGGAAAAAGTGTGCATTTGATTTCAACTTATTCTGATGGCTAGCATGATCGGATTTTTCCTCTTCATTCATCGGAAATGATTCATCAATTCATCAAGTCTTAATGCTGCTAGGTTAGGAATGTCCTGTATAACTTCGAAATTATCTTCACTTTGTTCTTCAATGATAGGGAGATCTTCAATACCCGATCAGTATTATATCAGTAATTGCACAGGGTCACGGAGCATTTGAATCATTCTTGGGTCTTGGAATACATCCTAAATCTTTCGTTAAACTATAAAATACCAACGAAAAAAGCATTCATGACCGAAAAAAATCGTTGGCGTCTTCTACGCTGAATGCTTCTTTCCTGTCTTTATTCTCCAGCAGAAGATGGTTCAAACATATTAAACGCCGAAAAATGGGTTTTCAACTTATTCTGATGGCTGGCATAATCGGATTTTTTTGCTTCATTCAGCGGAAATGATTAATCAGTTCATCTGTAATTCCCAGCAGTAATGCTGCTAGGTTAGGAATGTCATCTGCAATTTTGAGATCATCTTCACGCTTCACTTTGTTCTTCAATGATGGGGAGATCCTCAATACCCGATCAGGAAAACTTGCACAAGGTCACGCACCATTTGAATCTTTCAAGGGTCTCGGAAGACATCCTAAATCTCTCGTTAAACTCAAAAATACCCACGAAATGGCCAAAATTTGCTCTTGGCCAAAAAATATTTGGCGTCTTCTACGCTGAATGCTTCTTTCTTTTTTGTATTCTTTAGCTGAAGATGATTCCCACATATTAAACACCAAAAAATTGTCAACTCACAATGCTCGAAAATAACAAGTTTACAGGTGAACGGACATAGGTTAAAAATCGGCCATTTTTTACAACTGTAAAACAGTGACTTGTTCAAAATTATGGGGAAACACTTGTAACTTGTCCGAATTCGCCAGTGCACTTGTTAATTTTCACAGTGAATTACAAGCCTACACTTGCACCTTTATGAAACGCTTGCACACTCCTTTTTTACAACTTATACATAAAATCGGCTTGTAACTTGCAACTTTTTGCTTTATGAAATAGGCCCCTGGTATCAGTTGAGGTTAGAATTATGCTATGTAACCCTTATCAAAACACGAAGTTATCGAATAGGGGCTGAGGTTAAAACCGAATTCGCTTATCAGCTGAATCCAATATCCCCCCAAGATGCCACTCCACTGTTTAGTGGTTTCAGAATTCACCGAGGTGAGAGATTGGAATTCCTTTCCAACGAACGTGGTTCAACGACAAAAAACTTCACCAGAGCTCGATATAATGTTTCGCAACTGAATTCAAACCGCAGATCGCTAGCCGCATATAATAATTTATTGTTCTGCTGTGGACCAGAACACTACAGATATAACCAGCAAACAATGGTTTCGAACGGTTTGAAGCTGTGAAGCGTAACCTATTGGTGAACATCAAAGATTATTGAAGGCTACGTCAGCCCGTTAATCCATACAATCGTGTTACTCACGAGCTACCTGTACGTAAACCAGTATAGTTGTTATAGTTCGTTCAACTTGGATAAAAATATAATATCTGCGTATGTCTATCAGATGAGTAATTTCAACACTATCTTTCGTATGAAATCGGTAAAAGATAGGTAAAGAATGAGATAATTCTAATTGATTTTATCCTTCTTTTTTTTCAAAGTAAAGTAAAGGAGAAAGCAATCCTTATAGCAGAGGTATTTAACGGTGGATAGTTCTTCCATCCCTATCTTTGTTTGACTTGGAACTTTTGAAAAGTCATTCTAATAGAAAGGGAAACTGACATTTTTTAAACCATCAATGCGGCGAAAAAAACAATTTTTTGCTTTTTCACTAAGTAGATACCAAACGTGGTGAAGCTTTGTGATAGTATAAGATGTTGCAAAAAAAATGTGCCGTTCGAAATAAAAATTTCCAAGTTCTTTTTGCGTTTCAGAGCTCGCAGATAAATTTTGGTTCCGTGTCTATTGGCCTGTTCCAATCCCTAGTCATACCCAAAACTGTAGTTCGACTTTGATGAAATTGTCAGAGATCAGCGGGTTAGCTCCTACACGGTTGCCTATAAACTTACTTGTGTCGGTAGTAGCGTATGCGCATGCGTAAACATGAATTACCTACAACAACTATATCTTAATTCGATATTATTTTTTATTTTATTTTATTTTTTCCGTTCAAACTCGGGGGAATTTCGTTATTAGTTTCAAAATGATGTCCTGTGACTTTTAAAGCGATCGAGTGTGTAGTAACTATCGCATGTGCGCAAAAATAAAATTAGTTGATACAGGCGTGACTAATGAACTCATTTTTAAGAAATTTTTAGGCATTTTGCGGCTTTACTCCTAAACAATCCCTATCAATTCAATCGCTGTCACATGAGTAGTAAGTAACATGTGCGCATACGCAAACGTCAATTTCCAAACACACCGTTTTTTACGATCTATTATTATCGATCCGATTTCTTTCAAATTTGGGGAGTTTTGAGGAAGCGTTTCAAGAAGATATCTTATGAATTTTGTTCGGATTAGTTTTGGTAGGTGACCCTTGCGCATGCGGAAGCCATAAATTGGTAGTTACAAACGAAATAGTTTCAGTGATTCGGGTGACAGACGAATTATTTTGATTCCTAATATTTGTTCTTCAACTAATTCTATACGTCCATGTTACATGAAGTGAGGATGATACCCATTCTGGCCAACGTGTTTCTGATCATAAGTGCTTCCTTTATATTACTTGTCCTGCGTGTAAAACGGATTTAAACTAAGGGTAATTTAATTAAATAATAATTCAACAGTAACTGTTTCACACCTAGATGAGATGTAAAACTTGGTGTACAATTATTTACGTGCTATACAGCCGCTAAGAAAAATTTCAAAAAAAGATTTCATTGTTTTGAGTGGAAAATATAATCCTAGCTGCAGGAAATTTTGAGAATGATGCTAAAGTAGCCGATTGGATGAGTTGGTGTGTGGCTTTTAGCAAACTTCCATAGAAAACAAAGCTACAGCTTCAAAAATCGTAAAATCAAAAATTCAACAAAAGAATTCTTCATGGAAATCCGTTTAGAGGCATTCTGAAACGAATCCTGGATTTTAATACTATTTCATACGTATATATATATATATAAAACGAAACGATAACCCTCCTTAGGATTGAAATAAAAATTCCATTCCTGCACCAAAAAATCAAGTGTTCCAAATGACAGGATGAGTTTGTTGGCCAGCACACATTAAAATAGTCAACTTTCACATAATGTGCTAAAAAAAAAAAAAAAAAAAAAAAAAAAAAAAAAATCACTAAAAATGGTAATAAACGGCTAAAAATTGGTAAACTTACGTTTTTCAAAATAATTTTAGTATTTTTGCCGAAAATCGGTAAAAACGACTGAAAAACTGCTAATAATTATTTTCTTCTTCTTTTTTTTTTTTTGCAAAATATCATTTTGATTTTTTTTTGCCATAAAACAGGTAGTTAACAGCAGTTTCTTTGCTCTCAACGAGCTACGATTTCGTAACAATGTAACATAATATAATTCGATAATTCACGGAAATTCGCTCATACGGTCATGCTGCATGACTGGAACTTTTTACCATCCTAGGAAAGCAAAATGCTGACCAGAACCGAATCATTAATAAAACTATACTTGAATTGAACACGGAATCGGACCTATCTCGCGAAATATGGAGTTCAAATGTCCGTGCTCTCAGTTTGACTTGGCAAGTTCAAATTAATTTCTTTCCACCGCCACTCGGTAAACAACTAAAGGTGCCCGTTCGAATGATTTCCCTTGAAAATCCCAGCTATGAGAGCAGAGCGGGTTTCTTGTCGGGCTATACAATCTTTATGGGCCTGCATTCCCTAATGGTTGCAAATCAGTGCGACCGTCGCATTCCCATTCAATAAACCATTGCTGTTGTAGTGCCAGATCGTCAACCTGGGGCCAGATACCCAGATATAGTTCCAACTATAGTTATAAATCACGAAAAACCAGTTTTTTTCCTTTCTTCAATTCCGTTCGTCGAGCTCGTTCGACTCGGATCGAGGACAGACGTGTGAGCGGAATCGTTGATTATTTTGTTCTTGTTCTAGGCGTGTTGACAAATTTGGGAGGAGGTGTCATTAAGTTGGCTCTGCAGTGAGTGAATCGTGGGGAATAAAATTGATCTGATAATTCGAGAAAGAATCAACTAAAGAGGCTATTCGGACTTCATGTGTAACCAAACTACATCCACGGATAAGTGACCTTGCGATATTGCTTGAGTTGTCAACAGATGCAATCTTGTCATCCAATTGATGGAAAGGATATGTTTCGGCCGACTTTATTCTTTCTTCGATGATGTTCCTTATCATTTAATCGCGGCGAGCGTTAATCGCGTCAATAGAATCGTCAACTTTCACCCCGACCGATGTTTTTGATCCAACAACCCCTGGGGCCCAATCAATTATAGTTCCTGGGGGGAGTGTGAGTCCAGGAGTTCAGTTCTGTCCTGCTGGCCAGCCGTACAAACGCGATCGATCTTTTTATGGAATTTTCTCTGCCAATTCGGTGTTTGATGTTTTCAACATCCGTACCAACTTTTGCCTTCCAAGTCCGTGCATATCTCGGTTAACAATCATTCATTCTTACTTTGGATTATTGGATTTCGGCATAACGATTCGCCATTCTTGCTGTGTGCACACACCCTGAAACGATTCCTAGCCGCCATATTGAAGCCCAGCCCATCAAGTGGCTTTCTGAAAGGCTATCTGGACCCCAGGAATCTCCTGGAGGATCTTCAGCCCTTCGATTCTCTTCATCAGTAAGGCATCAAGTTGGGACTGTAAGGTCAGACGGCAGTTGTTTGATATTTATTTTACCAGCATAATTTCTTTGCATAGGATCACGCAGATTGTACGTCGTAGGCATCCAGCCAATTTTCATTTAAGGTGGAGCTCCACATTTCTTCCTTTCTCTATGTTTCTCTATGTTAGCGGCATTTTCTTCTTCGACCGAGCTATTTCTTAATAAATAATTATTTCTCAAAAGTTCAATGGTGTTCGTTTTTTCACGCTCCCAACCTGTTGACGAGACAGGATATGAGATTTTACTACTCTCTTCTAATTGCTTCCGAGTCTACCTATATAGTCTTAGGTCCTTTTTTAATTCGATTTTTGGATTCTGCGAATCATGAAACGTGAACCAATAGATTTTGAGAGGTATTGTACAAATTATTTTCTTGGTCGGATTACGAAGGTTCATTATTAAAAATGATAAAACTAAATTCCTCGTGGTGCAACTAGACCTTATGCGTTAGTTTTCCTCTCTCTGTAAGCAAACTGCGAATAAATGGATGAAGATTTTCATGCACGGCATGTTGTGAGATTCGTCAAACTGAGTAGTACTAATCATTATTTTCTGGTTTAAAAAATTGTTAATCTGCGTTAACTTTGCGTTAATCTGCGTTAATCTGCGTTAACTTTGCGTATTGTCTTTATTTGCGTTAATCTGCGTTAATTCTTTATTTGCGTTAATCTGCGTTAACTTTGCGTATTGTAATCAGGTTTTTAGCATGTGCATAAATATGGGTCATTATTTTTCTGGATGTACATATGATACAAGTTCAAGGAAATAATGTGATTTTTTTTCCCCAGGTCCAGCAGCTACTCTAGCGATGCCATGCACGGCAGGGTAATGCCTCTCACGTAAATTGGTGATGGAGACAACGTTTTATCCCAAGTGACGTATCTATGGAGCTGTAAGTATTGATTAAATCTCCTTTTTTCACTAATTACCTATTATGTTTCCTGTCCCAAAAGTAACCCCTTCCCCCCTCTCTAACTTTTATCCACAATTTTCGAGATGGAAGGTGAAACTTGGAGAGCGTTTTTGGGGTTTCTGATACTATGATTTAAAGAGATGAAAATCAGGGAAAAATTCAAAAGTTCTGGAGTAGTATTGGGTTGGTTAGGTACATCTGAAAAAATTTCCTTTTTTTGCCAAGTGATACTTGATTTTAAAGATTTTTTAGTGCTGAACACGATGGTAAGACCAGAATCGCAATATCGTATTCCTTTCTCGGATTATAGCTGATAAACCAAGAAGAAGTGGGATTTTTTTTTTTTTTTTTTTAAAATGAAACTTGGAATGAAAAATAGCACTTCAATGAATCTTTTGAAAAAATTGCACTTCTTCATGGTTCATCAGCTCCAACCCGAGAACGGAATAAGTTATCGCAATTTTAGTTTCACCATCGTATTCAGCACTAAAAAATCTTTGAAATGAGGTGTCACTCGGCAAAAAATTGAACATTTTTCTTCAAGTACCCGATACCCCTTTGGGTAGTCAAAAAACGTGTGGATTTTTTTCCCTAATTTTTATTACCCTAAAACTTAGTATTAGGCATCCCGAAAACGTTCTCTAATTTTCACTTTGATATCTCAAAAATTGAGGAAAAACGTTTGTGAAGGGGGTGTTACTTTTGGGAGACCATGTACAATATCCATAATATGTGTAAGTAAGGGGGAAGGGTTGTCTGTCATTGTTTGTATAGTTTTAGAACCTTGGGGGAGAGGTCAAATACTTTTGATAGCCAAATGCAACCTTTTATTGTATTATTTATTTATTTATTATTACCACGGGACGAGCCCAATCACAAAATATAATACTCACATCCAGTTATTTAACAATATATAGAAGGAGCAGCATTGAAGAAAAAAATAATATTGATTTAGAATTAACATAAAAAAAAGTCAAAACACGAAACCAAATAATATTGACAAAAGTTCATATAACTGGGAGGTTCCTCAAGATCTTCTCAAAGGAAGGCAAAGATTGGTGGCGCAGTTGTCTAGATAATCGTGTCCGAGAAGTAATTTGTAGCCGCAAATGGTACATGGAGAAGATTTAGGCTAGCTGTTGAACTGAGGTACCACAATGCTGATTTTCTGGAGAAGGACCGGGCAGTCAATAGCACCATTAAGCAGTTTGTGAATGAGGCTCATGTCACTGGTGAATCTTCGGGACTGAAGGGTGGCGAGACAGGTATGGCTTTCCGTTTCGTGAAAAACAATCTGATCAGAAGACAGACCCATTTTAAAACAAATGTACATACGGAAAACATGATGTACTCTTTTCGATCTGCTCCCGATAAACAGCATAGTATGGGCTCCAAATAACCGATCCATACTCCAGTAGAGGCCATACCAAGGATACATAGAGAGTTACAAGGAGAGGAATATTCTTTAATCCTCTTGTTTCGCTTCAAGAAGCCAAGTGTCCTCATTGCTCTGGATGTGATGTAGTCAATATGTCGACCGTAGTGCAACTGTGGGTCCAATATGATCCCCTAGTCACGAAGTGTCTCCTCTCTCCTCAGGTCATAACCCTGCAAGGAATAGACATATTGGTACATTGGTTACATCCATTTTCGTAGTTGTAGAGAGAAATTCAAAACTCTATGGAGAAAAAAGATGTTGGTGTGGAAAAACTCAGTGAGGCTTCCTCTCATTTTACTCCTTACAGATACGCATAGAACCAAAATTTCATCAGCTTACTAACAGCCCCATCAAACACACCTCCATAACCCTTACTTAATATATAAGTAAATACCTAATTTAAACTAAACGTTAAATTACAAATTTTTATTGAATCCTTTACTCCACGGAGAACGCTGGTACCGCTCAGTTCAAATCGTAAACATAAAACAGCGTAAAAAAAATTTAAGTTGACTCAGCGGTTAGGTGAGTAGAGAGTCTGACTATAGAAGGAAATGTTTCGGGTTTGAATCCTGGATGGTACGGCATTTTTTGAGGAGTTTAATACACATTTTTGGGGTCGCATCTGTGCTAGGGAAAGTTAGGCCTGTAGGTTCGGGGCCAGTTCAAGCCGGTTATAAATCATCTTTTCCCAACGTCTAAAGAATCCAAAAACTTTTGACTGTACTACTGACTAAGAAGACAAAGTGATGAGAATAAGCTGGTGATGTAATAAGAGATATATATTATGAACCACCGTTTCCCACGGCGATTGAGGGAGTTAGGGCATTTCGTGATTTAACGTCTAGTATACTAATAGAGAGTTTTTGGTGACCATTAACGTGCCCTTAACATCACTCTAACGTACTGAAGAGTATACCACCTTGAAGGGACGTTAGCAACGTCGTACGTTAGAATGGCTACTTTAATGTCACCCATTCGGTGCATGACAACAAGACAGCAAGACGAAAAAAACGCGTTGCCCAACCATCGTTAACATGACATCAACCGTGCCCCCGGTTCCATGTAGGTTAGCATCTTCATTTACTCCCTCAAGACTAGGGTAACGGGTGACGTTAAGTTGAAGTCGCCAAAAACTCTCTAATATATATATATATATATATATATATATATATATATATATATATATATATATATATATATATATATATATAAGAAACAAAAAATGAAACGGAAAGGAACTTCACAAACTAAATTTTTTATATTTCGGCTAATTTGCCTTTTTCAAATATAGAACTAACAATAAAGTTGATCCAACGAAAAGATTTGTTGCAGAAATGAAAAGATTCATTAAACGCAATAAAACTGCAGAAAAACTATCAACTGCAGATGTCAACTCTTTATTACCTGCTAGCCCACGTTGTTCGGAATTTCATCTTCTCCCTAAAATCCACGAAGAATATACACTTCCTAATAATTTACCCCCCGGACGACCAGTAGTATCAAGCTTTGGTTGTATAACAGAGATAATCTCGTCTTATGTTGACCATAATCTTCAACCAATTGTCAAAAGTCAACCCTCTTGTGTTGAAGATACCAACGAATTTTTGAATGCCCTCAACCTTCTGACCTTGAACACCCTACTCTACTAACAACGGTGGATGTGAGCTCTCTATACACTGAAATCCCTCATGAAGACAAACATTTCTTGGATCATAGAACCACACCTCACACACCTTCAACGGAATTTTTCGTAATGCTGGCTAAATTTGTTTTGGAAAAAACTGTATTCAAATTTGAAAATGAACTTTCTTTACAACAAAAAGGAACGGCAATGGGGACAAAAATGGCACCATCCTACGCAAACCTCTACATGGAGAACCTCTACCTGTTCTTGGAGCAAACGTTTTTGTCATCAAGAACACTAAAGCCAGTGTTTTGGAAAAGGTTCATTTATGACGTTTTTCTGGGGTGGACTCATGGAGAAAATGCTCTCTTAGAAATGTTAAATGCTCTAAAATCCAAATTTTCGGTCAGATTCACTTGGACATATTCAGCCTTATCAGCAACATTCCTTGACGTAGATTTAACTTTAATCAATGGTAGATTCACAACCACAGTTCATATAAAGCCTACCAACAAGCAGTTATATCTACACCACGACAGCTGCCACCCACGGCATTCAAAAAGAGCGATTCCAAGAGCACTATCAGTAACAGGACACCGAATTTGCAGTGACCGCGCAAGCAAAGAAGCCTACATGGCAAATCTTTCCGAAAAACTCCGTTCAAGAGGGTATCCACAAAAATTGTTGGCAAAGGTCATAATACCACCTCACATTGAATACCGTCCAGTAGAACGGGATACAAGTAGTGAGAAGGTTCAATTAACGACCACCTTCTTTTTTGGAATAGAAAAAATGAACGCAGTTTTGAGAGAAATATATATTATCCATCTTTATCATCAAATCCAACTACCAGATGAGTTTTCCCAAAAGTTCCATCATTGACATACCGGCAAGCTTCCACTATTGGCGATATATTATCACACAGGAGGTCAACGAGATCTGACCGTCCTCCTAGAGGATTATATCCATGCCAAAAAGAAGATGTAAACTCTGTTCCTGGTAGTTGAAGAGGAAACGTTCACATCGCCTAACACTCCCAACACGTACCGGTGCAAGGGCTCGGCGGATTGCCAAACACTAATGTGTGTTTATAAGTTACTGTGCAAAAACTGCCCAGCTTTCTATGTTGGTAAAGCGGAAACTGCATTAAATCTGCGAGTGAACAACCATAGACGTTCAGTGGTGGTACAAGACCAGGATCTCCCAGTTAGTCGTCATGCAATCACACATGTCGCTCGATTCAACGACTGCTTCGGGATAAAGGTCCTCCGAAAGATGAAGCCTGGTGAGAATAAGAGTAAATTGCACCAGTCCTAGAAGGCTCACAGTAATATCTTGAGAGTATATGAGCCACCAGGACTCAATATTAGAAGATGAAAATTCCATCCAGTGCAATACATCCCCACGACAACTCCATAGCTCCAGTTTTTAAGATTTCACGACAACGCAAAATTACCCAACACCTACTTTATTGTTAGTTCTATATTTGAAAAAGGCAAATTAGCCGAAATTAAAAAAAATTAGTTTGTTAAGTTCCTTTCCGTACCATTTTTCGTTTCTTAATTTTGCATCAGTGTATTGTGCTCTCATAGGGCAATTTAAACCATTATATATATACCTGATATATGTATGTAAAATCACTTATGCGTAGTAAAATAAATTAATCACTTATTGGGCCGTGTGCCAGACCCCCAATTTCGGGATTTCATTACCAGAGAGATAACCAAACCAAACTTCTAGAATATGTTTGGCGGGTCATTTGAAGTGTTTTGAGCTATGATAGACATCACAGTTTGGTAGCTATCGAAAATGGCGGCAGGGGAAAGGGGAGGGGGAAGGCATTTTCTTTTAAAAACCGTATGTTTTGAACCAGACAAGATAGAAAAGATTTTCTAACGCCAAAATGTTACTAAAAGACTCTGGTTTCAATTGGTATAGTCATATTTGGTGATACGTTAAGAGGTATGCGTGAAAAAGTGGTTTGAATAACAAAAAACGTGGTTTTCCAAAATCGACATTTTCTTATTTTGCTTATAAGTCAAAAACGGTTAGAGTTATTGAAAAATGCCTTGAAATAAAAGTTGTAGAGCAAGAAAAGAGCTTTAATTTGATATATAATAACGTGCAAAACGGTTGAGTGGTGTGGCGCTGAGAGAGCATAACGTTCTGGAATCCACAACGTCGGGTCGCTGGTCGCGGGCTTTGTCCATTCAACGGACCCCGTTTGTAGGGCGTTCTCACATGCTTTATCGCCAGTCGCCGATACGTTTTCGCAACTTCTTACCATTTTTGGGTTATATTATGACGTACACTCAATAGAGAATACATATTGGGCCCGCTGACCAGGTGCCTCACGTCAAATTCGAGCGTGCAACAGACAAAATACATGTTGGCGGTACTGTCGCACTGTGGCACGAAGTTACAGCTCGAATCAATACAGAGCCTCGGTTACTTTCTGGTACAACTAATTATACAAGGAGAAATAAGAAAGACATCAGCAAATGGGTATGATGTATAAATTACAGGAACTGTATTTTTCAATAAAGGCAATTTTATAATTTTAATAGCTGTATTGGTTACAGCTGCCGAACCTTTTTTTAAAAGATATAATTATGGAATAAGAATAATACAAATAAAGTTGAAATATCACGTCATCATTGCAACTGACTCTATCAACTGATGATATAAAAGGAAACAAGCGAGTCAGCATAAAATAGGTAGGTATGATTTAAAATTTACAGGAACTTTGTTTTCCTCGCAACTTATTACTACTTTCGACTAATTATTAAACTTTTACATAATCGAAAAATAAGAATACTGAAAATAAAGCCCAAAATTGCACATATCTCAAATATCACAAATCACTGTCATCACTGTCACATTCGTTGTCATATTCGTTGTCGCTCTCGTCTTCATATCTCTGGGAAGCAAGTAATCCCTTGCATTTACAAGAGCTTGTGCACTGTAATTTATTTGAAATGCAGGAGCACTTATCGGTGACGCATTCCTTGGTTGCGCAGTTGCAGGAAAGGAACGACAGGATGCATTCTGGAGCTGGGAGACCAATATACCGTTTGATAGACAAAACGCCCATCTTGTCTGTTTCCCAACCGTGTGATGAGCAGTCAGGGAGGGATGGGAATTGTTGAAGGCTTATCCTCCATACCGCTGCTTGATAGTTAGCGTGTTTTGTGTGCAGTCGTAACGCATTTTTACATGGAGGCATTTGAGATTGCATCAGGCGCCCTTCTTTGCTCCTAAACATTTGATACTTAAGTTCGTTGACATTCTCAATCTTGGTCTTTCTCGCGTACAAGTTACACGTAAACTTTTCAATTGCATCGAGAACACTGGTTGGAGTCTCCCAATTTCTCCCCAACTGATAGGATAGGAACCGTTGATCCTGCGTCAGAAGTTTAAGGCCCTTGATCATCCCTTGCCCAGCGAATGCACTGACTGAGTCACACCCAGTTGGGGAGAAATTGGGAGACTCCAACCAATGTTTTCGATGCAATTGAAAAGTTTACGTGTAACTTGTACGCGAGAAAGACCAAGATTGAGAATGTCGACGAACTTAGGTATCAAATGTTTAGGAGCATAGAAGAGCGCCTGATGCAATCTCAAATGCCTCCATGTAAAAATGCGTTACGACTGCACACAAAACACGCTAACTATCAAGCAGCGGTATTGAGGATAAGCCTTCAACAATTCCCATCCCTTCCTGACTGCTCATCACACGGTTGGGAAACAGACAAGATGGGCGTTTTGTCTATCAAACGGTATATTGGTCTCCCAGCTCCAGAATGCATCCTGTCGTTCCTTTCCTGCAACTGCGCAACCAAGGAATGCGTCACCGATAAGTGCTCCTGCGTTTCCAATAAATTACAGTGCACAAGCTCTTGTAAATGCAAGGGATGTCTTGCTTCCCAGATATATGAAGACGAGAGCGACAACGAATATGACAACGAATGTGACAGTGATGACAGTGATTTGTGATATTTGAGATATGTGCAATTTTGGGCTTTATTTTCAGTATTCTTATTTTTCGATTGTGTAAAAGTTTAATAATTAGTCGAAAGTAGTAATAAGTTGCAAGGAAAACAAAGTTCCTGTAAATTTTAAATCACACCTACCTATTTTATGCTGACTCGCTTGTTTCCTTTTATATCATCAGTTGACAGAGTCAGTTGCAATGATGACGTGATATTTCAACTTTATTTGTATTATTCTTATTCCATAATTATATCTTTTAAAAAAAGGTTCGGCAGCTGTAACCAATACAGCTATTAAAATTATAAAATTGCCTTTATTGAAAAATACAGTTCCTGTAATTTATACATCATACCCATTTGCTGATGTCTTTCTTATTTCTCCTTGTATAATTAGTTGTACCTGAAAGTAATCGAGGCTCTGTATTGATTCGAGCTGTAATTACGTGCCACAGTGCGACAGTACCGCCAACATGTATTTTGTCTGTTGCACGCTCGAATTTGACGTGAGGCACCTGGTCAGCGGGCCCAATATGTATTCTCTATTGAGTGTACGTCATAATATAACCCAAAAATGGTAAGAAGTTGCGAAAACGTATCGGCGATTGGCGATAAAGCATGTGAACGCCCTACAAACGGGGTCTGTTGAATGGACAAAGCCCGCGACCAGCGACCCGACGTTGTGGATTCCAGAACGTTATGCTCTCTCAGAGCCACACCACTCAACCGTTTTGCACGTTATTATATATTAAATTAAAGCTCTTTTCTTGCTCTACAACTTTTATTTCAAAGCATTTTTCAATACCTCTAACTGTTTTTGACTTATAAGCAAAATAAGAAAATGTCGATTTTGGAAAACCACGTTTTTTGTTATTCAAACCACTTTTTCACGCATACCTCTTAACGTATCACCAAATATGACTATACCAATTGAAACTAGAGTCTTTTAGGAACATTTTGGCGTTAGAAAATCTTTTCTATCTTGTCTGGTTCAAAACATACGATTTTTAAAAGAAAATGCCTTCCCCCTCCCCTTTCCCCTGCCGCCATTTTCGATAGCTACCAAACTGTGATGTCTATCATAGCTCAAAACACTTCAAATGACCCGCCAAACATATTCTAGAAGTTTGGTTTGGTTATCTCTCTGGTAATGGAAAAGTTGCTGGTTCAAACCGTCATTACGTGTATTGCAAACTGTACATGTACGGTAAGGTTTTCATATACCTGCATGATGTTTAGCATTAGTATTATTAGTTTAGTTTTAATTAAGTTTTTTACTATAATTTTATGTTATCTATTGTTTTTACTCCTTCTATTCCCCATAATCAACCTAATAAGAAGGTAGGGTCTAATTTTGTTAAGACAGCTCTACAATTATATGTGATTACCTGCCTTAGTTTTTTACCTTACTTTCGTTCAGGTTTATCACCCGAGGAAGGGGCGTAGAAATATTTCAGTAAACTATGATATTAAAAATAATGCTAATAAGTAATAGTAAAACCTTGACAAATGGAAAAATAAAGGGGTTTTCCAGGTGCAAATCCTCCTGTAACGAATTTATTAGCTTGTAACGCATGATCTTATAAGCTAGCTTTGGTATTTTGCTAGATTTTTCATTATTGTTTTTAGTTTCTCAAATTTATGATTTTATTTTATCGGTTTAGTTCGTGCTTAATAAATGTTCCACATTTGAATTTATTCTTAACTAAATTTTAGCGCATTTTCTATAAAACTATGAGGTATTGTGTTCACTTGGTCCGATGATGTATGTATTTCCTCTTAAAATCGTTTTGAATGCCACTTCCCGTCGTCCGATTTTGATGAAAATTGGCATGGATGTAATCTGTAACATGGCGAGGATAAAGAAGTATTAGAGGCCGCTGACGCATGAGAGCTCATTGATTAGCGGAGTGAACTCCAAAGTCATTTTGTCTCCTATTCGACGCAAGAAGCTGAAATTTGAGAAGGAAGCTGAAGGGAGAATGCTAAAGACGACTGAGAGTTCATTGATCAGCTGATTGAGCTCTGAAGCCATTTCGTCTACTAATCAAAGCAGGAAGCTAAAATTTGAGAGGGAGGCTCAAGGGAGAATACTAAAGACGCATGAGAGGTCATTGAGCAGCTGATTGAGCTCCAAAGCCATCTGTCTCCTTTTCAACGCAGGAAGCGTCTATTTCACGCGGATCCCCTTACAAGAAAATGCGCTATCATGTGACTCGCTTCGTGAGCACTGATCAACTTGTTTTTAATAATATCTTACCGTCAACTCATACAACTTTGTGCCACTTTTTTGGTTTTTTGAGCGTCAGAACTTTATTTGTCGTCGTATCTCGTTGAAATGTTTACCCAAGATACTTACACATCTTAGTGATCAAATGTCGCTAAGGAAAAAATTCCATCTGTTCAGCGAATAGAATGGGAACTATTTATTCGTGGCACATTCATTACCCCAGGAAGGTGCAACTTTGAGCCACCATCTTTTTTAGCCTATAATGAAATGAAAAACCTAATGTGGCTCATTGTGGCGGTCTGAATCTTGTTAATCAGCATGTTGACTTTGCAACGTAATACAAAAAAAAATTTGCCCTCGGAATTTTTAGTGTTTTTTTCGATTTTTTAAACAAGGTGAATATAAAAATCAATGCAAGGCAACTTTCTGTTCGTTTTTATTATAAAATCTTAACAATTCATACAAAAATATCCCAACAAATCTTCAACTCGTCCAGCCACCTTTCTCCGATTCTGAGCACCCATTTTCTGTAAAAATACAACGAGAAAGCATTAAATTTTATTGCAGAAATAATAAAAAAACGGTGGCACAAAGTTGTACCCCTAAGTTCCCGTTTCTAACATATCTGGTCATATCATAGAAACAAACAAACTTCTGATAACACCAAATACCGTAATTGGTAGCTGACAGTATACGGATGAAAATATGAACTTACCAGACTATGCAGAAATCCGCAGCATACTCATCCAAAGGAGACTCCCAGCACAAACTGAACAATTCCCTTTTAGTGGACTAGAGAAATAGCTACCTAGCCGGCACTGAAATCAACAGGGAAGACTTGTGGAAGCGTCGATATCCTCTTCTACCATCCCGCTGCTCGTGGGAATTTTTTCGAACTAATAACTTCAAGTTTGCTACCGTTAGAGAGCATAAGGTTCAAAAAACGAGATTGGCACAATGTTGAACGGGGTGCACAAAGTTGTATGAGTTGACGGTACTATACGAAAATAGGTATACTTCACGATTTTTCGGTCATATTTTTAGTTTTTTAATGGTATTCCATAGAACTTTTTGTGAAAACATTCTTTCAGAACCGTCCAAAAAATCGTTTTTATGTTGTACAACAAAGCTGATTTTGTTTTCTTTAATATTTGTCAAAAATCTTGATGTTGCACAGATAACTTTAGTGTAAATGTTCTTTTGTTTATTGTTACGTTGGCGATTTTAAGTGTATACCAAGCATCCAACTATTATTTAAAGGGCGCAGGATGTCTCACCACCCAGCTATTGTCCAACGAGCTCGGGAGCAAGGGACATCTTATCACCCAAGTAAACGAGACATGTCATCATGTCATAGTCATGTCTTCGCGCTTGCGGGTGTCGTATAGCCAAAAATTACGTACTATTTTGTCCGTTCCCTCCTGAAATGTTGGCATGTGGCGATCCCAAGTATCCTTATACTACGAATGGAGCTGAATCTTTCCATGCGCATTACAACGCTCAGTTCTATTCGAGAAGGCCGTGCGTGTGGCGAGTAAAGAAACTGGGAGAACGATTTAAAGCAGTGCATGCAACACGTTGATTGTATAATACTATTATCCATATGATCCATTTGACAAAACAGACATTTTTCTGTGATTATTACACCCACTTCATTGACATAAATTAATACTGCATTATTCATAAGCCTAATTTTTCTATCAGGACCTTACCGTATGTGGGTGAAAAAGGGGTTGGGGGTCCGGGTGATGAGATGGGCAACCGTCCGCATTTCGGTAGGTGACGAGATGTCCTATTCCTTAATTCCATTAATAGGGGGGTAGGTGATGAGTCGTCCTGCACCGTATTTAAATACTTTTCAGAGGAGTTGGTCGTCACTGCAAGCTGAGTACAGGGGGCGAGCGCATTATTGATGTAACATTACACAGTACTACAGTAAATGGTAGTACAGTACTGCTTCGACGGCCTGATGATGATGATGTTCTCACAACGAAAGAGCTCGACCCCAATACTCGCCTTGTTAGTGATAAGTGATGACAGACTTCTCTGAAAAGTAAGTAATGACAATTTTACTGTTACTACTAGCGGAAGGATATCTTTAGATTTAATACCAAATAGTCAGCTAATTTAATTCAATGAATCTTCGAATGAATAATGCCGTCTGCAATTATACCATCTGGGCTCCCACGCGTCACTTTTGACGTCAAACAGTCTCGACGATCTTTCATTTTTTTTTTTGTTGTTGGCTTTGACATCAAGAGGAGGTTTCGTCCTTGAAACGTCTTCCGCCATTGATCGCTTGGGATCTACACGACTTACAAGCAGCATCAGCGAGCGATATTCCAATGAAGGCAGCCATCCAATGTGTAAACATAAAAACTCAATCAATTGTGTGTGTATGTTGGTCTGGTTATAATAATATGTGATGAGGAAAATGAAAAGGTACATCTTTCGCGCGAGTAAAATGTTCAGTACAGGTGAAATGAGTTAGGTACTCCTACTCATACACAGAGACCCTACTCCACAGCAGCCTAAAAAAAGTGCAAAGATGATAGCTCAACGCATTTTTTTATTTTTGTTTTAAGCCATTAATAAACAGTCTGACAGTAAATTTCTCATATATATCTTTTCTTAAATATGATCAAATAAATGTAGAGATGTTATTGAAAACTTTAGTTGCGTTTTTCTAAAAAAAAAAAAAAAGAAAAAAAAAAAAAAAAACACGTACCTTTTTCCCGTAACTAATTTTTATTTGTCCATACCTTTGTCAATTTTTAAGATAGAATTATGATTTTTGCATGAAATTGTTCAGATATTAACCGTCTTTAAGGAAATGAACATGACTTAATTTCGAAAATTTTCGACTAGATGTCCCTTCTCATTTTCCTCATTACAAATTATATTTAATACGGGAATATCTGTGATTCTATATGAGCCTCTAAAAACTACTGGTGGTTTCGTTCTAATACAAAACGGAATTATGGAATGGTGGAATCATGTGTGTTATAAGATTCCTTTGTGAGGTAATCCGAAACATACAACCTAGGTTTTTCCTACGAAATTTTGTGACGACTGATTGATTTAAGAGACTGTTATAATAACAGCGAATATATATTAAGTTGCTCAGGGCTACGAAGCGTGTGTGATGAGAAGAGATACACTTCAATTCTTCTTTCCCTTGTTTGGGAGTGTCGTTTTATTGATTTGGATCCGGTTTTACTCCGGACCCTTTTTTCTTGCCAAAACACAAAAAGCTCCCGAGTATTTGAAGTATAAACAACAGGCATATAATGTGAGAAAATCCAAGGTAAAAAAAGTGGAGAAAATAGTAAACAACATACTTCTAGAAACATCAGTAAAAGCAAGCACTCAACATAGAAACTATAAGTACACGAAAATATTGAATAGGTGAATGCTCGAGTCGGATTTACTGCCTTTTCTTATAGTAGATACTTTTGTGTGCTGAAAAGATTGGCTTGCTTCCAAGTCGTTAAAACCTCCAATTTCAATATAGAAATCGGAAGTTGATGAACGTTGTCTATTTCCACACGTAGAGTTACAATGTTAGATCGATTTCGAGCTCTAGTTCATCAGTAACAAAGGATTAGGATTAGTAACACAGTAACGATCGAAATTGATCTAACATTTCAACTACCTACCACATCTTCGTCACTAATGATTTAGTTCACAAGAAAAAGAAAAACTCAAAATTGCTTTCTGAAATGGCAAGTGGCCACATTTGGACTTGTTGGCCTCGGTTCCCCGGTTTTAAATGCAATATAATTAATGGATAATATTTCGTGCTTGTTCATCTACAATGTACTTACCTCACTAATAGGTACCTTACTGCCTACACAACATCGGTAGTTACAATTACAAGGAACAGCTGAAGCACCATGAAATAATAGAGGGGTTCAGTGCTTCCCAGTAAGTTGGATTTTTTCCGTTAAATTTTCGACAGCTTCTGTTGGACCGATTTAGATGTATTTTTAATTCTGTTGGTCCAATCTTCATCTTTCAGTGAAAATTGAAAAACCAGTCAAAGCTACCAGAAAATTCGGACGTTGCATGGGCACGCGGTACCCATTTTTTTGAAACTTGAGTTTATAGCCCTCCTGAATCCAGAAAATTGAATTTTATTTATGTTTGAGATTGAGATTCTGCTCTGTATCTTGAACAGAATAGGAAGGGGGAGGGGGGGGGGGGGGGGGGTGTGGTGTGGAAAAGCTCTTATACCAAAAAACTTACCAACAGTTTTTGTGACTCATAGTTTCAGGACTACAGGAACAACCATTGGAGATTATTCGTTGTTTATTACGATGTCATATTTTAGTACTTACCCCCTTTTACTCCATTACTCTATTACTATATTATGTTGTCAAGATGGAAGGTAATTTTCAGGCTACCGGCGTTTTTCCAGTTTTCCTCACAACGTCAAAACGAAACATTCCCTTCGGGAATCGGTTTACGTTCGGAACGGTACCTACCTACCAGTCACCCCGTTTGTATTTATAATTTTGCTGCACTTACTTTGTTTATTATTGACATGGATATGTCTTTGCTCTGGGGGGTCAACCAAAAATTTCCGTGACGCAAAATTTGTGTCACAATTTCAGTGTTTTTCACGTACAACCCAGCCGTTGCTAGGGGAATGGAACTTCCGCAGTTTTCATCGCACAAAAATCGTTCGCCACTCGTTGGAAAGCGCTTGATTTATGTGATAAATATTTACATCTCAAGCTACCAATTTCCCCCTCCTTACGTACCTGGCTACATTCCAAAACTAAGTTGATTGGACTATAAACAATTTTAATAAGCCGGTTACAATATTCTTAACGTAAAGCAATAGCATCATTTACTCCACTCCATAGGAAACATTAACATCCTCTTGACAACAGTCGAGGACAACCGTTATGAAATCCCCAATCTAAGACATATCCATGTAACATGGTATCTGCTTGTGAAGCGGATAGTGGATTTTTTTCAATAATGAACCTTTGTGATTGACCAAGAAAAAAAATAAACCCCCCCCCACACACACGAAATTTGTTGGTTTACGTTTCAAGAAGTAGAATCCAAAAATCCAATAAAAACGGAAGTTAGTGAAAAACATCTATTTCCACGAAAAATAAAGAGTTACAATGTTAAATCGATTTCATCGGTTAGGCCATCATCAGTAACAAACAATAACTGAACACACATTAGAAAGGACCAAGCTCATATAGTCACAGGTGAAAGGAAAGAAAGGAAAGGGGGCTGGAGGTACAACCAATTACGTGCAAGCAAAGTGAAGGGGGATTATAGCTAATGAAGTGAAAGGAGGGGAAGAATTACTGGTTTCAACAATTTGAAGAGATAATTCCAAGCTTTATAGAAATGGACTTATCAGTGGTGAAATATGGTGATTTGATGGTATCCTCATTTAAAAATTTACCGGATCTGTCATATTTGATAATTCCGAATTTTTCAAGTACATCCAACATATCTCCCTTTGGACAAAAGTGAAGAAATTCTACAAACTGTCTTGTCAAATCAAAAATTGAATTTTCCGCGCAAATACCGAAATGGAATGAGACAGACAAAACTCCGAGTCTAACGGACCGATGTTTATGGCATTTTCAAGGATTGTGTGATTTAGCTCCTAGACGTTTCCCTATAAATTTCATTGCCATTGTCATAATAGAAGTCTGTGCGCATGCGCAAACGTTAATTTCTCATAACCTCGACTCGTCAATAATTTCGATTTGTACTTTATTCTTCAAATAATTCGATACGTCCATGTTACAATATGTGGGAAAGCTATACTGCCAATGTTGTTGTTGGCTACTTGGCTTACTTACTTTTTGTACGCAAGAAGATGCTAAGTGTTTCGTTTTGAATGTTTTAGTTTCAAATGATATTTTACTTATAACCATTTGACTGATCAGTCAGTATTACACTGTTACTTTCGTTAGCGTCCGCTCTGTCGTTGATTTTCTCTCTCCATTAATTGCGCTCCAAGATTTATCGAGTATTTTATCTAAGTGGATAAACGTTCGTACGCCAATCCGAGATGCGATCCAACTAGTTTTTGTGCCCCCTTTAACCCGTTAATAAGCGTTCAAAAACTCTTAACGGACTAATAGGTCCATTTTTTGATCAATTAGCCGTCAGCAGGACGGGAAGCTGTATAAGGATTTACATCAAGCAGTGAGGACAAATGCTGGAGGATTAAATGAAATAGTGAGTCCGAGCGCTCACAGAGGGAAATGTTAATATAAGTTGTTGACATTACTAAGAAGAAGAAAAAAGAAGTTGCTGTCCCCGAAATGTTTTTAGATCCATGAGAACTTACGCCAGATTTTATATCTTTGACTTAGCCTTTGGTGATACAATCAACCAAGTTGTAAGTAAACGAAGTATGGAGTCAATACGAGGCTGAATCATATTTTCTATCCCGCTATAGCAGCTGTAGCTACCAAAAACCTTAGTAGTTGAAAATCTATATGTTGTGATTATATGTTCGCATTGACTTTCTTACGACTGAATGTCCGAACTTAGGAGTAGGACAAGAAATTATAATATTCCTCCTTGCTGCGAAACAGGAGTGTGTGCTGTTATAGAGCGTAGGTTCCAAAATACGAAAAGGAATACTGTAATTAAAAGAAAATTAAAAAAAAAAAAAAAAAAAAAAAATTGGATTTTTCAAAAAATGTCCAAGACATTCTTTTTTGTGAATATTAAGCATTAATTTATAGAATTGCTCCCCCGAGCTTGTCCAGTATTATCTGTAAACACCCTTCAAATATCAAGCACGAAAAACTTCACTCATTGAGATGCGGGGAAGGATCGAGTTGAATTAGGATTCCAGCGCCAACATGTCTACACCCGAGGGGATGAGGCAATGGGTAGCCTTGAGCTGAGCGAACAGAATATGTTCCTCCTTTTTTACTATAAAGCGGGTCACTTCTATACTACCAGAAGCGGCAGGTTTTACGATGAGCACCTGTCTAAAATGACAATTTAGTATCTTACTTTTGTTTTACTTATTCAACACCTCGGAAGAGGTAAAGTAAAGAGATGTGATCAGTCTGCCACTCCTTCGGGATATGGGTTGTGATATTTCTTGCACTAATTATGATGTCTGTTGATTTGAAGGTACTCTGTACTCTGGTGGAAAGGTACTCACTCACAGACGAATCGTCGCACAGCCCGAACTACTTGACCTAAATGTTACTCACGTACATCAAACAATTGAAAGCTAACATTATATTACAGAGAGAAGATAAATGAGTATCTACACTACAAGCAGACATCGGTACATGGATATGTCTTATTTTTACCCCTGTGAAATATGTGTTTTGTGTCTGAAGTTAAAAATGACGTAACTAAATTAGCTCAGTCAGCTGATCAGAAAAGACCCAATCAATTCAATCGTCTCTAAGTGTCCCAGAGAGTCTCCCTATCAAATTTCAACTTCCTAGGATGACCATGAGAGAATTTAGCTTACTCAGTTGATTAGGAATAAGCCAATCATTTCAATCGTCTCCTAATGTCGCAGAGAGCCTCCATATCTAATTTCAACTTCCAAGGATGACCAGGAGAGAATTCAGCTTACTCAGCTGATTAGAAAAAAGCCAAAGGTTCAGTCGTCCCATAGTGTCCTAGAGAGTCTCCCTATCATATCTCAAAGTCCTGGGATGAACAGAAGACAATTTAGCTTAAACAGCTGAGTAGGAATCACCCAATCATGTCAGTCGTCTTTTAATTTCAGCTCAGATATAAAATACGATAGAAATCACCAGCTTTAGGAGCTCATCAGCTGATCAGAGGTCTATGAATCGTCTAGTTCTTACTGCTTACAAGTACTGCTTGCAAAGAAACAGTGAAGTAAAAGTGAAAGTGTTTTTTTAATATTTAAAACGCTTGCATACGAGTCTGTTACACATTGGGACATTTTATGACTTTAGTTGAAGACAAGTATGTGTTGCAGACTCGTATGCAAGCTCCAAGAGCCACTCATCTGATCCGGACCCTGGGCATCGTCACGTAAATGTGCTAAAGAGACTACATACGAAATTACAGCTTCCTAGAGTGTAAAACATAGAAATTAGCTTTAAGAGTCACTCATCTGATCCGGACCCTGGGCATCGTCAAGTAAATGTCCTTAAGAGGCTACATACGAAATTACAGCTTCCTAGAGTGTAAAGCATAGAAACTACCTATTAAAATGATTTAACCACCGCTTCACAAATCAAACCGTTCTCGCAATATTTTTGGATCACCTGCTATGAATCAAATCACCGAAACACCAGCTCAATGAAATCATCAGAAATTAACAAGCGGTGGCAATCATGTTCACAATATCAATTATTGAGAATGATCACCTGAGTGTACACAATTATTCAAATAACCTTGCTCATAACTCAGCTTGTTGGCCACGCACTTCGCAGTGGTTAACATAATATGGTTGGATAAATCGAGAGCTTTCGAACAAATGGTCAACGAATTTTGTGGGATGAAAAACGACGAAGTACCATTTCCCTAGCAACGACTCGGTTGTAAGCGGAAATCATCAAAATATTTTCGTGAGCAATTTTCCGTGCCGTTTTTTTAGTTTATGTGCCATAGCAAAGACATAAAATGTCAATAAATCCGCATTTAACTATCTGAAATCTCCAACAAACAATAAGTATCAGTCACTCCTGAAATTTGTAGGTAACTGCTTAAATAACAAATAGAAACGCGCCCGGCCCTCAGTGACCAAGAACGAAATCAAGTAGGTACATCAAACTCTTGCGGATGACTTCTTGCTTGCATCGAGAAGTGATGAATACGCTGGAACGGCTGGGGGAGAGGAGGGGAAGGCATATCGTGGGACCATTGCCCTGATTTTGGGAATGTTGCACCCTCGCGCAGTCTGTGAAGGGTTAGATATAATAGGCTAGCTCTCTTATGACTGAAGCTAGTTTTGGTGATTGCGAAATTACTGTCAAAACGGAAGTACCTTCATTGGAACGTGGATGCTTAGTTGCTCATTAGAAAGTCATAGTAGGCTCGCCAAGGAAGAAATCGGCCTCAGAGCCCATTCAGTTGATCAAGGCGTCACGACAGTTTGTCATTGTAGCACGACAGTCCCTGAGAGGTTCCATTTTAAAGTTCAGTGTCATATTTGGATTTAAGAAAGAATTATTTCTAATTTAAAAATTATTTCTCAGCTCACTTAACTGATCAGAGAATTATTGTGATTTTTCATTTTATACCAACATTTCGAAAGCGGTCCCGTTCAAATTTCTGGACCTTACCTACGTTGAATAGGAATCAGGCCCAATATACCTGAAGAAATCAACCGCAGATTTCTTTCAGCTTACATAGCACCTTGTAATGTTCGTCACAGCTGATTGTAACTTGTATTGTTCGTACCCAGCAATTCCTAGGAGATTAAGTTTAAATTAGAGCACAGTATGCTGATTAGGAAAAAGATCAGTCTCAGAGACGCCGAGACTGATATTGTAACGTAATATTTGTACAATAATTATTGAGTATCTTATACCCAGCAGTTTCTTGGAGGTTCCGTCAGAATTTTAGCAACATAGTTGAATAGGAGAAGGATATCCCCCAGAGAAATCCGAAGGTGATACTGTAACTTATAATATTCATATCACAAATGATTCAGCTTCGCAAATTGAAAGTTAAAGAAATACTTTAACTAGGCAAGAAATCACTCAGCTGATCAGGAAAGAGCCCATCCTTTCAATCCACTAGTAACAATTATATTTACAAAATTAACTGACCTGTATTAAAACAATTATTCAGACAACCACGCGTTACCTCAGATTGTTGTCCACGTACTGCGCAGCGGTTAATATTATACTGTTTGGTAAATTGAGAGCTTTCCAACGACTGGCGAACGATTTTTGTACTATGATGAATGACTGAGATGGAGTTCCGTAGCAACGAGTTGGTTGTAAGCGATAATCATCAGAACTTGGATGCGTTGGTTTTCGACATCATACAATGTATACTAACGAAACGTGTGCCTAGGACTTTTTAGGATGGTTAAGGAGGGAATAATTGGCCCATTGCGTTGAATTTTTACCCACGTTAACAGTATTTTAGAATAAGAGATTTCATAAACTTTTAGATCACGACTGTTTTATTTTTCATATAACTCAATATGTTTAAAACACATTGTTTACAAACACAACCGAGACTTGTTAATTTATATTATGAGGCCGAATGTTTAATTTTGAGTAGGTAGAATTGGAAACACAACAATGCCAATTTCAACACTTTCCCTCATTGGCAGCTGTCTTCCTGTTCTCCTCATCTTCTGGTGCCATGCCCAACTCTTCCCGAATCATCTTCAGTCTTGGTTTGGCAAGCGGCTTGGTAAAAACATCGGCTAGTTGAAACTCAGTTGCAATTTTCTTAATTTCAATTTCTTTGTTGCATACTAGCTCTCTTACGAAGAAATGACGAGTGCTTATGTGTTTCGTTCGTCGATGAAACTCCGGATTCTGTGACAAACGTATTGCAGCCTCATTATCGACATACAGCTCCGGTTTGGCTCCAAGCTAGATGATCTCGCTGAGTAGACGTTTTAGCCATACAAGCTCTCTTGAGGCTTCACTTGCTGCTACTATCTCAGCTTCCGTTGTAGAGATTGCTACTGAAGGCTGACGCTGGCTCATCCAGGATATTGCACCTCCAACTTGCAAACACACAACTGCGGTTGTCGAACGTCCAGTTGTCGTATCTCCAGCATGATCTGCATCGCTGTAGGTTTCGATTACACCATGCTTGAAATTTCGACGATACACTATGCCCAGTCGTGCTGTCCCTTTCAAGTAGCGAAATATTCGCTTCACTTTGACCCAATCTTCCTTGGATGGATTCTCCAAAGTCCTTGAAGCGACGCCGACAGCATAAGCAATGTCCGGTCTAGTGGCAATCATGATATACATCAATGCTCCCACTGCTTGGCGGTAAGGGACATTGCAGTTTTCTTTTTCCTCTTCAACTTTCCCTGTTTTTAAACTCTCCTTTATCATAGGTGTTGGTGCGGGACGACAAGCAAGCATTCCAAATCTTTCTAGGATCCTCTTCACGTAGCCCTGTTGATGAATTTTGATTGAACCATCCTTCCTTTGTTCCAGTTCAATACCCAGATAATAGGATGCAGGCATGACTGTTATTTTAAATTCTTCTTTAAGTTCAGAAATTAATTTTTCTTGTTGTTTTGGATCAGATGTTGCAATGATCCCATCATCTACATACAACGCAACCAGAATTTTGTTAGTGTTCTCCCACCTGATGAATAGGCAAGGATCTGCCTCACTCACATTAAACCCAATGGACACCAGGTACCCTGCAAAACGCTTGTTCCAACATCGTGGTGCCTGCTTTAGTCCATACAGACTGCGGTAGAGACGGCATACCTTGTCTGTTCCATCACTGTAACTTCTGGTTGGAAAACGTATATCTCCTCCTCGAGTTCACCATATAAAAAGGCTGTTGACACATCGAATTGAGACAGTGTCAATCCTTCACATGCAGCAACACTTAAAACGGCTCTGATCGTACCACTTCTTGCGACAGGACTGAAGGTCTGATCATAGTCAACGTACTTCTTCTGAGTGAAGCCCTTGACTACCAGCCTCGCTTTATACTTGTTAATAGACCCATCTGCGTTAGTTTTCACTTTGAAGACCCACTTTGTACGAATAGCTTTCTTTCCAGGTGGTAACGTCTGTAATGACCAAGTTTTATTTCCTTTTAATGAGTTCATTTCACTGTCCATTGCGTTGATCCACTGTTCCTTCTGGGCATTTCTCATAGCTTCAGTGTAAGTAGAAGGCTCGGGAACGGGAATATCAGAAGCAATTGCTGACATGATGAAGTCATGGAACCACTGTGGTTTTTTCAACGTTGTTCTGTCTCTCAAAACTCGTTCATAATTGTCGTGTTGTTGTTGATTTTCACTTGGTTTATTTTCCGGAGATTGTTCTAGTTGTTGATATTCACACGGTTCGCGTTCTAATTGACAAGGTTGATGCATTCCTTTTTCTTCACAAATCGGAGCTTCAGCTGTTACTTTCCCTGATGTAGAAGGCTCTGACCTCACACGCCCTGAAAGACTTGGCTTATCTGTCTCAGGCTCATCAGTGTTCAGCTTGATTGTAGTTCCTCCTTCGTTTTGTTGAAGTGGCTTTTCATCAAATATAACATCCCTTGAACGTATTAGACTATTATCCTCTTGTCGCCAAATTCGGTATCCATCTACCCCATCATATCCAACGAGCACGTCTTTCACTGCTTTTGCGTCAAATTTCTTCTGTTTTTGTTTAGGGATATGAACGTAGCAGGTGCTCCCTATGATGCGCAAATGTTTCAATGCTGGTTTCTTGCCGTTCATTAATTCGCTTGGTGATTTTCCAAGAATACTTGAATTTCCACTGACGTTCAGGATATATGTTGCTGTGTTAATCATTTCTGCCCACAGTACTTGAGGTATGTTTCCATGAGCATACATTATTGAACGTGCGGTTTCACGTAGAGTGCGATATTCCCTTTCTGCACAGCCATTTTGTTCTGGCGTGTAGGGTATGGTAAAACGCTGGATTATACCATTTTTCACTAGAATTTGTTTAACTGAAGCAATTAAACTCTCCACCGTTGTCGCTCAAGAGCTGTTTCACTGTGTGCCCTGCTGTTTTCATTAAAGCTAGCATCTCTTCTAACTTGGAAGACACCTCCGCTTTGGCATTCATGAAGAAAACTTCCCTATATCGGCCTATAGTCATCCTTGAAGACGACAGACATAGTACTTATAACCAGATATAGAAGAGTAAAATGGTCCACAGACGCCTGCATATGTATGAGTTTTCCCACCATAGAAGCTCGTTTTCTTTTACCAAACTTCTTCCGATGAGATTTACCGAGAATACAACCTTCACACACTTCGCTGTCAAGCCGTAATTTTTCACCAAACTCGTTTTCAACAATCTTTTTTACGTGTTGTTTGTTTTGGTGACCAAGTTGTTCATGGTAAAGTTGTAATTTGTTTTCCTTGGTTACTATGTTTACTTCGTTACAAGCAAGATTTCTCAATTTCACTTTGTAAAGTCCACCGTTTTGTTTTCTTGAGCCTTCAACCCGTACTCTCCCACCGATTTCTAAGTAGCACGATTCAGTTGTTGAGATGAAAACGCTGTCCCTGTGTCTATCTTGTGTCGCTAGAACCGAAAATAGATTTTTACTGATTTGTGGAATATACCAGACATCACTCAAAATGAATTTTTCTTTACTGCCATTCACATCTGCTTCAACATGAATGTTCCCTTTCCCTACAGCTACTACGGCATCTCCGCCGGCAGTAGTGACAGATTTTGGTGTTGAGAAAGGTGTGAAATTTTGAAATAGTTCCTTCTGTGATGATACATGGTTTGTTGCTCCATTGTCAGCGTACCAACAACTGCCGTTGTATTCAATTTTCAGGAGTTCGTCTTCCGAAGCAAGAAGAGTAGGTTCAGGTGCTCGTTCCACAGTTTTGGCTTGTGGCTTTGGTGGTTGCCTGCTGCTATCCACTTTGAACAGTCCCGGACTCTGTGCCCTTTAGCTGAACAAAAGTCACATACAAAATCTTTCTTCTTGAACGATCGTTTCCCTTTGGAGTTGGACGAAGAAACTACTAACGCTTGCTCAGTCGTGCCTTTTTCTTTCAGTGTTAGCTGTCTTTCAAAGGTACATAGCTGATCAGTCAGATTGTCTATGGTTCTTTCCTTTTTGGACATCAGAAGCCAACTACTTTTGAAAGAAAAATAATCTTCAGGCAACGTTCCTAACATTTTGCAGATCAGCAATATTTCTGGCAATTCGCATTTATTTTCTTCTCCATTATTTATTTCCAAACCCATGATCAAACATAACCCGTTGAATTTTTACCCACGTTAACAGTATTTTAGAATAAAAGATTTCATGAACTTTTAGAACACGACTGTTTTATTTTTCATATAACTCAATATGTTTAAAACACATTGTTCACAAACACAACCGAGACTTGTTGATTTATATCATGAGGCCGAATGTATAATTTTGAGTAGGTTGAATTGGAAACACAACAATGCCAATTTCAACACATTGAAATGTAGAGTAATGAGTAGTGAACGATTTTTGTGGTATGGGGAATCTCGTGACTGAGGAAGATGTATTCTCTATATGGTTGTACGAGAATTACATATGTATTGGTTGAAAGCGTGACATTTATTACCACCGGACAAAAATTTGGAATGCCTCCCAGAACTAAGACATATCTATATCAAAACCCTTATGTTGCATTGCCTACAATACGCAGCGCGGTCTGTAAACTCCGCCGCTGGGATATAAAGCAGGACAGGGCCTTGAGAACAGATGTTTGATGACATAGGTAGAGGTAGTTGCTGGGTCCACTGGGGCTGGAGATCCCATCCTTAAACCTTCGATCCAATCAGATCGAGTCCGCGAGTTTCGAAGTTGTTTCGTCAAATGAAATCACCAACTCTAGGCCCCACCTCTGGTACTGGTATCGGAAAATTTTTTATATCTTTATTATCAAGTGCTTCGTACCTTCGAAAAAGAATGCTATTATATACACCAGGATACACCTGCGAATCTCATCCGATTGAAGTCAAAGTTTTACCATAGTTTCATCATACTACATAATATACTGAATTACTTATCCGATTTTGAAGTCACAAGCTTCAGTAAATTTTTAGTAATAGGCAACATTCGAATTTCGATCGTAATCCTCCCCCCCTCCCCACCATAGGAGGGTTTTCACAAAAACCTAGCGCGATTTGCACGGTGTGAATTTACAAAAAAAAAAAAAAAAAAAAAAAAAAAAAAAAAAAAAAAAAACAGCGCTGAAACTAGTTGGTCGGCTGAGCAGGTTCTTCACCAAATTTGAAACAAGTGAATTTACTGATTTTGCAACTAAAAAAATTGTACATTGTCAATATTGTTGGTAAAAATGATACATTAAGCTTTGAACTGCGTTAATCCATTTGATTCAAAATCACGAGCCACTAATAAATAATACCATTACCCTTCTGTGTTCACTATCAGCTTGTTGATTTATCATATTAGCCGCATTAACTTGTTAAAATGTTGTTCGCTTGATTATACGATCAAAAGTCTTATAGTCAAACTCGCTTATAATTTCCAATTCCCCGCCCCACAGCTAGTTAGCAGGTCGGTGAATTCAGCAGTGCCGGGGAGTTATGCTAAGCCCGCATACCTCCAGTGTCTTGATGGTCACTTCACTGAAACGATTTATTTCATCACTGTGTAACAGAATGTTTAAATGATTCCTAACCAATACCTACACTAGTAACATTTAAGTGATTCATATTGCTTTTGAGTCTACGTATAGGTAGCGGAAACATTGTATTAACTTTGTATTATTCTGAACCACTTGGGTCTCCATTTTCTGAGTGAGTTTATTCAACTGTGAGTTCGCAAATCCTAACAAGCTTCATTTCTGCAGTTCCCATCGGATTTAGATGAAATTTTCAGAGGTCTGCGGGTTAGCCTGTAGATAGTCTCAGCTTGAGCAAACAAAAAGTTCCAGTCATGGAGCACGATCGTATGAGCGAATTTTCGTTAATTATCGTACAATGTTATGTTACATTGTTTTGAATATTAAGGACTTTGAGGGAAAAGAAATTGATAGCTACCAATTTTGTGACAAAAAACTGGTTCTAAATAATATTCTGCAGTTCAAAAAGAGATTTTGGATTTTTAACTTTTTTTGGAATTTTAATGAAATTTAAGTACAGTTTTCAACATAATTTTGCACATACATTTTTTAATGTTCTATTTTAATTAATACACTTTATTTCAGCAATATTCTGCTAAAAAATGTAGATTTAACGATTTTTAGCCGTTTTTTGCCATTTTTAGTGATTTTTTCAGCACCTTTTTTGAAATTTGACTACTTTAATTTGCTCAAAAAATATCTATCAAGAATATTTTTAATCTATGTTTAAACTGTGTTTTTGGAGAGGGAGTAGGGTCCTTATAGGACCCTACTTATCTCCGTAGTTTGGTCCTAATAGGTAACTTATAAGTAAGTACTTTTAAGTAAGGACTTTTTTGAATCAGATCCATAAGGGTGTCTCAAAATGTGATGGGTGTGGGGGTGGGGCTTGTGTATTCAATTCGACCTGTGCAACGCACGGGTGAACCAGCTAGTCATTCTTATCGGCGATGTTGCTTCAATTATGGGGGAGCTATTCTCAGTAGGAGTCCAAGAAACAAAAATCCGTACCACTATCGTCCTGTGTAGCAGAATATTGTGCATTAACTCATGCAGCATAAGAAGCTGCTATGCACAAGAAAATATTGGCAAATGACATTGGAATAAATTCGATCTTTGTCACGATTTAGAATGAGAATCGGTTTGCGAAAAACATGTAAAAAATCCCATTGTTGGTTCACAATCCAAACATTTTTTTCAGAGAAGCAGTCAGTGATGGGTATGTGAAAAAGAATATCAACCTACAGAAGTAATGGACGCTGATGTTTCTACAAATGCCCTACTTGGCTGACATTGGACTATATTTGACCTGTGTCACGGTTTTGAGTGACAATTAGTCTGCGACGAACATGTCTAGAAATCCTATAGTTAGCTCAAAATCCGTAGATATAACAATATCCGAACAAAACGGAAGTTAGTGAAAAAAGTTGTCTATTTCCACGAAAAATAAAGAGTTACAATGCTATAACATACATTACAGTTATTAAATAACATTGTAACTCTTTATTTTTCGTGGAAATAGACAACGTTTTTCACTAACTTCCGTTTTGAAATGAGTTTCCACAACTTCGTCGCGAGTGATTTAATTCGTAATATCCGAACATTCTTTCTGAAGGGCAGGGAAGCTGGAAAAGGGAAGCCTTGGGTGGGGAAGGACCACACTGCGTAATTCCTCCACCTGAGCTATGGAGCTGGGGAAGGGGAAGCCAACCAACAAAGAACCTCCAAGCAGTGAGGTAGTCACTTCGTGTCTAGTTTTCAAGAGGAATAGATGCTGTTGTTTGTTGAAAAAAAAAACCTAGTATTGTGATTCTGAGTTGTGAAAAGATTGAAATCTCGATGACCCTTTGGCAGACAATAAATTTGTTATAAGTTATGCTTTTGAGTTTAATCACGCGTTCAATATTGTATGCAATCTTGCGAAAGTTGAAGTATTGTATCAAACCTCCAGCGTGACAGACGCTGAACACATAAGGTAAAAGCCATTGTACCATTCTTATTCTGTGCTTATGCAGCAAACTTCAATGCCAACTGCTTGAGGTCAGATCATTGTGAATGCTCGCAAATCCCTCCTCTTTCCAAAAAAATTGTTGAATTCTTGAAGCAAATTTTTTTGTCTGTTATATAATAACTCTAAAGATTGAACACTGTATTGAACTGTACTTCTTATTTCCTTGTACATGAAGGATACACACATTTATACAGGAAGCTTAATTCGGGAAATCGGATTTTTCATGATTATCAGGTCCTTGTCAGTTATCAGGTTATTATCAGGCCTTACGAAGAACTTTTCTTCTTACCCACCAATGGAAATCATCCAAATATGTAAGGAATTGAGGCAAATATATTGTTCTAGTTCAGGGAACAGAGTTTGTTACTATAAGTACTTGTATAGGTACTTACTTCCAACAAGGGGGCAATTACAAAAGTTTTGTAAGCCATTACACAGAGCCCACCAGAAATTTTAACTAAATAGTTTGAAGAATTAAAGCCTCAAAGAATGCAATATTAGGGAAGATCACTATCAGTTTGGAGGAATCAGTTAGATCAACTAAGATCAGCAGGATTATCACAAGTTCGGGGGCCTTCACAAGAAATATGATCAAAGATCAGTAAAAAACCAGAAAAGTTCGGTGGCTTTGTTGGACTCGGGACTTCTGGCAAAGCTCCCATGCCGACATGGTCGTTTCCCTCGGCCCTGGTCCGATTTCGAGTTTGGGAGTTAGACACCGTAGACATAGGATATCCAATTTTTCACTTACCTTTCTTTTCATTCAATAATCGTTAATCATATCTATGTTGCTGACCAATCATTTACTTCATTATGTCACTTATGCAGTTATTGATTTCTCATTTTCTCTAACGAACTTCTAAACTGTAGAAAGGTCACAACCTATTTGGCATCTTCCAACTGATCTTTAGGTGATCCTATATACTTTATTGTAGCCTCCATTTAGAATATCTCCGAACTTCTTTGGTTTTTTACTGATCTTTGATCATTTTTCTAGTAAGAAACCCTGAACTTGCGATAATCTTGCCAATCTTTGTTGATCTAACTGATTCCTCCAAACTGATAGTGATCTTCCTTAATATTGCATTCTTCGAGGTTTTATTCCTTCAATCCTCAGATATTAACCAATTACTATTTTACGCCACCAATTAGTTAAAATCTCTGCTGGGCTCTGCGTAACAGCTTAAAAACTGTTGTAATTGCCCCCTCAATGGATGTATTTATTTATACTAACACACTCTGGTCCTTGAACTAGAACAATATATTTGCCACAATTGTATGTTTGTATAGTTTTCATTAGTGGGTAGGAAGAAAGCTTCATCATAAGGCGATTCTCCGATCATCATGAAACTCACGATATCCCGAATTCAGCTTTTCTGTAAAAATGAGTGTATCCTTCATGAACAAGGATATAAGAGAACAAGATATAAGAATTCAGTGGTAAACCCAGACATGGATACGGCATTCGTTGGAGTTATCCAAGGAAAGGAGTGAGAGTTTTGCCTGATATGAATCGTTTTTCACAATGGAACTGAATAGTATGAGTTACTACCAAGATACCTCAAATAGCTCGCTATTGAAGGTATGGACCTAAGAAGAGTTTAGAAGAACTTACGGCAGAGGAATTATACATGAAGCAGAAAGAACACTGGTTAGGAAACCCCAAGCTGAGTCATTTGTCTTTTACTGAAGATACAGGGTGCGGCAGAAAGAGCTCCCCAATAAGAAATTCGAATATAAAAAAGATGTAGCGAGATACACAATTTTTTCGTCATTCCTAAATTCTACATATAATGCAATTTTATATCATGTTAATTAAACGCTGCCCTCCACAGGCGATACATAAATTTATTCTTTCTTGAGTTTGCAATAGCCCTTTGGGTCTATTATCGGTATAACCTCTGATCACTACTGTGACATGCTGGAAAATTTTCTTAGGCCGAAATTGAGTGATCTTTTTGCTGAACATGGGGAGGAAAATGAGTGGTTTCATCCAGACGCAGCACCAGCCCACACCTTTCGTCTTTCTCATGGCAATTTATGGGAAATGTTCTTAGGGTCTCATTTCCATGTGCGGTGACATCCCTCCACGTTCACCATATTTGACTCCATGTGATTTTTAACGGGGTCATTTGAAGACCAAAGTTTACCAACATCGTTCCAGAACATTGGAGGAATTGAAGGCTGCGATAACCCCTGAAGTGACCGCCATTCTGGCTGACATGACCCAAAAGGCTTAATGCAAACTTTTGTGATCATCGGTAAAGGGCAGCATTTAAGTGACATAATTTTAAAACTACGTAAAATAAAACTGCATTATATGTAGAATTTAGAGATTACTAGAAAAGTTGTGTATTTAGCTAGGTACTTTTTTTTAAAATAACATTCTTTGTTGGGAGCTCTCTATGCCGCACCCTGTACTCACCATAAAAGCAGAGAACCTTTACAAATTCGAAGCTGGTTGAAGGTATTGAACTATTTCTTAAATTAAAATGGCAACTTGATGGTAGGTGGAAGACTCGAAGCAACTTAGCGAATGGGATACGATGCACGCTATCCAAAAATATTAGCTCCGGAACATAATTACATCCGGATGTTATTGATGATATTCCACAAATGGGCTAAACATCAAGGCCATGAAACGCTAATATAGCAGTTCTGGATAATCCAAGCAAGGAGAGCCGTCAGGAGTTCTTTTCACTAAGACAGCTGAAGAGGGCCGAAATAGAGATACCGAAAATGTTGCAATGGCTAGCATTCCCATCTGGTAACACGCACACGCTCCAGGGCGATCGCGAAGAGGATTAATATACTCAATTGAGGCGGAAGTTAGTGAAAAACGTTGTTTATTTCCACGAAAAAATAAAGAGTTACAATGTTAAATCGATTTCGACGATTAGGCGATCATCATTAACAAACAATAACTGAACACAATTAGAAAGGATACAGCTTATATAGTCACAGGTAAAGGGAGATTAAATCCCATTGGTCGAGAGAAAGAAAAAGGGCGCTGGAGGTACAACCAATTAAGTGCAAGCAATGTGAAGGGGGATTATATCTAATCAGATGAAGGGAAAGGAGAAGGAGAGGTTTCAACAGTTTGAAGGGATAGTTCCAAGCTTTATAGAAATGGACTTATCAGAGGTAAAATATATTGAGGGATCTCCTCATTTAAACATTTACCAGATTTGTCACTTTAGATAATTTCGAATTTTTTCAAGTACATTCAACATACCACCCTTTGGACAAAAATGAAGAAATTCTACAAACTGTCTATCTGTCAAATCAAAATAGTATGAATGGATTCCTTAAGATGTTTTGCAAATGTAGACCTATCCTTTTTCTTTGTTCCCTTTAACATTGTAATTGTTTCGTGGAAATAGACAACGTTTTTCACTAACTTCCGTTTTAAAATGGGTTTCCACAACTTCGTCGCAAGTGATTTAGTTCGTCTCAATCGATGCCTGTGAAGATACCAAAGTGAAATCAGTTCATATCAAGACCGCCAATTGAATATTCAAACGTCCAACCAAGAAAACAGCGGTTAACAATAGAAAAATTAGCCAAGACAAACCATCAGCAACTTTGCCTGGCCCGCGGGAGGATGCTATTGAATCGCACCCAGTCTTAATTATTACGAAATATTTAATTATCACCAAAGTTACCTATCCCATATTTTTCTAACATGTGTTTTTTTGTTATTAAAGCATTCTCTTGATGAAAACTTTTGTATTTTTATTCTTTTGAACTGTAATAACTACAGTTGAAAAATGGAATGCGTGATTAAAAACTGAAACAGATATGATAGAAAAGAACATAACCTAAGTAAGATGATGCTATAGAAACAAATAACGAGGTGAAAATTGAACTGCTTTTAAGAAAACTAAGTTAATTAGAATACTTTGAATACAACAACTAGTAAACATCTGCCAAGTTGTGTGGCACGTAGCTTCCTCGTTTACCTATCATCTTCTTCCAACTATCATCCAACACGGTGGTCCTCGATTGGATTTGACCTCAAAGTGTTTGCCCTTCAAATTTTCTTTCGAAATATGATTTTTGAATATGTTTAATCATGAAAATACGCTATAATCGCCAAAATTCAGAAAAAAAATATTATTTATGTGTCATTATACAATAGAATCTTCATCTAGTTTCATAGTTCTGACCTATTTTGTGATCAAATATAATTAGAAAAACAAAAATAACAACATTTTATTAAACAATTATTTTATCTGCAAGAAGCTCTTAATAAATGCCTGTGAGTATGCGTGTAGTAGGTGCGTGTCTATATGTATGCTTGTGTGTGAGTTTATAATGATTCATTATATAAATTTTAACATAAAATATATATCTAAATTGAATAGAAAATAAAAATAATGGCATTTCAACATTTTACATATGCGGAGAATCATATTCGCTTACAGCTCTTAATAAACGTTGTCCATACTCAGAATTGATTCGCAATACTTTATATTTGGCCTACGTCGCAGAAAAATCATGATGCACGACCTCCATAGCCTTTTTACTGTAAAAGCCGAGGCCATTTCCGTGTTTGGTACACAATTCTTCCACATGAAAGAAAACCGTGTGAACTTTTGGAGTGACTGGAATATCCAAAAATCTGATGCTTTGAATTCATTGATATATTCAATGAATTTTGGATCCAGCCTGACAGAGAAAGTTGCTTTGACAACTTCATTGAATTTCTGGAAAGCATCAACGTATTTTAAACAACCCATGCTACAGTTTGAACGCAACAAATAAAGTTTCTGTAGCAAAATGCGAACTACTTCCTTTGAACGAATTCGTTGGTGCTTTCCAGAAGTTTCCAGTCAAATCCAATCGAGGACCACCGTGCCAAATTTAAGCGAAATCGAAAGACTAGGGCGTGAGAAAATGGTATTGATTTCACAACAATGAAACTGATAGGGGACCGTCCACACCCTAGTCCACGTATTCCCTAAAAATTGCATTCAGATCGAATGAAAACGGTCAAAAATAATCTCTTGCAAGGATTTCATATGGCGCATGCGCAGTAGTTATTAATGATAGAATCATGTTGAAATCGATATAAAATGATCAAATTGTCATCTCCCAATCATCATCCTAATTTGAGCGAGATCGAAAGACTAGGGCGTGAGAAAATGGCATTGATTTCGCAACAATGAAACTGATAAGGGACCGTCTACACCCTAGCCCACGTATTCCCTAAAAATTGCATTCAGATCGGATGAAAAATAATCTCTTGCAAGGATTTCATATGGCGCATGCGCAGTAGTTATTAACCCTGGAATGCCCCGTGGGGTTTGTCAAACCCCAATCGCGATTTTAAGTCAGTTTATCATGTTGAATCCCGCACGTCTGGCTCTTCTCGCCCCCTTCTATATCACCCCCCCCCCCCCCCCTCCACTTCTTCCCTAAAGGCTTCAGCCTTTTTCCAGTTTAGTACGTTCAAGACTTCTGGGTAGTGTAGTACTTTCTTGTGCCTGGGGTTTGACAAACCCCACCGGGGAGTTAACCGCTAATGATTTTCTCTATAGCAAATGTTATTTTTGTGGGCGTTCCCACAGTTTTGTTATTGGCTCATCGCTAGAAATGGCTGAAAAACGCAAGTTTTTGGATCCTGAAGACATTAGATCCATTTTGGAACAGTTGGAGGAAGAAGATGTATATTTTGGCGGAGACAATTCAAACACGGGAGATAATGTCGAGTTACAAGAAGTTGCCTCCGATGAAGAAGCATCAAAAGTGACAGTTTTGGAGAAACTAGTTCGATGTTCCTTCTGTGAACATCATAGAACTTAGAAGTGTTGAGAATGTTGATCCTATTGCTTGGTGCCAATTTTATGTTACCTTTTCATTCTAATTCTTGGGGTTTTTGAATGGTATCAAACTAATCTCAGAAAATTGTTTTGTAGATTTTATTTATTTATTTTTGTTTTTAAATGAAAATGTGCTAATTTTATATTGAAATTTTGTTACAATGAGGTACTTCTGCTATTATTTTTTTCTTCAGATCGTGAGGTTTGCCTTACTATTACTTTTTTCTTCATGAGCTTAGGTACCTACTTCATGTTTCTTTACTCTCTTGATAACAGAATAAAAATAAAATTTGATTCAAGTGTAACTTATTTTTAAATTTTCTAACATTTTTCAAAGTTGGGGTTTGACACACCCCACCGGGGAGTTAAGTGTTGGAAATTTAGCCGGGACATTCCAGGGTTGATTATACAATCATGTTGAAATTGATATAAAATGATCAAATTGTCATCTCCCAGTCATCATCCTATTTTGAGCGAGGTCGAACGAATAGGGCGTATGAAAATGAAGCTCGGTAGAATTTACGTTTGCGCATGCGCAGGTAACCCTAACCATCCCTAACCTAGCCCGCACATTCCCTGAAAATTGCATCCAAACTGTAAAAATTGAATGAGGTTTGCGTGAGAGGGAATTTGAAGACTCCAGAGTTTTGCAGAATAAGTAGGACTGAGGTTTGGGAGAAGGGCGCGGTTCTGTGTGGGGGTTGAGGAAGAGGTTCTGGATTGAAACTTGGCTTCAAGACATTGAGATTCTTATTTTTCTTGGTAATTTCATGTGGTTTTTAACAAAACGCACTTTCCCCTTATTTGAAAACGCACTTACCCCACCGTAATAAAAGAGGGGCAAGAACGTTTTATTAATTCACTCCAGCAATTTTTGTAGCCTTGAAGTTATCAAGTGCGCAGTTCATGAAGAGACAAAAGGTTCAAAGATAAACAGTGGAATAAACATGAAAGGAAGGGTTTTAGACTAGTAAACCATTGAAAAATGTACCTCTCTTAGATTCACACTTTGATATCGGACGAAGACTTCAAGGAAAATGGTTCCAATTACGCTTATTTGTTCACTGAGGAGGTTAAAAATTTTATCAGTTGATCAAAGTTCCGTATTAATTATGAATTTTATTTCATTTATTTATTTTTGTTTTGTTTATTTTTTATTTTTATTATTATTATTTTTTTAAATTTATTAATTTTTTTTTCGATAAAGGAAATGAGGTACATTTCTGACAAGTTAAGTGTGCAAGTAGGACATCCTGTATATTTGCTGAATCAGCGGTTGTGATTCCTAAGTTTATATTTAAATGTTGAATTTTTGAAGCGACAACTTCTGATATTTTAACGACCATTTTCGTTTATTATTATAATTTTATCATGTGTAATAAAACCTCCCTTTACATATTATTTATGTGTAATAAACTGTGTTGTTTCTGTTGCAGGGGTTACTGGAGCAGTCTGGTGGCGGGTGGGGGGACCGAACGCGGCATGGAGAGGAGCGATGCATCAGACGATGAAGTATGCCTGTCCCGCCTCAGTCTGATGGAGCGGTCGCGACGCGTCGGTGTCGTCTCGTTGGGTCCGTCGATCGGCGCCGGCGGCAGCAAGCGGCGGCTGCCGTCGCCGCTGAGCCCCGATTCGGCCATCGGCGGCTGCTCCGACGACGAGATCCGCAAGTCCGCCCGGACGGACGACGACGAGGAAGACGTGAGTCCGCCGCCGATCCGGACGCTCAGGGCGCCGTCCGTCGTCATCAGCGACTACTCGGACGAGACCGTCCCCTGCATCACCCTCGAAGAAATTGAGAGGTACATAAATCCCACGTTAACTTCTCTTGTGGAAAAAGTCTCACTGGCCTAAAAAACTGATTGTTGAGTATAATCACATTGTTTACCCCATTTATAAATTTTGGTCAATAAAATTAAACTTTGGTCCATCAAATTCAAACCTTGGGTAAATAAATGTAATTTTTGGTCGAAAAGATTTCAATTTAGGTTAATAGATGTCTACTTTAAACAAATAGATTTCAACTGTGGACAAATGGATTTCAACTTTACACAAAAATATTTCAACTTTGGACAAATAACATTAATTTCACTGGCTAATAAAAAATTGTCTAGCCTAAAAAAAAAGGGAGGGGTTAAGGGGGTGATTAAATGGAAAAATTTAGTCACCACCGAACGAACTGGTGATCTGATGTTCGGACGAATAAAATCGGATTAGTCTGAACGTTCTTTTGGGTTAGGTACGTATCTAGAATATTTTTAATCTGAAATATGGGGAGAATCTCAGTAGATACCTAGGTCCTAATAGGTAATTTATAAGTAAGTATTTTAAGTAATTACTTTCAAGTAAGGACGTCTTTTAATTAGATCAATAGGGGTGTCCCGAAATATGATGGGTGAGGGGGGCTTGATATTCAAGTCAACCTGTGCACCGCACGGGTGAACCAGCTAGTGAACAATAATCATATCATGGTGGTATACCATGGTGTTGTTAGTGTCATTCACAATCATATTTCGATTTTAAACCCATTCGCACCCAACGTTGTATGTACATAAACAACACAAGTTTCTTCGCCTTCAAAATCTTTCTGGATGCCCCTACGATCTACCCAGCACGTAAAACTAAACGTAATGATGTTTCATAGGACAGGCGGAAGAGAGCACTGAATACGAATTTAAGCAACTAAAACGTGTGGGAAATGTTTTTGCGCCAACTGGAGAAAGAACTGAGTAAACCACTTACTTAGTGATGGAATAGTATCTTCAGAAACAATATTATTACAATGAACAAATTATTTCTCCTAATATTTTTATGTATTATTATTATTTTAACATGGAATCATGTTTTAGCGATGGAATGAGACTATTTTAGCGCCAATGTGATGATACAACCGAGTCGTAGGGATATGATACTTCGTCGTTTTTCATCCCAATTTGTTATTTACATTATTAAAATCCTTAGTTTAATTTATTGAAATTCAAAATAACATCTCAGAAATTGATTTTTAATTCTGGAAAATGATAATGGAAGAGATAGTGATTGTTGCATCGGAAGGACACGGGTGTTAGGTAAGGCGCTGAACTACCTTGTATCACTACTTTCCACCTGTCAGCCGTTTTCATTTCAGCATCAATGGTGTGTTTTAGACCTACGTTTTGTGCGTATAGTGGTTTTTTTCATTCTTTCTAATAAAAATTAAGTTAAATAATTTATTGATGAAGAAATCGGTTGGGATTATCAGTTGTCAATAGATGACTACTCTACCCAAGACACGAAGCACAAACGGTTAGAAAACCCAGACCAGAATAGATAGACCAGAGTTGCACTTATCTTGCTTATTTCTTCATAGCACAAAGCGTATTAAAATGCAGTTTTTTCGGTGTTTTCCCAAGTTGGTTTTGCAAATATCAATAAATTAACACCATTACGAGGTTCAGCAAGCAAAAAAAAGTCTGCCAAGTTGATAGCTTCATCATTTACCTATCATGAATGAATAGATCATTGAAAAGTTTTAAATGATCTTGAAAAATTCCAAAGCGGAAGAGAGTAAATCAAGAAGTAGCGTGAATTGTCATAATTGGTCAATTAAGAAACGAAAAAATGATACTCAATGTAATTTACGATTGTGCAAGCGCAGAATGAACTGATGAGTTGAAAACAATGAAATAGGTACGGGTCCATCTGAAATCTAAAACGCGCATTCGATGTCAATTTCATCAAAATCGGATGAAAAATGTGGAAACTAAGGTTATTACAAGTATTTCACATTGGCGCACGAGCAGTAGCTATTAATGATACAATCATGTTGAAATTGATATGAGATGATCAAATCGTCATCCCCCAACTATCATCCAATTTTAAGCGAAATTGGAAGACTAGGGTATGAAAAAATAGAGCATAATGGAATTGACGTTTGCGCATGCGCAGAGTGAAGTATTGATTTGGCAACAATGAAACTGACAGGGGACCGTCTACCCCCTAGCCCGCACATTCCCTGAAAATTTCATCCAGATCGGATGAAAACTGTGGAAAATAAGCTTGTTACAAGGATTTCATATTGGCAAATTCGCAGTAGCTATTAATGATACAACCGCGTTTAAATTTAAACAAAATGATCAAATTGTCATCCCCCAACTATCATCCAAATTTGAGCGTGTTCGGACGACTAGGGCGTGAGAAAATGATGCTTGGTAGAATTTACGTTTGGCAATGCGCCGAGTGGGGTATTGAGTGAAGACCGATGAAACTTATAGGGAACCGTCTACCCCCTAGCCCACACATCCCTTGAAAATTGCATTCAAATCGGAAGAAAACTGTGGAAAATAAGCTTGTTACAAGGATTTGTGGGCACACGACAGACACACACTTAGACAGACAGACAGACAGACACGGATACAAAGTTGATCAGAATGGTCTAAAATGTAAAATGCGAGTGGGAATTTTCATTTTGGAGACCAAAAATTTTTTTTCTCCCAAAAGTGAAAACAATGCTTCCGCTACCTTTAGGTAGACTCGGAAGGAAATAGCGTTTGCCGAGTTTAGTGGGCAATATAGCTTCCTCATACATTATAACGTGGATGTATATTATGTATTATGTTATGTATTATTTGAAGAACAAAGTATTAGAAATGATTGATAAGTCGACATTATGAGAAATGAACATTTGCGCATGCGCACAGACTACTATCACCAACGGCAATTAAGTTTATTTTGGAACGTCTAGTAGCTAAACCGGACAATCCTTGAAAATTTCATAAAATTGGTTCATTCGTCTCGGAGTTTTGTCTGTGTCGATCAGTTCTAGTTTTCCACATGCTCTATTGTTGTTACTCATCCAATCGCGATATCATTCATAAGGAATTTTCCTAGAACATATATCTATCTACTCCCCGAGTTAGAACGAAATCAGACTAATAGGTGATAAGAAACCGACGTTATAATAAATTAACGCACAAACTACTATTTATGTTACGGTAGTTAAAGTTGTAGGTTACCGTCTCGAAGTTATCCCGCACAATACCTGAAAATTTCATCAAAATCGTTCTATTAGACTCGGAGTTTTGCCTGTGTCAATCTTATTAGTTTCGCTCATGCGCAATGGTTATTAGTCCACTAATTGCAACGTAATTCGTAGTGGATTTTTCTAGAACGTGTACCCATATACCAACCAATTTGAACCAAATCGGACCAATAGGTGATGAGAAATCGAGGTTATGAGAAATTCACGTTTGCGCAAGCGCACAGACTACTGTTCATTCGACAGTTTTGAAAAATCATAGGAGACTGTCTAGAAGCTAACTCGCACAATTCCTGAAATTTTCATCGGAACCGGACTGAAACTTGGTATAGTTTTGGTCGTGGCAAGAATTTACCACAGACAGACAGACATCAAACAGACATACAGACACGGAATCAAAATTGATCAGAAAGCTCTGAAACGCAAAAAGCAAGTGAAAATTTTGATTTTGGAGGGCAACAATTTTTTCGACTTCAATCATTGACATGTTTATTTTGGTAATGAGTACAAACCTTACAAAGATGGTTTTGCAATACTTCAAATAATACCATAACAATAATATTGTCCAGTCACTTGAAGAACTATGCTGCTGAGCCCATCCAGAAGCGTTTGAATCCAGGTCCGAGATCCGACCCTGGACATTTGGGGTGGAGACAGGGCTAAATCGTCCTGCCCTTGGGTAGATGGAAGAAGGAAAATTATTCTTCTGGCTATGCCAGTAGGCGTTTCTCCTCCCCATTGTATTTTTGTGAGTTCAGCCCCAGGTCCCATGACGCCAATTTAGCCAGTCATCACTACATGCCGGGGCGCAATCGCTTTGAATGCTGACCATATGAATGCTCCACCTGTCAGGACTCTGGCGGTCATCCATTCCTGTATCACATAAGAAAAACCTGCCTTTGTCAATTCTGTTACTGACCTCTCGTGCCGTACATCACGCCACGTAATAGTTGCACCTATTACTTTAATCTGGTGAGCTAGTATATCGGCTAGCTGTGCAGCTGCTTAGAGAGGGGCGTTAACTTGATATTTCTCAACTTTGGCAGCATTGATAACCGCATGTGATCTTCTTTCCGAACCAGAGACTATTGATACATCAATAATGTAAGCCCCAGATGGCTTCACCACGAGGAGGTCAGGTCGGTATCCATGACCTTCCAGGTTAAAGTGGGGCTCTAGCCAAGACGGCCATCCTTTCCGTATAGCGTAACCATCTAGTAGATTCAGGGCAGCATTATGACGTGCGCATCTGGTTGGTCCATTTAAGGGCAGATCTGAAGTACGTGTGCAGCAGTCTCTGGTGTAGAGCATCCCATTTGACGAAGGTGATTAGTTCCAAGGCGTCTTATCCTAGTTTTGCGTACCCCTGTGGGCAGGGATTCAGAATGGACTTTTACTAGTCCCAATGATCTCCATCCTTTTAGTTTTCATGAGGGATTTCTAAGCCATGCAGTGCTAGCTTTGGAGTCTCGAGATCTGATTAGCTTTGCTCCATCTGTGATCCTATAAAGGCGTTGAGCCCTCTTAGCTCGACGCTCAGACCTTATTGAACTCAGCACATTTTCCTGACTATCCTCATCATTGAAGAGGAGTGAGCGAATATTCTTCAGCTTATTAAATCTTATGACAGGGATTTGAGTTAACACCTCAATGACACCTCACCCACTGGGCCGTGGATATTTAGGCGTTTGCAGAATCAAAGTGGGGCCTTAACCACTTCCTAACAAACCTTCTAGTAACAACATCCATTTGTTTCAGAACTGCTATTGTAGTGTTTCCAACCATTACAAGCAGATGATGAAACATTGATGGAATTCCATGGTCTCGTAGTATCACGAGTTTCTGCAGGAGCTTCATAGGCGATCGGTCAACAAGTACATAAGTTATTTTAGTCAGCGTGTTACGACAGATTCCTTGAGCTCCAAATGGTACCCCAAGATATGTCCATCGGACATTGTGAAGTGCTGAGCTGAGGAATTGTTCATTTACATTGAGTTTATTTACTTTGTGGGGCATTTTTCTAGAACATGTATCCATTTACCTACCGAGTTTGAATAAAATCGGACCAACAGGTGATGAGAAATTCACGTTTGCACATGCGCACAGACTACTGTTGATTCGAAAGCTTTGAAAATTATAGGGGACATTCCCTGAAATTTTCATCGTAATTGGACTGAAACTTGGTATCTTTTTGGGCGTGACAACGATTTACCACTGAAAGACATCAGATAGACAGACAGACACGGAACCGAAAATGATCAGCAAGCTATGAAACACAAAAAGCAAATGGAAATTTTGATTTGGAGGACAACAATTTTTTCGACTTCACTCACGAACACAAAGCTTCTCTACCTTCGATAGTGAGAAAGGAAAAACCCAAAATCGTGTATTACATGTGGCAATTGAATAACTTCAAAAACTCAGTACTTATTTCAAAATTTTTGCACTTTTAGAGCAAAAATTGCGCACTTTTGGAGCGGAATTTGCCCTTTTACACACACTTAAAAAATCGAGTAATGAGTCAATTCTTCATGAAATTTCACGTAGAATTCGAATCTGCAATAAAAATTCTGGTTCCTATTTGGAAAAAATGAAATTTATGGCATTTCAGCAACTTCTGGCGCAAGTGGAGCCCGCGAAAGTACATTTCCTGGGAACTTGGCAATATGTCGACACATAAACTGGTCGACACCTCCTGTCGCCATATTTCCACACCAGGTGTTGAAGAACGTTGATAACGCACATCTTTGAAACTGGTCGACGGATTTATGTCGAAAAATTTGAGATCCGTTTTTCGCTGTATTTTAACAACAGGAGTTGAACATGAGCTAAAAACACCCCTCTTGAAACTGGTCGACTGCTAAACGACGACAAAAGGGTTGTTTGGCCACTACCTGTCCTCAGCCTTGGTCCCATGGGGTCTTTCAATCCGAGGATTAAATGAAAAGTCACATTTACGTTTCTAAACTGTTATGTGATCGTGTTATGAGACCACGAAACTATACACTTCATTCTGATCTACACATCCAACTAATCTGCATTTTTACTAAGGGATTGACTACTTGATGTTATGTATTTTTGAGATGCGAGCTTGCGAGCATCCAGACCACCAAACTATACACTTCATTCTAACCTACATGTCAGGTATACGAAGGATGTCGATGTAAATATGTCGACGTATCCCCATGGTTGACTTGGACGATCTTTTTCAACAAGGGGTGTTGAAAGTTGTCGACTAGTCGCTGTATTTTTGTGTCGCCATATTTCCAATGCCTGTGAAATTGACATTGGTCAACCCTTGGTGTTGAAAGATGTCGACACGGCTTCTTGCCCATTTGTCGACCAGTTTATGTGTCGACATATTGCCCCCCATCCTATTTCCTGAGATCTACGTAAAAAATTATGAAAAATGGCGTTGGTCCCAGTTGATTACGCTGGATTCAGGGGAAATGAAGGGGGGTGTAACCTTTCTGTGGGACACCTTCTATATTATCTCATATGATCAAGCTGCATGCCTAAAACTTTTATTTTAAGGCAAACCGCAACTTCCTAGTGAGAATGCGTTGAGTGGCGAAATCACAATACATGCTGAACCAGACAATAATAGACGAGTCAGCAAACTCGACCTTCCCATCAGCGGAATTGATCCTCACGGAGTGAATTCCGAGTACGCTGTAGCATTCGACCGACATTGAAAGTGGAACGATAGTTGTTGTTTGTTGTTTTCTTCCTCGATCGGCTAGCAAAGGCTGCAGTGGTGCTGACGACGCGACGTCCGTGAGGGGTCTTTTGTGTACTATCGTTTTTATCATTGCTACGTTGATTTTATGCATTGTCGTGAACTATGCGGCGATGATGAGTAGAAGTTAAACTGCGAGCCCACCTGCCGAGTCTTCTCATTGTTCAGCTAGTTGTCATTGGAGTCGGAGATATACGTCGCAATTTTTTCGTTTTCATTTTCGATTGTTAGTAATGAACCTTCGGAATCGACATAGACAAAACAAATGTGTTAAAATCTCCGCAGATTTTTTTTTTTTTTTTCCATGTCAAGATATTCATAATTATTCTATGAACTGAATCGATAAACCAAAGTTTGATATGCCGTCCGGAATTTTTTTCCGAAACTAATGGGCCTAAGTTTATGAAACTTGGGTCAAAAACTGAATCCTTTGTATCATTTTTGATCAACCTTAAAAGGTAAATGACATCCCCTCACCCCACCACAATCCACCCCTTCCTTTTGCAACCCCCCCCCCCCCCCTCCCTCCTCTCACATCGGTAGTTGGATTCTTCCCTTGTTTTCACCTTTAAGTGGGAAAAATAACGTCAACATGAATGTAAAGACATGTCAACAACCATGTTTCACGGCACATCGCTCTCTATCTCTTCTAGCGGCGCACCATGTTGATTCGAAGACCCATTCCCTCACCATAGACACTTTTCTGTGTTCAGTTGTTGCTTTTTATTACTTTTCAAAGTTTCGGCTAAATATGATGTTACACTAGGTAAGAAGGGGAGGGGAGGGTCCAGCAATGACGTAGATTTTGAAGAAACTTCGAAAAATCATAAACAGAGAACTATTCATCTTAGAAAAGTGGTTGGTGTCAGAATTTTTAGGATTTCATAATTTTCAGCTAAATTTAAAAAAATTGTGGGAATTCCTCATTGCTTGATGGAACATGTCCCGTTTTTTGCGAATACCCAAGTCAGGAAGCAACTGCAGACTGACTGATAGTGTCCGGTAAACTTCAAGCATCCCTCCCACAGAACGACATTTCATCCTTCAATTTGGACCCCTCGTTGCTCAAGAAAATTTGGAAGTGTATACACAAATCATTTTCTTACGAAAATTAAAGTGTCATTTAGAATTTAATATTCTTCAACTTAACTTTGTAACTCTTGTAACGGCTAAATGGATTTTCCAAAGCCAATTTAAAAATAAAAATAAAATAATAATAATAATAGTTAATAACTAAACAGGGTGTCTGACGCGGCTTTTCAAGGCTGGTGCTACGTTTCTGGTTCTACTGGTTCGCATTAGAGGAGCAAATGAGGCCTAATCATTGATTTCCACTTAGAGAAGCTCATCCATTCGTTTCAGCTGATTTCATTAGATTACCGTTGCGTCGCTCCATAAAATTGTTTCACATTTCCCATAGCTAAGGTGTCGCCTAGAGGACGAAGGTTCGGAGCTCTTACAAAACGATTACAAGCGATCAGCCAATTAGACGGGTGTTCGAGCGCTTCGATGCGGGCGTAAATACGAAACGGTGCCACACGAGCGGATCCCATATTAGAATTCAATGGAATAATAACGCGGGCCTCATTTCCGCCACCTTTGTCGAAGGAATTCTTCCTATGAAATGGTTTAGGAAACATAGTTTTGCTACTCGGTCTTTTCATTTTTGATTTTGGCTTGAATTGGGCACCCACTCTTATCGCCTAGAATTGGGATCCCTGTTAGCAGCAATCAACAACCAGGCAAAACTGAATCATTTCTGATGCCAGATGTGCTGATGCTTTGTCAAACATAATTCTTTCTATAGAAATAGTTTAGGAAACAGATTTAGTTCCTCTTCGGCTTTTTCATTTGACACAATTATTACATTTAGGTATATTTGTTACATTGAGTTGATTGGAACGGCTCAAACTCGTGGCGCTAAGGAACAGGATCTGATTGCAGCAAATGGAATAATGAGTGGTGCCTGATGTGCTGATACATCATCAAACTGGACTCCTGTAGAAGGGGTTTGGGGAGTTGCTACTCGGTCTTTTCATTTGACATACTGATTTCATTTTGGTATATGTGTTAAATTGGGTTGATTGGTACGGACCACACTCGTAACGCTGAAAAATAGAACCCCAAATTGCGGCAAACTGAATCATCTCTGATGACAGATGTGCTGATACTTTTTCTAGCAGAATCCTTTCAATATGAATTGGCTTAGGAAACGTTTAGTTTCTATTCGGTATTTTCATAAGACACAATGATTACATTTTGGTACATTTGTTACATTGAATTGATTGGAACAGCTCCAACTCGTGACGCCAAGGAACAGATCTCCTGATTGCAATAAATTTAATAATGTCTGATCTGCTGACACTGTAACTAACAGAATTCCTTCTGTATGAAGCGGTTTAGGAAATAGTTAGTTGCGCCGCAGTTTTTTCATTTGACATGATGATTTCGTTTGGGTATATGAGTTAAATATTGGGTATATGGGTTACATCTGGTTGATTGGAACAGCTCCGTCTCGTGAAGCCAAGGAAAAGGATCTGAATGCAGCAATTTGAATAATGTCTGGTGCCTGATGTGCTGATACATCACGAAATGGGACTCCTATAGAAGTGGTTTGGGAAACAGTTGCTACTCTATCTTTTCAATTGACATCTGATTCCATCTTGATATAGGTGAGTTATATTGGGTTGATTGGAACGGCCCACACTCGTAATACTGGAAAACAGAACTCCCGATTGCAGCAAACTGAATCATGTCTGATACATTGTCCAACAGAATCCTTTCAATATGAAGTGGCTTAGGAAACACGTTTAGTTGCTACTCAGTATTTTCATTTGACATAATGATTTCACTTGGGTATATGAGTTGAATTAAATTGATCGAATATCTTTATTTACCTATATCAAATTACAATTAAGCTCTATTAGACAGTTTCCCCCCTTTAACAGGGCTCAATAATTACAGCATAGTAGTGCATAGTAATTAATAAGACATTAGAGCCGAAGTGAAGGTAAAAAAGTTTCAGTCATGCAGCATGATCTTATGAGCGAATTTTCCTAAATTACCTTTCGTGTTAGGTGTATAATATTTATGTTAAATTGTATTGAAATTTGAGTAAACTGAGTACGATGAAATTGTTTAAAAACCAATTGTATGGCTAAAAAAACTCGCGCGAAATAAAATTTAGCGATTCAAAAAAGATTTAAAAATTTCAGTTTTTTTTGCAGTTTTTATAGATTTTTCAGCAAATATTAATGAAATTTGAGTACGTTTTTGTGCATAATTTTGAGCAACAATTTTTTAATGTCCCATTTCATCGTTGATAATCTTGTTGATAACCTAAAACTCTGCTGAATATTATAAATTCAACGATTTTGGCCATTTTTAGTGATTTATTTAGCACATTTTTTGAATGTTTACCAATTTAATGTGCTCAAAAAGTGCTGGATAAAGCTTGATTTTTTGGCGCAAGAACGGGATTTTTATCTCTGGAAATGGCATACCTATGAAAAAGTGGTAAACTCTAGGATTCGTCTCAAAATGCCTCAAAACGGATTTCAATGAAGAAATTTTCCAAAAAGTTTGATTTTAAAATTTTTCGACCCATTGACATAGCGTTGGTGATATGAAAAAAGGTCGAATTCCACGTTTTTCGGAAAATGACTTTTTTTCAACAAAGATCATGTTTTGGCGAAGTCCTAGCGATTGTATTTTCAAGGTAAACCAAACTTGGTCGCCCAAAACTCTTCTCTCGTTCGCTTCCGTGACTGTACTGAATAAAAAATTCGGTTTTTTATAATCGCCAGTCGCTACAATCGCTTCCGCACTTTAACTGCCTCACTGTAGGTAAACCTGTCCGTAGCTAGGGTAGCCAGATTTTTTCGGATCATATAAAGCATATCCTGGCTGCAACCAAGGAAAAGTAAAGTATTTCGATGAAAGTTAAAGTTTACATTAAAGTTGGCGTTCTCGACTTACACACTAAGGCATTTTTCATTCAGCATCTGCACACAAGGGCTTGAATGTGTCAGATTACTGAAAACAAGAAAGTTCGGTTTGAGGAATTGAAAAAGAACCATGGATAGTAATAAATTTACTGTACGTAGGTCACAAAATTTTTATTCCGAAGAAAACATTACTAGACATTTCAATCTTATCGAGTCCATATTTCAGTAAGGTTGTGTTGCATACATAAATGTAATTAGGAACATCATTTTCAATCTCGTTCTCACTAAAAAAATATCTCGTGCATCTGTTGGGCACGTAAGGGCTAAGAACGTTACGAACTTTTTAGGAACTCGAAAAGTTACATTCATTCAGTCCCTCTTTCTTTCTCTGAAACACTGTACCTATAAAATATTAAAAGCTGTGGAAATTGAAAATTCAGAAAAACTTTGAGAATTGACAATTTTAAAGAAATCTTAATACTTGACAAAAAAGTAAATTAGACCTTGTCCTTGACTAGTAAGTAGGTGATGGGGGCTGAACTTTTCTTCTTCGTTTCAAATATAAAGTATTTTGGTCTACTTTAAATTTTTTATAAAGTATACAGTATTTTGAACAAAAATAAAGTAGGATACTTTAAATTAAAGTAGATCTGGCAACCCTATCCGTAGCCCAATCCTCAGCAACTCCTCGTTGTGCACTTCCCTTGTGTTGATCTAGAGAACAGCTCTCAGAGATTTCATCTGTAAAACAGATAGTGGTTCGAGCGTTGTTCCGGGAGCATTTCCTTACACAAACACCGTAATTTAGGTGAGACTGAACAAGGGAGTGCACAACCATCAAACCAACACTCTTTTACAACTTTCAACAGCAAACAGAGAGATCCCGAACCCCTTCTTACCTTTGTAGCTGCCTGACTCAGTTGTGTGTCACACTTGAGGTTCTCGCGAATTATCATTCCCAGGAACCTTACCTACTTCTTTTACATGTTAGATGAGAGAGAAGCCCACCAGCATGACCTTTCTGCTCGTTCATCCTCTCAGTTATGAGCCCTTAAAGAGACAGCCGCCCAAAATGAAAAAAAAAAAAAAAGAAAAAAAGAAAAAAAAAGATTTTTGGTTCGGTTTTTACTTTTATATTGAACTACATCATTTAAACTACATCAGTTAAAACAAATGAAAATCCGACTACTGGAAGTTGGTGAAATGAATTTCCAAAGTTGCACCTACATCCGCTTAATAGGAGCCAGTCGCGTCTCCTCCCGCTTCCTCCCAATGTTATTCTTCTTGTTTCTGATGACTTACTATTCCCCTATCCATGTATAACAGAAATATGGATGTTAGAATGACGGATAACTCATAAACAAAAATGAAGAAACAATAAACGAGTGTTACGGATGACTCGTGTGGAGACATAGGTAGCGCTGTCTGAAACATTAAGAGGCGATTGAAATGTTTTATAGTAAGGATTTTTGGGACGGACGGTTAATTGCGTTGCGTATTTACTCGTTGTAAAGGGTGCGCAGGTCAATGATTAGGAGTAGGTTTGGGGATGATTCCGGTAGTCTATGATCGGCCCGAGAATGCAAGCGATGAGTTGGAAGATGTTTCATTCCAGTTAAGACACACAGACAAGACACACATTCATCTTTTATATGAATAGATGGAACATCACAATGATTTACTATTCATAATCATAAATTTGAAGTCATTATTGCCAAGAGAATACACCTAGGTAGATGATATCCAGGGCCGTGGAGAGAAAATCCGGGCCCGGGAGAAAAAATCCTACGGGCCCCCGCAAGGAAAATGAGAGAAAAGTTCCAGTCATACAGCATGATCGTATGAACGAATTTTCGTAAATCATCGATCATAATTTTAGAACTTTGAGAGTAAAGTTTGTGTTACATTTTCACAGATAGACCCCCACGCTTTAGACGTATCCATATCAATATATGATAGTAATAACCCAATGTAATTAAAAAGCAAAAAATTAATACACAGATACGTTGATTAGACTTGTAAGTGTAAAAAAGTGTGCCTTGCATAATTTATCAATTAATTGATTTCCACCGGATACTATTTCATTTTATTGCACGTATTTTTTCTTCTGATTTTAAATATGTTCATCATTTTACAATAATTGTTTTCTTTTACTTAATTACTTATTATATTGATAATTAGACAACCTCCCCACACTGATGTTATCATGTGCCTACTGCATATAGAGGGCTTTGCCCGTGACTAAATAAATAAATATGGCCACAGCCAACTTTGCAGACGTTTTACCTTTGTAAAGAGCTCTTCCCAATCAGTCAATCAATTGTTATATTCGTGTAATCGCCGACAGACGAATACGATTACACGAATACGAATATAATCGCTGTTGACTCAGAATCAACGAGTAATTATCGCGATTAAAATCGTATTCGTATTCGACGATTAGATTATGCCCAACACTGTTCCCAATATACAAAATAAAGTATTACCTCGCCATTTGTCCTGTCTGATCTTCAGGCTGAGAGATGAGTACGACTCGCGGCTGAGCAACGAGGACACGGCCTCCGAGTGCTCGGCGACGTCATCCTGGAGCTCGTGGGGTTTGGACCCGTCCGACTACCAGCTGAGGACGCCACAGCGGAAGACCAGCGACTGCTCCACCTGCTCGACTCTCAGCGGCGACGACGAGGTCGCCAGCCCCGTCATCCTCCAGGAGGTCGTCGTTAAAAAGAAGGTAAAAAAATTCAACTTTTCCTCTGCCTAAATGCAGTGTGTGACAATCCTCCGATTGTTGTGATCAAAATTCTTGGATTTCTATAGTATATTTTAATCTTCCGATGTAATTTTGGGACTCAGGTGAAATAATAAAACAAGATTTCAATCACTGGGATAATTTATTACGCTTTTCTTTATGTCGCTCCAAAAGAAAGGTAATCGGGGGGTTTTTTTTCTATCTAGTCTGTCGGTTGAATAGTTTCTTGTATTCACTTCTTTTGAAGATGAAAGAAATACCGCAGGAGAGAGAGAGAGAGAATGAGAGAGAGGGGGGGGGGGCAATGATTAGGTATTAGTATAAAAAATGGGAGTTTATATAATATTGCTATTAACGCAAAATGTATGAGAGAGGTCGACTCACCGTTTTGAAGGTTGAACAACGATTAAGAGCAAGCGGACCGGTGCAAGTTGGGGATACCCATGGGCATGCCGTTCCGTTGAACGAATCACTGTAACAGTTTTCGATAGCTGTTACAAGTGAGCGTTACCCTCGTATTCATTTTATTTATTTATTTTTTTTTTATGATAGTGGATTCCATTCTAAGAAATTTGGTACCATCCGCACTCTCCTACGTTAAGCAGTTTTCTTTCTATAATTTTTCAAAGTTAGCACTGGTAACGTCACACTGCGTGGCAGGGTACCACCCAGGCAGGGTTGCCAGGTGAGATGGTGAAAAAAAAACCGGACAAAGTTGGACATCATATAAAAAACCTATTAAAAACTTCAGAACTCAATTCCACTCACGCGGCACGAATATTGATATGCATTTAATTTATGAATTTCCTATCTGATATGCATTCTCTATATATTACAATAAATACTATTTTCTTCCATTTAAGAAGTTTATTTTTATTGTTTAATAATGATTAACAGGACGTTTCCACTTGTTTTCGTCACGTCACGAGCGTCACGTCACGGTGGGGTTTTTGAGCGACACATCACGATCGAAATTGCACCATCACGTTACTATGTTGGTTGCGAGCGTCACGTGACTATGGTGGTTGCGAGCGTCACAAATTATATTATAAATAAAGAGGCTAGAAAAATAGTTTCGTTATGCCTGCAGATATAAGTGAAGTGCGGGAAAACTCAAAACTTTACGACGCTACAGTTGCTTTGGTAGCTGATTGACTTTGAAATTGAAAATTGAAAATTATTCAAGTTTCGATTTACGGAAATTTTGGCAAAACAAACGTTAATCGTTATTAAATGATCTGACTGTAGAACCGTAGGTCTACCGTCCGTTTTTTAAATTATAATTATTTGATGCTTCGAATGAATTTTTGTACACCGATTATTTGTTCTTATACGATAATAGTGAATGTATCACGTATAGCCAGAAGATTAAATGATTACTGACTAAATAACAATAATTGCTATCAATCATCTGGAAACCACTGAAGACGCACAACTTTAATGGACAGCTAAATAGAGCTAGACGAACCTGAGGTTAAAATTTGTGCTAGTATTTTCTTGATTTCAATTCTTTGATTTATTTTTACGTTGGTACCTAATTAAACAATCAACAGCTCAAAATACCTAATCATTTTTCGGTTTTTCGGTTTCTCAAAATACTTATCAGTGTAGATATTATAAGAACTTTTATAAAGTGCCATATATGTAATTAACATACTAGGTAGGCAGAAAACGTTCAAATCAGTAAATATCTGCGGTAGCTGGGAATTTCGCAACAAAAATTGCAGTATTACCTACGAATCGAACCACTAACTTAAGATTATCCTCAACGAAGAATTAACTGAAAGAGAGAATGCACAAGAGGAGATATAGAGAGTTCCTTCTCATGAAAAAAGGGACAAAACTACAAATGATTATGGACCTCTAGTAATTTTCTAACGTCGATTGCCAAATAAACAATGTAGGTAGATCCTCCCGGAGTCATTGCTGTTTTCGTAAGATAGCAACCTACGGTATATATATACGGTATATATATATATATATATATATATATATATATATATATATATATATATATATATTTATTTATTTATATTATATTTTTCTAGAGGGAGGGAAAGCATCATGCACGAACTGTATTGCCTACCACAGAACAGTGTTGGACTTCCATTGGCCAACCACACCTAACTCCACATTTTTGTTTAAGGCTGCCCCTGAACTCCTATTCAGTATTACTTCAGGGTGGCCCTTTTTCTTGCCTAGTCAAATGTTTCTTCACTTCCCATTCTTACTTTAATCTATACCGATTTTCTTCTGCCCATTGTCTATTGGCTGTCAACACGAAGGTTCATATACGGCATCCCAGGACACCAAATGACCGTCTTGGGGGTAAACCCCCAACCTTATGAGCGATATCAGCTCGTAACCGTATCATCTATTACTCCGATTTCGTTCAAACTCGGGGAGTAGATTGGTAGCAATTGGTGGAGTATAATTATTATTAACTACTAACAGCGTATGCATACTAAAATTGATTGACATAGACCAAATACCGAGACTAATTTACCAATTTTGAAGACATTTGGTACAGAGATTGTGCGGCTTAGCTCCTAGAGGATCGCATATTAATTTCATCCGTTTTGTTAATAGTTAGGCGGTGCGCACGCGTGAACGTTAATTTCTTTTTAACGTCGATTTCTTTTCATCTATTGGTCCGATTTCGTTCAAACTCGAGAGGGTTGTTGGGTCCAGGATGATGCCCTTTGTATTTTATCGCATTTGCTTGAATAATGGGAAACTAATTGCGCATACCCAAAACTAATATTGAATGACACTTCGCGAATAATGGTTCCATTTTGATGAAATTTTCAATTATTGTGTGGGTTAACCTTCAGACAATTTTCGCACGTGCAAACATGAATTGTAGCCCTATTTTGCATTCTAGCATGTATTCACATGTATGAGGTACAGTTATATTTTGCATTCAATAATTTCGACTCAATGCGTGAGGAAGCTATACTGCCCATCTATCTTGGCAGACGTTTCACTTGTTTCTTGAAGGTCGAACAATGAAAGATAGTTGATCTCGTCTTGCATACCTATATATTCCAATCTGATGCCAGTCTAGCCTATTTAGCCACGACTTTCTATAGCACGGAACTGGGACCGCCCGTTGTTTTACAAAGAACATAAACAAACAATGAATAAAAGGGTGCTGAGCATCAACAATGCCGACACTCCTGATGTCGGGTTAAATATAACGGGATAAATATAACACTTATGAGAGGAAGCCGAAAGTGTTGGTAGAAGAGATGGGTGTGGGCAGGGGAACCTTGAGGAGCAATCTTGCTCGCACAATGGAGATCCCTTTATGACGTCAGAGCCCCCCCCCCCCCCCCGACACTTCACTTCTGCCGGCCACCGCCGTCCATTGTCGCCCCTACCTGCCTTCCGTCTCTTTTCCGCCCCATCCCCCTCCCTCTCATGCATTGTATTAGCGAATTTTGGATAAAAAATCGAAAGTATAAAATTATAATTAAGACTAAATAGAATTTGACGAGCAATTCTCGAATTATGTAATTACTACTGTAATTACATTGTTTGATTTGTATCCATTACTGCAGAACTCGAAGTTAATTATGTATTAGTTATGTATTAGGGATGTTGTATATTAGTTAATTTTAGCGACCCAACATAACCCCTACGTTTATTGTATCGCTACATTTTCTAATGATGGCCTTCTAAGCCTAATACATTCTATGATATTCTTTTACAATATATTTCTACGTGTTCACAAGCATTTTTGTCCATTTACCACAATGACAACTTCAGGTAAAAGATGAATGAATACTTAACATAAGTGTCAACAGTAGGAGTTGAAAATGGCAACATTTGGAATTTCTGAAGGCATGTGTGTCAACATTTGGTTAAAAAAAGGTGAATTTCAAAAAAAGTGCTCTGTGATAATCAACAACGTTTTTTGGAGAAATTGAATGCACGCAAACTATTCTCAACGAACTCACAATTTATAATACCTACTTGGAAGTTCCATTTTCTTGAACCCGTGGGTGAAACAGAATCTAAGAGAGATGTCCCCTTATAGTGTCAACAATTGGTGCTTTTACCCTGACACTATTCGATTCTATGTGCCAAAGTAAAGTCATAAAATGTCAAAAATGAAACTATTACAATGGCTCCAAAAATGTTCAGAGCATTCCTTTGCGTAATCATTTATACGGCATTCTGAATCGATTCCTAGGTGTTAACACCTTTTCACAGAATCAAACAATACAAGAATAACTGAGAGCTTTCTTTGGATATTCGGGCAAAGTGGTATTTGTCACAATGAGAAAGTGGATATATTCGCAAGAGGACTTTCCGCAAATAATTAATTGGCACCATAAATCTCTTTGGGCAGGAGAATATGAAAAGGGGGATGAGGTTCAAACAAACTAATCAGACACCAAACTTCACCCCTTGGTTTACTGGTTTCACGTCAAATACAGGGCTTATTGTCACAATGTGCAGGTTGTGTTCGAAAAACGGGCTAAGTAAGCGTGGAATACAAACATAGGTATCTGACTTTGTACAACTCCTCGCAGTGCAGTAGGTACTCTGCTGTGCAAAATCCCACGGGGAATATAAGGCACACGTATTAAGTGTAATGTATTCGACTTCAATGAGCTGTTGTTACCAGATGTTCGGCCATTACCTAGCAACGCATTGCGATACTATTTAGGTACTAATTATTCTACATCTTTATCCTGTAAGCATATAAAATATAACTCAATCGTTCAATATCTTACATATTGTAGTTCTGTATGTATAGAGTAACGATATATCTAACATTAAGGTTAGTGATTCTACACAAAAACTTATACTACACCCATTATAACGTAACTACTGATAAGATACTTCCATGCCTAAATATGATGACTTCAGCAATATCATTGAACCGCTTTTGCTACTTAATTTTTACTGTAGGGACTATTCCTCTTTGCTATGTTTCTCAATAATGATTGTGACAATAATATAAGTCAGATTAAAACCATCTGAACAGCTACAAAACCAAATAACTTCGACTTGTTCCAGTCTTCCAATCGCACTCGTAATGTAGAGTGATCGTAGTGCAGAGTTAAACCATAATTTTCTCGAACCGAAGTAGTAAAACTCAAGACACTAGAAACAACGCAATACGTTCGCGACTAGTTTTACCGCGACTTCATCCAATCTTGAAAAGAACTTTTACTGCCCTCTCACTTTTCAGATGTTTTTATTCTATTCTCCTCTACTCCTTTTCAGACCACAGCACAAGATCTTCAACTTACAAGTTCAGGATATCCAATTCAACCCGTATTCGGTCCGATGTCCGCCATGGAGGTCCGTTGGCAGTTTTTCTATTGTCCGAGTGTTTCCCATTGAGGTGGAATGACGTCAACGTTTCCCGGAGGTCTTCAACCTTCTTGAGAAACCCGATCTGACCCCCGAAGAATCGTCTTTCGAATCATCCAACCTCACAAAGAACTTTACGGTGCGGATCGGTCACGTTCGAGTGAAATATAAATTATGAACATGAATCGATTTCCTGGTCAGTCTTCTAGAGCCCAAGCGTCTTATTTCCGTTCCTGTTGATAAGATGCTCCATAATATTCTTCAATGAAGAAAGACGATCAAAACCCAGTGGGTTAAAAATAGGGCATTTGTTACAAACTTGCAAGAATTTGAAATTTTAATAAAGCGATTCAGAGGCTAATGGGATATATAGCATTTCCTAATTGAGTTAAACTTTTTCCATTTAGGTTTAGTTCTTTTCCATTTAGGTTTAAACCTTTTCCACTTAGGTTTAGACCTTTTCCATTTAGATTTAAACCTTTTCCATTTGGATTTAGACCTTTTTCATTTAGATTTAAACCTTTTCCATTTAGATTTAAACCTTTTCCATTTAGATATAAACCTTTTCCATTTGGATTTAAACTCCATCAAAACGTCAGTAGTTAGCCCCATCATAGTAAGTAAGTGCCTACCTACTATAATTTCATTAGGCTAGAAGTAAAAAAAAAGGAAACGGATAGTTATAACTTAATTTATAACTTCCGTTCATGAGAAATTCTTGTGTTCAAAAAACATTTGTTCATTATTATATATATTACATTTCTGTGCATAAAAAAACACTTGCATGATTTAATTTTCAAGTTGTGGCATAATAACGTCGGGTTAGAGGTAAAAGTATCGAAGAGGTAAATCCATATTGTGCAAAAATCAAATTAAAATTTCAAAAGTTAGTTTGGTAAATATGATTATTTTCTTAGGTTGGATACATAGTTTGATGATATTGATCACCAATAATAACAACAGTTAAATAATCATAATATTCTGCATTTGATTTTCCCACGTGTTGAATTTGTGACTTGGGTACTTTTACCTCTAACTCCACGATAATTTCCTGGGTTTAAATCCAAATGGAAAAGGTTTAAATCCAAATGGAAAAGGTTTAAATCTAAGTGGAAAAGGTCTAAATCTAAATGGAAAAGGTTTAAATCTAAATGGAAAAGGTTTAAACCTAAATGGAAATGGTTTAAACCAAAATGGAAAAGGACTAAACCTAAATGGAAAAGGACTAAACCTAAATGGAAAAAGTTTAACTCAATTCGGAAATGCTATATACAGTGACCGATTCCCTAATGCCCTAATCAGCAAAGTGGGATATGTGGCCATTTTCTTTCATATTTAACTTACAATGCTAAATTATGAAATTTTGCTTCAACAGAGAAAGATAGGTTACAATGCTATGATCACAGTGTGCTCTGCGGTTGATTTCTTTCCCATTCAACCTAAGGTTATGACATTTTATATTGAGCCTGATGTACTGTAGAGTTACAATGATTCAACAAAAAACGTCCTGATCAGCTGTCGCTAATTTTTTTAGAACGTTTACTTCCTATTTCTATCCATGCAGTCATCTACGACAAAATATACCCGTGAAATACGAGTCTTTATGGTGCAGTGTATTGGGGTATAATACCTAGTTATCTAAATAATGATTTTATCAAAAGTTAAAGAGACAGATAGGTATATGCTGAAAAATAATGCAGAACTATTAATGTGTTTTGTTATTTTGATAAGGAAATTCGGAAGAAATTTTCCAGATCTAGAATGGGGAATTTTCGTGGTTATTTTTTAGGCACTTTTTATATACCGTTATACCACCCCCCCCCCCCCCTTCAAAACGCCCGCCCGATGTTTCTAGGCATTCCTTCTTACTTGTATTATGTTATGTAATGTTATGTATTCTTGAGATGCGAGCTTGCGAGCATCCAGACCGCCAAAGTATACGCATCATTCTGACCTACATGTCTAACTAATCTGTATTTTTACTAAGGGATTGACTACTTGATATTATGTGATTCTGAGATGCGAGCTTGTGAGCATCCAGACCACCAACCAATACACAGCATTCTGATCTATTTGTGTGAATCCATGTACATTCTACTTGTGCGAATTCATGTGCATTCTACTTGTGCAAATTCATGTGGAGGCAATCAAACCACAACCATTCCAATTTGTTTCAACAAATCCTCACCGACATCGGCAACTTTTGAAAACACGGAAACTCTTTTTTTCCTTCTTTAAAAAAAAATAATATAGTAATTTCTTCCCACAGCTTGAAATTGTCACCGATTCTACGTAAATATGTAGCTAAGTAAGAAGGAATGCTAGAAACATCGGGCGGGCGTGTTGAAGACAAATTGACGGGGGGGGGGGGGGGGGGGGAGTACCACCATTTTTTATTGGCTCAATAGCGAGATCTTATTGAGAGTTTTCCCAAAAGGTCCTATATGATGGGTATCTAATCTGTAACAAGTCTCTTTAAATTCATTTGCACGATGACGTTACGTCGCCCGCCTGCCTGGGGGGAACCCTCAGCTCCCTTGCACTACTACGTCAAGCACGATCTTTCTACCCGTTCATTGGCCAAACTAAACGGTATTTTGAGCTGAAAATGGTTATTAAGGGGTTTTCTATTGGGCTGAGTCCGAATCTGAGGTCAAAAAGGTGAAATTCCGAAACATGGAAGTTCCCCATTGTTTTGTAGTTCTTAGCAATGGAGGAGTGCGACCTCTCTCGGCATCCATCCAAGCACATTAATGGACATATTCAATTCCCCAACACAAACTCATCTTCACATGAACGTAGTTGTGTTCGTTCAACCTCTTGAAACAGCAAAAACCTTCACTTCCATCGCTGATGACTGTAACATTAAGGACAATAATGCTTGCTAGTAGCGTGCGATTCCTGGAGCACGAAGTGCTTAACAAGAACTCAACTCATTTTGAGCGTGAAAAAAACGGGCTTTCAACGAATCGGAATAACGAGATCCGCAGCTGGAGGCAGATGAGACGGGTCATTTAAGTTGTTATCCAATGAAGACAATGCCGTGAACCCCCCGCTCACCGCCCTTACATCTCCCAGAAGCGACCTTCCTGTACCTTCCTCAATCTCTACCTACTGCGACTCCAGTTCGGCTGCGAAAATTGTTCCCTGTTCAACAGATACCACAGACCTTCAAAAACAAACCCCATGGGCTACTATCTAGTTATTTTGTTCTAAACCGTACACGTTTTAATGTTTAGCAGTGGTGTACTGAGTCATTTCTCATAGAGGGGCAACAGTCAAGGATTTCATTTTATTGTATAGGTTTAGTATTGATTTCTAGTAACTGTTGCTGAGTATACGAAGACTGTTAATAAACTGTCAAACGTTCATATTAGTAAGTAGGTGCTCAATGGTCTTTTGTAATGATCTGAAATCACGCCGGACGCTTTCATATTCATAAACCTACCTATGGGTTATTAAAGCATAATACTACTAAGAAAAAATATTATCCAAATGACTAATCAGAACATTAAAAACTACGGTAAATACGAATGAACTACCGATGAACAGAGGAGCACTAGGTTTATTATACTATTCTACTAGACTTGTTGCATGCAAATTCATATACCTATGTGGACTTTCCCTCTCACAGGTTTATCCTCAATAGTTACTTCCGCGCGAAAATAACTTTTTCACTACACTAGATTATTTTAATATTTTCTATTAAACTATTTCAATCAGTACTGCAGGCTTCTACGAGTATTTATTGTATTCTTGCTTCATTTTAACTGGGATTTTATTCGTAAATTAATGGTATAGTGTAAGGGAAACTGTTATTAATCCAACAACCAAGCTTGATCAAGTAGGCAGTGAAAAGTTGGGGAAGTTCATAGGGAAATTTTGGTGGATACTGAACAACGGATATTTTTGTAGGGAAAAATCGCATATGGGCTAGCCTCAAAAGGTAGTGGGGAACGACTTGATTTGACTTGATTTCTAAGAGCGTCTCAAGTCGCGAGGCAACCGGATTTGTATAATAACAATAGTAGTTGTGTTTTACTAATTATATTCTTTAATTGAAGGTGTTAGGTACTGAAGTTCGAAGCGTAAAATTATTAATTTTGATTGTATCCATACAACAAAATTCTGCGTTCTCTATACTTTATGGAGGAGCTCTTCCCACCCTGCTCCTACTCAAACTACGCCACTAATGTTTAGTCTCATTCAAAATGATTTCTTGAAATTATGCAGCGTTTGCAGGACATGCTATAAACTTCAACCAAGTTTGGTGGGCTGTATAGCTTCTTCTCGTAACATGGACATCTAGAATGAGAGTATCACGAACGAAGAAATTTTAAAGTGTTTAACTTATAATGGTATACTTAACGGCAGTGGAATTTAAAAGGTACATAAAGGGGGCAACCTACTCAGTTTCTGATAATTTCCATCAAAATTGACCGAAAAGTACAATCGATAACTGTGGCAGCAAATTCTGCGATTCAGCATGCCCACACGCCACGATGAATGTTCGACTTCAAAGAAATTTATTTGGAACGTTTATTCATTTGGACAGTTAAAAGTAATAGAATATTTCAATAAAAGGTGTCCTTAATTCAGTTTGTATTTTTCTCCAACGTTTCTCCCCAGGAATGGGGGCTTCTTCAAAAAGTTGCTAACAAATAAAGTAACAAATTTGAAATTACGAAATTACAAAATCACAAAATCAAAAAATGTAACAGTATTATTTTAATCAACAAATGAGAAAATATTGTTGGAGATTTTATAGTTTTGAATTTTTATTTTATTTGCTAACATCTTCCTGAAGAAGTCCCGGTGCCTGGGGAGAAATGTAGGAGAAAAATTAATAAGGACTGGCCTTTTCATTAAAATCTTGTAATGAAATTTATAGGATACTTTCTACAAGCTTAGTCGACCAATCCCCGAAAATTTCATCAACTCTGGATAAATTGTTTTGGTTTTGTCATCCACATCGAAGTTTATACTTGTGCATGCGGTGTCGCCCTTTTCGATTCAATTTTAACGCAATTCATGGGAATTTCCTCTCAATTTGGGACGATTGGGTATTCACATGGGTTCAAAAAGTGATATATTATTGTTTTTTCAACATTTCAAAATCATTATTACTTTAAAGCAACCCTCTCACCAGGAAGGAGCCCCCCTGCCCACTATGACGTAGTAATTATTAAAATTTTAAAAATCATAGAAAAAAAAAAACGAATTTATCATACAAGACTCGGACTAAAACTAATAATAAATTTAAAATATTATTAAAAAATTATGTGCACCATTTTGGCCTTAAATCTTGAGGAATAGGTACCTACTTCAGAAAATGCGTGTTTGTAATGACGCTCACGCTTCAAATGGTTGACCGTTCATACAACCTATAGAATACTATCTAGGGACAAATCCACACCATACCTGCAAATTTCATCAGGAACTATCTAATCACCAGGTTGAAGAGTTTCGACGTTTGTAGCTTGACATCGAATTTTATGTTTGCGCGTGCGGATGCCCACTGATTTTCGGTTAATTCGGGCTACTAGATCGTGAGAAACAGGTATTACGGTGAATTATTTGTTCTGATGGTAATAAAGTCATTAGGTAACCTAAAGCGGGTTACAATTAGGTACAGTTTCGCCCTGGTCGAAGATTGCACATACGCACAGACCAACAGACAGATAGAATATGTGAAACTTACATAGTAAGTGAAAATGTTCTCTCCACAGTGAGATAGTAAAATGTAGGAGTTAACTGAGTAAGACTGAATAGCGACAACAAGGCTATATGATATAGGAGAAGTCCTCCTAAGAATACATGAATATAACATCAATTCAGGTTTGTGGTTTTCGTGTAAATGTTAGCTGACTGGGGTTTTCCGGGAATTTTCTTAGAAAATGTAGCAACTACTATGGCTCCAAATATTTTAAAATAAAAATTTTTGAAAATTTTCATTATTGAAATCGGGCAAACGAAATCCTGGAGTTTAAAACTTTTAAATATGTATATATATGTATGTATGTCCTTCCAGACAATAACTATCTTTAGGATTGAGATAAAAATTCCATTCTTGAGCTAAAAAATCAAGCTTCCCAGACAAAAATCACTAGAAATGGCTATAAACGCCTAAAAATCGTCATATTTGTATAGTGTAGCATAAGTTTAGTCAAAATAAGTATCAACAATGAACTGAAGTCATTAAAAAATTATGCACAAATTTATACTGATAAGTTTACTTCAATTCCATTAATATTTGAAAAAAAAGTGTGTTTGTTGGAGAGAACAGAAAACATGTATCCATGCATTGCTAGTAACCAAAACGTCAAAAACAAAGATTAAGGATATTATTTAAAACTAGTAGAGATTATCAATTTATTGCTTGTCCTTTACTTGAGTGGTAATAAAATAAAATTTTAGTAAGTTCCTTGGCATTTACCTACAATGGATAACGTTGGCAAAGCTGTCTTGGAGTTCAATAAGAAAAGTGGAAAAGCAGAAAAAGCTATAGCTGATTTTGACGGACGGCTGAAGGTCAGGTTGGCTAAGACAAGAAACATGGTGGATGAAAGATTTGACGAAATTATGTCTGTATTATTGTTGACTCCTCAAAACAAAATCAGTAAACTTACGCGTCTTGGGAAGGCTATGGCGGACGTGAACGAGAACATTTTGTCTACGATGGAAAACATTTTGAAGATTGAATACAAGCTGACTAAGGTGATTTTAGTATATGGATTTTCGAGAATTTCTAGGATTATCTTACTTTTTAGTCCACTGTACGAAAATGAGGTGATGGGATAAGGTATTTCTTATGTCCGCCAGCTTATCATCCTGTATGTAAATGGTGATAAGCTATTCAAGGTTTCTCACTATCGTAACAAGTATTAGTGAATAAACCAGCTTCCTGGCTTATACTACGCCTCTCTAGAGACTTTATATTGCTCACATCCCTGGATGGTTCTATGTTGCCTTGGCAACACTTTCAACTGCCCACTCTCTTAGCAGTCAACCATTCCTCTTGAACTATCGCACCACTTGGCTTTTTTTTTTTTTTTTTTTTTTTTTTATTAAGCCACCGAGGCCGTAATGGCCTATTGTAGCTGGAGAAGGAGGCCGTACCTCCTCCCCATCCCAGACACTAGGTCTGCCCGATACCGACAGCCCTGCCAAACCAAGCACTATCTGCCTGGTTCCGGCACTCCTACCAGCCCTCAGGCACTGTCTGGGCCCGTACCACTTGGCTGGTTTTATACTACCCATCTTTTAGGCAGGCTTTATACTATATGTCCTTTTTGTACGCATTCAAATTTATATAAATAAATATAAATAAAGGCATATTTCTCATAAAGCCGGAAACCCACGAAACCTGAACGAACATTTTGATTCAGGAGGCACAGATTTTTTCCCTATTATATACCTAATATAAACCTCTCACTGCTCACTATGATGATTGCCAGTATGCCAAAGAGCGGGATGTATGAAGCCAGCCAAAAGAGCGATTCTGGACCCTAAACCCACTGTGAGGATGATCAGTATGCAGTCTCCCAAAAAGTTTGGTCGTTCAGCAACCCAGTCTGTCTTATTCTATTCTTAAAAATTAAAACGATCGAAGGATGGTCGGGGGGACGTACGGGGATGGTCAGTATACAGCCTGCCGATTGTCCAGAAATATTGGCATTACTTACTGAATCCACTTAATGATACTGAAAAAATCATCACCTGGATCCGATCGAATTCTCTACAAAACTAGTTGACATATATTGAATGTTTCCAAGGTGATGATTTTTTCAGTATCATTAAGTGGATTCAGTAAGTAATGCCAATATTTCTGGACAATCGTTGGTCAATTAGGATTTCTAAGCCTGGCTTCGTAAACCACTGTCCATTTGCTTGAAAGAAAAGCTTTGGACTAGGAACGATTATTTAATTCGGGTCCCTCCTTCCAGTTTCCAGCAAGGGGAGAGTAAAATTGATTTCCCTTAGCTACTAACAATGATTCAATGTTGGAAGTAATCGGTAAACCAAAGTAGTAAATTCTGTCACATTTTAATTCCTTAGAAGTGTAGTATCCGTGGTTATTTCTATATAAATTTTATATACAATTTCACGAGCCACTGGTTTGTGATTTTAAATTAAAACTAAGAAAGTTTTCACAAATACTCATTTTGGAATATCCAGGTATTCTCAGATATGGTTGAAGCTGCGCGACTGACGAAGAAAACGACATTTGACAGTATAAAAAGCCTGTCTATGTTCTTCAGAGATGAACTTTTCGCTTCCCAGAAACGAGCCGTCGAAGAACTAGTGCTCGAAGTCAATAAAGTGGCTAAACCGTGGAAAACCCGTACGGAAGATACGGAAGATCTCATAGAAAAAATGAGGAAATGTTTGTTCAACGAAGTTGACAATATGACTACGAAAATTGAAAAATTCGAAACAATGGTGGACCTCTTTCGTGGATACGAGCCTCTTAAAATTGTCATGTCCAGTGAAAAGATTATCTCAATGAGAGATAAAGACAAACCACCTCAATAGACGCCAAGTTTCTACCGTAAATGAAATCCCAAATCTTGAATGCCTCTGTTCATTCCAAGTAAACATTTTATAATAATCGTGTTGTCGTTTCGCACTCTCGCAAAATAATCTGTAACTTCACCAGGTTTATGTCGTGGCTGATGGGGAATTTCATGTTATGGTAAACCTAAGGTACGTGGAAGCTTTACTGTTAATAATTGAAAAATCTTGCAAATTATCTTTTCAGAATTTGATGTTTAGGCTGGGAGGATTGGTTACAACTTGTACTCATATATTGAGATCAAATCGAGTTCATTTCATCGAATCCATTGAAATCAAGAGAAAAAATCGGAAATCATTAAAAATTACAGTTTTCCGCCTATTTTGAATATTTTATTAATTTATAGAATCTCTGATATATTTTAGAACGGGGGGATTGAAACCCAACACCCCGAGAAATTAATGTTTGTGTGAGTCAATTCCGGTTGTCTGAATATATTTCGTTTAGTGCAGATATGCGGAGATACACTCTTACACCAAAAATAAATTTCTCCAATTCGTATATGAGGATATTTTTTCAGTTTTAGTCCATTCTCATATTTTGAGAGGTTCCTCAAAAACTATTGAGACCGATTCGTAACTTTCTCATGTCCTTCTGGGTACTGGAAAGACAAATCTTGGTGCGAGGCTTCAAAATGCCTTCCTCATCTCCGCCTGGCGCTGTTCACGTTTTCGTGTGGAAATATAAAAAGCTGCTGTTCTTGACGAAATTTGAAAGCTAACAATGTCCGTCAGAAGAGGTTGAATGGAATGACGTATTCGATAACATTTCCACCCTCATAGAGAGTGTATCAGTACATTTTAAGGGCATCTTTGGGCTAGCTTCAGAAAAAAGTCGGAACAAAAACTGATACATATACGTTTTTCACCATTTTTGATTTTGTCATCCCTGAATAAACTGACAGAGTGAGTACCTATATATACATCATTTCTCTGATTCGTAAGATAATTTATGTTTTCAGTAAGAGCCTAAGCTAATCGATTGGGCAATTTCAAGACAAATTCGTGTCAAAATGATTCGTGTGAAAGAAGGAACCACTGCGGCACTGGGGGCGTATACACTAGGGATACAAGCAAGCTATTCATAAGCCAGTGCCTCAGCTAAAAGAAGAAAAAATCTCTAGATCAAGATGTTCCTTTGCTGGCGTCACTTAATAGCCAAGCTAGAATCTGATATGCATTAACAAACTGGCTGATCTGTGCGTAACGCTTCATTTTTGTTCTCTGTTGATGTTATCCCAATCCTATAAATAGTAGAAGTACGAGTACAAACTTTTCAACATAAAAAATATTAAATACGAGGAAGCGTGTGATAGAAAAAATAATAGATACGTATTTTCCTTCTCTAGTTTTTTCTATAGGCAGTTGATATATATACTCAAATCAGACTATTCACATAGGAATTCATAGAAATTAATTTCAAAACTTTTATCAACGTTTCGCATTTTGCGTTATCAAGACTGTGATCAGGATGAAACTCATCTTCTTAGCAATAATTGCTAAGAAGATGAGTTTCATCCTGATCACTCAGCAATTATTGCATGTAGAGGTTGAATGATCTAGTGGAGTGTCCATGATGCCGTCTCCTTGATAGTCATGCTGGTAAACATCATATACACCACACACCATCATATTATATACTATTTTGTCTTTGTTTTGGTTTTTGAAGTTGATATGTATTTGAAGGCGTAGTAGTAGTATTACCTTTGTTATAACTTGTAGAAAAACACCATTTGAATAATGAGTTCATCATTGATTTTTCCAAAATTATAAGGTTTTAAAGAACTTCTTTTAGCGTGGAATACGCTTTTACCGGGACCTAAAAGTGAAAAATGTCATGAAAAACGTGACTATAGTAGCGGCGGATCTAATTTCTTTGATATTCACCCTATGAAGATTAAATTCGAAATGGAGCGTGTCCCACATTCCTCCAATGTTTAGGAAGAACGAGGATCGTGGGTTCCCCCAGCGGGGTCAGGCGCTGCGGTAAGTTTCTTCTCATCTTCAGATATATAGATATATCTTAAATAGTGGCAGATCTTCTCAGGTGTTGTCTTCTTGTTGTTTTGATGTAGTGTAGTTGGTGCATTATTTTTATTGGACCCTCATTCGTTGTTCCCAGATTACAGCGCAGCATCATCCTCCAAGGCAACATCGATCGTGTCGTCTTTTGCTCCTGATTCTCGATGCTATTTTTCGAACGATGACAAACTGCACTTTCACTATCGTCCAAGCGGCAACTTGCGAATATGGCCAACAGTGATGCAGTTTGTTTCAGAAACCAGAAAAAATTCTCTTTGCTGTGACTAGTCACACCCTTTCATAGCCTTTCCCAATGCCAAATCTCATGCATAGTTGGTCCAAAAAGAGAATGCTTAATTGGCCTCCATGCCCCCTCCACTACCCCTCACCACCCACTGCCCCGCCTTCACCAGTCATCTGTTGAAGCAGGCTCACCTGACTGTTTAGCCAAAATCAGATGATCTTTCCTTGCTATTGATAAATATTTCTCTACTGCAGTTTTTCTACTAAATTTGCGAAATTGCTCAGGTGAGTGGGAAGGCGGGGCAGTGGGTGGTGCAGAGGTAGTGGAGGGGGCATTCCCAGCTCCAGTCTGACATCGACGAGCGAGATGGTCAATTAGGCATTCTCGTTTCGGACCAACTATACCAGAGATCATCAATCAGCACTGGCTTACCGTTGCCATCTGAAAGAACAGGTTCCATTCCATTCCAGGTTAGCCCTTCCATTCTAGCACAATCTAACACTAATCAGCCTGCCCCCAGGGCAGGTTAGCTGGGTGCCAGCCATACCGGATGGCAAATGGTACTTCGTACTTACCATGAAATTATAACTGAGTCAAAGCGCAATCGTCAGCTGCTTCAGGAACCTCTGAAAACAGCTGTGATGCACCACTGAATATACCGATTAATGCGTTGTTGCTTGTTGGATGCATGGGCCACCTTCAGGTTACTTTTGGTATCCCACAGTTGCCTTCTATAACAACGTTTTTGCCTGAGTCGCTAAATCTTCATGCTTACAAATGAAGCTCAGTTCCCCCTGTTAGTGCTTCAACCAAATGTGACCTGGGTGCTCGAGATGTGTGAAATTATTATCTGCAGAAGAAACCGGGTTTTCAATTGCCATTCCCGTAGCCTAGCTGAAAGTTCGACGAGTTTATGCATGGAATTATTCACATCACTTCCTAGTAGGATAAGTCTTGAGAAGTGTTGTCATGCAATGGTTAAAATTCCTCACCCCATCCTGCAATTACTAAATTAACTTCATAAAGGTAGGTACAGTAAACTGCTTGCGGGCTTTTTTGTTTCGCGTATGGCGCATTTGTTTGAAATTGACTTGTAACTGATTCTAAAATACTACAGAGACTAAATTAATAGCATTCTAATTATAATAGTTTAACTGGGATGCACAACTAGCAATACATTTTAGCCCCGGTGCACACGAGCGTCAAAATGACGCTGGACGCCGCGTCATTTTTAATCGGATAACTAGAGATACATAGCGGAGCATGGTGCGGTGCACACGGGACGCCGATACCTATCTGCAGCTGGCGTTGACGCGGATAGGTATCAAAGTTGACGCAGGTTTCTGTGGGACGCGCGTCGCGGGCGATAGGTATCTTGCCGCCCGATACCCCTAGCAGTACTCAACAGTCAATCGTCCGGTGCACACGTGCAGCTGCGTCACTTCGCGTCAACCATCATTTTGAAGATTTCGGCCCACGATTTTTTGAAAAACTTCAATTTTCTGCACATTGATTCATTGTCAAATGATACGAGAAAGCTACATGCTATACCCAACATGCCGTTTTTAGCGAATCTTCGCAGAAAATAGGGCTACTGCAATTATAAAATAACAATTTTCCAAAACATTCTTCATTGAAATCCGAGTCCTAGCTCCGAGGTCCTTCCAACTTTTCGTCCAACACCAACCAAAATCCATATTCATATCAATTTCATATACCTATATATATATAGGTATGTATGTGGGAGTATGGGGATGTTATTTAGAAAAAGTTCCAGTCATGCAGTATGATCGTATGAGCGAATTTTCTTAAACTACGTGACGTATTATGTTATGCTAAATTGTATAGAAATTTGAGCAATTGAAGTAGAAAGGAATTGTTAATAACCAATGCTATGGCAGAAAAAGCTCATACTAAATAAAATTCGGTGATCCAAATAAGATAATTTGGGAGTTTTAGGTTTTGTTTTTGCAGTTTTTATAGATTTTTCAGCAAATATTAATGAAATGTAGGTACGTTTTAGCGAATTTTCGTCGAAAATGAAGCTATTGCGATGGCTCCAAAAATTGTAAAATCAAAATTTTTGAAAATGTTCTTCATTGAAATCCGTTTTGAGACATTCTGAAACGAATCCTAGAGTTTAACATTTTTCATATATATATATATATATATATATATATATATATATATATATATATATATATATATATATATATATATATATATATATATATATATATATATATATATATATATATATCATTCCAGACGATAACTCTCCTTAGGATTGAGATAAAAATCCCGTTCTTGGGCCAAAAAATCAAGCATTCCAAACGAAAGGATGAGTTTGTTGGTCAAATATTTTTGAGCACATTAAATTGGCAAATTTCGAAAAATGTACTCAAAAATCATGGCTAAAAACAGCCAAAAAGCGTTACATTTATAAGTTTTAGCACAATTTTAGTCAAAACTAAACTGTAAACGATTAACTAGGACATTTAATAAGTTTAGCTCAAAATTATGCTGAAAACTTAGGTAGGTACTTTAATTTCAATAATATTCGCTTCTTCAGTACTTCCGATTTCTGCCCTCTTCTTTGCGAAATACGAACTTGTGCACCAAATACGAAAAAACCACTTTCTTCTTCAATATCTGGGCGCGGGTTGAGAGATCCATCCTTGTAGGTGGCGAGCAAGTGACTGACGCGTCATGACGCGGCTCTGGCCTATCCCCGTGTGCATTGAAACTCAGATAGGACGCAGATAGCTATTCCAAGAAATGACGCGGCGTCCAGCGTCATTTTGACGCTCGTGTGCACCGGGGCTTAGGTAACCACGAAACCGGAAATCTGTATAAGAAACTACAAAACTCTTTTCTTGCCACCATTTAATTATGATATTCACGATTGCTAGTCAAACTCAGCATTTTGCTCACCACGCTCTGGAAACAAGTTACGAAATATCCAAGAAGAGGGTTTCAGTATTTTAAGAAAAATTCTGGCCTAGCAGTGGGGTGGGGGGCTGGATTCATATTGTAAGAAGAGAAGCCCATTCCTTCTGTGATAGAATATATACTAAACCCGCAAGACTTAAGCGCTTTGAGGGTCAATTGAGTTACATTACGACGAGTTGGGACATTGCTTCTATCCCAAGTAGAATTCAATTACCTACCAACTATATTCTAAACCTATCAGCAGTATTATACTTTGAACATTCAGAAGAGATAAAACCAGATCATTATATAAAACTGAAGTAAAAAATTTTACAGGCAATAAAATCAAGTTTTTACGAAGTGATGATGGCACAGAATACGTGAGCACCGATTTCGACAATTACTTGAAGCACTTTGGTGTACAACGACGCCATACACCCCACAACAAAATGGATTAGCAGAACGAAAAAATAGAACGGTACTAGACAAAGCAAAATGCCTAATGCTAAAAGCGAGCGTAGAAATTTCTTACGGGCAGAGGCAGTGTACTGTGCTAATTATTTGACAAATCTTTGACAATCCAAATCGATTGATGGGATCACACTCTTTGGAAAATGGATTGGAAGAACACCATCAGCAAACCACCTAAAGATTTTTGGAGGAAAGGCATTTGTACTGAACAAAAATAAAACAGAAAATTTTGAATCCAGAGCAACGTCGGATACTCGAAGTATTGAAAGCTTATAGAATATGAACACCTCTAAAGAAGAAAATAATTATTGCTAGAGACGTGAAAATAATTGATGAACCATACTACACTCAAGAAAGAGAATCAAATTTTCATGAAGCTGTAGAAGAAAATGGAAAACCATCCTAGACACCGATGTGCGATCTTAAAATAAAAATAAAACAATCTGAAACGAACAAAACACACGAAAAAAATGATAACGACTCAGAGAACGAAGGTGAAGATAATAACGAAAATCGTAAAATCTTGGCCATAAACGAAGAATCAGATACGAACATTGCTGACCCTGAAGATCGAGAAAGTTAACCTCAACGCATGCCGCTCAAAACGGAAAATGAACGACTTCACCAGGCTGGTTGCAGGATTATGAAGTTGGTAACGCTTGCGATGAATGGTGTTTCAACTCAGTGAAATCAAAGTCCAAACACATAGCCCTCAAGGAACACTTCATACGAGAGGCCATCGAACGAAACGATGTCAAGCTGGAGAACTGCCCAACGGATGAAATGACTGCGGACATATTACAAAAGCAATAGCAGGCCCAAAATTCTTCGTATTCAGGAGGAGTCTAGGGCTGGATGCAACTGCTCGTGAGAGGGAGTATTGGAATTGAACACTCGCCTACATAAATTAAGATGTTTACGACAAGATGACCCATTGTAGTAATGTTTTGGTTACCTACGAAGAATTCCCACGTCGCGGTAAAACATTGTCTAATTTGCCATTTAGAAAAATATTAATTATATTTCTTGTGTTCACCTCTACGTACCATTACACTCTTCAATACCTTGCCATAGGTAGCCACAGCTTAATTTTTCTTGTTTTCGTTCATGAGTTTTCTTCTTTCCTGTTCTTGAGTTTTCGATGTGTTATGAGTGTGGGTACTGAATAACTATTCCCGTTTGACAGTGGAAGAAAAGTGCTATATTCCCGACATCACTATCTGGACTGCAGTGGACATTAAAAGCAAATAATTGTGCAGATTCGTGCTGTAAGTTAAACGCCGTATATAATAAAAAGGTAGATTGGTTTTGAAGGATTAAGTATTTCAGATCGTTTGTAATTAATTTGAAGATGAGGAATTCACCAATTTATCCCATTTGCATATGGTTGGAATTTGTATTTGGCTGAGAAAAGCACATCTTCCGTCCCCTTCGCTACTGCCCCGGCAGATCTTTGTGCACCCCCTGAGTTTCAGCTCAGGAGCCGCCACTGTAAGTAATATATGTAGGTGCATTAAAACCGTATAATCTCTAATGTGTTCCAGGAATCCAGTTATTATCAAGTGAAGTCAGGTTTTAAAATGATTTGAAATTATTCCTGTCTGTGTAAAAGTCGGGACTCAATATAGATCCTTTAGTGTGGTTTGGTAAAACAAAATCTTTTGTCACTGCCTTGAAAAATCATTGAAACAAAACAATTAACAGTCACGGTTTACCTACCATTGGATTGGATTTTATCCTAATTTGTAAGGATGATCATTTGTTTTCTGAACCATACAAACCACCTTTGACGGCAGTTCTAGCCTTTTTTCCACTAAGTACTGTTACTACTTAAGTTAGTACTAATTTACACAAAATTGCCAACATGATTCACAAGAAATTTATTGGTTTTCCGAGTTTTTTTTTTTTTCAAGTTGCCATGGGGCTTGGGTCCAAACCCAGCAAAAGGCTCTTTCTCATCTGGACGCTGGTTCTTTGGGGTTTGTCAGTTGGTCGAGGCGTTGGGCCATCGAACGGACCAACAGGGGCGGCACGAGAGGACGGTGGGATCATCTGCTTCCTTCCTGGGTCCAACTCATTCAAGTAGTGGACGGCATGACCCCACCTGGAAACCAACAGAGCTTCCATAGATTCTCATTCATTTATTTGATACGACTATCTCCAATTACAGGACGCTAAAAGCACAATCTAAGGTTTAACTTCATAGAACGAAGCACATGCACAAACCATGGACCTAGGAATGATGTGGAACTGGCTTCCACTCCTTGTCCAGCCCATTGCTGCCCGTCAAGGAGAGTTGATGGGATATACTGGGGATCGAAGAAGACGAGCAGAAGGTGTGGCTTTCATCAGCATGTGGCAAATCAAAGGCAGACTCGTTTCCAACTGAGATTGGATTACACAGAGGAGGGGGGTTGCCCTCTAAAGACACCTGATAACACCAAGTGTCCTTTGGTCTCTCTGTATCACATGACTAGGGCTCGGATCGATATACTCAATACAATCTCCAGATATGATTTTAAAAAATCCCCCATTTAAACTCTATGCGCTCAAAAAACCCATCTCATGCTTGAAAAATACATTTAAAAACTGTAGAAAGGAAAGTAAAACAAGAATGAACCAAAATCTACACCATCTTATTTTTATATATCTTCATGCTTTGTAGTCCAATTTTATGTACAATTGTATCTACAAGTTTCAGGGTTTCAGGTATATATATATATATATATATATATATATATATATATATATATATATATATATATATATATATATATATATATATATATATATATATATATGGCAGATTTATTTAAACACGTAACAGTCTATCTTCCAAAGCTTCAGTTAGACGACTCATTGAAATAGATCCGTGTTGGTCTGGACAGCAAGAACTTTGTCTATATTTTCAGTCGCTAATTATTTTCTTAGATCGGTCAAAAAATCTTTGATGGCGAGAAATATCTTTCGGTACCGGTAAATTTTGCTACCTTCGGAGAAGCTGGTACCTACACCTACCAAGGCACCTCCTGCACTTACACTGAGAGTGCGGAGGTATAATATGCTACCTATGGTCGATTTTGATCTCTGTATAATCCCGGGCGTTCGTAAACAGATATTCCTGAGTTCATAATTCTTGAGGTTGTGTATATGGACTTGATCCTGACCTTTGAACTATTTTCTGGTTCTCTCGTACTTTTTTCAGGTGCTATACTGGTTTATTTTTATGTGAAACTAGCTGTGCCTGCTCAATTTGCTCGCTCATCTAAGACATGAATGTAGATCACAGTGTACCATCACTCCAGTCAATTTGAAGGGAAATATGAAAAAAAAAAAAAAGAAAAAAAAAAAACAATGTTTTTACATATAATTGGACGGAAACCGATATAGTGTGCATTCAAATGCTTGATGTATTTAAATTCTGTAGGCCCCAGATAAGTGAAAATACGACAATCAAAAGGCCTCCTTCAATGTGCACCATTCAGAAAAAAATATGCATATATGCTCGAATCCGAAACTTACATGATGTAACATACTTAGATCGCCCTAGAGGTGCAATGGGGCCTAAATCCTCACTCATAGAGAGAGGGGGGTGTGACAGTACCATAAGAGATACAACTCGTACTATTAGCATATGTGCTATGTTCGGGGAAGATGATTTTCCGGTTCTCGGATCCTCATCTATCGCCAAACGCAGTATTTCAAGAACTTGAGAATGTCGCCCGGCGCGGGAGGCACGGACGCGTATTCTCTTGGATCTCATGGGAACTGTCACAATGAACAGTGCCATAATGGCAATCCCTGCACCACTAACTTGTAAGTTCATTGCACAACCCTTGTACGCCTGAACCACTCGGAGACAAGCGGGATCATTGGGGGGGGGGGGGGGATTCCGTTCTTACCTGCCCGTTTCTGATCTGCACCATTACCAAGGGGACTTATACCTCAGCAGTTTGAGCTTACTCCTACACTCACAGGACCGATGGCCCATGGAAGGGTCAGTAAACTCCTTTATTGAGGGCTCTCTTTGGTGTGCCAGTGTTGTAGTAAGCTCGAACTGCCATCCCGTTTTGAACAATGTACCTATAGAGAAAACATTTTTGATGCTAACACGGAAAATCACTGAGAATGCCATTAGTTTAGATAAAGTAGTTTCGGCATTTTGGGTCTGCCAATATATTTTATGTTTGCACATGTGCAAAGACCGTAGTTTTTCCCATCATAATGGAGTTTATGAGCATTGACCATGAATCTACACTTCGACTAACCTCGAATTTTTGTGGAATCCAAGCAATTTATAGAGAGAAAAAGGGGTTTAATTCACGTTAGCCCCTGTGTGGTTGCCCGTATTGATTCTTACGCGATGGAACTTGTAGGGGAGTGTCTGACGTGATATCAGAACATTTCACAAAAACTAAATGTGAAATCAGCATAGTTTTTTGCGGGACAATGATAGACCAACTACAGATAGAGATGGGACCGAAATTGCTTAAAATGGTCCAAAACGCCAAACTCTAATTGAAATATTTATTTTGGAGCTAAAAATGTCCAACCTCTGCTTGCCAACCAAACTTTTCAATCTCTGGTAGCGAGCTCAAAAAATTTGGTGTTTGTAAATTAATTTACAACTTTTATCGTATTAAAACGTGCTAAACTGTTAATTATATCACCAAGCATCTACTACTCTCCTAAACACACAGGTAGATATACTATTAGACACTACCTTCTCATCATACAGCAAATTATTTTGCAGTACTCATGCAATGTATGTAAGATACTTATTATCCTTACACGTTATAACGTTGATGTTTGTATATTCTGATCAGAAATTCCCTCATCTTGAATTGGGGAGTTGTTAGAACTACTAAGACGTAATTCCCGGGGAGTAGCCGAAATCGAGTCGTGATTTCTCTCGTTGAACCTATCGGCGAACATGCGCAGGGCTGGTTTTCCAAGAAAAATCCCTCCTTCAATGGAATCGCTAGGTTGGATTTACGCATCTGAGAGAGAATACATAGTTAATATAGTACAGTAACTTACGATAACCTCTCTAGTACTTTCTTCTCTATAAGTGGATATCCTATAATAGCCCTGATTGTGTTCAACGATTTTTAGATGTCAATAGCACTGTGTTGACTCCTTCTTCTTTCTGTTGATTAGACGAGTAATTATTTAAAATTGAAAACATTTATGAATGTTGGTGGATTTCTCGTGTTCACTGTAACACAAAATAGCTTCATTTTCTACAAAAATTTGCTAAAAGAAAGGAAATTGAAAAAAAGTTAGGTAGGTAAACCTACCACCTACACTTCACAGCAAATAATTACTTTGAAAAAATAATGACTTTGAAATCACACAATTGAAAATTGTTGTCACTTTAATTGCAGCCATTTCTTTACGTTACAATGAATTTAATAGTGATCTCAATGATTTTTTGCAATAACACGTACACTTCTTCAGGAAGTTACTATTCAAAACTACGTACGATGTTTTGCACCTTTATGTTTACCCATATTTTTACTCAACTTTTCGTAGAAAAGAGGGTATTTTAACTGGTTAAGCCACCACTCTGATACAACAATTACAGTAGGTAAAAGGGAATATTGCTATTATCAAAATTCTGGAATTTACCAGAAATTCTTTTTTTTTTACGCAACGCCTATCGGAGTTTTTGTCAATTACAGGACTTGTACGTTATCATAATCATACATACGAAATAAACCAAATAACGTTTTTCTCAATCTCTCGTCTCTCAAAATGTCTCATAAAAATAATATTGATTTTGAAAACCTTCAGTATTCTTACTCAAGCACCATATGGTGGGGAAAGCATTAGTAACACAATACGAGGTGCGCAACTTCGAAGAGGAGTTGTGAATGGTGGTGAAGGAAGTCCTGAATATGGTGTACCTGGTGGAACGGCTATTCAAGAACAGCATACAGTAATTGGAATTATAATTTCTGCATAATCAACTGTTTGTTCCTGCATTACAGTTACGGATAATTGGGGTTGAGGAGGAATAATAAAAACTCAATTACAAGTTACTTTTAATTGGCTTGCATTATGTAATTTCTCCAATCTAGGTGCCTACCTACCTTCCCATTCATTATCTCATGGGTGTTTGCTGAGTTTTGTTGCATTCTTATTGTTTCGTTATTCATTTCTCTTGTTGTAATTTATGTGTTTTGTGTTTGTCTGTTTATGTGTGTGTTTGAGTAGTAGGCAATCCATCCATCCTACCTAGGCAAACCATCCAGACATCACAATTGATTCTTGTTTAATTGAGAATCATCTCTCCCATTCACAAACCCACACACACACACACACACACACTTTTTTTCTTTTAATAAAACTGCCCTCAAAGGTGGAAGGGGCGCAACATTAAATAGAGAAATGATTAAATGAAAGAGGGTAGGAGCTCCAGGTATACCCATCGCCTAGGGATGAAGGAAGTTGCAGGAGGAGGGGGAAGAGGAGAAGGAAGAGAGGGATGAAAGGAACTGCCCCGATAAAATGACCACCGGTTGAGGTAAGAGGCCCTAAGGAGGTGGGTGGTGATTCCGTGGCACTTTTCCTGCACCACACCCCGCACCAAGACATGATAATAGCCATGACCTCGATGTTATTGGTCGCCACACCCTTTAGCTCAGATATTGCTTGCCACTGATCATATTTTCTTATCTTAGCCCACCAGATCTGCTCCATGTCTACACTGCCACTGACAACCTGGACATCCAGGATTATGGCAATGATATCTGGCTTCTTGCCCTGGCCACTCGGCATGTGATATAGTATCTCCCTTTTGACATCCCAACGGCTGGATGACAGAGCACCTGCTATCTGCTTAGCAACTACACCGTAATGTAGAATGTGACCACCATGAGTCCAAGGACACTGCTACACCAAATGATACAGGTTCTCATTTTCACCCCTATCAGTATGACTTAGGGTGCCCACTGTCTCGTGACTACTCCTTGAACACCTTACCGACGAGGCTAATGCAGCAACCTAGACATTGTGAAAATGGCTGTAGCCGCAGGCCCTAATGCTATCTGAAGCCTATTGCACCCACTGGGAAGGAATGGGGGATTCAGAGCAATGTCTAAGTTCTATACCTTCTACAAACTCATGCAGTGCAGCAGAAAACTCAGCAGATGAGCTGGGTCTTGGAGGGGTTGGTGTCTTTTGGTCACGTCACAACAACTTTTGCCTGACAAAGTCCAGATCAACAGCAGTGCTAGCAACCTATCATCTCGAACCCTAAGGAGGAGGATGGCGGGCTGCTGCCCTACGCCTGTAAGAGTTGTGAGAGAGCGGTCCCTCAGATATTTGCAAGGATCGCATCCTGGACAAGCTGTTATATTGAGGCCTCAGGCAATGAGATTCAATGGCAGAAATCATGCGTATGGGAGAACATAGCTGCAAAAAACATTTATGTAACGTACCCCATTACACGCTGCCTCTACCTCCTCTACCGCAATTCGCTGCCAATCTTCAGAAAACTCCCTGGGCCACTCTCACTCTATATCAATTGCAGTGTTGGCCTCTACGGGATGCTTCTGTCAGACGTGGGCACTGAGGCCACGCTTAGTGCTAAAGGCTCTATCACAATGGGAAACACGTGGGCATTTACTGGGGTCGTTGATGAGGAAGAAGGGTAGAATGATGAGGTTGGCCAATGCCCCTGCTTGGGGCGCCCTTGAGTGCCTTCTCTAAAGCCCCGCATGCCAATCGGCTGGCGGGGCTTATGAGGCTCTGTGTTCTGTTTGTCCATACCGGGAGAAACTTTTAAAAGGACGGGAAACTCATTGACATGAGCCTCCCCCTAGTAAACAGCGAGTCATTCTGCCATCTTCTGGTAGGCCAGAAGGTGCCCGCGTTGCACGATGACGGGGACGTATGACTGGGGATATGAGGGAGCTCCGAAGAGATAAAACAACCCCCCCCCCCCCCCAGTTACCCTCCCCCAGCAGCATACACACACCGGGCCACCTTCAAACAAGAAACGTTGCTGAAGTCTCGAAGAATGAATATTGTGATAGCAAACTGCTCTGCACTGCGCTTCTAGTTGCTATCAAATCAGAGTTGATCAGTTGAATTTCTCTGTTCTGTTATACATACATAGATGCTACTCTAAAAATTTATGTATAGTGTCCTACCATGAACAACGTAAAACCCATTGTCATTTTTTCTTTGTTTCTCGGGAAGTCCTCTTGCAGCAGTGAAATCACAAGTTCGCATTTCCCGTCCGGCATATAATCGTCAATGTCTGTCGTTTCTATTTGATATTGGGGGTAGATTTCGAAAGTTGTTGAACCTGGAGAAAATTCGTTCAATCAATACTCACGATGGAAATAATTGTTCTCTTTTGTTTTCTTCATCATGGCATCGACCACCAATCAATCAAGTCATACATTCTTAAAACATGGGTCCGACCACTATATTGGAGTTATATTGGTATGCTCAGGCATTCCCCAGTAAAACCTTGGAATACTTCTTGAGAAAGGGTGAATTGGAAATGAAATGAATCGCAGTAATATTTTCCAGGAATAGGTAGCCATTTGAAATTGGCAATGCATGTTAACAAGTATCTTTTACCATTAAAGTATATAAAAAACATCTAATAATTTTTTTTTTTATTGAACGAAATTTATCCAATTTTCATATTGATCAACTTTTCCTGAGTAATATTCTGCAGGAAAAAGAAACAAATCCACGATTTTTTGTCACAATAGTTTATAATATTTTCCTAAATCAGCATTCTATCTCTTCTAGCGAATACATCGCTTCCCCAAATCGATAAGTACCCTTAAAATGTCGGGCCATATCTCAGGTACATTGCCCATAAATTTCATTCAAAAATATTCATTAGAAAAGTTTGTAGACGCAGAAATGCAAATGAACGGACTTTGACTGGTTGAGTATGGTACAACAAGTTGTCAGAACGAGTTTATTAATTTGCTTTATAAAAAAGGCCTTCTGTCCTTAAATTGGTTTTTTTTAAATTAAACTCCAACGTTTCTCCCCAGGAACTGGGGCTTCTTCAGGGAGATTAATATTCAAAAGTGTAGAATATCTACTTACTTATAGTATTTTTTAACCGAATTTAAAGTTACGATTTTTTTTTTAACACAGAATGTGTTTTAGCCATGCACTAACTAGGCAAAAAAGCTAAAGAAATCTGGGACGAAATCTGTGACGACAACATTCTGATGATTTCCGCTTACAACCGAGTCGTTGCAAGGGAAATGGTACTTCGTCGTTTTTCATCCCCCCGAAATTCGTTGAACATTCGTTCGAAAGCTCTCGATTTATCCAACCATATTATGTTAACTACTGCGAAGTGCGTGGCCAACAAGCTGAGTTATGAGCATGGTTATTTGAATAATTGTGTACACTCAGGTGATCATTCTCAATAATTGATATTGTGAACATGATTGCAACCGCTTGTTAATTTCTGATGATTTCATTGAGCTGGTGTTTCGATGATTTGATTCATAGCAGGTTATCCGAATATTGTGAGAACGGTTTGATTTGTGAAGCGGTGGTTAAATAAGCTAAGGATCGTGTAACCTGGTGTAACCGAAGCTGAAATTTGGGAGGGAGGCTCAAGGGAGAATGCTGAAGACGCCTGGGTGATCACTGATCAGCTGAGTGAGTTCCTAAGCCATTTTCTTTCCTATTCAACGCAGGAAGCTGAAATTTGAGATTGATGGTCAAGGGAGAATGCTGAGGACGCCAGGATGATCACTGATCGGCTGAGTGAGCTCCAAAGCCATTTTCTTTCCTATTCAAGGCAGGAAGCTGAAATTTGAGATGGAGGGTCAAGCGAAAATGCTGAAGACGCCAGGATGATCACAGATCGGCTGAGTGAGCTCCAAAGCCATTTTCTTTCCTATTCAAGGCAGGAAGCTGAAATTTGAGATGGAGGGTCAAGCGAAAATGCTGAAGACGCCAGGATGATCACAGATCGGCTGAGTGAGCTCCAAAGCCATTTTCTTTCCTATTCAAGGCAGGAAGCTCAAATTTGAGAGGGAGGGTCAAGGGAGAATGCTGAAGACCCCTGAGTGATCACTGATCAGCTGAGTGAGCTCCAAAGCCAATATCTTTCCTATTCAACGCAGGAAGCTGAAATTCGAGAGGGAGTGTCAAGGGAGAATGCTGAGTGAGCTCCAAAGCCAATATCTTTCCTATTCAACGCAGGAAGCTGAAATTCGAGATGGAGGGTCAAGGGAGAATGCTGAAGACGCCTGGGTGATCACTGATCAGCTGAGTGAATTCCAAAGCTATGGAATGTGTTTTAGCCATGGACTAACTAGCCAAAAAAGCTAACGAAATTTTCGTAACAAAATCTGGGACGAAATCTGGGACGACAACATGGATACCGATTATACGGAACTAAGGATCGTGTAACCTGGTGTAACCTATGCGATATTTTGCTATGACGCGGTTTATGAGTTATAAATATTTTAAGTTATTATCTAACTATTGGAAGTTAACCAATCTTCAACCTAAGATTGAAGACGGGTTTATGTGAAACGCGTGAGCTAAAACACATTCTGTGTTTCAATAATTTCGTCCGAAGTATGTAAATAGAGGTAACCGGGGGTCGAGGGGGCTTGCCACTTTCTCCGAACCTCCACTAGAGCGAACTGGCGTCGCTTCAAAAGAGTTGAAAAGAGTGTAACTCTACACTCTTTTTTAATCAAATTTAAAATTGCTTGCGTTGATGTAGGTAACGATGTTTTTTCTATGTTTTACCTAGTTCGCTGGTGACGGTAATTATAAATTTAGAGTCCATCAATCAAATACGAGTAGATTTTACACAAGTTTTGAGTGTCTTTACGGAAGTTAATTATTGAATTTGAATTTTTTATCTTAACCATTTCTAGAAATATTCTTTTTTGCAAATTTGATTCTCTTCCTACAATTTTGAAATTTTTGAAGAACATAGTATGTCCCAAATGTAAAAAATTTTAAGTTTGACTCACAAGCTGATAAAACTCATAAATTTAAATTCGATTTTTAACGAAAAAGAAAACGATAAGTAAGTAGATATTTTACACTTTTGAATATCAATCTCAATGAAGAAGCCCCAGTTCCTGGGGAGAAACGTTATAGTGTAATAAATAAAAAAACCAACTTAAGGACAGAAGTCCTTTTTTATAAAGCTTGTTATAAATCTGAACTGCCCGAGACAAAAAAACTTTATTAATTTATTCATGGTTATGTTGCCAGCTTATGGTCTCTGATGATCTAGAAGACAGCTAGATAAGCCTCACGTTTATTTTTAGAACTTTTGAAGTGATCCGTGGGATAGAAATTTATATAAATGAAATTAAAAAATAAATTGTTTTTGATTTCCCTTCAATTTTCGGGTGAATACAGGTGAAGTAGCAAATGTGAGAATATATCTTAATTCGAAAACAAGGCGTTTAGATAGTAAAAAACTAGCTGTACCATACTCACCCCGCTTGGTAGGGTGAGAGGACTGCTGTGGAGCCTTACTTTGAGAGTATGGGTAGAGGTAAATTCAATTTGAAGGTTGGGTTCGAAAGGAGGGACCTGAGGATCAAAGGAAAGACAAAGAACGTCGAGTTAGTATTTTCTTTCAAGTGCTGCAGTAGAAAATATGCAGAAACTTTACCATAGTCATAACCCATGTACCACAGTCGCCTGTCCCGCGGGTATTAAACAGTATTAAGCAGGGGTGGAATATAGAGTGGATTACCTACGTAAAAGTCTATCTGAACGGAATAATAACGATACATTGCATACCTGATAACACTGCTCAACACAGAAAATGTTTCGGGCTTGAACATAGCCATTTCCCAAGTATTTTATCATGCTGATGCCGAAAATAACCATGAAAATCTCATGTTAGCTCTTGTTTCAAAGATACAGAACCTGCGTGGGTGAAAAAATGATGAATATGGCGGGATCGAGGGATATTGAATTTCCAAAGGTTGGTACACCTGACAGCTATGATTCCTATTGGTTGAGCTCTCTGTCTGATCTTTGGAATCAACTTTCAGGTTATCTATTGTTTACTCACTTGTTTACATCAGTTGTCAAGCTAATTTTGTCCCTTAAAATCGAAATGCCGCGGAAGTGTGTAAATACTGTTGATAACTTTTGTTACATTTGTGGTGAAATAACTTTTTCTGCCCAAAAGCGAACCATCACCTCAACTGTGAAGACAGCTTACTTTCATTATTTTGGTGTGAAGATAGGTGATCAGGATAAGTCATGGGCCCCACATATTTGTTGTAACTCGTGCTCAGTGCGGCTGCGAGAATGGCTGGGTGGCAAGAAACGATCAATGAAGTTTGCAGTTCCCATGATTTGGCGTGAACCAACCAACCACGTAGATGATTGTTACTTTTGTTTGACACCCTCATTGAAACAAGAATGGTCAACCAAAAAGAAAGTACCAGTGAACTATCCCAATGTTCCATCTGCCATTCGTCCTGTTCTCCATTCAGATGAACTGCCAGTCCCTAAACCACCTGAGAGTTATGACATTGTGAAGGATTATACTGATGATGAATTGAATTGGGATGATGATGAAGAAGGAACTGTTCGAGCTGGACCTTCACAAGACCCTGATTTTGAAACGGACAGACCCAACGAGCCCCACAGACTAAATCAAATGGAACTGAGCGATCTTGTAAGGGATCTTGGTTTGTCGAAGGATAAGGCAGAGCTTCTAGGATCTAGACTGCAGCAATGGAATCTCCTAGAACCTGGTGTCAAGATCACTGAGTACAGGTCTCGTCAAAAGAACCTGATACATTTCTTCAAAAAAGTAGACGACCTTGTAAGTTGCATCGATATTAACGGTTTGATGAATTCCCTGAACATAAGTCATGCTCCTGGTGAATGGAGGCTCTTTGTAGACTCTTCGAATCTCAGTTTGAAAGCCGTTTTTCTTCAAAATGGCAACCTTCTCCCTTCTCCCTCCCATCCCCATTGGGCACGCTGTTCACATGAAAGAAACTTACGGGAACATGAAAGTACTTCTCGAGTCGATCAAATATGAAGATCACAAGTGGCAGATTTGTGGTGACTTGAAAGTGGTTGCTCTTCTTTTAGGAATGCAGTTGGGTTATACCAAGTTCTGTTGTTTTCTATGTTTATGGGACAGCCGAGATCGTAAATCTCACTACATTAAGGACAAATGGCCTTCACGAACATTAAATCCAGGGGAGAAAATTTCCAAAATAAGGCTCTAGTAGATCCACATAAGATCTTACTTCCTCCGTTGCATATTAAGCTGGGATTAATGAAGAACTTTGTGAAAGCAATGGATCAGGATGGAGAAGCCTTCAAATACCTGAGAGCGAAATTCCCAAGATTAAGTGATGGAAAGGTGAAGGAAGGAGTCTTCATTGGCCCTCAAATTCGAGAAATTTTGAAGGACTCTGCTTTTGATGAAATTTTGGAGGGAAAAGAGAAAGCAGCCTGGGAAGCTTTCCGAAATGTTGTAAGAGGATTTCTTGGCAACAGGAAAGAAGACAACTACCAACAGTTAGTGCGTGAGCTCCTTCAAACGTACCAAGACCTAGGTTGCAACATGTCCCTAAAAATGCATTTCCTTCACTCTCATCTTGATTTTTTCCCAGAGAATTGTGGGGCTGTAAGTGATGAGCTCGGTGAAAGATTCCACCAGGATATTTCTGCAATGGAACACAGGTATCAAGGTCGTTGGAACGAATCAATGCTTGCTGACTACTGCTGGACTGTTACAAGAGATGCACCGGGTATGACGTACAAGAGGCAATCAAAGAGAAAATATTCTCAAAAATAGGCTTCAGCCAACCCCTTTACTATTGGAGAAGATTGGAAAGTAAAGAAGAAACGAGAAATTGGTAAGTGTAACGAATTTCTCGGCCAAGAAGATAGATTTTTACAGTATATTCACCTTTAATCAGCTGTCTTTGTATCTTGAGAACAAGAGCTAATAAATGAATTTCATTGTCATATTCGTGTTTCTCGACCCAAAATTAGTAAAATTTGGCTATTTAGATCCCAGAAACTACCGAAAAATATTTTTTTGTTGTGCAGTGTAATTTGTAGCTTATTGGAGTATAATAATATATTAAAACTAGTTATTTAGTATACAAGAACTATCCGTCGTTTAGCAGAACTTCTTCGGGCTTCAGTTCGGAAATGTACCCGGTTCTTACCAACGGCTTTGATATTGGAAATCGTCGGAATGTATCTCGGAAACTGTCCTTTCTTGGTTGTCAAAGCCCATTTGACTCCTCCGTCAACAGGGCCCATCTGCTCGATGGACAAAATGCAGAAATGAACGCTGGAAAAGGTGTCAGAGAAATCGGCGTAGGTCATCCAGAACTCGTAGAAGAGTCTGATGGTGCCTTCCCTCGGGACCAACTTGTCTCGTATGTGTTGCGGGACTTTCTTCCATTCAGGCGCACTGAAACAAACGAATAAAGGTTTTGGTTTATTATTTTCAATTTCCATTGTTTTCGACAAAGAAAACAAATTTAATCCCCCCCCCCCCTCCTCTTTCCCTCCATTTCCCGTGATGATACTCGTGTGCGGAATCCAAAGAACAAACTAGTTGGAATTGAGTTCTTGTCATAACTTTTGATCAATCCCAAAGGGTAAATTCGAAGCGTTGGAACATTAAGAACGCTTTTTTTTACAGAAGAAGAAAGATCACCAACTTGAGTGTGAATATGAGCTGGTGCAAACATAGTAAACATCCTCAATAACCTATGACGATCAACTACCCAGTTGATGTAATATCAATGGAATCCTTTTTTCGAGAAATAGAGATGATTTAATTATAATATATGTGCTAAATACCTTCCTACTGATTGAGCAGATGGGGGCTATTTAGTTATTCGTAGATAATAACGTATGGTGATGATGTGTGTAGTGGTAGTGTACCGATCATGCGTTGCGATCAATAACCCTCTGTAGATGGATATCTACGCAGAAGGCTTTCATATACGGAAATAACGATTGTGTAATTATGTGTTTCGTTTTTATTCCCAGACCCATGTGGAGCAATTCTAAAAATACGTTTCACAAAATTTTTGGGGAAAAAAATTTAAAAATCAACTCTTGCAACGACTCAACGAATGTTGAAATGCAAATTTCGCAAAACATTCTTCATAGAAATCCAATTTGTGGCATTTTGAAACGATTCCCCTGGTTGCTAAAATTTTTTCATAACCTATAGGTTTATACAGAGGGTCCAAGATAACGGAGAGCCCCCCCCCCCCCTCTTAACTTCCTTAATTCGTGGTTAGATAAAAATTCAAAAAAATCCCCTTCTCCTTCATTCCCGCAGTGTGACTTTGAGATTTCGAAGAGAAACATCAATTTTTATTGCAGATTAGAATTTCAAATTAAATTTCATGAAGAAATTACCAGTCACTCCATTTTCTGAGTGTGCAAATCGGGCGCAATTCCGCTCCCCGAAACCGTGCAATTCCGCCCTAACAGTGCGGAAATAGTGAAATCCTGAGTTTTTGAAGATACTGGATTGCCACATATATGAAGCATGAATTTGGGGTATTATTTCATGCTTAATCACGTAATGAGGTTCATCTATATCTATTTACACCACCAACTTGTGAAAACACCGAAAATTGAATTGCACTTGTTCTCACTCATTTCCACGCTGTGCAAAACGTAGGTACCTACTAAAATTTCGGTTTTTTTCCCCCCCAAGTTTGGGGTGCAAATAACTCTGCTAAGTACATCAATCGCAATATAATTTCTAGTAAAATCTTCAAGAAAATATATACCCAACTACCTACCGAATTTGAACGACATAGGATCAACAGATGAAGAGAGATCTGCGTTAAGAGGAATTCATGTTTGCGCATGCGTACAGGCTACTGTTCCGAGGGCGATGAAAATTATAGGGGACCATTCAGGAACTAACCCGCACAATATCTGAAAATTGCACAGAAATCGAACTGAAACTTGGTTTAGTTTTGGACGTGACAATGATTTACCAAAGACAGACGGGCATGGAACCGAAATTGATCAGCAAGCTCTGAACTGCAAAGAGCGAGTAGAAATTTTGATTTAGGAGAAAAAAAGACTTCTTTCACGAACACATGGCTTACTAATACTTGCAATATATAAACTTATAATATACTTGAATTTCATTAATATTTGCTGAAAAATCGATTACAAAACTAAAAAATTGCTAAAAATCCAAAATCGGTTTTGAACCGTAGAATATTATTTAGAATTGGTTTATTTGTCATAAAGTTGGTTTTCAACAATTATTCTTTGCCCTCAAAATGCTAAAATTTTAGAACAATGTAACATGATATAACTACAAAAATTTGCTCATACGATCATGCTGCATGACTAGAACTTATATTTCTAATATGTCGACAACCCGGTGGTTCCTATAGCTTTGGAATTCTTCACTTCTTGTTTGCGGTAGGAAAAGAGCGTGATGTATTTTAGTGAATAGGAATATCGGCCTGCGTTTCAACAACGACTGCTTCTTAGTGGGTATGGCACAGTGGTTGTAAACCACGCCATGAATAAATATATATTTAAAATATTTCATCTTGGCACTGTTGAACCTCGCACTATTTCAACTACTTTATGATCCTCACTCATCATTCCAAGCCCCTTTGTATCGCCGCAAGGTACCAAACGGGTCTCCCAACCTCACCAATCGGACTCTCCTGTTGTCTTCCAGATCCAGTTCTGCCACATTTCTCAAAGAATATGTTGTCAATCCGTCCAAGCCAGTATTCGTTTCTGTAAATTTCTTGAACATATAAAATACAATGCATCAGGATTGATTGAAAATCCTAGTTAACTTGTAAAATATGTATATTTATTTATTGAACAGCCGAAAAGCGCAATATACAACAAGATAATTAAGGATAATAAAAACAAATTCAATTAGTTATAGAGAAAAAGCTTACAATATAAAATACAGAATAACCACTTTATAAATCTTAAAATAAAGGAGCATTCATAACATAAAAGTCAAAAACATTAGAAAAAATTAGTTGTAATTAATTTGAAAAAGATGATTTGAGATTATTCTTGCCTGGGTCATTTGACGGGAAAAAAAATTATAATGTCTTTCCATACCTACGAGAAATTGGGTCATTAAACAAATAATTGAACGGAGCAAAGGGGGTGAACGTAAGTTCAAAGGAGAGCATCGATTAATTTCAATGATGTCAACGACCTCGATTGATGTAAATTCTCAATACTAATTGAGTGATCAATTTTGTAATTACAATATTCGCTGTCGCTGGGAGTTGTCCGTCAACAAGTTTCTTCAACATGATAAACCAGTGATCTCTGTCTTTCGTGGAGAGTTGCCACAGCTGGGAGACACCTCCAGTTAAGTCCACTAGACAATCTCCACCTCTTAGTTTGGCGAGAACGTCGTAACCACCTTTGAACCTATTTTGAACGGGGACAAACATGTATCTAGAGGTTTTTAAAGTTTACAAGGTATATTTTAGTATATAGAATGTCCGTGGTAGTACAACGCACGAAAACTCAATAACAATATGTTGTATAGTAAGAATATGAAGTCGTCGTGTACAGAAATGCTTATCTGGGAAAATTAACCCCTGGCCACCTTCCGGTTTTCACTAAATAGTAGTGGAATTTTCTGAATTCATTTGGAGTAGACTATGGATACTAAACTACGACTAGACCAACATAAAACTAGACTAGCTCTATATTAACGGTCACTACACTACGACTACATTAGCTTAAAAACATACCTAGGCTTTGCGAGTATGGCTGGTTTCACCAGGAGCCGAAATATTAATTGTTTGGTTACGCGGCAACAACCCTTGTAATGCGTTTTGAACCATTTTTCAAATAGCTTGGAGAAAATTGGCAATAACGAGATCGGTCTGTAGTTAGCCATTTTTCGATCCTTTCTTGTGTAATACTGGTACAATCAGTGCCTTAATAGACAGGGAGGAAGAGCAAGTGCAGGCCCAGCATACTTGATCATTTTAGATATCAATCCGTAAATGTCCGAATGTATAGGTTATATATAGGAATGAATAAAGGGGATGTATGAAGCACACTGTAAAGTACAGTCTCAAAGGAACACTTTTTGTGAAATTGGTGAAGCAACGACGAATCAACAATATTACCATTTACGGTATTCGATTTTCTGAAATGGTTTTAATAGACGTACTTGGCGTAAGCTTTTTCCAGTAGACTGAAGAAAAATACCTCTGAGCGCATGGAGCTCACGTAAACCAGCTCTCGTTTAGAATTGTTATACGGTAGACGGTCATCAATCTCCACGATTTCCCATTCACCGAATCTCCAGAAGCTATAACAAAATAATTTTTGGACGTTACGATCCAACCTATAAGTCACAAACAAGTTCTGGAACAATCTAATTATGCACTTGTTCACCAAGTGACGAACATTTTGAACACACCAATAGGATGTATAACCATCGAAAACAGAATATTTTCTTGTAATTAATCACAATATATAGCTAGTACATTTTATTTGCATCCCAACTTTGAATATGTAGTGTGGGATGTACTGGGAAAGTCTGCGTAGTAGGAATCCGTGTACCATACCGACATGGAGGCGTATTACATTGTTCGTGTATTTTAAGTACGTCGATAATTAGAAAAATAATAATTGCATTTATTCAGAAACAACTACATAACATTTGTCGAAAAAATTTGATGCGAAGAAATGCCACTATTCTCTGCAAGAAAAGACTTGTAGTGGGAAAAATTGTACATTCTTTAGTTGAGTTGTTACTATTAATATTATAATTCCGATGAGCGAGTCTATTTGAATAAAAGGGCTGACTAACTGGAAAAAGAAGATTCCGCAGTAGTTTTTTTCAAAGTTCTGGTCATCTGGAAATATTTTCGTTATCAAATCCTTGCGGTGACATATAGTGGCCAGGGCGCCCAAAAACGCTCTCGTTCCTGGAAAATATAAACTAAGTTATAATAATAATAACAAAAATGGAAATAACAGCCTGTTATCTTAATACGTTCAACAAAATATAATACCTACGATTTAACCCAAATTCAAGTGATGTAAAATTGCAAACTATAAATTAATGGTGCCAGTACAACCGTGTATATTTAGAGCCTCGCGGTTAACAAATCAATACCTATATTACTTTTCTATCTATCTATCTGCTGTGACTCTATTGTAAGTATAGTAGTTATTGATAGTTGTACGAGTCTGTGATTATTGTAAACTAACCTTTCTCCCCGGTCTGGACATCCAAAATAAGGGGGAAATCGGTCATGATGGGCTTCGGATTGATCTCCTGAAACCAAAACGTTTCTATGAAATGGTTTACTTTTTGCTGTTTACAGGCGCAGGGATGGTTCCTAACATACCTTATAGTAGTTGCATAGACGTTCATATTATAGCTTAAATTTACTTGAATGAAAAGTATGGACATTTCAGAAGCTTGAAAAGAAGTTAGTAGTTGCCAACAATGTGTTTCAGAAGAATAAATTAGGTGTGCTAATGATTTGAATGGTAACATTCCGATTATGGTTCTTTAGAACCTAACATAAGGTTTTTTCGAACAGACAGTCCTGAACCGTTCTAATCAAGCCACGCCCCTTTTTGTGCGTTCGGACAGCATCGAAACTGGCCCTCGACCAACAGTTCGCTGTTCGATGAGAGTCCGGAACGGTCCACGACTAGTCCTAACAGTTCTGGATTTTTTCCGGGACTCCTAGTCCCGCACATGCGCACTAGATGTGACCGGTCCCCCTCTTCCGGCTTCTCCATTATCTTTACTGTTATTTCGCGAGTCCGACAACATTTCCTCTTGCATTTGCATCGTTTGACTTCTTAAGTTGTGGAGATAACGGTAATAGGTAATTTTTTTTGACGTTTTACTTACATAAATCATAAAATAAACCATGATTTGCTTCGATGCTCCAAGGTTATGTAACAGTTAATGAAAATGCAACAAAATGAACTTCACGAAATCGAGTTTATTATCACTTTTGTTACGTATAAGGTGATTTATTTTACTTTGATAATTTTCAGATGGTAGCTCAGCTTTTGGTAAATACAAAATATACATATCTAATTTAATTAACTTTTCTTTGGTTCGCATCTACGAACATCGTGTACTTAACAACCTTTTCATGTACAACCGCTCCGTTGCTAAATAATCGTAACTCCGTTAGCTTTCACGAAAATCGTTCACCACTTGTTGGAAAGCTCTCAATTCACCTGAAAAAATCACGGTTCTAATTCCCCCTCTCATTACTCCCTATTCTATAAAACGCGTAACCAACAATCATGTTTTAAATCGACGAGAAGAGGTCAATGGGATTGAGAGGCGTTTTCTATTTCCTTGGACTCTATTGTAGTTTACCAGGTATGTACCTATTAATTTTCCCATAGGTTTCTGGGACGATGAAAAATAGCTGATGCAGTTTCGTAGAAACTACCTATTTGGTTGTGAGAAAAAATCATCTGAAAATTTCGTCACCCGAAAAAAGTGTCACTCCCTGAAGTAACGCATTTCGCGGTTAAATGCAAAAAAAAAAAAAATACATAAAAATGTTAATAAAACGAATTTTTCCAAAAAGTGGATATGTTCCTTTTTGATGGACTGCCTACTCCTCAGATATTCTGTGGAAATAAAAAATGAGCAAGGTTTTAATTCAGGCTTTGGTTCAGGTTATCCTAGCAGAATCAACCGAGCGCTTTCGGACAGACTCAGTCCAGGACTCGATCCTGGACTGGTCCTGGACTCTGTCCGAACAAACCAATAATAAGTTATATTGGTCGTCATGAGTTATGATTGATGATTCAATATTAATCGATAAGTTGTATTAATCTACCTTTGGCCTTAGCCACGCTATATCGTCTTTCTCATCACTGGGAAAGTCGAAGTCCTGAAATAAAGTTCCAGCTTTCAGCAGTTCGTCTTTGACTCTGAAACAAGCTGCACGATCTTTGAACACCATCTTCAATCCAGATCTACTTTATACACTTCCCAAGTTTTCTTGACCACATTGGTCCCCAATCAAATAGATACTAAGTATCAATCAAGGTTGCAACTGAGCAGCATTACCGAGATCCTGGCTCAATTCAAAAAGCTTAAAAATCGAATGATCAAGTAAAAATACACTTCTACTCATGATATAGTGAATACAGAGAATTTTTAGTGAACATTCTTATAGATATTCTAATTATGGCGTCATAACAGTTGTATTTGTATGTGTTATTGTTATGAATGCTCTTAGGCAACATGCTCACGGGTAATTAATCAAACTGACATGTTGAAATTATTAATGATAGTCGAAAAAATGAAGTTATTTATCCCATATACCCACTTCGTAGGGATAGCCAAGGGACAGGAGAGACTGCTCCCTTAGGTAAGCATCTTGTTTGGAATGTCAAAAGAGCTGACGATCTGGTACCAAGTCTTCAGTCTTTTCTCGCTACGCCTGAGTAATCAGCAAAACCTCTGAGAATGGATAAGGATTTCAAACATGTGGAACAAGGTCAAACATTTTCCTCACCTCCCAACACAGCCCTTAGAATTAGGAAGTTCTCCAACTACTCGTTCTATTGATCCATACTCAACCACCCAGACAAACACATGGCCAAAACATGACCCAGGCAATTAGGATATAAAAGTTCCAATCATGCAGCACGATAGTATGAGCGAATTTTCATGAACTAGGTACCTATCGTATTATCATAAGTTGAAATTGTATTGAAATTTAAGCAATTTAAGTACATAGAAATTGTTAAAAACCAATTTTACGGGGGAAAAATTCATATTAAATAAAATTCGGCGATTCAAAAAAGCTTTTTTATTCTTAGATTTGTTTGCAGTTTTTATAGATTTTTCCGCAAATATTAATTTATGAATGTTTTTCAGCAAAATTGTGCGCAAAAAAATTTTAATGTACTAGTTTTAATCTTTGATTATTTTGTTTTGACTAAAATTCTGTTAAAAATTATAAATTTAACAATTTTGGTCGCTTTAGCCATTTTTAATGATTTAATTTAATGCGCTCAAAAAGTTCCAGCCAACAAACTCATTCTTTCATTTGGAGAGCTTGACTTTTTGGAAAAAGAACGGGTTTTTTATCTCAAACCTAAGGAGTGTTATCGTCTAGAATCACACACACACACACACATACCATACATTATATATATATATATATATATATATATATATATATATATACACGCATTTTCACGAATCGTTTCAGAATGTACAGGTTCAAAGGAGGACACAAAAGGTCTCCACCTCCACTTCCACAGGTTCCCAAGAGGCTGTGTGCCAGATTTCAGGGCTCTGGGAGTGGTATGCCGCTATGAGAAAAATTTCGTGAAGGATTTGCGTAACGCCCAAATTGTGACGGATTTTTGTATTGCAATTTTTTTGTCACTTTTCACATTTTAGATCTCGTTTTTTGTAGACTGTCGACTTCAATATAAAATTAAATTATGGTTTACACCAATTCATTCCAGAAATTCGAAATTCTCCGTCATCGAACTATAAAATCGTCGTCTAAATGATATATTTTTCTTGATAGCTTGTACGTTATCTACAGTTTCGATGATTCCCGGCTCACCTGAAGTAGGGACCGGGTCACGCGTTTCAAACAAACCTATATTTAAATGTATTTGCCACAGTCTACATTATCGTAAATCGGTACCTTCTCATTTAGGTCCAAGTTTTGTTGCAGGCATAAATCAGCATTTATTGTAATCAAATTTGAATATGTAGAAATATTGGAATGTAGGGATCTACTTTTGCTTGGCGAATACGTTCGTAATGAACCAATACTCTTTGGTTAGCAGTTTACTAGGTAATAAATCATGTTTGTTGTTAGGTGAATAAAATTATGTTCAAGTTTGCAACGAATGAAATCTGATACACGACCGAGCGAAATCACAGAATCGGAATCATCAGTTTGGGGAACGTGGACGTGCAGGTAGTGAAATAGACGAATCTTGAAGCATTAATTAACGAAAATTTTGAAGAAAGTTAATTTTGTTCTTAAAAAATAAGAAATGTGCATTATGAAAAAAAAAAGTTAAAAACGCACCTTGACCATTTTCACTGAATAGGAGAAAGTGAAATTCGGCCAAAGATTGATATTCGGGTTCTGATTTAAATTATTCCTACTAGTTTATTGACAATTTCTAATCCCTCCCTTGATGGGAAAAAGTTCCAGTCATGCAGTTTGTAAGAGCTAATTTTCGTGAGTTACCGTATTGTATAATGCTAAATCGTTTTGAAATTTGAGCTTTTAGGATGCAAAGAAATTGTTAACTATTAATTTTATGGCATAGAACGTATTCTAAATAATAATCTGCTAATCAAAAAGTGATTTTGGATTTTTAGCTTTTTTTGTAGTTTTTAACGATTTTCAGCAAATTTTGATGAACTTTAATTAAGTACATTTTTCATGTACAAATAAGTTTGTACATACATTTTTGAAAGTTCTATTTTATAATTGAAAAACTTTATTTGAGTAGTATTGTGCTAAAAAATATATATTTAACAATTTTTAGCTGTTTTAAGCTATTTTTAGTGATTTTTTAAAGTACATTTTTTGAAATGTTACCAATTTAATGTGCTCAAAACTGCTGGCCAACTAACTCATCCAAGACGTATCCAATTAAAAAAAAAAAAAAAAAAAAAAAAAAATCGATATTCCGTTTCTAACTGATTTATTGAATCTTCACTTGATAACTTTCCCCACAAGTGCAGCGGTAGGATCATGCGACTTAGGAATCATCTGGGATGGCGTCGGAGTCATAGAAGGATCCTGCGACATCCTCTTGAGATGTGAGTATTTGCTTCTAGAGGGAATGCTGCTGACGCCAGAAACACGGGATACAGCCTTGTCTCGCAACGGAACTATCAGTGTTCTTTGGGGAACAAAACCCCACCTGTCGACGATGTACTACGTCTATTAATGGATAATAATTGTATAGATTTAACTTTCTCTCAAAACAACGTAAAATATATGTATAATGCACATCCACAAGTGTAACAATATAATTGTCTAGTAGCATTACTAATAAGCACGGCTTTTGCCAATTACATAAAAAGCAAAGTAAAATTGAGTAAAGAAATAAAGAACAACTTCAATGGTAGAATGAAATAGAAAAATACCTAAAGAATGTAAGATGCTATACTATGTATGAATGCTGATACTAAGTATTATTACGCAATAACCGTCCCCTATAATTATAATAATTCATAGTCGTCTACCGCTTTTCTTCCTAATTAAACCTACTAACCACATTTTATTATATTTGACCCAAAACTTACTTATTACTGTCATTTTAATTTATTGAAAACACCTTTTTTAAAATTTGTTCACCATTAACAATATTGTTTATGAGATAGCGCATTTTAATGAGCACAAACACGGTTACTTATGACAAACGTTTAGCGAATTTTTGCATAAAATTGAGCTAATTAGATATTTTTGAGCAAAAGTGGGTTGAAAATGTAAGTACTTTTCTGTAAAATGTTCTTAAAAATCTATTAAAACTGCAGAAAATGGTAAATTCCAAAAATTAGTTAGTGTAGTAGAATAGTATTTAGCGTGGATCACGCTTTTGCCGGGACCTAACAAGTTTCTGTGTTTCTATTTTCAGTCATAACCCGATTTTTTGTAAGAAAAAGCAATATTTCTCCACTTTAACGCTTTGAAATTCACATTTTGACACCATTTTCGGAATCTACGATGAATTTTGTAACGAGGCTCCACCCATAGTTGGTTGGAAAATTATGCCTTTTTCTCACTATCACAAAATAAACAAGCGAAACTCAGTCATTTTCCGATACGTTTGTAGGATCTGACTCGATCAATTTTCGGGCTAGGTCCTTGGGGTTTTCACAATGGTTGCCCAATTACAGATGCCCTTACGGATTCCTCGGAAAGGTACGTAAATGATAATTTTACTGTTACCTAAGTTGAATATAGACAAAAGGTGTCTGTGTTGTTGGTAATTACGTTTCTCTACGTTCCCAAGAAAATAGTAGGTAATAGAAATGTTAAAATTTAAAAGCGAGTGAAGAAATCGACGAACAGCTAATAGCGCAACATTTTTTGATTCCTCAAGGACCTAGTTCGCAAATTGATTGTGTCAGATTTTACAGATATGTGGAAATTATTGAGTTTTGCTTGTTTAACTTGTGTTATTGGCTAAACTGGGTGGCATCTTAAAGAAAGTTCAACGTAGATTCCGAAAGTGGGATAGAATTTTGAATTTAAAAGTATTAAAGAGGAGAAATATTGTTTTTTTTTTTTTTTTTTTTTTTTTATCAAAAAATTGGGTTATGACTGAAAATGTAGAAAGTGAGATAACTCGAGTAAAAATCTAGATAAAAAGTCGTGGAGTTTAACAACGTTTTTGATGTGCCATCCACCCTGCGAGTATTGACATTCCTATCTGAAACACCCTGTAAACAAGAATGATACTGTTACCTTGTGAACTCCAAAGCTAATTTATTTGCGATTCAACCTATGAAGCTAATATTTTAAATTCGAGGTGAGAAATGTATTCTAATCTCATCACTCTTTAGCCAAGGTACTTCTGGAGTCATTAAAAATATATAGGGATGGAACGAGGGAGGAGAGTAGCTGAACATGTTCCTTTTCTATTTCTTTTTATTGTGTACTATGGAAGATAAAATCAAAAATCTTTCCTTTTGTACTCCGTTGAGTATATTTAAAACGCTGTCCAGTGTGGCCTCTCAACAAATTTGATTTTCAAAAGACTCATAACCTCAAATTCGATTATTTACAAAAACAAAAAGAAAACTATAAGTAAGTAGATATTTTACATTTCTGAATATTAATCTCCCTGAAGAAGCCCCACGAAGAGAAACGTTGGAGTTTAATTAAAAAACCAATTTAAGGACAGCAGGCCTTTTTTATAAAGCTTGTTATAATCTGAACTGTCCGAATAAAGAAACGTTATGACCTCCCAACCACAATCACCAATTTCATCACCCAGGTGACTCAGAGTGGATGGAGCCACTAAATCGATTTCCAGCTTGCTGACCCCTGGTTTCGGAAAACCAGTTCAGTAGATTTCTTGTAGGGGTGCTATTTATTCTCAGACTTTTGTCGGGGTAGTATCATCAAGGTGCAGGACGGACAACCAAAATTGATGTCCTCTGCGTTTGGTTACATTGGCAAACTTGGTTACAGGCAAACTGCCTGAGCTAAGCACACCATAAAACAAATTCTAGCACTAAAAAACAAATTCTAGCTAAATTTAGGTGGTTTCTAATGCAGTGAGCGTTTAGTACAATATTTCAAGCAACTTACACATCGTATTTGGATTCCGTGATGACAGTCAGGAAAAAGGGGTTCTGGTTCTCCGGTTCCGCGACTGGGATTATCAAGTACGTTCCAATGGCTAGTTTCAACCTGTTTTGAATCAATCGGCCGTGGTCAACCATATGAGTCACCGGGCGGTACATTTTGAAAAACTTCGGACCGACCGGAAGAGTTTCGTTTTCTTTCACCAACTGTGGAACACACTAATTAATCAGCGGACAAACTTGAGAAACAAGTTCCAGTTATACTGCATAATCGTATGAGCGACGTTTCGTAAATTATGATATTATATTATTGAACATTTTGGAATTTGAGAACTTCATGCAAAAACTGCTAACTTTATGGCAAAAAATATAAAAAAATGAAAATTATTCTAAATGTGATTAAAATTCATGTGATTTAAAATATATTTTGAGTTTTTTTTTTAAGTTTTGATCGATTTTCTAGAAATTATTAACGAAATTCAAGTATTTTTCGGCTCAAGTTTGTGCAAAAATTTTGAATCTACTCTGGAAAATCAAAATTTATTATACTATTAAAAAGAACTTGAACCCCTGGCGCGTAGTCTTGCTAACGAAAAGAAACGCTGTGCATTTGCAGTCTATGAATGCAAGTTCGTAATTTTCTTTGATTCAGCGTGATGCTGGCAAAATAAATTTAAAATTGCTCAGATCTGAATATTTTATCACCCAAGTATTTTTCGACTCTTCGATGTTCGTGTCTGTTGTTGTTGACCAATTTATGAAAGAAAACACTAATTAAATAGATGATTTCTTTCGTGTTTTCTGTCAAAGGATCTTCTATCGTTGATGATTAATCGCTATCTAGAACGTGCTGGAAGGCCTTTCCAATTATTTCTTTTTGTGCAATATGTTTTCAGAACAATGAACATAATTCTTAGTTGCTTTTCACCAGGGTACGTGCATTACTATTGTTGATTTTTTTCCTAAGGTTACTAGGAAGGACATGTTAAGAAATGAAAAGATTTGGCATTCACCAGGAACTAACGAAGATAATATGGAAAAACACTGGAAAAGAATAACGTTAACTTTAATTCAATTGGAGTCTGGAACCCTAAAAGTTCCAGTCATGCTGCATGATCGTATGAGTGAATGTTCGTAAATTATCTTGCTATATTATGTTACATTGTTTTGAAATGAAAGCCTTTGAGGGAAAAGATTGTTAACCACCAATTTTATGGCAAAAAACTCATTCTAAATAAAATTCTGCGATTCAAAAAGAAATTTTGGATTTTGGAGTTTTCATCAACTTTTTAGCACATTTTAATGAAATTTAAGTATATTTTTCAGCATAATATTGCACATAAATTTTTTAATGTTCTATTTTATAGTTAATGTTCTATTTTATTTGAGCAACATTCTGCTGAAAAAATATAAATCTAATAATTTTTAGCCAGTTTTTGCTATTTTTAGTGATTTTTTCAGCACTTTTTTAAAATTTTGCCAATTTACGTGCTCAACAAATTCTGGCCAACGAACTCGTCCTTTCGTTTGGAAAGCTTGATTAATAATAATAAATTTAAAAAATGTGTGTGTGTGTGTGTGTGTGTTTGTGTGTGTGTGTACATTTGAAAAAGCGTTAAACTCTAGGATTCGTTTCAGAATGCGTCAAAACGAAAGTCAATGAAGAAATTTCACAAAAATTTTGATTTAAAAATGTTCTGAGCCATTGCAATAATTCATTTTCTATGAAAATTCGCTAAAAGAAATTAAGGTTAACTTCCGCATTTGATAGTTTTATTCTAATGCTCACAGCTTGCAAACGAAACACTTATGGATAGCTCTTAAAGGTTCTTGAAAAATGCCTGTTTTCTTTGTTGTTTGCTGACCTTGCAATAGGAGGTGTTGAGGGGTGACGTGGGAAGACATCCAAGGGGAAGACAATCCCATTTTAGATTATGCGTACCTACCCTACCCGGTATAATTTCAGTTAAATTCTAAATTTTGAATGAAGTAAATAGGGGATCCTCACTCTGTAGATGAAGAATCCAATGAAAGCTATACTCGGGCTGTATAGATGTCCAGGCTGTTGAAGCGCTACCAAAAACTCACACCTCCTATCGTTTCTGTAGGTATCTGGCTCTCTGAGTTCGAATTTGAATTGCGGGAAGGACCAAAAAGGTATTGACCCTGGAAAAAAAGTTTTATTTATTTATTTATTTAAGAGACGGATAATGTTTTTCAAAATGAAGAATACAAGACAATATGGAAAAGAATAGGCAAAATCAATACGAACTATAACATGTCAAGAGCGTAGAATATAAGATTAAATTGGTTGCAAACATATAAATTAACAGAAGGGAATATACAGATAACAAAACTCACTCAACAATACACCTACATAATGGCTAAACACTAGGGCCATTGAATTAAGTTACCTACAATTACGATCCATCATTGAAATATTGAAGGAGCCAATACGAAACTGCAACGAGTCCGTATATATAATTTTACTTCCTCACTACCGAAAGTAGGAAAGCTTTGTGTTCGCGATTGAAGTTGAAAAAATGTTTGTCCTCCAGAACCAAAATTTCAACTTGCGTTTTGCATTTCAGAACTTGCTGATCAAGTTTGGTTCCACGTGTGTCTGTCTATCTGTCTGTAGTAAATTCTTGTCATGCCCTAAACTATACCAAGTTTCAGTTCGATTCCGATGAAATATTCAGGGATTGTGCGGGTTAGTCCCTAGACGGTCCCCTATAATTCCATCGAATTAACAGTAGCCTGTACGCATGCGCAAACGTTAATTTTTCATAGCGTCGATTTCTCATCATCTGTCTGTCCGATTTCGTTCAAACTCGGGGAGGAGATGGGTATATATTCAAGAAAAATGCCCTATAAATTATATCGCGAATGGTGGAGTAAAAACTATTGATACAGGCAAAACGCCAAGTGTAATGGAACGATTTTGATGACATTTTCAAGGATTGTGCGAGATAGCTTCCAGGCAATCCGCTATAATTTTCATTTCCGTCACATAAATACTAGTCTGTGCACACGCGCAAACGTTAATCTCTTATAACATCAACTTATCAATTATTCCAACACGTACTTTGTTCTTCAGCTAATTCCTTATGTCCATGTAACAATATGTGAGGAAGCTATTCTGTCTGTGTGACCAACTTGGCTGACGTTTTTTCTATCCAAATCCACCCGTAAAAATAGCTATTATACATACATACTTCTGTAAATATATATTATAATCGTGTCAGTTATATTTTTGTTTATATCCCGTGTGTTATTGGAATTACCGTTTGCACTGCTAAACAGGCGCTTTGCCCATTGCTTGTGGCGCATAAGGTGTTGATGGTAGTTTATGCTCCCGGCAGTTGCTGTTGACCCCGTTATTGATCGCGCTGGAATAGACAGCCAAACCTATAAATTAATGAGATTAATGCAATACAACGTATAGTTAGGAGGAAGATAGTTGTGATTAATTTGTTAGGTCACTCTCAATCTCTGTAAATATTGATTTTATTCCATTTTCTGGTACTATTTTCATAATTTAAAGCAGAAGTTTTATTTAAAAATGGTCGTGAAACACAATAGCCGAGTGAAATACGGTCATTTATACCTTCCTAATAACTAAATATAACTTGAAATTAAACTTTTTGAGGGTTTCAATAAAATAAATGCAAAGTTACCATCTATTAGGTCAAAATCATTTTATTATTATGTTTAGCTAATTTCATCAACAAAACTTTTACTTTTTTCAAAATGATTAAATATGTATTTTTTTCTTCTATTTATCTTAGTCCTATTACTTTCCCCAAATAGATATGGTAATAAAAGGGTTCACGCGTACTATCGATTTTCGTGGTTTCAGTCTTTTTCCTACCAAAATCCTCAGGGTTGAAACACTGGATCTTGCCGACGGAGTCTTCACAAATAATGAATAAGTCTTGTATGCTCCCTTTTATTCAGCACATTGGTCATTATATAGGATTGGAGACTGAAGGTCCCTGGGGAGGATTGGCAGGTTACTGTTTCATGCCACCAGTGGGATGTATCAGTGACACCCTATTCCCCCCAGGATAATTTCCCAGACATTCTGATGTTATGTATATGCATGTACCGATAATATGTGTGAAAGATATTGCGTATGCAAACTCACACTATCATTCTGACTTTCACCTGAAACTGTTTCGTTGGTGGTCATTTTCTGTTTCAATTGAGTAATGCTCTCTTCTGAACAAAATAGAAAACTAAGGTATCCTATTACTAAGGAACGTCCTTAAACGTCTGGCGAGTTGGATGGGCAGCATTGCCTCCTCACATATTGTCACATGAACGTATAGAATTAGTTGAAGAACAAAGTACGTGTCGAAATGATTGAATGCAAAATATAAAAGTATCGAATACATGTGTGCCTATGCATACTAGAATACTGATCGAGGCTATAATTCATATTTGCATGTGTGGACATTTTCTACAGATCAACCCACACAATAATTGAAAATTTCATCTAAATCGATTCATGATTCTCTGAGCGTCATCCAATTTTGGTTTTGCCAATAGGCAATAGTGGCCTCTTATTCAATCAAATGAGATAAAATACAAAGGGCATCATCCTGGACCTAACAACCTCTCAAGCTTGAACGAAATCGGACCAATATATGATAAAGAATCGACTTCATAAGAAATTAATATTTGCGCATGCGCACAGACTACTATTTATACGACGGCAATGAAAGTTAAAGGTGGTCGTCTATCAATTCAACGGAAATGAAATTTATTAGAAACCGTATAGGAGCTAAGCCACACAATCCCTGAAAAACTCATCAAAATCGTTACACTAGACTCGGAGTTTCACCTGTGTCAATCAATATTAGTTTCGCGCATGCGCAATGGTTATTACTCTACCCGCAATATAATTTATAGGGTATTTTTTAGAACATATGCCCAACTACCTACCGAGTTTGAACGAAATTGGACCAACAGATGATGAAAAATTGACTTTATGAGATATTCACGTTGACGCATGCGTGCAGGCTACTGTTGAACCAACGGCATTGAAATTTAAGGGTGCTGACTTGCACAAGACCTAAAAATATCATCGAAATCCGGCTGAAACTTGGTATAGTTATGGTCATGGCAAGGATTTACCGTAGACAGACAGACACGGAACCGAAATTAACCAGCAAGCTCTGAAACGTGAAAAGCAAGTAGAAATTTTGATCTTGGAGGACCAATTTTTTTTCGATTTCTTTCACAAACCCAAAGCTTCCCTTTCTTTGGTAGTGTGTAAGCAAAACCACTGCATGATGAATGAGTGTACCCCATTTAGATGTACATCATTTCCAACCTCTACAACATCTAACAGTGAATAATAATTAATAATGAATTCCATTGTTCACAGATTAAGCTTACCTAGTAAAGTAAGCGTAATTTAGTAGACAGAGAATATAATGAACGAGTGCTTAATTTAAACTATTTTGAAATCTCGTTTGAAGTGAATTGGGTTCTCCCAGTTATTATGGGCTATATATGATGAATAATTGATCGAATAAAATAGTTCTTGAACTTAAACAAGCTAATTTTGCAAATCATTTTTACCTGCATTGGGTATTATCCCTACAAATACTTATGCCTTTAAAATACGAGAGATGCATTCATAGACTAATTCCAAAATTTACAGAGGAAGATTGTCATGTAGGTAATATACCTCGGAATTTGTACTTAATTACCGGGATCATAGAGGCTGTGAGAGCTGCCGGTGGCCATGTTGTTCCAGGTCCCATTGAACTTGTAGGTCTGCAACTTGACAACTGGTTGCCTCACCAAAGTTGCCACTCCCCAATCCAATGTGCAAACATGAAGGTCGTTGAACGTGTGAATGAAATCATTGAAGCTCATCCAGTAGGCGCCCGTTTCGGTTCCGCGGCCGTTAAGTTTCATGAGCAGTTTCAGAAGCTTCGAGCAAGGCACGCTGTGGAAGGAACATGAATCAAGGACATGAATCAGGAACAGTTCATCAGGAGCATATGAAAATGTCGTGCAACATTGTGTACGATCAATTTTTAAATTGTTTACGTTTTTTTTTTTTTTTTTTTTTTGAGCTCGGTTAAAGATTGCACAGTGATGGAGTCAGAATCAACCGCTCAAGTCAAACTAATAAAGTAGTAAATCCCTAATCAATGAACCATTTTTGAAGAATTTTTCTTTAAATTGTGCAGCATGAACTCAGCTTTTCAATGACCTATACAGTTTTTGTAAACCCTTGAAAGAGACCAATTGGGCGGTCATCTATTTGAAGACGCGAAAATAGATTTTTTTTTAAAAATGTGTTCTTGGTTTACTTTATTATATTCCCTCTGCCTGCTAGCTCTTGGTATACGTAGATATTGTGACTTTTCCAGATAGATCAAGTTTAGTATCTTTACCAACTTCCTATCAATTCAGATTATTTATTCCTGCACAATTGAACATAATATTCACAAAACTAAAATAGGTCGTAGAATTGTACTTACTAATCCGATATTGTTTGACCTTCCGGCACAGTAAATAGGTACTGGAGTAACACTGTAAAATCAGTGGGTTTCGAGGAGCCAATGTCACTTGTTTTACTCTGGACGTCAATTACTGCCCAGTGGCTGGGATATTCAATGCCGTTCTTGCTAAAAACATATTTCTGAAACATCATCAATAGAACTACATTAGAACTTTCAAAACTTATCACTTGTTGTTTCTCTGAATGTTTCTGATAGTTGCAACAGTATTTTTACCTAACTTTTTCTTAGAAATGGGGGTAACACACCCGTCGTCACGGCGGCACTTGGGGGTGGGGATGCATTTTCTTTGCGTTTCAGAGGGTGTAGAACGCGTTTCCAATCGTCATTCATTTTCAGATTTCTTTATATATTTATATTTATTAATAGTTACAAGTTTATTAGTTATTACATTATTTATAGTTATAGGACAAAATTTTGTGCTCACTACTCCTCCAAAACCGCTGGTCCGATTTGGCCCCCAATTTTGATAAGGTGTATTACCATGTCCGAACTTGCGCCTCGCTGACTTTGGTGAGGATCAGCTGACCACGAGCCGTAATATTAATCGTAATTATGACAAAATCTTGCTCAAATTTCTCCTATTCATCGTAGGACGACGAAATTTGGTAGGGAGCCTCTCTGAGATATCAAGATGCGAATGAACTTACAGGATCCATCCTGATCAGGTGAGTGAGCTAAAATCTCACATGTTCACCGTGGGACGTTGAAAATTGATAGGGAGTCTCTCTGGGATAACAAGAGACAAATGACAATACAATATGAATCATAATATAATCAATGAGGCAATATAAATCATTCGTCAGTATTATAGTGATAAAAATGTTCAAAAGCACCGACTGACGTGACGGAGGCAGTTAGCTTGTATAAGGAAAACCTCTGCCATGGCATACAGCTCTTTATCATTAAAAACCTTGTCAGTGCTGTCTTCAGGTGACTTGCAGTCATGTTCGTAGAACGGCTTGCTTCAGATGAACTAAGAAATTATTCTAGAGCTTCAGGGCATTGTAGAAGATGTACTAGAGACGACGCAGGAGAATCCTGAACATTGATGATCGTAGCGATGAGTAAACCGAGAGTATTGCAGCATTTAAAGGTATTTGTAAACGTAAAAATTTTCCCGAGATTCCATTATTCATCCAATTTATATCTAGGAAGAAACTCCTTCATCAACCAGTTCCAAAACATAATCCCATCTGTCCTTACTGTCACTTGCCTACATCGGGAGCCTATTATACGCTTCAACGGTTGTAAACTTACCAATTATAAAGATATGACTATTTAAATTGTTGCCAATGGTTTGAAATCCAAGAAGTAAACATCTGTTGTTATTTACCGGAAGATTTTTTTTGTCTTAATGCGTCTAGATTTTTTATAATAAATCGTGTGCGTTAAGATCTGCGTCTCAACATATATGAAAGTGTTGAAAGTGATTTTCGTTATAGCAAAATACAGATAATTTCGGTTTTCGGGATTAAATCAAATGACAACAAAAAACTGCCAATAGCTCTCAGTTGCTCTTTTAAAAGCTAGTATAAAATATGCACATGCAGATAAAATATAAATTGTGTATAGTTTCTGTACCGTAGTCATCAGGCAAGAGCAGTCATGATATTTTTTCAGTGCTATATGAAACCTCGGAGGGAGTTCATCCAATTTAAAAGTTTCTGTTACGCCCGATGTCAACTCCCCGTAACCATCGTAGATTGTGCCGTTCACCAACTTGTCATAGGAGCCATGCAATCTATAAACACAAAAAACTGATAGTCAATTTTAAAATGTACGAATGTATCATAAATACTTAGTGGAGTTGACGGAAAAGTTCATTTCAAGATCTGCCCTTGGCAATGACGTAAGTAGTGCTGGTGTACATAAAGATAGCAACTAAATCTTATTATTAGAGGTACCTAAACCTTTCAGATGAGCTAACGCTCAGTATTTTTGATACCTCGAATGTAAAACCGGTGATATTTGGCCGAATGCCAAGTTTAGTAAAGGACCGAAATTACCGGAAACAATCAGCCATCAACAGTGTCAGTGTTATTATAATCTGAAATGAAAAACCGAATTTTCATTCAACTTGTTTCTCTTGTTGCAGGTAAGAAAATGGCTTTGGGGCAGAATTTATTGATCAGATAAGGTAGGTATCTTATCTAATGTTTCTATAATTGATACAATTTAGGCAGCTAAAATTGAGTAAAAACTGTGAAATTATGCCAACTGAAAATGTGAAGGCGATTTTCAGTATTCCTCTCAGTCCTCTAGTATTGTTTAGCAGATGGATGCTGTGGTACTGCTGGTTAGACACTCCGTGCTTCAAACGGCCGATATAAGTGGATATTTGGCCAAAGTTCTACTTTTAAAATAGGAAAATTTCAAATTTTGAATTTAAAAAAAAAATTGCAAACAAATACGAAATTTCTGCTTCTCGAATACGCATTGTACAAGTGTTCTATTAGGAGTATATTTAAAAAACGGCCTGTTCGGACCCCGAAAAAAATAAATATGTTGATTTTTCGCAGGGAGTTGCGGTACCGTAACTTCCAGCAGTGGAGACTTTTCAAACATCTGACGCGTGATTCTGCTATTGAAAGAATCAAAACAACTCACAATGAATCGAAGTACAATATTCTAGGTGGACAAAAAATTATTTTAATATTCTTATAGTCAATTTTGCTCTGATTCTGAGTATACCTCTTGTTCCTTTATCTAAAACAGGTGGTTTCCGAGTACTACAATTCCATTGTAGGTGTTTTCCATTGAAATACAATCACTCCCGTATGAATCAATTAATTTAAAAGTTTCTGGCAGTGAATCGACATAAAATTTTATCCTCTATAACTTTTTCATGGAACGAAAATTGTTTTGAGACCTATTTGTAGGAGAGATGTTGAAAAATATGTTGAAAATCGTGGTTTTTCCACAAGAAATGCATTAAGGAGCCAATTTAGGTGTAGGAACAAGGGATATATTTGGGATCAGCACTAAATTTCCTACGATAATAGCTCATATGATAATTTTTTCCCCCTGGGATCCATTTTCAGCCTACTGTGCGCCGTGGCAATAAACCAGGGAAACGAAGCTGGGAACATCCTGTGATAATTAGGTTACTAAGTAGGTTATATCAGATGCGGCTCTGTCTTTGGAAGGGTGATGTGTCAATATCCGTTTTAAGAGGTTGGGAAATCAGGTCACCCGGATGAAGATGACACTCTGGTGAGACGTGGCTAATTCATTCGTGTCTTCTATTTCATATTAAAAGAACCGGGTCGTAAAGGGTAGATTAGGTAGGTTTTCAATAAAACTTTACCTACATCTACAACCAGCGCTATAGCGTTTTAAATTCATCCCTAGCAGTTTCGATTAATAATAATTTTCTCAAACAAATCAATGTCCCTTGAACATTTAGAAAAGGTTGTAATCGAGTAAAAACCTGCAAGAACTGCAAGGTTTCCGCAGTTATCACTCAGGCATGACGTCATACGTGATGACCTGGGAACATGATTTAATCATAAGAGCCAAAAAGATCAAAATTAAATATAAATTTCCTATTATCCCATTTTCTGAACTGTAGCATTCTCCAGACAAGCTTAGTTTGGATGCACAATTATTCTGTGGGCGGACGGAGTTCAATGAATGTTGAACCACAATGGAGCTTACTCACTTAGCGTACGCTTTGACTACGAGCGGAAGCCAATATCCGCTGGGGCTGCCGGACACGAGGTACAAAGGCCAGTCAGGTGGTTTACAAGTGTGGTGGGGTAATCGGTCGTCTATCGCAATATCAATCCACTTCCCTGAGTCGTGAAACCTGTAATCGTGTCATCGTATAATTAACTAATCCTAGCTAATATCTGTAACTCACGAACAGTGGGAGTTTTTAAATATACCATAATTTATTTGTTTACGATATTCATCTTTTATAATGATTCATAGCGTTTCAAAGTCAAACTCAAGCTTTTCCAATTCAAATTGCTTCTACAAAAACTTGAACGTAGAGTGTTTTGTTGTAGAATGACCTTTACCTGCATTGTTAGGTAGATACCTACTATAGTCTGTTGAAAATCCGAACAGATGGAAGACAGAGGTTTGATTTTGTAAATACTTCAGTTTTGAATAAACAGTCGTATAATTCTACTCGCTCCTCTCAGGGTTGCCACTCGAAGATACAAAATACTGCAGATGTTAACAGAAAAATACTGTAGATTTTTCCATTCAAAAATACTGTATAATACCGTAGATTTTAATCAAAAACCGTAGAATACTGAAGACAGTTCTATTCAAAAACACCTTAGCACAGAATATTATGATGCTAAGCCAGATGGACTAGCGCAAAATACGATGGCCCCGATCATTGAAATACTCACCTGACATGTATTTACACATTTAGGAGGTGGGGAGGGAAGGAACCTTGAGAACAAATAACCAGTAACAAAAATATCGTTGAAAAAGTTCGCACAAAACACTTGCTTCACTTTACCCCCTGGACAGAAGGAACACCTATACCGAGACAGTAAAACACATTGTCAAGGCTAATGAATAACTTTCGAAATGAACGTCAAAATAGAAATTCACATCCTAAGCAGCTAATAACAGTGGATAACAATCTTAAGTTGTAATTCGCCTTAACCCTACAAATAGCAACTTAAGTAGGTACTTAAAATAAAAGAAGGGCTAAGATTTTTGTTACGATGTTCATCATATTCTAATTCTTCATTTTTATACCAAAAAAAAAAAACTAAAAAAAATTGCAAAATACCGTAGAACTGTAAAAAAATCTGAAGGGTACAAAATACCGTAGATCTACTGGAAATACTGTTGATTTGGCAACCCTGGTTCTCCACTCAACATCCAGATTAGAGAATTCAATCACCAGCCTTAGGCGCTACGATTTGCGAAGTAAAGCAAGCAGAAGTTATACCTAGATAGATATTCCTTCGTTATGCACATTCCTTCGTAATGCACCCTCTCTCTGCTCGTTTGACTTCCTGAATCTGATCAAGTTTACTAGTAGATCTCTTCTCTAGGTTTTGTTAGGTACCTACCTCTTTACCAACGTGCACTTACAGCCAAAGAGTTCCTTCGCTAGGTTCATCTGAAAATTATGCCTGCTTAGATAGTGATATCATAGCTGATGATGTATCAACAGTCACCACTATAGATTTGCTAATTACGTGATAGAAAATAATGAAGACGTCTATAAGAAAGTAATGCTCTTCTTCAAACGTGACACTTAGTTCCAATTTTAAGTTGGCAAATAAAATCCTTCAGTTTGAAATGGAAAACCTTGAGTTTGAATTGGAAATCTCTGAATTTGATGAAAAAATGCCATAATATTAAAACTGTAGTCAATCCTTGCAAAGACCCAGTACACGGTGAATATATATAGATGCGCCAAGCAGGTACCCACCTAAATTAAATTAATTAAAAAATATGTAATTTTAACATTTTATCGATAAAATGTGCAAGAAAATACACAGGTGATCGATAAACTGAAACGAAGTAGGAGCTAGTTTCGGGGTAATATTTGATACCATTTCTAAGTATAGGAGAGAAAAATCAAAATAATTAATCACTGAATTGATTAGCTCACTGAACTGTACGGATAATATTGAACGGATAATATTAAACCATTTTACAGTAACTTGAAGTGTTTTATTGCTAACGTTAGGTACATGAACATTTCTGCATGAAGTTCATCCATTGAGTTTGAATATTGATAAGGTGATAGAAACTCTCAGGTTAGTAGGTGAATTGGTTTAAAAGAAAAGTTTTCATGATAACATCCTATATGATCAGGCACTTACTTTACTTTGAACATCCCACCATATTTTTTCGAGAAGGTCTCAGAAGATGGTAGAATATTGAAAACCAAGTTGGGGCTCAAACACATGTTGGCCAAGGGAATCATAAACCAATCAAATTCTGAAATTTATGAATTATTTTTATAAACATCCACCGAACATCGTTGTCCTGTATGAATCCACATTGTACATCCTCATCGACTCCTTCTCATTATACAATACTCGTATGATAAATTTCTGAAGCAGGAATGAGTAAGCCTTACTATTATTAATGTGCGTATTTGTGCTGCATCATTAGCTAATTTTCATGGAAAAGAAAGCTATTACAATGGCCCTAAAACTTTCAAACTGAAAATTTTCCAAAATTTTCCTAGTGTAAGACAGTTTTGAGGGATCTGATTTCTGGATTTCAACACTTTTTAATAAGTTTATACGTATTTAGATTATATACCTAAGTATTTGTAGGTATTTGTCATTCTCGACTGTATCTCTTTTGGTTTGAGATGAAAATTCCGTTTTTTTGAGCTACAAAAAAATCAAACATTTCAAATGAAAGAATGAGTTCGTCACTAAAAAACATAAATCACTAACAATTGCAAAAAGCGGCTAAATACCGTTAAATTTATATTTTTAGTATAATATTACTCATAAAAGTATACCAACTGTTAACAAAAAAAGCCAGAAATTTATGCTGAATTATGTACTAAAAATTGATGAAAACTGTAAAAAATTGTTGAAATCCTATTTATGTTTGTAAAGCAAAATACGATTTAGGAAAAGTTGTTTAGTCAGAAAATGTATAGTGAACAATTTCATAGCAGACAATGAGCTCCAATTTTAAAACGAATTAACTTAGGCACATTATTATAAAACAAAAAAAAAAAAAACGAAAATTTACTCGCACGGTTAGGTAGGTATGCTGTATGGCTGGAACATCAACAACAATAGAAATTTTTCAGCACTCGTAAGGCAGGAAGTGTAGGTAAGTCTCAGCAGATGCCAGAAATGAAAATGTATTTCCAAATTTCATTGTATACTTTCAAAATTGAATCGTAATCAAATTAGAATTTAGAAAGTAAATAGAAACAACCAGTACTACAGAGGGTTATTGAAATATGCTGGATATGATGAATTTTTGAACTTGATCGAATTAAGGTTAGCAAAACGAAAGTTTTTTAGTTCAAATAATTTAGTTTAGAAATCTATGGAGGCACTCACTTGGAAACCATAGAATATACAAAGTAGCTGTGGTAAAATCGTTTTATTCCAGGTAATATAACAGGTAACTGTTGAAATTTTCAATCTAAAGTTGGTATAAATTGGCGAAATGATGCACGGGGGCATATATGAATATTGTTCACACTTACCGGGATCTGATTGGGTGATAGCTATTCGCTTCTCCTTCGTAATATCAAATGCATATACTGAAGGCTCTTTAGTCAAAACCTGAAATTAGTGTCATTAATTTTTTGTTAGTGATAGAAATGAACAGTGTGTTGAACCATTATTTTCTAAACAATATCCCAAATTTTAGTCCTCTGGTCAAAATATTAAGCCAATAAAGACTTAACCTAGCTGTTTCCGTTCCAAGGCAAGACAGAGAGATCACTGAAAAGCGTCTGCAAAATTGAGTGGGCAGTTTAGTATAAGGTATAAAGTACATGTCTAAATGATTGAATGCAAAATATAACATTATCTAATACATTTCTATGGTTGCTAGAATACAACTCAGGGATATAATTCATATTAGTATGTTGTCTAATGGTTAACCCACACAATAATTGAAAATTTCATCGATATCGAATCATGATTCTTGAAGCGTCATCCAATACTGGTTTTGCCTATTCGCAATAGTTACCTATTATTCAAGCAAACTCGATAAAATACAAATAGGGCACCATCCTGGACCCAACTACCACTCGAGTTTGAACCGGTCCATATATGATAAAAAGTGGACGTTACAAGAAATTAATGTTTGCGCACGCACGCAGACTACTATTATTCCAACGGTATTGAAATATATATAGAAGATCGTCTAGAAGCTAAGCAATCAACATTTCATAAAAATCGATTCATTAATTTCGTAGTTTTGTCTGTGTCGATCAATTTTACTTTTGCGCATGCGCTAAAGACTCCACTATTCGCGATATAATCCATAGGGTTTTCTGGGACATACCAATCTACTCCCCTTGTTTTAACAAAATCGGACCAATAGAAGATTAGAAATCAGAGATATAAGAAATTAACGTTTGCGCATGCGCACAGACTACTATTTGTGTGACGGCAACAGTTATAGGGGATAATCTAGAAGCTAACCCGCACTATCCCTGAGAATCTTATCAAAACGTTAGATTAGACTCGAAATTTCACCTGTATCAATCGATATTAGTTTCGCGCTTAAGCAATGGTTATTACTCCACCAATCGCAATATAATATATAGGGCATTTTTCTAGAATCTATACCCAACTACCTACCAAATTTGAACTAAATCGGACAAACGAAATCGACGTTATAAGAAATCGTTGGCGCATGCGCACATGCTACAATTGATTCAACGGCATTTGAAATTAAGTAGGATCGTCTATAGGTGCTAACTTGCACAAACCCTGAAAATGTCATCAAAATCAAACTGTAGCTTGATATAGTTTTGGGCGTGATAAGGATTTATCACAGACAGACAGACACGGAACCAAGATTGTTTCTTTCACAGTTTGTGCAGAGAGGAGTTGAAATGAATTGAATAAATAACTGAAATCTTACATGTGGTCTCAACCAGCTGACATCGCAACAGTTCAGAGGCTCCACGAATCGTGTAGGTCTTTGGAAATGAATGTCATCCAACAACGCATTTGCTTTGACCAAGTCCTCACGTTCTTTGTCTAAATCGATTTCGGTAGCACATGCCATCGTCACTTAGTTGGTTTACTCGGTATCATTCGACAATGTAGGCGTTGTTTTACTGCATTTCGTGATAAGCTCTTCGAATCAAACACAGTCAATGAAATTCACCTTCTAAAGGAAATATGAAGAATCGAATGAATTTGAGATAGTTCGGAGTAATGGAATAAATATACCGGATGTGCCAAATGTATTGAAGACTAAAGCTTAAGTGACTTCCGAGGCGAAACTACACAGACCTGAACACCACGTTTTTCGGTGAACTTCTAAGTAACGATTTGGTTTGTTTTGCGGGATTGGTTTCCAACATGTTCCGTTTCTTTGAACAAATAGCAATATCAACTGGAGGTAACTATTCAGTGACTACACATAATTTTATTTATTTTGTTATTATTTATTGTTTGGATGGAACAAAGATTGTTATAGCCACAAGTATGTAAAATTAAACTATTCTATTCATTTTTGGCATTTTACGTCTTTACTTTGGCACATAAACAAAAAAGCGTTAAGAAAAAGAGTTACGGTTGGTTTTCTGATGATTTCCGCTTACAACCGAGTCGTTGCTAGGAAAATGGTGCTTCGTCCTTTTTCATCCTACAAAATTCGTTGACCATTCGTTCGAAAGCTCTCGATTTATCCAACCATATTATGTTAACTACTGCGAAGTGCGTGGCCAACAAGCTGAGTTATGAGCATGGTTATTTGAATAATTGAGTACACTCAGGTGATCATTCTTAATAATTGATATTGTGAACATGATTGCAATCGCTTGTTAATTTCTGATGATTTCATTGAGCTGGTGTTTCGATGATTTGATTCATACGAACTAAATCACTCGCGACGAAGTTGTGGAAACCCATTACAAAACGGAAGTTAGTGAAAAAACGTTGTCTATTTCCACGAAAGACGTAGATTTTTCGTGGAAATAGACAACGTTTTTCACTAACTTCCGATTTGATTCATAGCAGGTAATCCGAATATTGCGAGAACGGTTTGATTTGTGAAGCAATGGTTAAATCATTTTAATAGGTAATTTCTAAACTTTACACTCAAGGAAGCTATAACTTCGTGCGATGCCCACGGTCCGGATCAGCTGAATGGCTCTTGGAGCTTGCATACGAGTCTGCAACTCATACGAGTCTGCAACTAAAGACATAAAATGTCCCAATGTGTTGCAGACTCGTTAGCAAGCGTTTTTGATGTTATTTGGCACAATTTCAGTGATGGTAGAGACTTGAAATGTGGCATGTAGCCTCCACCTCCTTAGAACTTAACTCTGAGCAGAGACTCTCTGGGACATTAACAGAGACGATTGAGATTATGGGATCTTTCCTGATCAGCTGAGTGAGTTTAAATAAATTCGTAAATGTACTGGTAAAGCTTCATATTGGTTGAAGGTAATACATTCCAAGTTAACCAGTCCTTTTTGTTTTGTTCCTTGCCCTTTTGTTGCTTGGGCATTCATTACTATATATAGCACTATTGCTGCAGGTATAGATAGATATAGGCATCATTAGGTATAGATACTTCCAGAAGATTGAAAATACCAAAGATTTGCAGTTTTGAGATACTGATGATGTTTGACTAAGACTAAGAAATTCAAGTCTCGATACTAACTCATTCAAGTAATAGATTTTATGAAAACCGATGAAAAGAAATTCATATCTTTATTTTGAGTTCGTGTCAATGTTTTACTTTCTTCTTTCTCCCTCTTCCTTTCTCTTTGTGGCCTGCTTTTTCAGTATCAACTTTTATAGACGCCTTGCTGGATTCATCTGTCTCGGCTTTGGGTTCTTCTATGGTTTCGGGCAAATCGAAGTAGATGTTGAGATTTTCGCTATCCGTAAAGGTTGAGAGCGGTGGTGGCGGTGGCCTTGAAAATATTATTAAAAAAATTTTATTATCGCTCCAATGCGACAAAATTAAAGTTTTAAGAAGACATACACTGCTTCATTCGCTTGAAAATTTTTGTTTCTAATTGGCTTCAGTAGTAGTCCTAGTACATTGCTGATAAACTTGTTCTTAGTAGTATTCTGCAAAAAAAAAAAAAATGATTTTATGCCGTTTTTCTTCATGTTTTGCTAAAAACTCGGTCTTTCTTTTGGAAGGAATGTTTGAATTTTTTGGCGAAAGAATTAAATTACAAACTATCTCAATAATTGTTAGTAGAAATAAAGTTTGAAATTACACACACATGCACACCATATAGAGGGTATACCAAAATTTAATGGTCTTGCTATTTATCATTTTAATTTTTTTGAGATACCAATAGGCTTTAAATGGTAACTCCCCCCTTTTTTACGGCTATTTAATAAATCAGACTTTGATTGTCGTAGTAGCGCTACGACTCCTAAATCAGAACCCCCATTTTTATAGCAGTTTATTTTTTATTATGCACCACTCGAATTTCTGAGTGCACAAAGACGGGCAGAAACTGCGCCATTCGTGAAAAATCAAATTTTTGGAGATAATGAATTGCCATATCTGATACACGATTTGATTTCGGAGTATTTTTTCACGCTGAATTACGTACCCAAGCAATGTTTAGAGTGCAACGGATTTCTATAGATTTTTTTTCTTTTTTTTTTTTTTTGTAACCATTGCAATATATTTTTAAAGTCTATATTAACCAACGTGTAACTTTTTTTTTTTTTTTCTTTCTTTCTTCAAGTAGGTAGACAATCTAGCACATATGCTATGGTCTTAAAAATTCACTTTGCATTATCTGTTTAACATTACTGAGAGGGTACCGAGCACTTCAACTTGTGGTCATTACTTTGGGAACTTGGCTGGTGTGATGACCCTCAAAACGTAGTCATTAGCCTGACATGGATGGAGAATCCTCGGGCAATCAATCACCGGAACCACGAGATAGTGGCCCTGAGAGATTTTGAACCTCGCCGTGACTTCTTTCCCCGAGCTGACGTTGGAACACCCGATCGGCCTGTTGTACCTGAAGAACTCGAAACTGAGCGGGAGGGTGTGCGTTCTATCCATGTCCATCTAGAAACCGAAATGCCTTCAGTTATAACCTCTCAAATAATACGAATTGATGGAAGATTCTCGTACGCTGTTGTCCTTCCACCCCGAAGAAGTACGGAACAATCATGTTAAGGAGAGAGAGGGAAAAAGAAAAAGGGGGACAGAGAGAGACAGAGTATTAATATTGTCATATTGGTATAAGGACATATTGGTAATCATATTAGTATAAGGCTAACTCTAAAATATCAACTATATTGCAAATGTAGATACTTGAGATAATTCATAATCACTTATCTGTCAAAGCACATGACTGCGCAGGGCGATTGCCAAAACAACCTAAACTTTAGGGGAGGAAAATAAAAAACACATAATCAACTCTGTAGCCACAGAAAAAAGAAGAAAAACAAAAACTGTAAATACCTGTTGCATGAGAAAAAAATTAATTTTAAATAAATGACAGCCCACTCAAAAATGTCTTTTTATGTCTGAAATTTTGTCTTTACTTTAGCACAAGGAAAGATGTGTATTATTTTTGTAATGTGAATATTTTTGAATTTGCCAAATAAATGAAAATGAAATTAAATGAATGAAAATTTATGATGCACTTACACAGAATAAGAACAATTGCATGACGTTATAGAAAGGGCTTTCAGAACAACAGCAGCGCCCATTCTGTACCAACGAGACGACAACATCGGCTTCGGTGTCTTTTGCATTTGGATCACGAACCCAAATTTTGTGTTGTGGAAATTCATGAAACCTTAAGTCATCTGTAACATACCATGCAGGGAGATGAGTAGTGATTTGATAGCTTCACGCGTATTTGACAATAAGATGACAGCCGGATTTACTTTTAGTTTGCAAGTTTCGAGTTGCTTTGAATTTCGGTCGGGAGATTCAACCTGGACAGTCACCAATGCTTCAAGGATAATTCTTAAAATTTGTTCATTACAATAGTAATGGTAAATGGTACATTATTCGTATGGGGAATGTAATTACGATTCCTGAAATGTGGTCAAAACTTGAAATATGTTGGCCTCTATAGTTAGGTTTTAAGGAAAAAAAGGCGTGGTTTTTTTGGAAACACGAAACATCAGATTTGAGCAATGAATTAAGATGAAACAATATTCGGTTTTGTCACAATACTCCATTTTTGGTCTTGCATTTGTTAAGGACTTTGCATACCATATATAAATCCCGTTGCCCGTGTAGAAGGTATCCATAAATTTACGATCAACTTCATACATATCTATCTGAGTACTTGAATGAGTACTTATCTGAGTTTTTGAATCACAATGCATCTTTTCAATTATGGGAATAACAGATAATTCAAAATGTACCTACCCTTCTAATTGCTTAGGATATAATGTTTTACGAGTATGTTTGTGTATGTCTATTTGCGCCTTAACTTAACATTTTGACAACGTCTTTGCACGTAATTGGTCTGTTACTACGAGCTTTTAGCTTTTTTGGGGTCATTAAGAAGTCGTATCACAAGTTATTTTTAGGTCAGTTTCCTCCATGTATAAGGTCCAACACATTTTTCTCTCTTTCTATAAGGAGAAAATTTATGAGTATCAGGAATTTGATCGCTTTACAATTACGTTCGCAATTTCAAGTAGTTGTAAGAGTGAGTTGCAATCACTTTCTGTGATTGTTGCTTTCAAAATATTAGTTTTCATTATTTGGGTCTTTTGTTCAGTTTCCTTTTCAATCTTGCCAAACAATTACTCTTGTAATTGCTGATGTAATTAATTACTCATGTGATTGGTAACTCTCAACTCTGGTATGTATAAATAGCTTTAAACTAGAGTACAGACTGATGGGTGTTGGTATACGTATACTTTTTGCTCAATGGGTATCCATGCCACACTCTACCAAATACACTTCTCATTAATCTATCAGCTTTATTCATTAGTTTAAATGCCAGTTCAGGCACGTGCAGGCAATCTTGGTTTGTTAGTAAAGTGTGGTTATCATAACATTTTGCGCAGGTACGGCTCAGAAACCCGCTAAGTATGAATTCAATCTTGGCATGTTCCTTATCAACTTTTAAGTATTGCCCAATGGAGGTTACATTTTTGTGTCCCCATCGATACCAATAGCACTGTAGGTTTATATTTAGCTTCCCAGATACCAATTAACCTAGATATGGATAGAGTGATATATTAGAATTCATACTTACCTATTCTACACAAGTTGTATTGAACTTTAGGTTTCATCCATTCGCCAAAATACCCTTCCGAGTTGAAATTGTCACCGTCTGGAACCGTGCAAATGATGAGAGCGGAGAAGGCTCGCAAGAAGTTGCTGTATGTGAGGTAAAATTCCCCTATTCCGCGCGATTCCATCTTCAATTTTGATGTCACTAGAGGTGGGAGTACCTTCCATTCTTGACTTCTGTTAATCAATCACGGATGTTACGTAAGACGTAGCTGGTTCTTGTAAGAAACAAGAGCTAAATATCCTAACGTGGATTTATAGACTGTTAGTGATAACGCTGTCGAAACATGCACCTATACTGCAATGTTACCTCGAAGGACCAATGGTTATTATAACCATAAAATAGGATAAGGAAAATTATTTATTTTGCCCCTGTTGAATCTAATTCCATTCATAAATAATCACACTGTAAAATGGATCAGTAAGGGGAAAAAAAAAAAAAAAAAAATAGAAACCCAATTATATAGAGAAAGTTCAACACATTTATTAATGACTAGTTGATGATGCATGTACCTAAAGTAGGTATGTGATAATAATATATGCAATTTCCTACCTACGCGGCTGTGATTTAAATTTGAATTAGGAATATCAACAAAGATGTTAATCAAGTAACTTATTGAAAGGTATCTATACAATTTGTATAAGAACCAAACTAAAGTTCAACTAAAGTTCATATCAATTGGCGACGCACCACGCTTAAAATCCAAAAATGATGGAAGTGAATCCAAGTTGACCAAAGGAAAATTATGCCTGACAGAGCCTGAACGAAGATGCGCAAGTACAGGATGAATTGAAGTTTATTGTGGGTGGATAGTCACTGTACTGATGAAGTGTAATTATATCCTTCGTCATACCAAAGATTTAATACTAATACTGCAAAACTAATAAATAATTTTGTTTGCAAATATTTCACGATATTGCCCTAATTTTTGAACTTTCAACCCAAAGAAGATGTCGAACCGATACAAAAATGATTTAATTGGATTCAGAACTGAAAAATGCTTATAATAACAAAACTAGTTTTTTTTCGGATATCGATTTAGATAGTTGATTTTGAATTATAAGCGCATTTTTGCGTTTTCGCCCTACTGTGTGCCGCCGTATTTATATGCTTGTCCTCACTAGGGATTTTCCTTTACCAGGGTAGAAACGCTACCAACTCTACATGGTGGAACTCGGTCTTATCTATTTATTTGGAGGAAATTAAAAGATTTACAAGTTGGGAACGACAATTCATTTCTTGCAAAGTACAGCTTTCAGGGAATTCCCTTTTTGTACGTTATTACATTATGAAAACTCACGTTTCTTTCCAAGGGTCCATCCACTTGATCTCTCCATAAGGGTTGAATAGTCTAACGAATCCCACAATCTTATCTCTACCCAAAGATTGTCGGAAATCGGCCAAGATGACGCTTGTTACAGCAAACAGATCGGTTCTAGGTTCGTATTTCGGTTCAGCTTCTTCTTCTTGCTTCTAAAATGCCAAATTATTATATGTTGTATGCGATTCATATATTTAAACTTATTCGCTCTACGTACCTATACAACACCATAGGAACAAGATATGATAACCATGTCTTGTCTCACGTGATGTGTTCTGTTTTATCGCTGCTGAGTTCAATAAATGCAGTAAACCGAATAATTGTTTTGTATACGTTATTTTAAAACCATTATTAAAATGTATAAATATATGGTAGGTGAGAACATACGTTCGGTAAGCTGGTTGCAGCTAAGATGATAGAGCGAGTGTCGCTGTAGTTTTTGAAGTCCAGGAAAAATCCTCTAGGTAGGTGAGAGGTAAAGAAGATCTCCGTTACGCCCCCAGTTAAATCCAATAGGGTTTCAGTGACGCTGATTTTGGGCAGTTGGTTGTAACCACCGTAAGCCCTTGAAACATCAGTGAAAATTACCTCCTTCCGTAAGACACAGACAGAAACATTGCACATAACGAGTACAATATGTAGAATTTATCAAATTTTAGTTTTAAACTGAACTCGTATACAGAATATTACAATTTATGTATCCAATTTCATATCGACGGAACGGCAGAACCCAAGTGTGCTTTAGGCGGTAAGTTTTTGAGCGTCCTCTTTGTAAATGGAAAGATACAAGTATTTGTTCATTTAAAACCATAATTTAAAACGACTATTCATCGGTTACTGATCATCCATTCTGATTTCGAGGTAATTTACTATATGAATCCTGTTCAAAGTTCTTTTACATGTAGAGCATACCTATTTTAAACACAAGCCCTTACTGGAAGAAAACCTGAAATAGCCAATCGAATTCGATTTTTTATCTCAAAAAAGAAAACGATAAGAAGTAGTAATTATTTAAAAAATTCAGAATTTATATTTTAAATTTTGCTTCCCCGAAGAAGCCCTAGTTCCTAGGGAGAAACGTTGTAGAATAATAAAAAACCCAATTCAAGGACAGAAAGGCCTTTTTTGTAAAGTTTTGTTATAATTTGAACTGTCCGAATAAAGAAACGTTGAGAAAATCTTTCTCTGCCACCTTGAAATTGGTGGAATACAAAATGGCGGCCTCATAAAGATGGCTCAATTTTCCCATTTTAAAGTTTTTCTCTAATAGTTCCTTAACCTTACATTCTACAAAAATTTTTACACTCTGCTAAGATGTAGAGCATAAAAAACTAAAGACTATGAATTATCTCTCGAAATAAGGCGATTGAGGACAATCGAAAATCGGACTAATTTTAGGAGGGTCCTCTCCTCCCTCCGTTAAGGCTTTGACCTTCAATATCACCTAGCGGCCTTAATATTGGTCTGATTCAGGTTTTCCAAACCTTACTCGATTCAGGTTTAAATATTTTCCAACTTCATATCGAGGAAGTTGATGCTCAGACCGTTTTCCATTAAAGTACACAGTGAGAGGCCGTTTTACGAACTTTATGTGTAAAATGACACAAAATGCATAATTTCGGCTGTAAGTTAATGGGGAAAGGTCTCAGCAAAAATATGCTCGATATGAACTTTGGTAAGTATTTAATATTGAGTGGAATGAGCTTTGGCAGACTGAAAACGAACCAATATTAACTCTACTAGGTGATTTCGAAGGGCAAAAGTCTTGACGGTGGGGAGGAGAGGACTGACCCAAAATTAGCCCGATTTTCAATTGTTTGTAATTCACCTATTTTAACCTTCCGACGAGCGAAATTATCTGTGAGATGAAGTAACATTTTTTTTAGCCATTTGGTTGGTGCCCCAATTAGCTTCCCCATCCCGCATCACTCACCAAAGGATGCCCTGGTATTTTCTCCACCATGTCCCTGATCACCATCAGAAGCGCGTTAATCCCTCATATGAATTACGACCGATCATGTACATTTTATAACTTCAATAAGTTCAAATTTTTTTCGATACGTGTTTCTGTTCATCTGTCAAACAATATTGATATAACTCTCTTTATCTCTCATATAATATTGAAATACCTAAGTTCCAGCCCCTAGTTCAATGGTATTGACGCTTATCGTAGTACATAATCTGTGAGATGAATTGCGTCTGATCGTGTAGGTACCTGAGCAAATAACCTGTCAGACTTTTCTGAAAAATTTGATGTATCTAATATTTATTGTTGGAATTGTTATCTAAATATAATGTTATCTAATAGATTGGAAGAGTTATCTAAAACCACAAATACATACACACAAGTGTAAAAAGTTAGATTTTATGAATTTTTCAACATGCTCAAACAAAAATTACAATATTAATCTGTCAGATGAATTGCGCCTGGTCGTGTTAGGATTTGTATTGCTCCTGCCGAACGTTTAAGACATAATTTAGAGTTTTGGAACCGGATATATATATTTTATTACATGCTCTTCAACTTTGCTACAATTTCTATAGGATATACGGTTTAGGAATTATAAAGAAAAACTATTAAAAATTATTTTTAAAAAAATGGGCAATTTAAGCCATCTTTATGAAGCTGCCATTTTATATTCCACTGATTTGAAAATGGCAGACAAATATTTTCTTTTTCAGATCGACTAAATTTTCAAAATCTAATATCGAACCTTCTCCTAGACTACAATTTTTTGCGTTGAGTCGTTTAACAATGAATTAGCAGAAATCAATGCTGGGGCATCTGGTGCCGAATCTCTCCACCATCCTGCCATTAGGCACAACTTTCCCGGGTGGTATGAAGCACTTTTCCACTGCTAGGACCCCCCCCCCCCCCCTACAATAACTCAGAATGAAAATGAGGTGCCATAATTTTGCACACTCTATACTTCAACCCCCTCTAGCACTGGGTTTATTTGCTGTATTTTACTTCTTTAATGGTATATCCATCTGACAGTAGTTCATTACATAGCTCGTAGAAAGTCCCCTATGGAAAACATTTATATCACACTATATAGTTTTGTCTCAATCCATCTTGAACTAATTATAGGTGTATGACATGGCATATCGTGGTATATGGCATGTTCGTACCTTTATATTTGACGAAGCTATCAGAAAGTAGTGCATCACGTAGGCCTGAAGTCCCCTATGAATGAATTATTGCTTTTGATAGTTTTGTCATATTTCGTTTCCAACTAATTCTAGGTATATCTCTATATTATGTAAATGAACTACATTGTGATAAGGCCGTCTAACTTGTTAGGTTTCGTGAGTATCGATTCTAACTTACTTTGCGCACGCTTTTTCCAACAAAGTTGCCCAATAATACACCTTTCCTTCACCGAACACACGAACGAAAATAGTGTTGTTATTTCTATTTGAAATCTCATTCTCGAGTTCCACTTCCTTATGCTTAGTTGACCCTCTCGAGATCATCGAGGGTTTTCCAACGAATTCCGAAATTCTTTTTGACGACTGTTTCGCATCAAGAGATTCAGGAATTTTTGTTGGATCAGAAGGCTCATGCGGTTGAGTTGGATCTGGTTGTTGATGCGAGAATTTCTTGTCATCAGGTTTCACATCTGACTCCTTTTTGTCGAACTTTACGTCGCTTGGTCCTTCTTTTATTGCTTCGGATCCACGATTTACCTGTAGCAATAGAGCTTAAATTATTAGTATAATTTATCGAAAGTGTAGTCAGCAACGTTTGAAGATATTTTCTTTTTGACTTCGGGTATGGCATAAGATCAAGCAGTGGATGCCTAAACGAATCACTTATTCAATTCGCGCTGATTCAAAGACATCAGAATTGTATCAGAACCGAAATTGTAATGATCACAAACTGCATTTTATGAGTCAAACCCCAAAACTAAACCTATTTGATATCTATCCCTGCATAAATCCTAGTCATAATTTAAAGCAACTATACGTAACTACAGCCGTGAATTTTGTGTGGAATTGGAATATTTAAAACTATAAATTTAATATACATAACATTCGGAGGAGTTCGTCGTCACTAGCAGGTCAAGTACCGGGAGCGAGCGATTTCGATGTAAAGACATCATCATCATCATCAGGCCGGTGAAACAGAACTGAAGTCAGTCTGTCCTTTATACAAGGTGTTCTCTATTTTGGTTACTAACTTTCTAGGGATCAATTTTGCAAATAATTTGCAACAAAAATTCCCTCTAGACTTTTTCTTAGAGGCATTATTTCCGAGTTATTCACGGTTTAAGATTTTTTCGTGTTTTCAACCTCACATCACAATATCGGCTACAAATCCCTTCCATATTAAGTCAATTCAAATTTAAGGATACCATAGGAAAGAGCGTTAAATTACATTTTGGATAGGCTACCCAACGTGTGAAAATATGCGGATTTGGTAGTGAATAATTCACTCCAAAGTGAAATAATAGTCGAAACTTGAAAATCTTGTATTTTTTAAATCGCAGGACAGCATACATGAATTCCCGCGCACGTTACGGGAAAAACGTGGCCCGAATCTCACCTTTCCAAAGGTATAATCAATTTTTATTTTACTTTACGCATTAAAAGAGAAAATTATGTTTGTATGTTGAAAAACATGGTTTTTTCCATAAAATCGAGGGTTTTTGTAAAAAATTACCTACCCTCTAGAAAAATTTGAGTTGGGGCCAGTTTCTACGTATTTTTCACGCTGAATCGAATGGTAACACTTTCAGATCTCCCCAACTCTTTTATAACAGAGTTTTACACCTTGACTCACTATTTTTGCCCTTAAAAACACATGAAATAGAGCATATCAAATGAACTAAAAAAAAAAGTGTAAAACTCTGTTATAACTGAGTTGGGGAGATCTGCAAGTGTTGCCACTCGATTCAGCGAGAAAAGTGGTCGACAGAATAAACTAATACTGGTAACAAATATTAAGTACCGAAGTTTCGTTGGTTTGTGGGTTGGAAATAGATTCTTTCGGAGACTCTGCAACAGTTACAGGTGCGTCATCTTTTTTCTTGTTTTCCCGTTCTTCAGTGGTGGGTACTGATTTGGCGTCGCTATCAGGCACAGCGGCCTCTGTTTGGCTGGTTGGCTGACTCTGACTGGCTTTAGGCTTAGGAACCTGAAAGTTGGACCAGAGCAGATTGACCGAGCAAAATTAAATTTTTTAAAAGTACTCAGTCATGCAGCATGACAGAGAGAATTTTAGTGAGGAAGATAGTGGACATCTTGGAATTAGGCACATAAATTTTGATCAGTGAGACGAACCATGTCCTGAATAGAACTGAGGGGACAGCCGTGTGACGAGATAGCAAAGAAAATGTTAGAACATTAATTTGGTCAATTATGGGCATTTTTCACCTGAAAATCTACTTTTCTCACTTATTATGAATCTTAGAGATCTGAGAGTGGTCGCAATCGATTCAGCACTCAAAACTACTTCGACTGCGACACCCCACATGCTGTTTTATCAAAAACCGATTTTAAAGCAATTTTGGGCCATTAAATTGTAAATTTGAGCCTGGATTTCTTAAGCGATCGGGTTGGCCAACGAATATGACCTGCCTTTTGCCAAGACGGATTTTTCTGCGTTGGAACAATTTTTTTACGCACACATATATATATATAAAACGAAGTTAAAATCTAGGATTGTGTTCTTTGATGATGTTTGAAACGGATTTGTAGGGCGTCCCACTTTTAAAATTTCGAAGCCATCCAAATAGATCTTTTTTCTTTGAAAATTCGGTAATAAGCGTATGATAGTAGTAGGTATGACTGCAAGGCCCTGAATATTAAATCATTAGATTATCAGATTGGATTATTATTGAAAATCCAAATAAAATTGCGACCACGGATTCAAAAAAATACTACGACATAGCGGTGAAATTCGAGATAGAAATTCGAAAAATTCTGTCTCTTGAAACTTTCAAAACTTTTCGAAAAAGAGGAATTAAAAAAAAAAAAAAAATTTCTTGCGCACCTAAGTAAATTTTACTTTTATGGATTGAATAGCAACCTCTGGTGCATGTAAGGCTTACCGTTCAAAAAAGAAAATTGTCAACAGAACTGTGAATCACTAAGCTATTCAGGAGAGGTTGGAATTTCAGCTGATTCGGATCAATACCTAATTCACCGCCTCCTCTCCCCTCCCCTGCGGTTACAGCCGATCGATTATGAATATACCTGGCCGTAGTTTATCCACTCAAAACTGATCACAGGCTTAAACTGGCTTAAACCCATTGGTAAGAAAAAGTTGCGTTCATTATTTGTAAATGAAAGTAGATTTCATCCTGAATATGTTGACACCATTTTTGATCTATCCTAAGATTGGTTTGCTTTTTCTGATTTTTCAAAGTTTTGGCAAAAAGTGACGTCACTCTAGGCAAGGGACGTAGGATGACGTAGTTTGTTGCCAAAACATTTTAAAATCATACAGAGAAAACTATTTGTTGTTGAAAAGTGCGGTTGATGTCTGTACTCTTAGACTTGTATCTGGTTTCATTAAAAATATTAAACAAATATGCGAATATTCCTCGTTGAATGTTAATTTAAAGTATTAAAATTAATTCTTTGAGAAGAATATTATTCAATAATGATAATAGGGTATACAATTAAACATCAGAAACCTATGGCCCCTTAAAATTTTTCACATTGTTTATCGATCGAATGAAGTTACATATAATTTCCATCTAGTAAATAACAATGCTTAACAGTGTTGGCAGTGCAATACCTCATCTTTAGATGGCTCTGGATTTACGGACAACTTGGTGTCTTCTGGCCGTTTTTCGCCCTCCTCTGTTTGGGGAGGGTGTTGAATCGTACTGGGTTTTTTTGTTTCATTCTTTTCCTCCGAGGCTTTCTCTCCTTCTTTATCTACTTCGATCTGCTGCTGCGAAGTTTTTTGCGCTGCATCCTTGGCTGTCTCGTTGGGGATTTCACTTGTTGTTTTGATAGCTTTAGCCGAATCGGTGGTGATCGTTTTGTTCGAATCAGTATGACGTATATCCTTGCCTTTGGTTTTATCCTTCTTTTTCGGTTCTTCAGTTTTCTTGTTCCCTACAATTGGGACCTTGTCGTCAACTATGATGTACACCCATTTTCCCATTTTCCAAAACCTGTCGTTCCAAAAGGTGCATCGTTATTGGATATTTCGATGGAAAAGGAGTGAATGTTGAGTGAAACTTGACTGCCACAAAGATTAGTCAATTCTGTATTAGATAGCCCATCTACATAGATCACTAGTCGATATATAAATGGTGAGGCGTGGCTAGATGTATAGACTTAACTACGAGTAGAAAACTTAATAAGATCCAGCTGAATTAGCGAATGTTCAGACTACTCCAGCTCCAGCATGCCAACGTCGCTTTGTGAATCATGGTCGTGTTAACCCCCACTCAAAACTCAAAAACCCTTCTGGAAGGCCAAAGGTAATTCGTGCAAGATCTAGGTGGCCTACGTAACTACTTTGAAAGTTTTGAGCCCTTCAGTATACATTTTACTGTTGATCAAAAGTGATGCCGTGGGCTTAAGCCACTTTTGACTCGTTTCATAAACGGTCAGTAGGTTTTGGTCCAGTAGGTACCTACCTTAAGAGAAGAACCCCCTTACGGCGATCAGACATGTTTCCGTATATTAGTTTTTTGAACTTTTGATACACATTTTGAAACGCCAACCAAGAAAATTTGCAAGGAGTGAGGGAGGGTTAACAATTTTTTGATTTTTTTTGGTAGATTACTACGTTTTTTTTTTTTTTTTTTTTTAAATTAAATCGAACCAAAAATTTGAATACGTTGGTAAACCAAAAGGGATTTCACATTCCAGGGAAACTGTGGTACAAAAAAAACTACAAAAAACTGAGTGGTACAAAAAAAAATTATATTAAATGGAATTATTGTTCAATTTTACAAATTTTGACTTGGTATTTTGACCACTACTGCCAATTTTTAATACATAATTTGAAAATAATTGGCCGACAAATAGGTTGAACGAAAACTTGTGACATAAATATGACACTCTGAGAGCTGCGGTCACCTTTGTGCGAGGCTGTGTGAGATGGCGTAGGAAACTCAAAAGTACCGAGCCATTTTGGCCATTTCCGCTCACTGGATACTCCACATATTGTACCTTTTTATATAGTACCCACAAATAATATTAAACTGGAATACAAAATAATACTATTATCTCACGGAACACTTACGTATATTAAGTTCACCTCAACTTCGATTTGTACAGCAAAAGTGGACCGAAACTTGAGTGCGTTGGAAAAATAACTTGCCCATAATAATGCATGATTATGTTCTTATAGCAACCCATGTTTATTAAATTAGTACCAACTAGAACATCCTACAACCAATTCCTTCATATTTACCTGCACGATCTGTTCATGTGTGATCTGTTTTGAACTTATCCCCAGCTATTTTTATTTACCTGAAGTAAAATAGTCCGCTGTAACTGGAATCGCTGAAATCTTGTCCCGGTGGAAATATATAATTCATAAGCTTCGGGTGGTTGGCAATTGCTGACAGAACTGCTATCAACGGACGGTCTTCTAGAATATCCATTTCGATTATAAAAATATACCAATTAGTTCATTAGTGCTAGTACCTGATTCAAAATTTATCGATAAAACCATGAGAAATTTGTTTTGGAAAATTCATGAGTACTCATGACCAACTTAATTATGCAGCAAACAATGATTATTAGCCCATTTCATGTGCATAGCGGTGTCCTCTGCAAGTTTCCGATTTCTTACCAATTAAGCCTTGTTCCATGTCTCCTTTAGTTGGGCACCCGTCTTTGTACAGTTGAGGCTCTGTTTCCAGGTCCTAACGAAAGTGGAGATGCGGTCATTACTACTTATTAATTATTGAAGCACAAATGTCTACAATATGTAGACAATCTTCAGATAAAGCTTACCTTCAGGCGTTTCCATTGTATAGTATAGTCATTTAGCGCATCTATGCCTATATCCGTCGGGAAATCTTTATCTGAAAATGGTTTTCCACTCGTTGTCAAAGCATGTCGTTTTGCTTTTATTTGTTTGATGTCTTCAATAAATTTACCATCTTTAATGATACTATCCATCATTCGTCCGTGCACAACTTTATATTAATAAAAATCCAGTGGCTTTTCAAGGTAGGAAGTGAGAGCTAGAACGCTATACACGCTAAAAACCAGAATCAGTGAAGAATATGAATATCATCCTTATTTCATTTGAATTTTGATAAAACTTCATTTCTCTGACATTTTTGTCTTGACGAATGTTATTTTTGTCGAAAGAAATCTATAGAGGGCCAACCTGGACGATGAGTTATTGTTAACATCGTTGTCATAACAATTTATGTGGCTTAGCAACAAATTTGCAGTAGGTAAGTGAAATTTTTGGAAGTTTATCATGACCCAGTTTTGAAGTCTGAATTCGAAGTTGAGTTCCTTAATAGAACGATGATTTTATGTAGATGATGGCGCGATTAATTGGAGACTTTTTTTTTTAAAGTATAGTTTTACTTAATACAATTTTGGCAGATTACGAATTCTAATAGCAACGGCTTTGAGGACGGCACTCTGGAGTTAGGTCATATAGGCAAGCCTTCGTATGCGGAAGTGACGAGATATTGGAATTGATTTGAGGAGTGTGGAACAACCCAAGCATGAGATAAAAATTAACCGAATACAAATCCTTTTCAGAGTATTCTAAGACCGAACCCTTAATATCAGATGATCATTCAATTCAAATAGACGTAAATAGTATTTGTTATTCATCATCAACTAGGAAGTACAAAACGAGACAAGAAACCATCAATTTCAACTTTTTTTTTGTTTAACCAGAGAACTGACAGAAAGATGTACCTACTTCAATTTGGATTTTTCTTAAATTGCCTACAGACAATTGAAATTTTAATTTCATAAATATAAGTTGGTAATAAGTAATTGCGACTAACAAATTTTCGTACAAAGTGTTTAGCAAATTTTCGTAGAAAGTGACGCTATTGCAAGAGCTCCAAAAATGTTAAAATCAAAATTTTTGAAAAATTTCTCCATTGATATCCATTTTGAGACATTCTAAACTAATTCTAGACTTTAAGGCATTTTCACACACACACACACGTGTTTTTTATCACTCTCCTTAGGATTGAGATAAAAATTCGTTCAAAAGCCAAAAGATCAAGCTTTCCAAACGAAAGGATGAGTTCGTTGGCCAACATTTTTTGAGCACATTAAATTGATAAAATTTCAAGAAAAGTACTAAAAAATCACATAAAATGGTCAAAAATTGTTAAATGCATGTTTTTAGTAGAATTTTAGTCAAAAAAATATCAACTACGAATTAGAACAAAATAAAATGTACGCACAAAATTATGCTGAAAAATTTACTCAAATTTCATTATTTGCTGAAAATTTTATAAAAACTCCTTAAAAAAGCTTAAAATTGTCCAATCTTCTTTGAACTGTAGAATATTATTTTATTGGAAACGAGTTTTGTTACCATAAAATTTGGAGTTAACTAAATCTTCGCTCTCAAAGTGCTCAATTTTAAAAACAGTTCAACAAATTTCAAAACAAGGTAACATGTAATATAATAATTTATTTACGAAAATTCGCTCATATGATCATGCTGTATGACTGGAACTTTACTGCTTCTAGATACTGAGACTGACCATTTCATTTTACGAAAAGTTCTGCCTTTCAACGTATTATTGACGAATCGAATAACAGCTAATAGTAATGATCGTAGCTACTGAACGTAAAAATTATGACTAGCGGTCAAGCTATTCTGTATTATTCATTAGAATATCTAGGTAAGCCCGTATCCAGCGGACGTGCGTATAAGGGTGGTCTGAGTTCCGCACATAATATCTTCCACCGGGTTGTAAGCAAGTGCTTTCTCACCTGTCCCCTTCAATCCGGCCGACCCATAAACTTCATTCCTCGACCATTCGTTATCCGCGGCTGCAGGTGGGTTCCCACAAAAGGTCAAACCCTTAGCGCCAAATCGGGCGAAATCCCCAAGTCTGCAACTCTTTTCTGAAGTCCTGTGCCGGACAACGCGATCGGTTCGTCCGTCACAATCGCTTTCGTCTTGCGCAGCCTTCGTATCTAGGTACGTGGTGTCTTTCAGCGACGGTCATAAATCAATGGAACTACATTATGACTTTAGTCAGGGTAACACATGCCGAAAATCGGCTTATAGTAGGATTTTCTAGTCTCATCAATTGCGGGAGACGTGAGCAGCACCTCAATCATACAACAATATGCGTAATTGGCCGTTGAATGAATGCGTAGTTCGAACGAATCGCATAAACGGGTCCTACAATTTGAAATTTTGTCTTCAGTAATGTGCTTACAATACACAATCTCGAGCACGCATTTATTGTTGGTAGTGCCAATTTAAACGCAAGTAGCACGTGTGGAAACTTTGATAGGTATAGCAGAAATACCATAGTAAAGTCTTTAAGATTTTACAGTAACTCCCTACAGTTACGGATGTTTCGAAGGTTGGCAACGCTGAAGGCTTGCCTTCTGGTAAAGAACAGGATGGAATGGGAGTTGCTCGCGTCGGGTCTGGAACGTCTAGTAGTAATCTCCTACGGTTTCTAAGTAGCAACTGAGGAGAAATAACAAAAAGAAACTGCTTCTGCTCTCGTTGAAACCAAGTATTTTGATTGGTTATTGTTTACAAATGAAAATGAAAGGTCTATATAGTAAATTTTACCTAGCTGGCTGGCTGAACAGTATCTGGTGTTCTCTTCGAGCTTTCTGGATGAAATGCACCTTTCGTGAGGCCTGAGTACAATTGAAAATATTACAGTTTAGATAATGGGCTTTCCTGCATGTAGTCAAATAAGCCATAGGTATTCTTATCAGGAAACTTTAGGCTCCAACTCCTCAAAATAGCATTTTGTACGATATTGATCAACGTAATATCAAATTTTGTTGCTTTCTCATATGATAGACATCTACTTTTTGCTACACTGAACCAACTATTAGTCATTATAAAAGAATCTAATGTTATAATTTACTATAATATTCAAAACTGTGAAGTTGCTCCATGGTTAAAATAGTGTCTATTCGCATAATGTAGTTTTAACTGCCTCATCTGTAAATATTAATCATTCAAGAGTAGACATTGAATGCATACTCATATCAAAAACAATGAAGTGGTTAGATTCTGGAATAAAGATCAAGACAGTGACTCCCTATTTGCAACCTCCTACCCACGAAAACCTCATATCCTGGAACGACAAAACTGCTCCAGCTGAATACCAACTTCCAGAACGGGATGATCCTTCATGCAAATCAGTCTCGAAGCATCTGAATTGTTAATTCCCTCATCTGCAGGTTTGACCTCTATCTTTCTTAATTAGAGTAGCTTCGGTTTGAGATCTTTATCTCCCGCCTTGGGGGACGTGGACCCGTAGATTATATTCCCGCTATTCTTCATCGTGATTGCTTTTCACCTTCTGTCAGTCACTCCACAAGGTGAAAATCACTCAGTTAAGATGTACAGGTAAGTGGGTGGGCAGGTGGTGAAGAGTATTCAAATCTGTACATCAGAATCAGAATGTAAGAAATCGAGTTAACACTAACCTTGACTGAATGATGAAGTTGTCTCAACGCATCAACTTGTTATGATTCTTCCAGTTAATGGTTTGGTTATCTAGTGAAACAACAGCAGAGTATTGTAAGGATTGATAAGGTGCTGCATATTATAAATACATTCAGGTTCCATAAAATAAAAATATATGTTTTTTTTTTTTTTATAAAAAAGAGCTTTTGAGGTTAACTACTTAAACATAACGTTGAAAAATAGATTAGCGGACTTATATCGTCATTCTAAACTTGATTCAAGTCGAAACATGAGCTTTGTTAATGTGAATAGCCCGAGTAGTCACTAATCTGAAAAACAATGTGGTTTTCTTCATTGATTAAAAGGTAGTGTGGTCGAATAATTCCAGAAATTGCCATTAAAATGCCAGAAAATGCACTGCTTCACAACACTTTCTTAAAATGTATTCCTACAGCCTCTTTACAGGCCTTTTGAAAAAGGAAGATCTTGAGAAGCTCTGATCTTCACAAGTTTGAAAGCTATGAAAGTGAGCCAATTTTGAGCCCGTTGTGACATACCAGCACGCACACATGGTATTAGAACACCTTGTAGAATCCACAGCAAGGTGCCTTCGCTCGTCGACAATTTCAACATAATGGAGACCATCTTCAAACAGTTAAGGGATTCGGGCATAATTTCAGGTATTACGGAATAAAAGCACGCAATCTTCGAGGCTGACTGATTTGTGGACAAAAAAGAATACTCGTACATACTGCCGCCTTGTAAGTTGTAGTTCTCATTTGAAGACCCTCATCGGTTTATTATTCTTGTTTCTTATTCCGTATTTTAACGACTTTTGAGTTAGATTTTTACCATGCTGAGGGTTTGCGAATCTTAAATTACAGTCCCCTCATAGTATTTGCAATACTACTAAGCACGGTTTACGTTCAATGGAAAGGATTCTACAGTCTCTTTTGCCTGGCATGTTTATGTTCCAACAACTTAGAACAATAGGAGTTCAGATGGGTTGCATTTGAATTTTAGGACGTTTACCGGGAAGTCATACATAATTATGAGACGGAGGATTATACAGCTTTCTCAACCCCTGACCATATCATCAATTCCGAAAGCCGATCCCGGATCACGGAGGGTCAGTCGGGGGTTGTGTTAGGTCAGGAAGGTCTCCACCTACGAGGAGCTCCATCGTGTAGGAAATCTAGTCCTCTGCAGTAAAGTTCCGTAGTTGGTAACGGTTATGTGCGGAATTTAAAATGCATCAGACAATAGACTCTCCCTTCGTACCTAATTATTTTATTTTGCTTATTTGGAGAGAAGGTGCAAGGAAAAGTACTGCAGTAGGCAAAATAAAAAAAGATTATCATCATATTAATTTCGGTTCTTGGCCCGGGTGAGGGTCAAGACTTCATTTTAACTCTTATCTATGCGTTTCACAACAATTTTTACATGTTTACAGGAATGGATGTGTATGCGCATTTCGGCAGGAGTACCTCGTGGTATCACCACCCTTTCCTTCGGGGCTCTTACCATAATTAGTGGCCATTCTTCATCAAGAGCACTTCCTTTCTTCCTTCTCTCCTTCCTTCACATTCCTCAACGCCTGTAATCCTGGGTATCATTCTCAGTATATAAATAATTATTTTCCTCACGCTTCACGAATCGATCAGCTGAAGCTCAGGGTGGAGCCCGTCATTTCATTGGTCCCTTGAGGTCCTAGAGAGACTCTCCATCAAATTTTGTTGTAATCAGACAGACAATATCACTTTCATTTCACTCAGCTGATCACGACGTTGCTCCTCATGAGAAAGATTTGAGCACGATTTTGCCATCATTATGATTGACATTGCGGCTCGAGGTCAGCTGGTCATAACCAAAGTCAGCGAGTCACGAGTTCCGACATGGTAATACAACGTATCAAAATTTGGTCCAAATGGACCAGCGGTTTCAGAGGAGTAGTGAGCATAAAATGTTGTATATATACATATATATATATATATATATACATATATTAAGAAATCTGTAAATGAATGAGCATTGTGCATGAGGGTGTTCTACACCCTCTGAAACATGAATAAAATGCAACCCTACCCCCAAGTGTCACCGTTCCGATGGCTGTAGTATCCCCTTTTCTACAAAAATTTGGGTAAAAATTGTTTATATTTTACCCAAAAAATTGGTAGAGTTAAAACACTACAACACTCTTCCAATCAATCATTGATGGTGATGCGGGCTTTGTCATTTCATCCTAGAATAGACTGCGTAAACAATATCAATCCTTTGGGAAGGAAAATTACCTCTATTTCTTTCCTTTGCGGTTAAATGATGAGTCCAGAGACTAATCATTGGGCGAAACTTTAAAAGCTCACCGTCAGCTCGCCACGGTTGAGAGCCCGGGAGCTCTTCCGGCTCTATAGGAGGACACTTCCTTCAGTGTTGTACGGGATCAAGGTGAAGCTTTAATTATATTTTTATTATATAAGCTTTAATTATATTATATTTTATATAACAAATTATATTTTACGGCCCAGATGAGCCTCGGGAGTGTATGGAAGGTAGAAGAGCAACTTTGGGTAACATCTCAGTAGGAAAACTCGACCCTATTTCGTATATTACGGGAAATTCCAGAGATATGGGGCTAAATTCTTTCAAATATGGGTGAAACCTTGAAAGCTCGCCGTCTGGTTGGATACTGTTGGCCTAGCCTATGCGTACTCTATTCCTTCATCATTTTCTGCTAGTGCTTCACCTTTTTCTCGTACCTTTTACTTGTCCCTTAGTAATAAATCTTCTCAATGTAGATTAAGGTCCTGTATCACCAGCTATGCCATCATTAAATGTTAGAGTGATGTGATAGCTTCGTTTAAACCTCGCTGTCACACTTCTCCATCAATCATTGATTGTGAATTTGGTAATGGAGGCTCTGCTCCTTCATCCAAATCCATCAAAATAGACAGTGAAAAGAATTAATTCTCTGCGAGGAAAACTCGCTCCTATATTTCTAATTATTCCTAGATTAAATAATTAGGAGTGGTTCGGTCCAACGGTGGGACGCTAAATGGGGATTTCAGAATCTCTTAAAATGAGGTACAATCCCAAACATAACATAGCTTTCTTCGGGGTTTTCCGGAGTCAAGAAGGAGCATCCCCAATGGAAAACAATATTGCCCAGGTATTCCTTGGGATACTGTGAAGGATAGGAACAGCAACATTTAGGAGGCCGGTAAGTAGAAAAACATCCAATTGTTATCAAAATATGGATGAAATTTAGGACTAGTCCCAAAGGATCAAAACCTTAATTGTCTATCTTTCTGCCACTTTCATATGCGCCTATGAGCTCTCCGGTCCTCCAGGAGGAAACTTTCCTTCGTGATTATCCGGGTTGTCTAGGAGACGCATCCCCAAAGAAAAACTATAAGTTACGGCAGAGCTTGGGAGTGTGTGACGAGTAGGAACACCAGTTAGTAGAAAAACTCACCCCTAATTCTAACCATATACCTATGATGCGGGTCCATAGATGTACTGCTAAATCACTTCATATTTGGACAAAACCTGAGTAATTCGAATGAAACTGAACGCGAGATTTGGTCCAGAGGTGGGCTATTGCTGAATCACTGCGAATATAGTTTTTTTTTTTAGTTTTACAGTTTGCTCCTATTGGGGTTATCCGTGGTCAAGGAAGAAAATGGAGAATGGAAAACAATGTGTTGTGGTCCGATACTCGTAGGGAGTGTGAGAAAGAATAAGCATTTTAGAATTCGGTAAGTAGAAAAACTCATCCCTATTTCTATCCATATAGGTTATGGCTGAAGTCATGTGGAGTCCAGATACCTGATGCTAAATCACTTCATAACCTTAAATACTCACCGTATCATTTTAAGGGTCAAAAACGAATAAAAGTCCTTATCGTCGAGCTTTCGGTTTATATAAAACCATCATCAGGGCTCAAGAATCGTCTATCGTGTCAAAATATAGGACACGGTCATGGATTGTGAGTTAAACGTCATAACAAAAACAAGAACTGGTAGCAGTTGAGGCTGACAACGGTTGGCACATAAATAGGACTCAAAAACTAAAGGCTAAAATTGAAAATTTTAAAAAATACTGCTGGCAAGCATACAGAGCTAAACTAAACTAAAATCCTAAGTTAGTATCCTTAGGGTTTTAGTTTAGTTTAGCTCTGTATGCTTGCCTGCAGTGTTTTTAAAAAAATTTCAATTTTAGCCTTTAGTTTTTGAGTCCTATTTATGTGCCAACCGTTGTCAGCCTCAACTGCAGCCAGTTCTTGTTTTTGTTATGACATTTAACTCACAATCCATGACCGTGTCCTATATTTTGACACCATAGAAGATTCTTGAGCCCTGATGATGGTTTTATACAAACCGACAGCTCGGCGATAAGGACTTTTATTCGTTTTTGACCCTCATCCTGATAATTTGACAACATACATATTGTGGGTCGATCATCTCTTTCTCTACTCAAATAGTCACCGTTAGCTCGCCACTGTTGCGGAGCCTGTGCGCTCTCCTGCCCTCGAGGAGGAAACTTCCTTCGGGGTTGCCCGGGGTCAAGGCGGGAGCTCCCCCTATGGAAAACGGTCTGGGATAGTAAACGGAGTAAAATAAAATACGCCCGCCCCGCGGGAACCTCAATGAAACCGCCGATCGTCCCCCGAGTGAATGAGGGGCCGTTGTAAAGCGCATGCGCCGGAGCAGCTGCCGCCCGCGTCACGAGACTCGCGAGCCCCGGCTACCCGCCTTCTCGTCGCTTTAGTTTACCGTCGCCGTTCGGTCTGTCGTTCCGTGGATTCGTTTTAGTGCGGATCACTTCTGTGTGTATCGCGGGATCCAGTGATACGTGTTTGTTCAACGTCCGCGAACATTTTTGTGCCTCGTGCTCGTCTTGTTACCTTCCTCTTCACATCTCACGGTAAATGACAACAACAACACACTCATAAATATAATTATTATCAGCACAGTTTTGGGATCTTGAGAGTCGGTCAGGCCATAATAAAATTCAGTTCTTCAAAGCCAACGTTTCGATGTGTTTATACATCATCATCAGGACTACAAGAAGATGAGATTGAAAAGTCTATTAATTGAATAGCTGTTGTTTGACACGTTACATTATAACCAAAAGAACAACGCTGCAAATTATTTCACAAAGGTTTATTATTTTTTCAATCGTTCAGTCGTTTATTACCTATTTTTTCAAGTGAGTTCAGTCTAACACTCAAAGCCTCGAAAAAGACACTTTTTCACCTATTTTTGGCTCATAGCACCCATGAGTGTGGAACGATCGAGCTGGCGAGAGAAGTTAGGACCAACTAGACCCCAAGTGGAGTCTATGTGCGAAAGAACGGATTTTTAAAGTCAATTCTAAGGCCTTTTATGGCCCGGACGGCGGACGGACATTGCAAATTTGGATTCTACGCACTTTGAAACGTAAAATGACAAAGTTTGAGGGGGGGTTATAAAAATTTTTTGCTATACGATCACATAGGCTTATTATTGAAAATAATAAACCAAAATTAATAATAAATATACATATACATAGTATAACATACCTCGGAGAATTTATGTAGGTTTTTAAAAGTCATTTTGTAGTTTGTAACACATTCATATCATGCAAATACGTTGACTTTTCAATCTCATCTTGTTGAAGCCCTGATGATGAAGTATAAATACATCGAAACGTTGGCTTTGAAGACCTGCATTTTATTATTGCCTGACCGACTCTCAAGATCCCAAAACTGTGCTAATTATTATCCACACAAATTTTATTCCACTCAGAGTATCTACCTATTAATACATCTTAGATTTTATCAAGTTGTGAATGATGTAATGCTGTGACAACTCGTGTTTGTGTCCCGACACCCTAAATTCAGAAAGCTGAGCAATGCAATCCAGGGTGCCTACAGGTCACGGATTCCCGGAAAGTCCCGGAAAAGTCACGGATTTAATAGTAGGACACGGATACTTCCGAAAGTCACGGATTTTCATATACAAGTCACCGATTTTCATAGCGTCGGTAACCGAATAATCATAACATAATGCCAGTACCAGGATTCGCAAAACATACTTAATCAATAAAAAAGTTATGAAGATCTAATTTTATATAGGCTACTCATGATTACAGTAGGTCTACGGGTAAGTATTTCGGTACGCTATTCATAAAAAAATTAAAGCCTGTAAAAAAGGTCACCGATTTTTAAAATTTAGAAACCCAAAAAGCCCTCGATTTTTATTTTACAGATCTAGTAGACACCCTGCTATCGGTCTGAAAAAAATATTTAGGTAATTCTTGATACTAAACCCAAAATAAAATCACTACATCATCATTATCCTACCAAAAAAATCATCAAATCCTTATCCGATTCCTCTTTTGTACGTACCGATGAGCCCAAGAAAGCCACAAAATATAATACAAACCATATAGCTTTAAGAATGATTGCTAAAAACAAATTAAAATTTCGCTCCGATAACAAATTTTATTATTATTATTTTTTTTTTAAATATTATTATTATTATTATTTATTTATTTATTTTTTTTTTTTTTTGTATTTGTCACATTAGCAGCGAATTCGCTAGCGCTGTTCCCATATACCAAAAAGCAGGTACTTACCTCATTAATATGATTCAACATAATTCATGGAAGAGCCGAAGTACGATTGCAGCTGCTAATCAAATTTAATATCAAGTCAACGTATCATTCCAACTGCACTAATATCGTAAACCTTTAATTTCATGATGGGTAACTCGATTGGTGCTAATGGCCTCCAACATGTTTAAATTCTTTTAAAGAACGTTTGATAACTTTGATCATCAACAGTTATAATTTTTTGTTTTATTGTACCTTTAAATTTATAACATTTCCTAGTTGAATCAACGGTTTTCCAAATTAAATGAACGATTTCCTCTATTCTTCTAATTGAAAAAAAAAAAAAAAAAAAAAACAGTTTCCCAGGAATATTGATATATGTATCTACATTTAAAATAAGTAGTTAGTTGTTCTGTCCCCTTGTTCTATCTGTATATTTTACCTGTAGGTATATTAAATATCCTATAGGGTAGACCCTTGGTAGAGCTTTCTGATTATCCTGTCTGATAGACTGATAGGACAAACGGACACATCGCATATTAACAACTAAGACACAGATGGACAAAAAGGTTTGACACGACTTACAACCAGAGAGAGGCTGATAGGAAACGGTATTTCAACCGGGAAACGGACGGGACAAATAGGCAGACTAGACAATGTGGAATGAGCAAACATTGGTGAACCGCCTGACCATAAATCGAAACACAACGATAGAAGTACAGTGGATATCGGGCCACAAAAATATCCAGAAGAATGATACATCTTGTTAAGCTGCAAAATGAGCATGTTACTACGGGCAATGAAAATACAGGAAAAATTGGTCATAACAGATGTCACGGCACGACTGAGACTCCTCAAGACATATTTATCGCAGAATGAATATGATATATCGGTTGTTCTAAGGGATGTTACTACAACTGCATGCAGCCAAGTCAAAATAATCGAGCTGCGTGCTGGTCAACAAAGTTCCAGAAGCTCATACCACCAGATCTCTTACCAACGAAAAGGAAATTGTGTGCTTGTGTGCCTACTGCTACCATAACTTGGAATAGTTTTGGTCTGATTCTTTTCACAGTTCGTTCAAATGATGACTAAATTAATTTTGAAGGTAAAAAGGGTCTGGGACAGCATCTTAATGATGGAGGGGGGGGGGGGATCTCTCCGCAGAGCGTATACATACTTTGAACTGGTTACGGAAGTATACGGACGGACACTCTTCGGAAAAAGGAACCATCCAATAGATGAACTTTCTGGCAAAATATGAAGATAACTTTATCGGGACGTTGACAGAGAAAAATAAGGAAGAACACTATTTATCTTGTTGAAATATCTAGAAATAACAAACGTTATGTTGTAATGCAATAAGTAATTATGTTGTAAATTTAGCGTCGGATCACCTATGTTGTGAATTTAAATTTTACTTCTGTCTACTATGCGTCCTACATGAAACTTATATAGATTTGAGAGGTGAGGAAGGTATTTGTAGGAATTTAGTAAGAATCAGTCCGAAGAAGTAATATCAACGTAAACTGAGACGGGTTGGTACTTCAACTTCGACGAAAATACCACCGTGCTCTTAGTAAGGCGGTGGTATTTAATACTCACTAAGAGCATGGTGGTATTTTCGTCGAAGTTGAAGTACCAACCCGTCTCAGTTTACGTTGATGTTACTTCTTCGGACTGATCCTTACTAAATTCCTTCTCATATCTACCTCACCTCTCAAATCTATATTTTAAATTTCATGTAAAACGCATAGTAGACAGAAGGAACTTACTCAATGCGAACACGAAACAATTTAAATTCACAACATTGGTGACCCGACGTTAAATTTACAACACAATATTTACAAGGATGACAAGGTTAGGCGACTCAATGCAACAAACTACCGTACGCATTGTGCTTGTAAGTATGTTAGCACAGACGGGTGTACTTTAGTCCCATCCCCCATTTTCCAAACGAGATTCCAAACCATCATTTTCTAATTCGAAAAAAAAAAAAATACGATTTGGAATCTTTAGATTCCCCTCTTCTTCATCGCTGGTATTTGAAACATCCTAAACACTATTAATGTACTTGAGGGACGGCTAACAAGGTGCCTCACGAATTTTGAGATAATGTACAAATGTTAGCTATCACCGGTGGTTTAAGGCATGAATGATACATCTGATGAGAAATAAGCTGTGAACTTAATCAGATTCGATTCACCGTTCTACAAATAACTAAAATTACCACGAATTTATTACGATTTTAGCTGTACCGTCTCACGTCTTTGATGATATCATCACTGTATTGCGTCGGTTACATTTTAGATAAACTAAAAGGGTTTCAATCGATCCTATGTTAGGGGAACTATTGACGACGATACCAAACTCGATTTCTGGTGAATTGGCAACGACGTCTTATTGGCGTCAAGGACAACTTTTACAGCTTTTATAGCGGTTTCAGTCGATTCTGAATGAAGAAAACTATTGAAAACGATACCAAACTCAAGTTTTGGTTATTTGAAACGACTAACGTCAGTGACGACGTCGTATTGTCGTCAAGGACAATTCTTAAAGCTTTCATAGTGATTTCAGTCAATTCTGCTTGGCGAAAACTATTTAAAACTATATACCAAGCTCGATTTTCGCTTGATCAAATTGTTCGTCGTCGCGAATGGCAAGTTTCTGTCGTCGGATCGTCACCAAAAACTATACAGCTGATGCCAGATGTTTAAAGAGTCTACCTACCAAATTTTAAAGTTGATAACTCTAAAATTGCGGCCTCTAGCGCGAACTCACATACACTCGCTGACAAATGCCAGTTGAGGCGAAGTTGAGACACTTCGTCCGTCACAGTTTTGGGGAAGCTCTAAAGTTTTTGCCCTCTTTAAACTCTTTAGTCCTGCCCCCCGCTACCTAATCGGTGATAACCAGAAACTACTACACATGTATGACTGAAGACGCAGAATCACACTTTGATCGAACGTTGAAGGGTTTAGATACATCAATATTGCAATAAATAATCGCATTACTACGGGAGTTATTGGACTCGACCACGTCATGAAGTTAGTCGGGCCATGACAGCTGGATTCGTCTTCGTTCGACTCGGGAACCAATCCCTTGGATCCCAATCCCAGATTTTGATCTATCTCCAACGAATCTATATTTTACCAAAAGGATTAATTTATGATATTTTTTGTTTGTTTTTGAGATGAGAGCTACGAGCATCCAGACCTCCAAACTATATACATCATTCAGATCTATTTGTCCAACTAAGCTGTACTAACTAAAAGGATTTTAGTGAGCTTGCGAGCATCCAGCCCTCCAAATGGTATACACAGACAACCCATGAATTCATAGACTTTCCTGAGATACAACCTGGGTCGAGTCCATCAGTCATTACCCTGTCAATTGCTTGACGGGGACGAATCCAATCACTCCCATAGAGATTACTCAATACAACATTATTGCATCTAAACCTACCAAATTTCTATCGGTGTATTTGTGTCATCAGTCATACATACGTGTTATAGTTTTTGGTTGTTACCACCGGTTTGTGGGGACCCTAGTACTGCCCCCTAGGGTCCCCACTATTTTGAGAAAGGTGGAACTTTGATGACCTCCACCCGAAATTTGGTTTAAAATGTCAAAAAATGACCCCTGAATTTTTTAAGATTTGTTGCATAACAAAAACCTACGCTGGTAGCTCGATTTTGGTTTTTGAAATACTCTTTTTTTGCCAATATCAGACTTTTGAATAAACTTTTACAAAATTCTTTGTAAAATTTTGAAACTTCGTATACTTACGTTTTTGGGGTCGCTGAACTTGAATATGCAGTAAAAGCAAGTCAGAGCAACAACTTTTGACAGTTTGGAATCTCAAAATCGTCAAAATCATGTCAAAAAATGACAATTTTTCAAAATCCATTGTAAAATTATGAAAATTTGTATTCTTATGTTTTTTGAGTCGCTGAACTCGAATTTGCTGTCAAAAAATCAAAATTCTAACAAAAATACGAAAAATACGAATTTTCATAATTTTACAATAAAACATTTTAAACCAAATTTCGGGTTGAGGTCATCAAAATTCCACCTTTCTCAAAATAGCGGGCCCCCCCTACTTTTTAAAACCCCCATTAATCAATATAAATAGTTTTTAGGATGTTTCGTATGTCAGCAAAACTACAAGAGAGTCTAGCGATTCCAAATCGTATTTTTAAAATCAAATAACGATGGTTTAAAGTGCTAGAAATCTCGGTTAGACAATGGGTGGCAGGAGTAATGCACCCGCACAGACTTCGGCGACGGGTTATCACCATTCGCGCTTAGTAAGAAAATGTTGAAGGCAGGAAATAAAAGGAATTATAAAATGTTGGAAGAGTAGAGTAAATGGAATGAATCCTAATTACTGAACTAAAATGTCTCATTTATTATAAGTAGTGAATTGTATGGCAAATGAGTGTTAACCCTGCCCAAAATAAAGGAAAATCACAAAATCACTATAAAAGACATAGTGTTGGGCATTAATGGAATCGATACATAAAGATTTACTTACTTAACGATAGCCCAAATTGTGGTGGCGTGTGTAGATTATAATCTCATTTTTGGGAAATCGTTAGTTAATTTCGAAAAAAACGTTGATCCGATTTTGAAATGTCATTAAGTATAATGACACGAATTCATTTGTTATTTAGACGATGGTTTTAACGGGGGTATACTTTTGACTCCATACTAAACATCATTTTGGCAGCCGAACAAAATTTATTTTGGCAGCCGATCAAAATGTATATTGTGAGCTGGTATCCCAATTAACCCGCACCTATTATATTTATTTCATTTCATTTACCATTTATTTTTCATTTAAAGCGAGCATGAATAATATGAAATGGCCATAAATAGGGAATTGAAGTATTTATAATAATACACGCGTCAAGCCAGCTGACCTCTACGTTTTACTTTAACAACAACTGATATCGGATGATTAGTTTGTTCAATAATTAACTACGTAAGTGTTTTTTGCCGTTCGAGACCCATGATATAGTTCTAATTATAATTGGAAATGGATTATAATGGGATTGGGAAGTTGAATTGGAAAGTTAATTTTTTTAATACCGAACCAGTCATTAAAAACGATGAGAAACGTAGACGCTCACAATTTTTCTGAAAAGAAACATCATTCACAGCTTGATATTTCAATAAATTTTATTGCTGTCAACAAGGTGTCTTGTATTATTTATATTTCAAATACTTGTTATTTTTTAACCCATTTATAGTTGTTAAATGTTGTATAACTTATTTATGGACGTCATGGCTTTGCGGTCACACTACTGTTTGTATTTGTCCCACGATTTCTTCATCATATAGGTTTTACATCAGCATTTCGCTTACAATTATTATTTAGCCAATCATCACCTCGATAATTAAGAACCTAACACTTACAATCCGAAATTCTCTTACACATAGGTAATATGCTACTACATTAAGTCTTTAGAACCAATTATAAGGTGTCTTCAAAAGTTTAGCTCTAAAATTGATATTAAACTTTACTCGCATAATAAAAATATAACAACACTTATTAAAATATCCAGCTAGATGCTAGCTCCCATTGCCAAGCTTTCAATAATCCATTGCAACGGGACGATCCGAGATAAGTAACAAAGTAGAACTTCTGACCAATATTGGCCTCCACCCGACGTCATCATATCGGCTCAAACATAATTTATTTTATCTTTCAACAATTCATTTTTACTAGGCGTTTTTCTTAGAGTTGTTATTGTTTTCATTGTTTATTTTATCAATACAATTTTAAAATTAATTTAAGCTATGAAAATTTTGGTAGGTGCCCATAACTTTTATGAAACGGTTTTCCGTGGAAATCCATTGAGAGGAAAAGGGTGTCTCTTTTTTATAATACTGTTTTACAATATATAATAGAGTATAATATATAATTATCTCACCTCGGTCCAAAATGATCCAAAATTTTGGAAAATCGCTACGGAGCTACCGATGACCAAAACCTCATTTACAATAAATTGATTATTATTTTGGAATAATAGTCAAACATTGAGCCTAGAAATAAGCTCATTATTTATCTAGTAATGATAAATTCTCTCTTGAAGTCACGCTCTAAGTCTGGGTGTTGTTTATAGTAAACAAAAGTCTCCAAACACTTATTGTTCCCCTTGATTTGCAGTTTCTCTTGAATATTTATCAAATGATTTGTAATACCTTTTTTGGTGTTTAGGGAAAATTATTACCTATTTTCGAAATAAGTTGAGAATAATAACAAACACTCTATTGAGAATAGGAACAAAGTTTCCACTTTGCTCCTATTACACCAATATTGGAAAAAAAGTAATGAAATTGAATTCTGCTGGTTCAGCGGGGTATTGAGTAGTTTGAGGAGGGGCAGGGTGGGCAAAGCCTCTCCATGAATTACAGAGGACGCAGAAGTTCGTGGCATGGATACGATCAAAATGAATAATTTACGCTTCCAACTTCAGTACCTAACACCTTCAATTGGAGAATGTAATTAGCAAAACACAATTACTATTATATGGATCCGGTTGCCTAGCAACTCTAGACGGTCTTAGAAATAAAGAAATTTTTATTAGGTTTGTTTGTGTAAGGGCATAAATTGCGTGGATATTATACAGCCCCTCGGAGAGGAGTAAAACCACCAAGTCAACGAAACGGGAATGTGGATACTGTAAACTGAAATCAAGTCGTTTCCCACTACCTTCTGGGGCTAGCCCATATGCAATTTTTCCTTAGAAATACATTCATTTTTCAGTATCCACCAAATTCCCCTACGAAATTCCCCTTCTTATCACTGTCTACTTGATCAAGCTTGGTTGTTTCCCGTATTCTTTTATTAATTTTTGATAGCTGATATATCGTTTGTATTTTACCATGTAAGAATTAAATCACAGTTATATGTATCTGAATACTTATATAAATAATTCAATTGTGTGACATTGTCCAGAAAGCCAAGTGCTCCTCAGTTCATCCGTAGGTATTCGTAATCAACGTTGTTTTCAACGTTCTGATTATTAGTTAATTGGATGATATTTTTTCTAAATAGTATTAGATATGCTTTAATAATCCATAAGTAGGTTTGTGAATATGAAAGCGTACGTGATTTCAAATCATAACAAAAAACCATTGAATATCTACTTATATGAACGTTTGACAGTTTTTTATACAGTTTTCGAATAGGTATTCAACAACAACAACTTCTAGAAATAAATAATAAAACTATAAAATAAAATGAGATCCTTGATTGTAGCCCCTCCATGAGAAATGACTTAGCTACGTCAGTGGGTACAGGATACAAGACACCTAGTCAATAGTTAGGTGACGAACCCATCGAAGGCTTCAATGAACTCGGTGGCTAATCGGGCAACAGAATGTCGAGGTTTTCGACCTTTCACGAAAACGCTACTCCACGTCATAGGTTTTTGTTACAAAACCAAGTTGTTGAAGAACGGTGCACAACAGTACGTTAAAACTCTAAGGGGGTCATATATCCGTGCTATCCAGGGATCTCCCAAAATAATATAGAGCTCCCTGGAACATGCGATTGCATTACTCAATTCATTCAAAAATTCACTTTATCATACTTCAATGGATTTAGTACTTAGTGTAATTTCCGAAAAGCCCCTATTGTCTTAGAGTGGTTTAATAATAAAGCGCAGAAGGGGCTCCAAAACTGGCCTTTTAGTGATAATCAAATCCACGTTTATTTATGAAGAAAGATCCATAATATTCTGTATATATCTATTTAACGGTCTCCAGTTTTTAACACAGAATGTGTTTTAGCCTTGGCATCTCCAACCGAAAACGAAACGAAAATATGTTGCAACGATTTCTGATGATATCCTCTTATAACCGAGTCGTTGCTAGGGAAATGGTACGTCATCATTTTTCATCTCACACAATTCGTTGACCATTCGTTCGAAAGCCCTCGATTTATTCAACCATATTATGTTAACTACTACGAAGTGCGTGGCCAACAAGCTGAGTTATGAGCATGGTTATTTGAATAATTGTTTACACACAGAGATATTGTGAACATAATTGCAACCACTTGTTAATTTCTGATGATTTCATTGATCTTGTGGTGAGTCGTTGCGCTGGTGATAAATAAATAAAACAACTTGACAGTAGTGGAAAGATGCACCGCAAAATCTGGGTCATTCTTATATGTGGGTTTCACGGGTTTATGTGAAACGTGTGAGCTAAAACACATTCTGTGTTTCAATAATTTCATTCGAAGTATATAAATAGAGGTAACCGGGGGTCTAGACGGATTTTTCTTTCCATTCATAGTTAAATTTAGAAGATTGCATGCCTGAGAATATTCTCTTGGAAACAACAATTTCCATTACATCTCAAAGAGCAACCACAATTAGTACCGAATGAACATCGACTTTACTTAATCATGCATCCAAGATAACTATATAAAACGCCAATCTCAGGTGCAGTTTAAAGCCAAAAAATCCAAAATCGTTTGATTCCATCAAACAGAACCGAAGAAAATGCTACAAACGTTGTTTCGTAGGGGAGACGTTTGACATTTTCCAGCTGGCAACACAACCGGCTGCTCACGCTTGCTGCTGAGTCCCTACTTCAATTCGCATCGGTTCTCCTTTTTTCTCAGAGAAATCAGATGTCCCTCTGATGTCGAACTCCATGATCTTCATGGTTTCGAACTATTCCTTAAATGTGTTCCAAGAAAGGTTATATTTATTGTCAGGTAACAGCATAAAATTCTCCATTTGTGTCTTCTTTGGAAATCGGCAAGAGGTTCCTAAGTTTGACCTCTCATATCTTCTGAACCAATTGATGTACAGATCAGACGTTGATTTAAAGTCCAAAATAATATCTGTTCTTAAATTTAAAAAAAAAGTTTAATTATCTTGTGACAACGCCGAGCAGTCGAAGAGCACAACTGTACGTCAGAACTGTAACTGCCAATGTATTTAAGACCGAATTCATATTTAAGAAATGTATGAAGTTACTCATTTTTTAGTGACAATACATCGCAATTAGTCTGAAAGTATATAGAGCAATCAGAAGAGAAGAAGAACAGTCTTGTTGGTGGTTGTGTGTTTGTTGTTTGTTACTGGAACTGATGGAATTTACGGTTAATATGATTTGCCTAATTATTTGTGATATTGATGTCTGGTCCTGTGAGAGACTAGTGGGGGAAGATAAAGACAGCATAGAGGATGTCAAGAAGAGGGTAAGGTATAAGCCGAGCGTACCCCTACATTTAATAAACTATTTTATTATTTCCCTGATGGTGGGAATGGGAAATGGTAAAAATTTGGTGTTTCTCATTACAATTTATTGTACCCAAGCGCTCTTGAATTGCCCGTGCCCCTTGTCGTAAATTTTGCGTCTTCATTTATTTTGTTTGTTATCCAAAAATATCTTTATTATATTGAATAAATCGCAGCTCTTTTTTCTCACATCCAATTTCTATTTTTCTGCGTTGAAACATGTCTCATGTATGCTAGAAAAAAAAACTTAGCATCCAAATAAATATAAGTTCAAGCAGTTCAACCCTTCTTCAGAGGTTTCATGCTTTATTTGTTGCGATCAATACCATATCTGTACTTCAATATTAGATTTTGGTAAAGTTAGGTTCTTATTTCCCCCGAGATGTCCCACTTACTCCACCAGCGTGGTGTTTTTTTGAGGTTTATTAAAACCATTATGAAACTACACAGCAAAAAAAGGATGCGAAGAAGGGAGCAACACTACGATGGTTGAGCTATTGGCCTAATTATCAAATCTGCACTATTAAAAGAACTGAAATGTACAACGGGTGATGTTTACATGCCGGACCAGATTCCCGCATAGGCACACCATAGTAAAACAAATCTAGTTAAAGGATGAAATAATGAAATTCCAACTTCAAAATACAACCAGCGCAGTACACTTTTTCATTGTACGTACCCGAACCCACTTGGGATATTGAAGGAATCGTGATCCGGAGCAACAGAATCAAGATTATTGGTGAATTTTCATCGGTGGCATGATATTTCGAAAGCGATCACAAGTCCATACTCGGTTCAATTGGTTTTTGCCCATAAGCATATATGGTTTGGACGGACGGAATAAATTATTTTAGGACCAACATATACCTTCCAACATCTCAAATACTCAAACGACCTAGCGGTTCACTGAAATGGATACACTGGCATGTGTGTACAAGATCAAATACTGCAAATATAAGTTGAAATGCAGGCTTTCTTGATATATTCGTGATGGTAAAAGGTAGAGAAATCTGTAAATTTTACATTAGTATTCTGAAACTAATGTGAGGAAATTACAAAATTATTAGACTTCTAAGTGGATTCTATGATGATCGAATCGCGCGCTTGCTTGCCATCTAATGCTTAGCCTCTAATAACTTATCCTGTTTCTTGTATATAAACAAAAATGTGGTTAGTTATACTTTTAAATTATTTTCTAAGCTTTTTTCCCCTTCCTTACTTGCTTCTATACTCATTTAACTTACTTATGCTCGTATCTGTATACTCGTACCTATATTTTAAAAAAAGGAGTGTAATTGTTTTATCAGGAATAGAATTCGTATATCTTACGTCCTATTGCTCGATCGGTCTTTCGTTCTCAAATCTTTTGGATGTAGTAATTAGAGACATCTCAACCATGAATAACTGAGAAAGGGATCTTCTGAAAGCTGCACATTATGAACTGATATTGTTTTAGTGAAGCTTTCTCCCTTCCCAATAACTATTAATGTCAGATTTGGTGGTGCAAGTCCTGCATCTTCACTCAAGTCAGTCGTATACTCTTCAGCTTTTCTGTAACTTTAAAGTTGTTTAACCTGACGGTATTGACATGGAAGGAAGTTTCTTTCATAAGAGGGAGTTTTAGAGGAGGTTGACGCAGCCAGAAACTTGTTGACCACAAAGATACAATCTGCCAAAGATTCGGATGACAGAGACATTGGTTAAAATAGATGATATAAGATATAAGACATATTTAACTTCCTTATCCTGATTTCACTTTTACAAGCTGCTCGCACAAGGCTTGTGATAAATTATGTCCCTGATTAACAACAACCAGCAGATCGATAAATAAATTAATACAGCCAAAACTCCTGTAAACGAGTTTACCTCCTTAGCGTAGGCGTCTATTAATATGGAGCTCTGAACCCTCGGTTGTAATTTGTCTAGATTAAAGAGTGTCGATTGTGATTCACAGAGATAATACTTGTTTGCATAATGGAGTGATTGATGGATTGTCGGGTCACTGAATGAAGAATAGGTTTCTTCCAGTCGGCCAAATCAAGTAGGTTGATTACTTCCACCTTATTTGGTTACTAGATCGTAAACAACTCCTCCTAATATTGTTTATGGTCCACTTAGTAACTTTCGGTGGCGTCGGTTGCTGTTTGTGGGGCGAAACTTCGCGGCTCCCTTTCACGTTTCGCAACATTGTTTATTACTGATGATTGAAAACTATGGTATTGGTAGGTTTTATCGTCAGCAATAACGTATAATTTGCCAAGCTATTCCATGTATTACAATCATTACACAAGAATGGATGAAGACAAACCAGTTCTCAACTTTCTGTTGCAATCAATAAATAAATATCATATATCAAGTTTTCTCACTCAACTGATCTGGATGGTTCCCCACTTTGTCAGTAGTACACAGCAGGCCTATAGAGCTCAATACCAACTTTCACCCTTCTAGGTCTATTAGAAGAGAAATGAGCTCCCAAGCTCAACCAGCAGATTACGGTGGGTTCTCACTTTGTCAATTGAACACATCAGGCCTATAGAGCAGGGGTGCTCAAACGGTCGATCGCGAGTGCTTTTTGAGTAGATCTTGAGAAGAAAAAAATTTTTAATAAGTAGGTAACTAAACTACAAAAATTTATTACGTAATAACACTGCTTGCGGCAAAAGGCGGCTTTATCTAGCTGATTTAGTTCTTCACACGGACGTCAGGTGGTTGAGTCGCAGAAAATTCCTAGAAAGGTTTCAAGAATTATTGCCCGAAATAACGGCTTTTCTAGACGAAAGAGGTGATGACACTGAGATGTTGAAAAACGAAAAATGGCTGACTGATTTGGCATTTTTGACTGACATCACAATGCACTTAAACACCATTAACTTGGAGCTTCAAGGTAAAGGAAAAACTATTATTGAGATGATTAGCTCAGTAAACGCATTCAAAAGTAAATTGCAACTTATGATAGATCAACTGAAAAGAAAGGATCTGAAACATTTTCCGTCTTTGAAAGCAAGGATTCCTCAGTTGAATTATGATACGTATGAGGCTGAATTATCAAATATTTTGGGACAATTCGAAATGCGTTTTTATGATTGCAGTAAATTGGCAAATATAGCATCATTTATGAGTTATCGTTTTTCATGTAAAAACATTGAGGAATTAGCTACTGAAGTAGCAAGTCAGTTTAATATGAACTCATGTTCTGTTGAAAATGAGTTGGTGCAGATTATATCAGATATACATCTCAAAGCTACAGCATCTGATACAAAGTCTGGTGTTTTATATCTAAAGATAAATATCCGAATCTAAGGCAAATCGCCCTTCAACTGACGGCAATGTTTGGGTCAACTTACTTGTGCGAGTCTGCATTTTCTGAAATGAAGATAATTAAGTCAAAATATCGCAATCGACTAACTGACGATCATATGTCATCATGCTTGCGATTGGCACTCAGTGGTTACGCACCATCTTATGAAAAGTATGCTGAGGACATGCAGTGCCACGCTTCAACATCCAAAGTCACTCCTTAGTTGAGTTTAACACCATATGTAACTCTTTTGTTTTGTAACAACGAATAAACTCGCAATTTTGAATAACTAGGAGTTTTTTCATTGATATTGTAGAGAAGAACTTAAGTAAACCTAACCCAAACCTTGACTAAAATAATGTAAATTGTGCGGAAAGCTAGTATCTATATATGCTACGGTACACCCTACCTAGGTAGGTAGGGTGTATCGTGTATGTACGACAACCCTGCATCACACATACTTGCAGCCTCTCAGAGTCGATCGTAAGTAGTCTAAAAATATTGAGGTAGATCGCCAGCAGTTCAAGTTTGAGCACCCCTGCTATAGAGGCTCCATACCAAATTTCAGCCTCGTAGGTCAATTAGGAGAGAAATGAGCTCCCGAGCTCACTCAGCTGATCTTGGTGGTTCCTGACTTTCTCAATCGTACACAGCAGGCCTATAGAGGCGCCATGCCAAATTTCGGCCTCCTAGGTCTATTAGGAGGCTAACATAAGTGCATTAGATTCAATAGAATTATGACGTCATAACGACTCGCGCTGAATTTTCGGATGCGCAACCTAGCGGTTAAACATGATAGGTTCATGTAAAAAAGTGAGCTTTTTGAGTGCAAGGAAATTTTTAAACAACATTTTTATGCCAAAAAACCTGTTCCAAATAATAATCTCCTATTCAAATAAGGATTTACAGTTTTTAGCTTTTTTTGCAGTTTTTATCGATTTTTAAGCAAATTTTAATGCATTTTAAGTTTGTTGGCATAATTTTGTTCGTAAATTTTTGTATGTTCTATTTTATAGTTAATAAACTTTCTTTGAGCAACATTCTACCAAAAAATATAAATGTAACGATGTTTTGCCGTGTTTAGTCATTGTTAGTACTTTTTTGAAATGTGAACAATTTAATGTACTCAAAAAGTGCTGGCCTACAAACTCATCCTTTCGTTTGGAAACCTGGATTTTTTGGCGCAAGAACCGAATTTTTATCACACATCCTAAGTAGAGTTATCGTCTGGAATGACACACACACACACACACACAAAACACACACATGCGCGGAAATTGTCTAAATGTTAACTCACTTAATAATTTCATCAAAATCGAATGATTATTCTCGGAGCGTCGTCCAATATTGGTTTGGCGTATGCACAATAGTTACCTATTATTCAAGCAAATGCGATAATATACAAAGGGCATCACCCTGGTCCCAACAAACTCTCGTGTTTGAAAGAAATCGATCCAACAGATGATAAGAAATCAACGTTATAAGAAATTACCGTTTTCCCATGTGCACAGTCTACTATTAATCCAACGCAAATGAAATTTATTGGGGGACAATCTAGAAGCTAAACCGCACAATCCATGAAAATTTCGTCAAAATCGGTCCATCAGTATCGTGATTTTGGATGTGTCGATAAATTTTAGTTTTGCGTATGCTCTATTTTTATTACTACACCAATTGCGATATGACCATGGGGAATTTTCCTTAACCCATCTACTCTCCGAATTTGAACGCAGTTGGACCAATAGATGATAAGAAATCGACGTTATAAGAAATTAACACTTGCGCATGCGCAGAGACTACTAGTTATGCGAAGACAATGAAAGCTGTAGGGGAACGCTTAGAACAAAACCCCCCACAATCCCTGAAAATTCCATCAAAATCGTTCCATTAGACTAGGAGTTTTGCCGTCTCAATCAATGTTAGTTTCGCGCATGCGCAATGGTTCACTCCACCGATCATGATGTAATTTATAGGATATATTTCTATAACGTATACCCAACTACCTACCGAGTTTGAACGAAACCGGAAAAACCGATGATGAGGAATTGAAGTCATGAAAGCAGCATGCGTACAGGCTACAATTGCTCTGACGGCATTGAACATTATAGGCGGCCTTGTGGGAGCTAACCCGTACAATCCCTGAACATTTCATCGAAATCCCAGACAGACAGAGATCAGACAGACATACAGACGGACACGGAACCACAATCAGCAAGCTGTGAAACTCAAAAAGCAAATGGGAATTCTGATTTTGGAGGACAAACATTTTTTCGACGTCTATCACGAACACAAAGCTTCTCTACCTTCGGCAGTGAGGAAGCAAAAAATGATCATATAAACTCCACATTTTCCGATCCTGACGGAATCGGATCATATCATATTCCCGTTTACTGACATTAGTCTCAGAGTTTTGCCTGTGTCATCAAATTTAGTTTTCTGCTTGCGCAATAGTTATTTTACTAAACCAATCACGATACATTTCATAGGGCACCATCTTGTAACTAAAATCTAGTTTTGCGTTTGCGCAACTGTTATTCCCCAACCTATCGTGATCATGTTCATAGGGCACCAATCTGTAACTTACTCAACTACCCCCTTCTGTTTCCCTCTGTTTGAATGAACTCGGACCTATTAGAAATCGATTGCATAAGAAATTCACGTTTGCTCATGCGCACACGTTATTACTGATCCAATAGCAATGAAATTTATAAGAGCTTTTATGCAATGTAGAAGCAAGTTTGCACAATCCCTAATAATAGTTTTATAAAAAAAAGTACTAAGTATGACAAGGATTACCACTGACAAACGTGAAGCCAAAATTTATCAGCAAGCTATGAATCGCAACAATCAAGTAGACATTCTGATTTTGAAGGACAGCAAAAAATGTATTTGACATCTTGCTCAAGGCTTACCTACCTTCGGTAGTGAGGAAGTAAAACTACGCACCACTAGCATCTGTGAAAATAAGGGCACCGGAAAACCGGAAACGATTATTTGCAGCTATTATCAGTGGATAACACGGTGATTGAACAAACAATATTTTTATATGTGAAAAATTTCCATTGACAGTCTATTGAACGGGTTAATTGCGATCCAAACCTAGAGGAAACAAAGCTTGAAATTGAGGATAGTAAAGTTTAACTCTCTGCAGAAAACCACTTGTTCATATGTATGCTTCGAGCAAGACACGGATGGTGCAAGACACAATGTGGTACTCCGGCAGGTATATCTAAGTTATGTAACTCGATGACACTTCTTTCGCACCTAACACCGCGCCAGAACAAGCGCAAGGACAAGGCTTCAACACGGATATATTAGGCACTTCTATTAACTTGAAAACAATCTGCCGAACTCTTGTCCATCATAGTGTGAGGTTGTATACATTTCTTGAATTCGTGAAGACATGATTTCAGTTCGGTCTAGATCCATATTTTAAGGTATTTACATTATAAAGTTTTAGGCTGATTACATAAGGATCTCCTAACGCTTCTGATCGTTGGGAAAGTAAAATGTCGGCCGATCGGCATTCACTTCACACGTGAATCGAACCAACCTTGATGAACACAGTAGGACTGGCACGTACATATCTAAACCAATGAAATTCTCTACCCGAGTTTGAGCGTGATGTTTACATTTCGTATTCGACAGGGCGATCAGTAGCATTTTCGATCTATATGCATTCCGACGTATTCGATCGGATTCAAGGCGTCTCTGGTTAGCATGCAAGGGGCTTCCAAGGCCAGTTCGCGCCTCAAATATGACATTCGGCTTTTACGAGGACCCTCTTCTGGGAGAACTGCGAGAACGTGTTTTTTCGAAGTAGTTATCCACTTCCCGCACTGTTGTTTCTTTGTTCGCATTCATCGTCGGGAGTTGCTCCTACACGAATATACAAATAGCCTCTTTTAGAACATCAAGCCACTGGGGAGTAGGTATTGTTCGGAATCCACGGTAAATGTTTCTTAAAATAAAAAGAGTTCAGACAAATCACATTTTGAGACAACCTGGACCAAATATTGATTGAACGATATTCAATTTTTACACGAATAGACCTGAGAAAAATCACTTGGTCATATGAGCGAATTTTCATAAATTTCCGTACTAAAGTTATGTTAATTATATTAAATTTGAGTAGGTACTTCGAGCGCAAAGAAATGGTGAACTATCAATTTTGTGGCAAAATAACTGTCTCAGACGCACCTTTTTTCGAAGGGAGCCCACCATTAACTTGAGAAAATAAAATAAATGGATAAACAAATGAAAGAAGTTGAGAGGACACCCAGGTTTACCCGTTGCCGGCTCTTGGGATGGGGGAAGTTACAGAAGAAGGAGGGAAAGTAGGATGAAAGGAAGTGCTCCTATAAAAAGCAAACACACACACCACACAACATACGCACACAAACAAACACCACACACACACACACACTATATATATATATATATATATATATATATATATATATATATAAAATCTTTGATGTTAAATTACAATTTTCTTCTGGTCTACGAAATGAAAAAAACAAATAAAGGATATTTTTGAACATTTAGCCTGATGTGGCAACGAAAGAAAATTCTTTCACTATATAAATAACGACTATGTGTTTAGTTCGCTCCTATCACACTCCTTTGCCATCCGGAATGGCATCCTGTGAGATTTCGACTACTTATTTTACTGATAGAATCAAAACGTGATTCCAGGAAATAAGTACATAAATTGCTTACACCACATTGACAAGAAGGTTTGTTAGGATGAAACCACCCTCATCAGGAGCCTTTGAAAATATATAAAGTTTGTCCGTTACGCATAAATGCTATGTAAAATAGTTAATTAATTCTTGCGTATTAAAAGCCTCAAGGCGATATCTTCACCTTCAAGGCTGCTCAGTCTTGCGGGGTTTAGGGTATTCAACGTACAAAAAACTCGTTAGCTTTATTATACACAATAGTAGGCAAAAGAATTGTAAGAAACATTTACCTAACTTATATTTTAAGGAAAGGATGACTAAGAGTTGGAAACATGCCGCTTCCGGAGCAAAATGGTCACAAAACAATTCTATCTTATCAATAAGTTTCGTTGTCGAGCTGATTCAAAAGCGCTGGTCCCGAATGTGAACCACGTGTCCCTACTATGCCAAACTGTCGAAACTTAGTTCGCTCCCAAAAACTGGTGAAAATCTAATTTTGCAACTTTTATGAGAGCAGAATCCTGTTGTTGGATATTCAAGTTCTTTAGATTCTAAACTCAATATGTATAGGTACCTACGTTCTGTTGACGTACAGTTCAAATTTCCTCAATTGTACTTATCTATTATCTGATTCAAAGCAAGAAAATAAGCGAGTGTTACTGGTTTGAAACAAGATAAGTTGGTTAACGAATGTTATGGCCGCCGAAATATCTAATTGTCTTCTTCTTTTCTTTTGTCTGTTATACATTCTTACATTGGAATTTCTTTGTCGAGAACTCCGTTAGGGAAACTTCATTTCTTCAATAGGGTTTAAGGGTGAAGCGATTATTGGGTTGGTGAAAGACGCCAAGGTTTAATCCTCGAGATTAATTTTAGGTTTGGCTAAACTCTGTTTTTTTTTTTTTTTTGTTTTTTTTAATTTTTTTTTTAAGTTGGCCTGTTGATATGCTTGAGTAAACCCCACCCATTATGGCAAACACTTATTGACGATTACCTAATCCCCTCAGACGTAGATGATTATCGAATTCCTCGAATTGTAAGTCGCAATCGTGTGACGCTTTCTGGACCAAATAGGATTGAAGATTCACATATATTTATGACAACAACTTTCAAACAAAGAAACTCCGAAAATTCAGGGGACCCACGAGAATAACAACAGCGCTATCATCAGTTTAGTTACCGCCGGCGTCCTTGTTCAAATATGAGGTCGTTGGCGTTACTTCATAGCTCGGACCCGCTACGCTAGCGCTGCGGAACCGTATGGGCGGATGATTTACGGCGCAGCGATGACGTCATAAAGCAAACATCCCGAGCGATCGTTTTTCGGTTCAACTTTGATTTATTCTAACCCGTACGTCATTATTCCGGAGGGGCCGCCAGACGTTCGGGCAGCCAGATGCGAGCTAAATTAAATCAACCGACCTTTTGCGCCTGCGCGTTTCAATTCGAAACGTCGGAATACAGCTTTGATGCCGCGGCTGGGGCTAAAGACGTAGGTAATTACGTGTAATCTACTAACCCAGGCAGCTTCATGCAGTTTTATAAATTTCCAAACTTACGGTTATTGTTTTGATTTGTTACTGCATCCCCTCTATGAAGCTGTGTATTCTTGCACAAAGTTGAAAAATGTTTTATCCAACGAAATCAAAGTCTTCCCTTGCTTTTGCTTTTGACAGCCATCTGAGCAATTCTAAGTCTGTGCCTGTTTTCTGTCTGTCTGTAATCAACTGTGGGTGGGCTAATTATAGTATATTTGGATTAAATGCTCATGAATTGGGTGGATTTGCATCTAAATGGTTCCCCATGGGTTCTGCGATTAACGGATCGTATACGAGTTTTCTGAACACCTTTTTCTCACGTTCTAATAATCAGAATGTTACCAAAAATTTAGGGATATTATAAATAAATCAACTACCTACATTTATCGACTAGAACAACACTATATGTTGTTCTACGTACCCATGCTCACACGTAATATTCATTGTCTGAGTGAAAAGGCCAAAACCATTCGGCTAAATCTGATGAAAATTTCTCGGACTGTTCAAAATGACTTGTCGAAGGTTCCCTGCAAGCTACACCAGCGTAAGATTATCATAGTGGCATGTGGCTTAAAATGCAAAATTCGATGGCATAGTTAGGGCAAAGGGTAAGAAGGTTATGGTCAGTTATGATCGTATTATGAGGAATTAAACAGGTTAGCTCCTATAAAGTCCTTATAAATTGCGAAGCTTACATGCAAGTTACCCCAGGAAGAAAACTTTTAGGGTTGAAATTTATAAATATCGGTATACTAGACTCCCTTTGAAAGGAAATTGGTGTTTTAGCTTTGTTTGTATATTATATTCCATGTTTCAAAGGATTGAATAAGATGACCCGGATCGATTTACGTTCATTCGTTAGCTCACATTCCTCATGTCATTGTTGGGCATAATCTTATCGTCAAATACGAATACGATTGTAATCGCGATAATTATTCGTTGATTCTGAATCAACTGCGATTATATTCGTATTCGTGTAACCGTATTCGTCTGTCGGCGATTACACGAATACAACCCATAAAAATGCGTCACGGTCATAAATTTTAATAGGGCGTCCCTTCTATAATATGCGTTGCCTTGCTAATATTACCTAGCTTCAGAGGGACGTCCTATTGAAATAGATTTGTGACAAATAGGCTGGGCTCCAATCGTTGAATTCACTTTAAGGACATCCCAACCAACCGTAATTTTTCAAGTGAAGAACTTGTGGAAAAAGTAAACTTTGATAGGATTACCTAGTTACATAGTTTATTCGAACGTTTCTAAGACAAATTCAGTCAGCATTTTGCCTCAACTGTAAACAATGGATTCTTCTTGAAACGTCAGCCTTCCAATAGTTTAATTCAATAAAGTGTTTCAGCAAAATTGAGGTGAAAAATAATATTAGGGCGCAGAAAAATATCGATTTGTTTGAAGATGAAAATACATTTTTTTCCCCACCCTATATAACTTTTGTCATAGAGCGTTTGGTGAATCCCAGACGAACATTGTAGGTAGGACCGCTTTCATAGAAATTGAATTTTCATCGACCTGATCGCATTTTCGGATTTTCTCAAGCAGAGGCAAAATAGTAACAAAATCTACTCTTGCACCATAAAACGTTGGTAACGGTGTTGCTGATAATTAATTTTGCCTGTCTCTTCTTTGCTGAGAGAATAACTTCTTTTCATTTCTTAACGAGAAAATTCCAAAAGGATGGAGAAATACTTTAGAAATATTGTCAAAATGTCGATTGTGCTTTCGAGTGTGCTTTCGAGTAGTACTCTTCACGTGCTAGCTCCGAATGGTTTGCTCCCAGTTATTGAACGCTCAGTTATTCAAGCAATATCTCAGACTTTGTTTCTGTCAAAAACAGGACCAGCAAGTTTTTATTCTTTTTTCAATAAACTTAGATTATTTTGTTTTAGGATCACTTTTTTGCTGATACTCAATATAAAGGGCGAATGGTCTGAGGGTAGATCATCGCTGTCCTCTACATTCGTTTACATCCACTGGAGATCATCAATTACTTTGAAAGTGCCTTTAAAAACGCCACAACAATTAGAAAACTAACTTATAACGTACAACAGGCAGCCTGGCAGAGTACTCGATTATGCCAAAGTTACAATTGTGATAAATAATTCAAAAATTATATTCATTAGAAGCAAGAATACGAGCGATACGAGCGATTCGCTCTTGAATGCGAATCGTAAAGCTCGATAACGAAACTATACTCACCAGATAGGTATTAATAAACTGAAACACCTAATTAAAACAGTAGAAAATGAACCCGTTGCCAAATTATCTGACTAACCTGACAGCAGAGAAGGACGCGGAATATTCTGTCTTTAAGGTAACTAAAAATATAAAAAGACTCAAAGTTTTCTCATCTCCAAACAAAATGATGACGGTAAATAGGCCAGAAGTAGCCAGGAAAAAGCACAATTTTTGCCGAACATCTTTACCATTACCAAGGCAGACATCGGACGAAAAATAAATCTAACTCGGTTAGAAAAAAAAAACAGACGAATAAGAAATACTACCTACCAGTTACACTGAAATAACTTAAAAATTAAATAAAAAGCAACATCAATGGAAAAAATACGCCTAGCTGCGACTTGATAACTAGTAGAATAGTGAAGGAGCTTCCCCAAAAGCCAATCTTGGAATTCCTTCTCATTATTAATGCTGTGTTTAGTTTGAAACACGTAGGTACCATCCTAATGGTAAAGTCGCAGATGTTATAATGATTACCAAACCAGGAAAGTCACCTAATGAGAAATTAGCGTATCAACCTATATCCCTCCTTCCTGAAATGTCAAAAATTTTCGAAAAAATTGCAACTTGAACGTCTTAAACCAATAATACCTGACAAATAAAAATTTGATCCCATATCATCAATTTGGTTTCAGACAATATTACTACGATAGATCAAGTCCGCCGAGTCACTAACAAAGGTACCTAGTAGAAAATGCATTAGATGGTAGACAAATATATGCAAGCATTTTCTTAGATGTAGCTCTAAGCGGCCTTTAACAAGGATTGGCATGAAGGAGTATAAACTGCCCAGAGATCTTCCAAGACAAGCGGATCCATCAAATATGCTACCTTGTGAGAAAACCCTGCAGAAGAATATATCTCGAACGAATTATGTTTCAAGCATTTGGAACAATGGGGACAAAAAAGCCAACATACCAACATTGACGCCATCGGAAAGTGGTTGGCTAGAAGCAGAAGGGTTCAACAATATGATAGACTGGTTTGATGGTTAACATCTGCCCGAAGAATTGTTGGCTCCCGTTGAAGACATTTTTGAAGACCGCGATACTCTAGAAAACGACGAAATTTATAGTGAAAGTGAAGAGGAGGACTATGAGTGATAGATGCGATCACTTGCTCAACTCCAGATCACTTTTTAGGTTATAGAAATTTAACACTTGGCAAATGTGTCCTCTTAAGATAAAAATTTGTTCAACTCTCGACCAATGGTTATGAAATAAAATAAGTTGTAGCAATGCACGTTGCTCTCATTTCAATAACCCGTTTGACAACGTCTAATTTTTTAACACATCTATGACGGTGAAGTCCAAAAATGTGAACCATTAACTTCTCCTTGTTTTTTAACATTTTAAACAAATTGACATTTGGGTGTCTGGTTTGGTTATACCCAACTTATACTAACCAGATGAGTTGAATGTCTTTGGATTTCTTCATACTCCTTATGAGGTAAATTTCAGTCAAATTTTAAATTTTAAATTGTTGTCTGATTCTTGATTGCCCCTTTTGATTTGGTCTGACTTAGTAGTTTCAAGTTCAGGAGGAGAAATGTGAACGATTGACGTCAAATGCATGCGTCCCTCTTGTGAGGTTATTTTTTTCAAAAATTTCAAATTTGGGTGACTGGTTTGGTTATACCCTTTGAAATGTTGTCTGACGAAGCGAATACCAACTTATACTAACCAGATGAGTTGAATGTCGTTGGAATTTTTTCATCCCTCTTATGAGGTAAATTTCAGTCAAATTATAAATTTTAAATTGTCGTCTGATACTTGATTGCCCCTTCTGATCTTGTCTGACTAGGTAGTTTCAAGTTTGGGGGGAGAAATGGGAACGATTGACTCAAATGCATGCGTCCCTCTTATGAGGTGATTTTTTCAAAAATTCCAAATTTGGGTTGCTGGTTTGGTTATACCCTTTGAAATGTTGTCTGACGAAGCCAATATCTACTTATACTAACCAAATGAGTTGAATGTCGTTGGATTTTTTCATCCCTCTTATGAGGTAAATTTCAGTCAAATTTTGAATTTTAAATTGTTGTCTGATTCTTGATTGCCCCTTCTGATCTTGTCTGACTAGGTAGTTTCAAGTTCAGGAGGAAAAATGTGAACGGTTGACGTCAAATTCATGCGTCCCTCTTATGAGGTAATTTTCATCCAAATTTTCAACATTTAAAAATTTCCCACGCTTAAACTCCCCCGGGTTGGTTGTCGGAAAAGGGTTTTTTTGTCCGAGGGATGGCCCTTTACCTTCGATTATAGGGCGACAAACCTTTTCCCCAAGATTATGTAGAAAAAAGGGTGTGGGCTCCCGGGTTAATAAACCCTCTGATAGAAACCATAAGCCCTAAGAACTTTGAAAACCTTGAAACCACGATAACATTGAAAAAGTAGTGAAAAGATATAAACAACCAAATGGTTAACCAAATTAATATAAAATTAACATTGGCAGGATGTCCTCTCATTCTTAAAAGATTTCTTGTTCAAGTTTATACTGCGGCATTCACTTTATTCGTTCACTTTTGATTGCATTATAGCCTCTCTAATTGAGAGGCTAGAATGAGTGCTGAGGGGTGCCCCATGCCTTGTCACTTATAAATTGAATCCCAATCAAATTAATGGTTGCTTTTACGAGAGCAAGTTGAATCGCACAACTGGTGCCGTCTGTTTCAGAAGAACGTGTCGCTTCCATTCGTTCTTTTACATCTTTAGATTTCTTTGGATTTCACAAAAGGAGGTTATATGAAATATCAAAAGGATCAACTAGAAGTTCTACGTTTTTAATGATCTCTGTGATGGTAAGTAAGTAGAGAATGCTCAAAATACTTGTACGTACGGCGCACAGAATGGTTACGAATATCAATCATTTGTTCTGCATTTTCTGCTGTGATAGTGTAATTTATCTAGTCAATGTTTATTTTATAATTAACCAACATTACACTCCCAATAATATTTTAGGATCCAAACCATCTTACAGTAGGCTCACAATGAATTAAATGAATTACAAATAATAAGCAAAAACTCTTCACTATTGCAGATCATCTCCAATTTTGTACTTAACTACCTACTTAAATAAAACTTGAATATAGAAATTTAATGAACATACTGGTCAAAACATGGTCCACTCAAAATGAATATCATTAAACCAAAAATCATTGTTTGACTTTCTTCGCGTATCTCAAGTTATATTATGGTATGAAATTCCTACCGATTCGGCAAGATTTGACGGAATAAGTCGTTCAAGGAAAATGGAATCAAAATCAGATCGGAGAAGAATCAAAGTGAGAACATAGGAAGATCAATCCGGGATTATAAAATATAGATTATTTACATAAACATCAAATTGAGATTAAATAGCGATCAAACTGAGATTAGATAAGACTCAAACCGATGTTAGAGAATAATATGACTGAGATTAATGAAGAACGAAACCAAGGTCAATGAATTATAACACCTCGAATAGATAACGATCAAACCGAGATTAGAGAAGGATCAAACATATATTAGAGAATAATATAGACTGAGATTAATGAAGAACGAAACCAAGGGCAATGAATTATAACACCTCGATTAGATAGGAATCAAACTAAGATTAAAGAAGACTCACACTGAGAATAGGGAAGAATCGAACCAATATTATAGAAGAATTAAACCAAATTAATGAAAAATTAAACCGCGATTAGATAACGATCAAATTGAGATTAGATAAGACTCAAACCGATGTTAGAGAATAATATAGACTGAGCTTAATGGAGAACTAAACCAAGGTCAATGAATTATAACACACTCACACTGAGAATATAGAAGAATCGAACCAATATTAAGAATTAAACCAAGATTAATGAAAAATTAAACCGCGATTAGATAACGATCAAACTGAGATTAGGTAAGACTCAAACCGATAAATCAAATTGAAACTCTCGTTTCAATTCTGAAGTGCCGGCGGTGCGACTTTCAGCATTCCGCATGAGGAGCTGGAAACGTAATTAGAATCACTAATAGCTCGGTGATCCATCTTTTTTAAACGTTCTGGAGCGACTCCCCACAATGGCTCCTGATTGTGGAACCCCGTACTCCAAAGAGAAGGTAGTACCTACCTAGGTATATAGCGGGGCGTCAGTTCATTAGCAGTCCATTAAGAAGTGACGTGACTAAAACCTTTTTACATAAGTCATAATCAAGCTGACTTTTTCAAAAAGACTACGAACTCTTATTCCAGTCTTTTTATATTCCTTTCAAGTGGGCCACAAAATAAGAAGGAACCTTTTCCTTAAGTCTTGAGAAGGGGGATTTACGGCTTTTACGTTCGGGGTCGGAGGTGAAAATCGGGCGTTTCTCCCTTGTGGTTGTCTGACCATAACTCACAGTCTTCGGACAGGCCCGCGATACATACGACAGATAGTTCTTTCGGTAAATCTTTGCGAGACATCTCTTTGGCCTTAGCTTTTTAATGGAAACGGGTATATTTTTGCCGACAAAAAACTGCACTCATGAATGCTCGGAGTTCGTGAAATGCTTGGCAAGAAAAAAAATATAGCGATGTCTGTATCTCGAAGAATGATGTTAGGGGTGGTGATATCACCAAAGTGAAAAAACATGTACCTGCTATCTCTTGCTCGATTAAGATGCGACATGTGAGATACGATCATGAACAAGTTGTCGAATTATATCTGATTTTATAATACAAGGGTTGACTGGAATTTATTGGCTGGCATCACGGCAGCTTGGTTAGGAGTAGTACCAACCATGTTTTATTAAACAAATGAATAAATCTTTCTTCGACGTGTGAAACTCGGAACCTTCCTAATTAGGGTTTGTGTTGAAAATACCTCTGGACGAACTTGCAACCCGGAATTGAGGGATGAATACCTTTTATGTTCGGAAATGTTTTCTCAGGCAGGATAAGAAGCTTATTTGACTCAACAATACTGATTGTTGAAATCAATCACCCTTGTGTTTCTATTACTCATGGAAAATAGGTCGTTGATTTCATCAACGTCATCATGTCTAGGAGAAATTCACACCATTCAACTCACTGGTTCTGATAATCTTCCTGATCATAAAGTCCCAGTCATGCATGTGCGAATTTTTGTAAATTTTACCATTTACAGGGTGGCCTTCCTATAAAATGCGCATCTCCTTTTTCTTCTCCAACGTAAATGATAGTGTTAAATGGTACTCCTCTAATTTTTGTTTTGATTTCAATATGATACTGATTCCCTCATGAACATGCAAAAAAGTTACACAATCTGAACTAACTTTTTCTTAAATTATTATTATTATTATTATTTCAGATTCAGAACGAACATGCAATTTCATGGAAAAATGACCGATCACTCGATTTTCGGAGTACACGAAAATGTACAAACACACCCAAAAATTATGAGCAAAAAGCAAAGCAGTTACAAGCATAATAAGCAAACATTGAGTTTTGGGAGGTATTCAATAGTTACAATCATGTGTCCACAACCCCACTCTACAATCGTGTAGGGTCCGAATCGCAATGAACTGAATACAGTTTTCAGTCATATTTTAAGAGGGGATGCTATAAATCTAGATTAGTGCTCAGTTTAGTCAGCAATAAATATTTAATTATTGCTAATTATAATTAATTATATAATTCATTTAAGTTTATCAATAATCTACATGTACATAAACATATCGAGAATTCCTTGAAAAGGGTGTTGGCATAGCCAACTTTCATGAAAGTAGTAAACTGACTAACAGTTGTCCAAACTATGTTCTAATGTCATTTTCAAATTGTAAATATGTACATGAATCAAACTCTGGTGAGTTAATGTCAACAATAATGAACCTTGGTCCTTCTTTATTTAGAATTTTTGTAAAGTATGCCAAATTTTTGCAAAAATGCCTGTGTTTTTAAAATGTGATGAGACGTTGATGGGCAGCTATGTGATACCGCGCAGTTACAGGAGTAATGACGCGGCAGAAAATCGCAATGAATAATAATGTGCATGTGGCCATGTAGTTTTATTCAACTTTCTGTCTGTATTAATTTTTTTTTTTTTTCATTTTTACGGATATAAATACATATAAACAGGCTTAAATTAAAAGACATGAGTAGTAGAAGAGGGAAAATGTACGTATTGGCTTAGGTTTTGGCGACAACCGAGACTCAACATTGAGGAAAATAAACGGGAAACCCTGCAGTTTATTGGATATAGTTGGTACCGCCTAGATTTGTAATGAATCATTTAGTTACTGCCATTTTAGGAATTGAATATAAGTAGAATATCAGAGATAAAACTTTTTAAATAGAACCCCGTAATACTATTAGTACTAATACTTCTTCGTATCATTCTTATCATGCTTTCATTTGAAAATACAGTCATTACCTGCATGAGACATTTTATGTACCTAGGTGTATGTGTTTATATATAAATATGTACTACGGATGTAATGTGTGTTATGGATATAGTTCAGTTAAATGAAGAAGAAAGTTTGAATTAATGTTATTAGGTATTGATAACAATGCGGCACCCCACAGCACAAGTTTGTAACGTCTTTATGTTACAACGCATACTTGAAATATATTTGTTTCTGGATATTGTGAAACATTGTAAATATTACTTAATAAATGCAAATAAAAATATTACAAAAAATTGACGACTTGAAAGTTAACTGGGACTTGGTATTTGTCAGGAAACAAGGCAGGTTTACTAAAAAAAATAGGTAATCCTTGATTAAATTAAAATTGTTGACGTCATAATTTTAATTTGTTGCTTTAGCCCTTATCCAATTTCTTTTCCTATTTTATTCGCAAGGCTACCACTCTTATTTTTTTTCGGGTCGATGAGAACTATATTGTAATTTCCAGCGTCCGTTGCCTCTATTTTTCCGAATTCAAGACCATATTTCTTCGCTATTGCTTCTAAGTCTGCTTGCAATAACCCATCCATTTTAGCGCCTTTTTTCGCAGCTCGTTTTTTCACTTTTGTCTCTTCGCTCTTCTCTTTCTTTATTTCCAAACATTCGCTCAGAGCCTTGGACGTGGTCTGTACTTCTGTTTTCAACTGATCCACTAAAGTCGCCATCTTCACTTGCTCCTGTGAAATCATTTTCACGTGATCTTTCAAACGCGTTGCGACACCTGACATTTTCAAGGCGAACTTTGCAATTACTTGATCTCTTGTATCACAGTTTCCCTTGTTTCCTTCAAGACAGCTGTAAGCCTTGTCTATGATACGAATGCCTTCAGACATTATGACGAAAATATCACTTGCAGAGTAGAGATATTGTTTTGGAATATTCTCTTGCATTTGCACAATCAAAAGTCGGAACTCAACCTTGGCTTGATTTTTAGTTTTGAAGCTTGGGATTGCGTCTTTACAGGACTTGCAGTCTGCTACTTCGAAATTTGTTTCACCTGTAATCATCAAACATATTTTCATTTTTTTTTTTTTAACTCAATAAAACTGATGAATTTAATTAAAATCTGGCGATTTGACTATTCCATAAATTGAATGCTAGTCATTGAATTCCTGTTAAATTTTGATGCTATAGTCTCGAACACAAAATGACTTAAAAATGGGTGGATAGGAGGAAATCCCACTAACCAATTGGCTTGGTTTACAAGGCAAAATAGGTAACTTTACTATTTTAATTGTTATGAGTCTCTAGCCGATCGTTTGTATACATTGCTTGAATGGGTTGTTTCACACGAGTTTTGACAACTGATATATAGGCAAGCTGAAACTTGCGATGCGGCTTTCCTTTCCACCACCAATTTCTACACCCTCCCTCTATTCAACACCACCATCCCTGGAAGGTCGATAAAAGGTCTTACAGAGAAAGACCTTCTTCTTATTATTCTTACTGTGCCTGATATACCTTCCAAAACTAGACCGAATCCCTAGATAAACAAAAAGAGAATCACGTAAATCGGACGATATTAGTTAAAACATCATGATTTAGTACTATTACCCCTCCTTTTACCCCTTTCATAATGAAATTCCTGATATACGATCCAAAACTAAAGCGATTTTTTTTTTTTTTTTTTTTTCCCCAAGGATTCGGTCTTAGAATAGTCTGAAACGGATTTGTATGCGATTTTTTTCTCGTGCTTGGGTTGTCTCCAACTCCCCTGGGTCAATTCCGACAGTAGTCCCTCTTATTAACGAAGCCTTTCCTGCAAGACAGAGCTTCAGAGGGACGTCCTAAAATGTGTGCCCGGTAATACTATCACAATGAGACAAACCGCTTGCAGGAGACATATTCGTTATCCAAGTACTGATGGAAATCCCTTCATAACCCCTAGTAGGTTCGTGATGATACAAGAGTCTACCATACTTATAACCCAAGCTCAATCCTATGGAATTTCAAAGAGATTTTATCAGCGCTTGTGAAAATTTTGAACTCTTGAAATACACAAGACTCAGACACTATACATTTCCAATGAAGACAAGTAATATTATTAATATTTCAGAATATATTAACATAACAATAATTATCAATATTGTTGAACAGAATCAATGGGAGGAATACTTGATCATGCCGAAATTTCTATTCGTGAACAATTCCTTTAACAAATTGTCAGCTCAAAACCCCAAACAGTTTGTACCAAAATGAATTGAAAGAAAATTGATTACGTTATGGGTGGATTGCGTAATGCATCTCGAGAGGGACATGGGGGATGTCCTTCCCATATGACGTCATTGAACATTTTTTCCTGTTTTGTTTTGCCCACCTTTAGGGAAGTCTGAAGGTGCAAGGATTAAAATTAACGGGTGAAATTTTCCATTTTGCGGGTGTGCAATATGAATGCTTAGTTGCGTCTTTTTGGATACAGTCACGTGGAAAAAATTATTTTAATGTACGTTTCAGCTGTAAGATAAGTATGCAATGCATCTCACCAACGGAGCAGGCTGTATTGTCCTCTTCAAATCCCTTCAAGTGGTCAGGCATAGTATCAAGCGCTTTCTCCATGTCTCGGAGAAGGATGAGACTCCCAGATACTGCTTTAGTGTACTCTACTTGCGATTTTTTCAGCCCTTGGAGCAGGAAGAAACTGGATTAATCTCAAACCATAGGTTTTGGTACCAAATTAAATGAAGAACCATTCATTCAAGAAGATTGGAATCCACGTTAAAATTCTCCAAATCCATGGTTACAATTGACTTTCCAAATTAATTTTCAAAGTAAACCTTAGTTTTTCTAACTAAACACAAAAATATGTAATCATCAAATTGAGCGAGTCCAAGTTTTGAAATAATGTACGACACACTCAATCAATTTAATGAAATGAATTGAATTAAACGAAAATGAAAAAGAATTCGTCGTATGAAGAAAAAATTTCAATCACCCTCAAAATTATTTCCCGACGATCCACGGTAGGTACCTTAATATCCAAAAATGTAAGGAGAGCTCAAGGGCTACAAAACTATAATTTTAGATTTTAATTTCTTACGAAATTCGAAGAAGAAAAATTAATGGTAGTTCAACCATGACTTACATCTGAGGGCATCAAAAGCAGCCGATGATAGCTCTGACCCCTCATTAAAGAATGGTTTTTTCTCTCTTACCTGGTACAAAAAAAGTTACGTACATATAACAGATCTATGTAGAGTCGAATTTTTCGTTAATTATGTAAAATGAACACTCCACAAAACTCGTGTATTTTTCAGGTAGCTTATATTGATTCTCACAGTATGCGAATTACATGCGAATTGAATTTAAAACAACAGAGATATGAGGGAGGAAAAACGATAGAGTTTTCTTACCTTCAAGTCAAAACAGTCGAAAATAGTGATTGCTTTCAGTATTTTGGCAACGAATTCTCTGAGTGCAGGAGAGTACTTGTTCACGTTTATGATGTCTTTGTAATCGTCAGCCAAAGAATTTGTTTTTATGGACCTTGAAGACGTTCTTCCAAGTACCTGTATTTCAGTTGAACGGTCTCAGTGACAGCTTTCCGAAAATGTTCAAAGTGTGGGGTAATCTATGATTAGACGCAACTAACAAGTAACTTAATGAAAACTTTCTTCTTCCGAGATTTTTACATCCCACCCCCCCTCCCACCCCCCAATAGCCCTCAAAGTGTGGTAGGATGGGGGGAGAGTTTAAAAAAACATTTTAAAACTACATGCTAAAACTTAATTAAGGACAGAGTGAGAGAGTCCGAAGTTGAGATCAAATTACTAAAGACTGACTCTTTTGAATCTAAATAAGATCTACTGGTCCTGAAACTTTGTACTATTTTTATGACATTAAAATTGCTCAAAACCGGTGGAACGTCTAATTATTAGATAAAACACAGGATTGTCAAAAATCTATTTATCTTAATTAATAATATTTTTCAATTATGGAATTTATTAGGTACATGGTTAATTATTGGCAATCTTTATTAGTTTTTCCACCTCTCCCTTCTTTATTGTTGGTTCCCCCCTTAGGTTCCACCCATTCGCTGATTTTGGGTGCATTCCATACTGCACAATTAGTTTTAGTGTTTTTTGGTTTATTATTTTCAATAACGAACCTTTCTAATCGACCAAGAACCCCCCCTCAAAATTTGTTGTTTCGCGTTTCAAGATGCGTAGAATTAAAAAAACAAATTTAGAAAATCTGTCCATTTGTCTCGCCGTGCAGAGTTTATTAGACTAGGGTCATAAATCACAATTGGGGTCTAGTTGGCCCTACCTAGAAGCTCAGCATAAATTTGAGATCAAACCTAAAAAGGTAGAATTAAAGGTCTGAAATATTCATAAATCGAGATGTCGAATACATAGATGAAAAGTGTATGTTTTTTGTTATTGACGTTACCTCAGATTCGTCATTCATTTGGGACATTAATTAGTTCAAGACTTTACCAAAAAGAACTTTCTGTCCTTGAACAAAAAACCAATTCAAAGACAGAAAGGCCTTTTTTGTAAGGTCTTGTTATAATTTGAACTGTCAATATAAAGAAACGTTAAATTAGTTAGTTCATTCCGAAAGTACTATGGTACATTGACAATATTTCGTAGTACATTATTCTGGAATCGTTGGATGATGCCTCGGTTTGATTGAGCGGTACAACCCCACAGCTGGGCTCCATTGGTCTAGACAGGTTCAAGGTCCTGGTATGCAGTGTAAGCTTGTTCTGAATTGACAGCTTCGATCCTCTCCCCATTAGCGACTGAATTTTTCTGAATTTGAGTTGGAGTTCTTCCTTCTTTTTCTTAACATGGTAGACATTAATCATATGTTTTCTTTTTGAACGGGTGGTTTTGATCCTGCCAACACGCTCATCCAGGTTTCTTACATTCTGGCTTAGTCTTGTGAGCATTTCGAAATCTGAATGATTTTTGTTTGAATGTCCTTATAGATGAGATCAATCGATTGCCTCCTGGTTAGCTGATGTTGTAGCACTTTCTTATTCTGCAAAACTTTCGACTAAGATTACACATTTGGGTTCTGACCTTCAATGCCCTGAATTAGGTTTTGACATGGATATGTCTTTGCTCTGGGGGGTCAACCAAAAATTTCCGTGACGCAAAATTTGTGTCACAATTTCAGTGTTTTTCACATACAACCCAGCCGTTACTAGGGGAATGGAACTTCCGCAGTTTTCATCGCACAGAAATCGTTCGCCACTCGTTGGAAAGCGCTTGATTTATGTGATAAATGTTCACATCTCAAGCTACCAATTTCCCCCTCCTTACGTACCTGGCTACATTCCTAAACTAAGTTGATTGGACTATAAACAATTTTAATAAGCCGGTTACAATATTCTTAACGTAAAGCAATAGCATCATTTACTCCACTCCATAGGAAACATTTTCATCCTCTTGACAAAAGTCAACTGTTAACAACAACTCATGGTAGTGGCTATTTCCACAGTTATTTTCAACATTTCTATAAGTAAACCGTTGTTTTGTTGGAATTAGTCGGGATGCGGCCCAGGGATTTGTTTAAAGTTAAAGGATTTGTTTACAACTCTCGAGGACAACCGTTATGAAATCCCCAATCAAAGACATATCCATGTAACATGGTATCTGCTTGTAAAGCAGATAGTGGAACTCGTTTACGCGTTGATAAGTTGGGTACTTAAAGTTTAATGCAACCTTCTTCCAGAGTACAATATCAGCCGTCTCAGCTGATTTGGGATAAGACGAGCGAGGAACTGAAACTGTAGGCCACTGGCACAGCAGATCTTTGCTAAAAGATGTCACAGTCCTTCAAATCAACTGTGGCTGCCCCGATCCAGGCGGGAGGACCAATGACTTTCGTCTTTTTATTGCACAATAAGGGCGTTTTCGGAACAAACTTCTTTGTACTGATGGATTTCTCTGGTGCTGACTGAGATTTTCCCTGCTTCTGTTGAGGTAGATTTAGATGCCTAATTCTAGAATCCACGGCTACTGTACAACCACGATAATTAGTGTGGTCTCCAGAACAGTTGGCACGTTTTGCTGGGGTTTCTTTGGGCTTGGAGCATTCCTCAGCGAGACGACCTTTAGCGCATTTGACACACCAAGGTGGCTTTGCACCACAGTTCCTAGTGTGGTTAAACTAATGACACATTTTACTCTGAGAAAGCTGTTTTATTGATTTGATTGGCTGCACTGTTACGCACTCTTTGAGAACCTGTTTCATTTTGTAGATTTTCTCGGGATCTAGATCTTTTTGAAAATCAACACTGCACATATCCAGTGGATTCTACTCCAGTTTTGTATTTACTTGGATTACGCTATGTAAGCCTAATCGGTACCTTAGTTTTTGGCCTATCCTGTTCATTTTGATAAGTACAGCGTGGGATTTTTTGTTCCTCCAAACATTTAGTAGTAGCACTAAAGCCATCTAAATCTACAATATTAATTTAATCACATCATTTGACATAGTGAAACTCACGTTGGTAGTTTTTTCCTCAATCATTTTCTTTAAGGCTGGATAGGAAGAAACCCTCTCAATATAAGCAGAAGGAGGTTCAGGCTCCTTTTTCGGTGCTGTCTTATCTAAGAATTTTACTTTTGAGTAAGTCAATCTCAGTATTCAACTGGGTCATTTGGTCTGTTTTATTCGTATTGATTTCATTCAAAATACTGCATAAATTATTGATAATTTTGAACAACTCACTTATTGAGCCCCAAGTGGCTGGCGAATTAAGGAGCCCTGAAATGTTGATTAAACAATCTTCTTGCCTCTGAGCTTGAACTTGTGCTCCCAAGATAAGGTCAATTAATGTTAACTCCATTCCGCTCCGGCGAGAAAACACTCGTGGGAACAACCAATTTCTTTCTTGTAATTCTTAAATTTGAAATGAAGCTTCTTGAAATATTTGAGACAACTACGATTCATGAACTGGCCCTGATCAGCTGATCTGCCAATGAGGCTAATTTCATTTCCAATCGACCTACGGTGCTGGAATTTGAAATGGAGTGCTTCTGGAACTAGTAGGATAAAATTATAAGGTATGGGGCGAACTGATCAGCTGAGGGACCTGAGGCTAATTTTCTTTCTGAACTACCTCCGGAGCAGAAATTTTAATAAGAACCCCCCTTACCTTGAAATCAATGTTACGAGGTCTGGAGGACCAATATTATCTGCGAGGGTCTTCTGAGGCTGATTCCTTTTCTAATCTACATTACTACTAAACTACATTAATTTCCAGTCATAGAAGTAACAAACAAAAACAAAGTTTCAAATCAATACACGTTCTATGCCATTTAGACATGTTGGGAAGATGGTTTTGTCATACAGGGTTTTGTTTATTAAGGTAAGCGACCATCTCCTCCTCTATGCGAAAGTTTCACCGACCTCAGTGGAGAGCTATCATGGGTCGCTTACACTCCCAAACCAGGCATTTATCTTGTCCCATACAGTGTGTTCCGTTCACCAATAGCAGTTACCAAACTTCCAGAAACCTCCTACACCATACCGCAGTACAGCAACAACTCAGTACGAGATTACATCGAAACGAGGTGGCCAAACAGTTTGGTTATATACACGGACGGCTCCGTCCAAGTAGATAAAGCAGGATGCGCCTTTTTTGATTCCGCTCGCAGCTCTGCCCACGGTTTCCGTTTATGGCCAAGAGCATCGGTATATACGGCAGAAACTTGCGCCATTTTGAGAGCTCTCAAGTGGATTCAAGACGGATACCCTAGTGTTCCACATGCGATCATCGTGACGGACTGCCTTAGCATAGTGTTCAAGCTGGAGCACATTTGTTCGCGTTCCCATCTGACGTCAATCGAAACATCTATACTTCAAACTTATAACATCCTTACAGAACGTGGAATCCGAATAGTCTTTTGTTGGACAAGAGGACATTCCGGAATCGCGGGTAACGAAGCAGCGGACAAAGAAGCAAGAAGAGCGACAAATCTCTCACTACCACCTCCAACACACTCCTTTCCCCCAACGGACCTGAAAAAGCTGATAAGGACCCGCATGAATAGCAGCTGGACAAAAATGTTCTATTCGCACCATAAGCGCACGGGAGATCGGTATATGAGCATGTTTCCACCATCAAACTGGACAGCGTGGTTCACTAATGTCACGGAGCCAAAACCCAAAATCTTTTATAAAAATATAACACGTCTCCGAAGTGGAGTGTGCTGCACCAGGGAATACCTCTACAAAATCGGACAGGCGGCCACTCCACAATGCAACTCATGCAGCCATCCTTTGGAAATCGCTGAACACTCGATACTAGAATGCCCCAAAAACGCTGGTCCTCGAGAACAATTTATCAACGCAATTTCGGATAAAATCACACTTCCAATGAACCTAGACACAATCATTGGAAGTGGCAACCTGTCTGTCTACAACAGTTTACAAACATTTATCGTGCAAACGAACATTAAAATCTAATTATATATATAATACATTAAATTCAATACTTATTTTCTGCAACAAGAAGAATAATATTCTTATATAGCATCACTGATCATTTACAACATTTAATATAGTAGTACCTAATAATAACAATACATAATTATATTTGATGTACTCATAATAACTATTTTGTAAACTAGCAATTGTAACGGCTGTATGTGCTTACGAAGCAAAAAAAAAAAAAAAAAAAAAAAAAAAAAGGTAAGCGAAAAATCGGGGGGCTCTGACGCTGTGAGGGGACGAACCCTTTTGCGAGGCGCGGTGCCTCGAGCGCAGATAATGTACAATTTGTGGGTTTATTTATGATGGACCTTTGATATGTGTAAAAGAGCTATCTATTACAGAAATAACAAAACATTGTGTAATGATCTGGAGCGTTTCAATCAACAATCAGGTGCCTATATATGTTGGTTACTAAACAGACTCACCAGTAAAAATAACCAAAAAGACATATACTCCATTCCGAATTTAGATGGCGAAGGCGACGAAATTCGTTTTGTCCAAATAACAAAACTCTTGCTGTTAGGGTTTACTAGTGCGCTACTTTTTACGCTAGGTATTTTTTAAAAATGACTAAGCTAACAAGAAACATAAAATAACCTGAAATGCTCTTATTAGTTCTCCCAATTCTATTGTGTTAAAAATTACTTGAGAAAATTTTCAACGCTTTGGTTTAACAACAGTGGTGTTTCAACACATAAATTAATATTATTGCGTTCGAGAAACACCACTTTACGTAATTGGTCTCGTCGGTTTCTCTCTTTATTTGTATGTTGCTCCATTCTTCGCATGACGTTTATTCTTCACAACATGGAGAGTTACAATGTGAAACATTACTTAATATTTTCTATGATGTAACTGATAGAAGTAAAAGTTGTATTTGTGACTGCATGGGCTCTGCCTTATAAATAGGCCAAATTTTTTCGTTCAATTTGTAAATTTCGGATCATCGATTTTGTAAATTTTGGTCATTACCGTATCTTACATATTAAATTAACGTATTTTGGCCCCTACTAGTTGAACCTTTTTGCTGTCGATTATTCATAGCTCACGATCATTACGTGGTACGTCTAATTCGGTTCTCACGTGGTAAGAAAACATCATGTTGCAGGATGAGTGGCGTTGGGGTGCTTTCCTCAATTGGGTTAATAAAGTGGCAGTCTTGTAATTAATATCCTTTCCGTCATTTTGTATCACCTTTAATTTCTTTTTGGTCACCCGGACAAATCTTTCAGACTTCCCGTTTTGCGTAGGATGATAATGGGCGGTATTTTCGTGGTGTATGTTGTATTCCTTTAGAAATATTTGAAATTCTTCCAGTGTGAACCTGGTTGTATTGTCTGAAATGTGGTAGTAAAGATGGTAGATTGTTTCTGAAGAGCAGAAATAACCCTGCAGCATGTTGTAGTAGTCGCAGTTATCACCTCTATCTGTCAACTCGTAAATCGACAATTTACAGTTGACAATAGACAATACCCAAGACAAGGATAAGCCGACGTCCTGAATATGCAGTTCTCTGACCCAATTCACACAAACACGACTGCACTGATGTCAGCGGATTATGAGACATGGCGTGACGTTGAAAAGAGGCTCAATTCCCCCACTCGCACCCTGGAAAAGGGGTAAGGAGAATTGTTGACCGCCCTGTAACTTACGTCACGAAAATGTGTACCCAATGAACAGAATGAACAATTAGAAGGAACGATTTGGAGGACATTGCTGGGCGATGATTGGGCTCACCAAAAGCAGACACGCCCTGGACGAGTGAATAACACTGTTTGACGAGCATCAGCTCGAGGTCTTGTTTCTGAAATTGTGTACCCGTCCGGAGGCGGAATTTTCTCCGTTGAGGGAGCAATGGAATCGCGGGTCTCCACTCTTCGGCGCCCGCGTACCTATGACGCCAAGAAGAATCGGCAGCCGAAGATCAGCGAGTCTCCCTAGCCAAGAGACGCAAATGCTGAGGAGGATTCAAGATCAACAGAGAGCCGTTCAGCCAACGGTAAGCAAACACCCCCCTTTTCCATCCACTGCCCAAAAACAGTCTCTCCAACACCCACTAAAGTACACCCAGACACTTCAAGAAAACGTCCCGCGGTTTCCCTCGGTCGCGCCGTGCCCGATAAACCTGCGCGAGACGGAGTAGTGAATTTTTGGAGGCTTAGGTAGGTGTGTATATAGGAGTGTAAAGGACTGTAGGTAGTTTCTCTAGCGCTAACAAACATATGTCATAACCTGGTCATACAAGTGTATTTGAAGAACGAACAAATGTCTGAATATTCATAATAAATACGTGTTGACCAATTCGAAATTGTCATCATGCTTGTCATCAAAATTGTCATCATTATTAACCATTCCACTTATCATTTGTCATTCTTCCTAAAACAGCGCGGAGACAGGGAAAGTACACTCTCTGGTTATGGTCAAGTGTCTCACAAGCCTGACAGTGCGTATGGAGACGAAAACGGGAACCTTTAAATCTCGTCAAAACTAAGGGATCAAGAGACAAACAAATCTTACCCTTACACTATCAATTTCGTGTAGGCCTCTACAATTATGGCAGACGATTTACTGAAAAAGGGTTCTGCGAAATCTATATGGATTCGTTCATAAAATTGAGTTGGCTCATCCCATGGGTGATTTTTGGAGGATCATTTTTTTCTTCTCTCTAGACATGATCTACAAGGATTAACTACGTCTTCAATATATTTATCTCTTCCCTTTCATTTACTGCGTTTGCCATTGCCATCGCCTTTGCCATCAGCGCCTCCATCTTCGTCATGCCCAAGTGTCCCATAATTATGCAGGTCTTTAATACTTGTCTTCTGCAGTTGAGTTTGAATTATCAATCTTTCACCACAAAATATGAATCTATCTTTTAAACAATATTCAGAATCTTTAAGACCTAACGTTCTTAACTACCTAATTACCGGTTCTAAAAGATTTGTATATTCCTAATAGTTGTGGATCATTTGTAATTGCTTCCTGTATTTTTGATCTCGTCATTGGTAATTTCTCCACTTGGTTCATCATAAACAGTACATCTTGATCCATTTCGTCACCACTTCTATCTATTTGAGAAGAAAAAACTTGATAAAAAGTTGGATAAAAGACTTCAGTATTCGTATAACATATGGTAGTCACAAACCCTTACGAAAATTGGGCGTACCTAGTTGAAAAATTCTGGTTGCTATTAACACCAAGGCCTGTAGGTGAAGCGTCAGTTCCTAACATCAAAGGCAATTCGTAATTTTAATGGACTAAGATCTTGTCACTTATTAATAATTCTTGACTCTATCAAAAGCTGTCTACCGGTGATCATTCCCTTGATATATAACCCCGTTTCTTAGTAGCTGGTAAATAGGAATTAGTGTAGAGGCCAAGTTGGATAAAATTTTATTGTAATAATTCACTATTCCTAAAAAGACCTGTACTTCATGAATATTTTAAGTTCGCTTGGCTTTTATTAATCCTTCAGCTTTTTCAGGTGAGGCATGGAGACCCACTAGTAAAGAAGCACGGTAATGTAGGAAAGAAAGGAGGTAGGAGGAGTTAGGTATATATTTACCTGTCCAAATATTCAAAAACCCACAGCTGAGTAGGAAGAGGAGGAAAAAGTGACAGATAGAGATAACACTGGAATGGATCTGCCAAGTGTCTTGCCAATAATTAATGTTCCCTCCTATGATGTTATACAGTTTAAAAGGTTTCTTTAAACTTTTTTTAGTCGATTCAGCAAAAAACAATTCCTTCGGAGTAATAATATCTTCACGGGATGCCACTGGGTCAACGCATGAGAATGCCCACTGGTCTCGAAGCAATTACAAAAGCTTTATTTTTTACAAAAATGTACTGAAAACAGAATTTGGAATCAACATCGCCTGATGAATGGGATATTTGAATATGACAGTATAGTTTTTTTAATGAATAGGTAATTTATTGTATGTAATTTGGATATTCCAAGTTTCTTACGAGTCTCTTTCAAGTTCTCGTTGGTATAAAGCTTTATAAATTTGATAATGCTATCAAGCTTTCAATTCTTAAGAATTAGTGTATCAATGAATACAAGTATGATCATCATCTTATTTTCTAATTCAAATACAGTAAACTTGGAATTGAGACTTCGCTTGTCTCGATACAAGGGAATTTTACTGAAAAAAATATATACATAGATCATTTTGATTGTCTAAGCTATGCTATAATGTTGGCGTTGTCATAATTTTGATTTATTGGCACTTTTAACCCACAATGGCTCCAATTTTTCTTCCTATTCTATATGCAAGGCTACCAGTGTTTTGTTTCTTCGGTTTCTTTAAAATTATTTTGTAAGTGTCAGAGTCAACTGATTCTATGTTTTCAAATACAAGGCCGAATTTCTTCGCTACTTGTTCTAATTCTGCTTCCAGTAACCCATTCATTTTAGCGCCTCTTTGGGCAGCTCTTTTTTTTGACATGATTTCCTCGTTCTGTTTTGCCTTAATATCTAAACATTGGCCCAGAGCTTTGGACGTGGTATGTACTTCCTTCATCAATTTATCCCCTAAAGTGGTCATCTTCACTTTTTCCTGTGAAACCATTTTCACATGATCTTTCAAACGATCTGCGATACTTGTCATTGTTACAGCAAACTTTGCAAGTACTTGGTCTCTATAATCGCAGTTCCCCTTGTTTTCTACAAAACAGCTATGAGCCTTGTCTATGATACGAATGCCCTCGGCCATTATGGTGAAAATGTCGCTCGCAGAGTAGAAAAACTGTTTGGGAATATTTTCTTGCATTTGCTCAATCATAAGTCGGAACTCGATCTTGGCTAAATGTTTAGTTTTGAAGCTTGGAAGAGAGTCTTTGCAGGACTTGCAGTCATCCTTCTCAAACATCATTCCCCCTGTAATCACAAAATATATTATTTTATGAAAACCCGTTCAGTAAATTAAAATGTGGTAATTGCATTTTTGCATCCAATTTTTCGAAAGTGATCTGATCAATTTCAGAAACCAAAAATAGATTGGGTTTGAAACTGTTTGAAGAATTTTTCATTTCAGAGTATTTTGGACAATTTTAGACTTGTTTTTGTGTGTTGACAAAAATATATGACTTCTGAAAACCTGTACCTACAAGTTTCTTCCAAATTCGGTGAAGAAGTTGTTCTGGAAAGGATGTTACGGTGGCCCCAGGTAAGAAATTGCATTAAATTCAAAGAAACATGAAACTCCTGCTTCTCCACTGTAACTCTGCTTTCAATTTTTACGTTTATTTTAAAGCTTAGCCTGCCAACCCCTGGCATTGCGGCCTGACAGGCAGCCCATTTCAGCCTGGCATGCCGATAATTGCGCTCTGACGCCAATCAGTATCCAATAATACTGTTTAATATTAATCCAATTTATACTGCCCACCCCATCGGCGATATTTATACTGCCCACCTCCTTGTCGAGATTGATACTGTCCACCTCCTTGGCAGATTTATGCTGCACACCTTCTTGGCAGATTTATACTGTCCACCTCCTTAGCAGATTTATAGTAATGGATATAATAACCGTAGCATAGTGGATAAGATAAAAGACTCCGAAAGTTAAGGACTTACATTCAAATTCTTTATGTGACTGATTTTGTTTTACTTTTTACGGGGTTAATGCCTGTGTAGTTCATACCTTTTGTTTCGGGGGCAGTTTTTGTTTTTGGATATGAATATTTCTTACCGCTGGGGGTTATTCCAAGAATCTTCAAACCGGCACCTACTACGTTTTCTGATGATTTTCACTTACAACCAACGCGTTTCTTAGGGAATGTAACTCCTGCAAAGCTCTCGATTTACCTAATCTTATCATGTTAACCACAGCGCATTGCGTGGCCAAGAATCTAAGGTATATGACGTGGTTGTGTGAATAATTATTTACATACAGGCGACCCTTCTCAAGTAGTTTTGTAAATACGATTGCAACCACTATTGGGGCTTTCTAGTTTAAATCGACATATTCATGTTTAAGTAGGAAAATATGATTAAGTGTCTTGCAAGATGACTAGGTTTGATAGAGATTCAGGCCCCCCTTCCATCCATTACCATCTCTAGACGTCCCAAATAATCTCTTCCCGATGGCCGAACAGATTCACAGACTTGACTCGACTACTCATGGCGAAAAAATGATAAGAAAACTATGATAATACACTGGTGATAAGAGAAAATATCGAGATACTGACAGCTGTAACAGTAGAAGGGCAGGACCTGAAGTTACTTCGTTTTCTAGACATTCGTTGCGCTCCCTCTCATGATCCAGGTTACCACTTAATGATCTAATTCTTGCGATGCCATATAGACAGTTCAAAATGTTTATACTTGCTACGCGAGGATGCGGTCTATCCCATTTAACGTAATTTCTATCCTTCATTAAATTATTCGATTGCTGTTTTCCCACTTCCAACTACCCGATACCCTTCATATTGCACCTTTTCGAAAGCTCTAGTCTTTCAGTTGGTGGGCTAAAATAAAACAGGCGAAGTTACATTTTGAGGCGTTGTGTGCATTAACATATTTTGGGTGCTTAAATTTCAGCTATCAAATGACATATTGTACACCTCACCCATGAAGCAGGGTTTCGTATCATCATCAAATCCCTTCAACTGGTCAGGCATAGCATCAAAAGCTTTCTCCATATCCCGGAGAAGGATGAGACTTCCAGAGACTGTATTGGTATACTCCACTTGTGATTTTTTCAGCCCTGAGAGAAAGAAGCAACTAGATTAATGTAATGTCAAGTGATGACTGTTGGTATAAAGTAGATGAGAATAATCGAAAATCATGAAAAATGGAATAGAATTTGCCATTCTCCATATGATATTTATAGTCTCTCCCTTTCGACACTCCCACCAATGGATGACGAAAAGTGCCTGAAATCTGCTTGGCAACCACACCATGACGTAGAAAGCGGCCACCATGAACACGAGAACACTGTAGCACTACATGGTTCAGGTTATCATCTGTACCGCGAAAGCTACGGCAAAGGATGTCAACTGTCCCACGACTATCCCTTGAATACCTCACCAAGGTAGCTAGTGTAGCAATAGATGCGGGCCCTAATGCCCTCTGAAGCCAATTCTACCCGTTGGGAAGAAAAGGGGAATTCAGAGCAGTGACGGAGTTCTTTACCATCTACTGACTCAAGTAGAGCAGCAGTGAACTCAGCAGAAGAGTTGGGTTTGGAAGCATTTGGTCTTGCTCAATCATACCTCAACAACTGCTACCTGATGAAGCCAAGTTCAGCAGCAGTGTGGGCGACCTCTCAACTCGAGCCCCTTAGGGCAAGCAGGTGCTGGCGGCGTAAAGATGGGATGCTGGCTAAAAGAGAGGCAATACCAAGCCCACTGGCCTTGACCGATGCGTGGATGTAGGCACTTGAGACACCAGGTGGGAATCCCAAGAGGGCTCAAATGAGCGAACTTCAAGATCTAACTCAATCACCTTCCCTTCTGTAAGCCTACAAAAGACTAAAAAAATAGGTTAGCTTTAGCAGTAAGTATGTGTGAAGGAGGCTCAGCTTCTGCTGTGGTCTGCTGATGCTCTGCCAAGGTCCACACGGCTTGTGACTACAGTGCCCACACTCATAAGGTCGACCCCAAGGTACTGCCAGACCTCCAAACGGGTCGGGTGGAGATTGTTGTCTGTCATAGAAGAAAGCACTCCTGATCCACCACCTTCACCTTATGCTGGCAGCCAGACGGGGCCAAGGAGTCCGACCCACACTAAGAAGGGTTGACCTCTAATTGACACCTGGCAGCTGCTTTGCAGCTGCATTGAGGGTGATCTGCAAGCCATCACGGGTTTCTGCGAGTAGGATGACATTATTCGCGAAAGCCAATGCATCTACTCATACCTCTGAGGCGAGATCAAACCCTATTTTAGCCGACATCTTACCCTAGGCCGTATACACGATCAGGTTGAAGAGGATTGACGATAGAGGGTCCCCCTGGCGTACCCCGCGCCCAATCTCGCCACCTGCCTCGAGGACTGTCACGCTTTTGTGGTACAGACAGGCAACATCTTCAATTAAACGAGCTGGCGCCTCGACACCATGAAGGAAATCGGTCAGGGCTTACAGTGTCAAAAGCCTTAGCGACGTCCAGAATGGCAAGATGAAACTGCCGTTTCTTGATGCGTGGCAGCGAAATGACAGTTTGGAGAACTGTTACGTTCTCCGCTGTGTCATCTTCTGGTCGTCACAAATGACACCACCCTCTTGGATGTGAGATGCCAGAATCTTTTGGAAGTTGCGGAAAACTACTGACGATGTAGAAATCGGACGGTAGCCCCCAGACCCACTCTCTCCTTTCTTTGGGATGAAGACCCGTTCAGCACTTTTAGGGGCTTCCCCTGACGTTTTGTGTGTGGTTTTTGTGGATATGATAGGCACTGCAGTTTGAAATCATGGGTGTTCTAAGAAAGATAGTGAATATGATTGGAATTTTTTTTTTTTTTTTTAAATAAAAAGACGTTAAATTTATTGAAAGAATTTTAATTGTAACTTACATCTTAATGCATGAAAAGCAGCTGCCGATAGCTCTGACCCTTCATTAAAGAACGGCTTTTTCTCTCTTACCTGATAAACAAAAGAGTTTTTATGACGTATGAAAACAAGAACAAGACCTACAAAAATATGCCAGTTCAGAAGCGGATATCCCGGTAACTTTTCAAACTTCTGACCCACGAATCAAATTTAGCGCTCATAAGAACTTCCGAGTGCATGTTCACAGCTCAAAAGATTTGTGTAAAAATGACTCCGTTGCGAAAAAACTCATATCAAATCCAATAATTCTGGTAAGGCATTCCGCATTGCTCTACGACTATCGTTTGCGCCCTACTTAATTTATTCTTTATACTAAATATTAATAAGAAATTTGAAAAACAAGATAGATTTCGCGTATGCGCAAGCTTAAAATCTTTAATACCCATCTCCCCGGGAAATATTTTTGCGGAAAATTGCGTAACTTCCCTTTGGGAGATTGCGATGAATAACAATAAAGTAACTGGTACAACATTCAAGTCGCTTGAAAAATTATAAAAACGTCATACCTTCAAGTCAAAACAGTCGAAAATAGTGATAGCTTTCAGTATTTTGGCAACGAATTCTCTGAGTGCTGGAGAGTACTTGTTCAGCTGTATGATGTCTTTATAATCGTCAGCCAAGGAAGCACGTTTTTTGGTCACCGATGACACTCTTCCGAGCACCTGTTTCGTGAAATAGTATTCAATCAAGGAAATTGGCATTTTCCTCGTTCATCTTTGTATTATTGCAGCTTGGTGGTTCCAGTGGGAGCTCCCCAAAAAGATGCAATGTGTGGGGAACTCGATGTGCGAAATCGGGTCCAACTGGGTCCACTTGTTATAAAAGAACATTTTAGAACCACGAACTAATAGAAATTTGTGACAAGGAAATAAGGAGGGTTATAACAAAGTCCGAATTTATAATTAAAATACAAAATTCCATCTTTCAAATACTCCTTTAAATCTATTTAGATCTATAGATATTAATAAGGTTTACAGAATCGGTGAGACCGGTGAATTCCCCGTTATACAAAACTCTAGAGGATGAAACATCGAATCGGGTGCATTATTGTTATTATATGAATTATTCAAAGAATCGTTTTGTTGATTTTCGCTTCGCTTTATTAGTTTGTCAAATCTATTATATCACCTGTACTGAACAAATGAAAATGAACACAGAGAGTACTCGCCGATTTCGGTTAAATTTTAACAAGTTAGTAGGTAGTAAGCATAATATGGTAGGTGGTAAACACACTCACCAGTACGAACACCCAAAAAAACTTATTGTACTCCATTCTGAATTTAAATTGTTGACAACAAGGATGAAATTTGTTTTGTCAATATGACAAGGCGTTCATTATTCGGCATTGTTAGTTTGCTACTTTTTACGCCATTGAAAAAACAACTAAGCTAATGGCAAACAAAATAACCTGAAATGCTCATATTTATTCTCCCAATTCTATTGTCTAAAAAGTGACTCGAGAAGATTTAAGTCATTACTTTTGCACTACTCATTGCTAACTTTTTGCAACTCATAACTTTATACCATTACGTTTGAGAAACCACTTTAAGTAATTGGCTTTTGGATTCTTTCTATATTTGTAAGTTGTTCCATTCTTCACAGTGTGTTTATTCTTCACAGCGTTGAGTTTACCATTTAAAACCATATTCAATACTCTACCAGTTATAAACAAACGTCGTACTTGAAGCTGTATGGATCTACCTGTATAATTTGGTCACTTTTTCTCAAACTAGGAAAAACATTTGTTCATGACTATATCAGGGAGATGAGAGAAAAAAGCGCCTACCAAATCCCACTCGTCTTCGATTTAAGCTGATCTCATCCCAAAGCAATCATGTCCGTTCGCTTTGCTGCACGTCCAAGACCTATATTAGAGAGTTTTTGGTGACCACTAACGTACCCTTAACGTCACCCTAACGTACCCAAGAGTACGTGACCTTGAGGGGACGTTAGCAACGTCGTACGTTAGAATGGCTCATTTAACGTCACCCGTTTGGGGACCTAAAGGCACACGGCACCAGCCTAACCTTCCTGTAAATGTAACCCTACTGCTCACCTCAAAATTACTCGAATACTGCTGAAGTAAATATAATAGTTTTTCTTTTCAAATGCCTCATTACCAACTAATTATGTTGATGTAGAGGGTAGGTTTTTGAACACCCCTCAAACTTGGTTACTTATTTTACGTTTCAAGTCGCGTAGAAACCGAATGTGCCATCTGAAGTCCGCCTCCGCTGTCCAGCTTTACTAGCCTTCAACTCGATCGAAAAGTTCCGTTCTTTTGCGCTCAGGCTCTATTTGGTCGATTAGAGCCTTGTTTCTATTATTATTTCACATATTTTAAATGAGAAAACTGAGTTTTAAGACACTACTTCTTCGCAGTATTGTTCTTAGTTTACCTGAACTCTCAGCTATTTTCTCGTGAACATTGCGTGAAGTGCTGCCTTCACTGATGATTTTGTCAGGTAAAATCCTGTTTCATTTTCATAGAGATAAATACTTTTTCATACTTGTTGATAATTTGCCCAACGGAAAACCAAAAAACACGAAGTTCGTCACGACTAATGACCTATAAGTGCAACTAAACTGCGGTGTTCCACACTTGAGGCTTACTATCCATCCCCTGTTTACGAATTGAGAACTAAAAATGAGAAATTAGCCCGTATTTGTATTGAAAATAACATGAAATTCGAATTCAGGATTGAAAATCGGCGTTTCATATCGAAATGAATAGATTGATTAGTCAACTAGTAGACAACAAGACAGCTGGGGGGGGGAAATATCGCGTTAAACAACCACCGTTAACGTGACATCAAAATTAAGGCAACCGTTCTCCCGGTTTCATTTGGGTTAGCATCTTCGTTTGCTCCCTCAAGACTACGGTAACGGGTGACGTTAAGTTAAAGTCGCCAAAAACTCTCTAATGACGCACGCAGATAGCGGGACCCTCCACATCACCCTTACACAATACTCATGCATAGAAATTTGCTAATAGAGGTACAGTTTATGTATTCATTTTTCAAAAAGAATAATATTTTTGAAACAAGGGGACGGCCTGTCATGAACAATAAAATTATCTCACTGCTGAGTGCTATAATCTTCACCATGAAAACATACAAAATAAATTTATTGTACAGATTTAATTATTGAATTAAATAAATGAACATTTGATGTGTGTGGATGTTGAACGTCTTAGAACCATGCGGGTTTTCTCTAAAATTTGTTATGGATATGGGCAGGTTTTCCTTCTCAATTCTTGCAACTGCAGCTTATTGGGATAGTTCCTGGGCTATTCAGCTTTCAGGATATCCTCTGGGGGTTGGAGGCTAGTTGCCTCTACCCTTTGAGGGGTAAACTACTCCATTTCCCTCACCTCTTTGTCATAAACATATGTCTCAATAGAATGAAATAACATTTTTATTTATAACATATTATTCATTTTCTTCTATGAAATTCAAAACCGCAACGACACTCCGGTCATTTAATTGCATTTTAATTTCCATCATTATCGTTCAAGTAAACAGAATAACTTCTCATTTTTTCTGGAGGCGATTTCAGAGGGTTTTAGTGGTAAATGGGACTGGCCAACATCTCAATTTACGGGGTGGATTAATGCTCGAGTGCAATTGGCCGTAATAAGGGCAGTAGCTATCACACTCAGAGGATCCTGAAAGCACCTGAAGGGTTGGGAACCAAAGACCTGGTTTTGTCTGTTAAAAGATTAAGTTTCAGCTGCCGGAGAAGGAGTTATAATGCGAGGCCCTAAACTTTTTTTAAAATTCATTGGCATCGGTATTAACAAACAGCCATATAAATATATTACAGATGCAACATCAGAAATAGTTCATCATTGACTTATAGCAGCTATTATAATCAGATAGTATACACATTTATTTCTTAATAGTTACATTTGCATATTAATTTATTGAGTGTAGGTAGTTACATTTTCACGTTTATCTGGCGGAATTAGTTATAAAGTAGATCGTGGGCGTTCATATTGTTCGCTCGAAGAATTGTTAGAGATTGAAGGGGCGGAGGATGTTGTCCAGCAGTCCTTCCATCATGTCATTTCGTGCTGCATCAAATTTCTGGCACTCTAGAATTATGTGAGACAACGTTTCTGGCTATTGGCAGACCTCGCACAAGTCGGTGGTAATTCTTCTGATTCTATGGAAATAGGCTTTGGTGGCTCATTGGACAGTCTGCATTCTGATGACAGTCTTGTGAGACAGTTTTTTTTTTTAATTGCAGAATATTATTTGGAACGAGTTTTTGCCATAAAATTGGTTGGTAACAATTTCTTTTCACTCAAAATCCTGAATTTTCAAAACAATGTAACATTTAGTATAGTAGGGAGAATTCGCTCGTGCGATTATGATGCATGATCATGCATGACTGCATGATGTAACGCTGAATAAAACGTGTAGGCTTTAAGAGTGAACAAATCAACTCGCGTACACGTGGGATATTAATTTTGACGTGAAATAAGAACACGACCGATAACTGACTATAGTTTTACTACCTCAAAAAACTTATTCTCATTTTTTGAAAATCAGTAACTGAGTTTAATATTTGGAAGAGAGATTTGCCTAATTTTTCACTACCTCGCCAGAAAATTATAGAGCGGCTCTCTGATATATTGGGGATAACTCTCGATCTTTGTTTGAATTATTCAAATCAGGTCGTGATGTATTGCTGAATTCGATTTAGTTAGTTATTTTCCGAGATGGATACATTCCTTATTGACCCTCTAATTATGTATACAAACTGTCCAGTTACATTTCATCGTCGCACTACATCATTTTTAATGCTCAAAAGAAGAAAGACAAATGAACGTTCGTTATAGTACGCTGTGCGTGGACAAATATGGAGGAGAAGAGCGGAGAATATATTTTGGCTAATTTATTACAACTTTCGGTTAGTTTATGTAGTATACACTCAGAACCGTGGAATCATCTTGGCTTTTTTATACATGGTGGCCTGGTGAGGGGGACACCCCCAGGCCAGACAAGAGTGACATGATTCCACGAGTCCAGGTGTATACTACAGTTTATAAAGTTCATAACAAGCGACAACGTTGGAAAATAGTAATGGTTGAATATTAATAAAATATTAGTTACAGTAATATAAAGACATATTGATTAATAATCTCCCGTCATCCCGATTAAACTTTGCAGAGAATTTTTGAAGTGTAAACTTCTATAGGCTCACCGCGTCGAAAAATTTAGCGAAGTGTGAATACGGTTTTACCGTCACGTTTTTTTCCGTCACGCTGTTTTGACAACCAAGCCGTTGCTGGGGAAATGAAACTTCTTTATTTTTCACCGGACAAAAATCGTTCTCCACTCGTTGGAAAGCTCTCGATTTATCACTCATTTCTTTCGTACTTGTTCTTCTATTCATGTCGTAGTTTTATATTTATTTATGTTATAAATGGATATAGTAAACAATGCCGCTTGTTTTGTTGTCACTTGGTTGAGAAGTTAATCTTGCTTATAGTAATTGTAGACGCGCACCATAACAGAAAATTACCTACTTAGGTACTCTGTTCTAATTTCGATTTTTAAAACATTTATGTCGTAGTTTTAAATTTATTTACATTTACGAATTAGCGGGAAGAAAGCATGTTCCATGTTTTAGCATTTTAGCCGAAGGCTCAAGGCGGAAAGTTACCGAGGGTCCAGGGGCGGAGCCTGTCCACTTTTACTTTCCCAACATCCCAACAGAGTGGAAAGTAATGTCCAAATCGTCATAGAAGTTTACACTTCTCCCGTGTGGTCTTTAGCACACCTGGTTTTGTCAAATGAAGCACTGAAGACACATGTTGTCCAATTCCAAAAGTTGTGAATGAGTTGCAAAATTAATTGGTTTGGGTTTTTACTTCACTCACAATGATATCGAGATTATCCGAATATATTATCAGAATTTTCAAAACTAACAAGATCAACTTTAAATAGGAATGCGAAAGAATGCGACTGATAAAACTACTTTATAAGACAAAAATTCAGAAAGTTGCCACTTTCCAATGAGAATTCCGCGTAAAGATAGAGAAAATTGGCTAAACGTTAATGTTTTGTTTTAGTAAGTTGAAATTCCAATAGTTTCGCCAGATAAGAAATTAAGGGAAAAGGTAATGTCTGAGTTTACAAGAGGTGTTTCTATTCACTCTCGATCGTCAAATACCCCTCATATAGCTTATTTTTAGAAAGTTCTTGAAGAGATTTTCCAGTTATATAATAGTTATATTTCCTAAAAGAAATCCAAGGAATAGTGACAAGAAATCCATTTGAGATTTACATAAAACAATCATTGTTGTATCGATTTTTGTTTAAAATCGTTGTTAGGTGTACCCTTTGAAAATCCCTCTCTAAATGGCATATCAAGAACGTGAGTTTCAGTACCTGACCAATTTTATAAACCATTGGGATGATTTTAAAATAATAATGAAATGATTTCAAGATAATTTAAAAATAATTTTTCATGCAGATAGATGTACCTACTATTTATTTAGATAGATATGCAGTTTATAGCGAACGGGTGGGTTTACGAAGATTAACCGGAAGCATTATCCGGTTCATTAATGAGAAGCAATCGGAGTTTCTCTTCCTCTGCGTTCCTAGTCGGTCCGTCCACAGTTTTCTAGTCGCTATATGGTGAGTGATGAACGCTTTGATCTAATGTCCTCCCTCCTCCCTCCCTTATTTGCTAAAATTGTCTGTAAAACAATTCGGACAAATGCCATTCTTTACAACTTTTTTTTTGTAAATCCCGAAAATGACAAAATTGAGCATTGCTCACTTTATTCCTAGGATAATGACAGATTTACATTGGTTTGAAAGTGGGGACACATACGGAACTACACCCGTCTTATATCTCCGCCAAAAAAGATAAGAGTGCAATTCGCTGTTCGTGAGGTGCAGCTCCACTTGTCAGCCCTTCAACTGTAATTAGAAGCCTCGGCAGCCACTTTGCCTCTGGCCGGGAAGGAAAGTCTCGTGGCCGATCGAATTATCCGTTCGATTAAGAGGCCTAGCAGCTCCCAGAGTGTCTCATCAGGATGCGGAGTCACGCTGCCGTTGTAGCGGCGATTGCTACGTCGGAGCCCGACGGTTTTTCAACCTTATCCCTCGTCACGACTCCCATATCCTCGGCGAGCCTATGAAGTCAAAGCTCTCTCTATCGCCCTTTTTCACTGTTTGTGTTTCCATACCCGGATCCGAATTGTTATGTGCATTTTTTTTACGCACAGTCCATTTAGTTGGTCGTGTCACGATTCTGCAGTGGCACATGAAGACATTGGCTCAACTATGCATGAGACTTCATGGGCGTAGCAAGTAACGATCAGCCGCTTAAATCCGTATGGGAAAAGTATTTTTCGTATATATTGATATTGAGTCTAGCTCCACCAAAACCGAACTATAATAGCGAACTATTACTTTTAAAATTGAACTATTAGTAAATACGTTCATCATATTAGAAATTTTATTGTGAGACTAAATGAACCCCTTGAACATCCAGCTTGAGAAACTTTCTCTTTAGTCATCATTTGGGGTGAAGTTAGCCCAGTCGAAGTACCTCCAAAATTTGGAGGAGAAAAAAATCAATTTTCGGCGCAATTTCAGTCCTAGGGGTACTTGGACGTCCCTATATATACGACATTTCAATTAGAATGATCCATGTTCTCAAAATCTGGGTTTTCTGTATGTTCAATCTTCGGAATACATTTTGTCCTAACCCACACAAGGCTTGATGGGTATTATGACAGAATCTATCTTCTGATAGATTCTACCATATCCCTCATGCCTTGGGTGGGTCAAGACGAAAATGTTTTCCGAAGATTGAAGATGTCTAGATAGCTTGAAAATGTCTGGGTAACATACATGGTAGGTATACACGATACGACTTGAATATGTTTTGCTTCTTCAAATCATCTCAGTTTGTCGTAGACAACATGAAAGATTATTCCATTATGGTTACAAAACTATATTAGTTTTTAACTTAGAGTAATAAATCAGCATTCCTTGACACTACAATGGCTTAGAGGTCATGAAACGTCGTGGTAAAATGAGAGCATTCCAAAAAGTGCCGAACGATTTTCCTACTATGAAAACTATGGGAGTTACTCTTCCCTAGTAACGCCTTGGTTGTACGTGAAAATCAATAGAAAATGTGCCAGTAGGGAAATAAAGTGTCGGTCGAGAAAAAAAAGTGTCGCGAAAAATTCCTTGACCCCCAGCCAAAAGACATATCCATATCAGTTGCAGGTTTTAGATAAAAACAGCATTTCTAGATCGCATCACATTTTTTTCTTGCCCTCCTATAAAATTCGGTAGACGTGGGTGCCTATGCGGTACATACATAGCCCATGTGCACTTTTCCATTCATTCATGTCATTTACGTTTCAAGACAGGTGAAGCAAAGAATCATTGGCATTTACTCATTCGATCGAAAGATGAGAACACTTTTGGTTCAAATTTATAAAATTCGTAATTCGTTCTAAGCGTTTTGTTTATCACCCGGATACCTTGGATTTAAAAAAATGAGAATGTTCTTTCTTAAGGTACCTCGAGCCCAGACATCCCTAATTTCAGCATTAATTTTTTACTGATATTTACATGGCGAGATGATAGGAACTACTGCTAATTCCAACTTTCTGAAAAATACGAGTCTGCAACACATTGGGACATTTTATGTCTTTAGTTGCAGTCCCGTATGCAAGCTCTAAGAGCCACTCCGGACCCTGGGCATCGTCAAGTAAATGTCCTAAAGAGGCTACATACGAAATTACAGCTTACGTAAATTACGTTCCCGACGTACTGGGAGACGACTGATCATCAGTCCAGTCAAGGGAGATTAAGAGATAGAATACAGCGTTCACCACTTGATCATAAAAAAATTATCAAAATCCTAATGGCTTTACAACGTCTGTATGGTTAATTGGTTGCATCTGGGATTTAATTTAGTGACTGACAATTAAAAGCAATGATCCGGTGATTCATGTTCTTCTCGAGATCCTTCCTTCGTACTAAACTAATTCAGTTGTTTGTTTATTGGTTTATTCATACTTTCAAATCCAATATCTAAGGTAAAAAATAAGTACTATTTGAATTTAAATCTATAGATAAAATGTCCGGTCTTCTAGACAATTATATTCACTCAACATTCTTGCTATACTGTAAAGGAAGGCCCAATGAAAGTCGATAATGAAATATGATCCTCAACACTGTGGTTCGAAGAGCGGCAGAAGAATGGGTGAATAGGTCATTGACATTGTATTCGTCGAAAGCTTAATTTACAAGACGTGGTAACCTGCAGAGTTGGCGGTAATTCGTGGTATTCCTCGAAAGAGATCGGCGCTTCACCATAGTGAATGCAGCTGCCAAAATGATTAGCTTTAGCCGGAAGTGTGGCCGAAATCGGCCAATTGATGGAGTTTTGCTGTATTCATATTTGTTGTATTCAAATCAAATTCACCGTATTTTACTGACTCAGGGCGAAATATGGCACTTGATTCCAATAGCGCAAAAACCACTTATGGACTCGTTTGGTTTGAGTAATATAACACTTGACATATGAGCTACGCACCGTAGAAACAACTTTATAAGAGGGGGGACAAGTGACTTATTCAGAGCGATAATACCTGGAACTTTTGATATCGATTCTCCCAAGATTCACAAATTATTATAGCTAAATGCCCTCATATCACTCATATTATTACCAGTGACATGATATTACCAGATTTAAGTTCAGTTCATCTAGAAATTCCTAGGGTACCGTTTGTTAAATAAATTGCTGAAAATGGGCGTCTAGTATTCCACTCTGACATTTCAACAGCAAACTTTTTTGATCATTTCAATGCAAAGATTCTCTCATATGAATCCTATGACAGACGATCAAAAGCGACTATCTGCAAGAGTGAGACATACTTTTGGAGACGACTTATGTGAAAGCCTATTTTCACCACCTTTTCCCTTTGAGCTCTGCTACCGAACCAGAGGTGTACTTAATACTTAATCTCTGTTACCTACGTTATGGGCAACGTATCCATGCAACTCTATTTCATAGCATGCGAACGAAGCACACGCATCTTGGATAATATGTGCCTGTTTTATAAGACCCTTAGTAGCCATGATCACTTCTCCCCAACGTTGAACGGATAGAAGCACACAAAACTGGAAGATTGAAAGCTCAAAGCTACCATTGAGCAAGCAAATGATCTAATAACTTTCACGAAAATGCTATCATCCATCCTTCATCCTTTGTAGGGTGTACTGTCAACAATGATTCATATTTTCACTATATACATTGTCTTTTATTTAGAAATACATACACCAGGTGAATAGAAATATGATAAAACCTTACACGCTTATGCGCTGCAAATTATTACTCAATGTGTTGTTATATCTCTATGAGATAGCCCTTCTACGCAAATAATTGGACTATAACTAATTATTAAGCCCCGCAAAGAGTATATCATCAAAACTTGGCAATTAGCGCCTGACAATAGGGTTCAAATCTTTACAGTTCTAGGACCCCACAATTTTTTTTGCTTTTTTATAAGTGTCAAAAAATTATGAAAAATAAAATAAAATAAAAAATATTTGTCGACAGCAAAAGAAGTTAGCTCCAGAGACCCCTCAGCTAATCAGCATACCTACATAAACTGTTATTTAATTCTAGATATCACAAAGAAGTTCCATTTAAAATTGCAGATCCGTAGGTTGTTGTTATAAACCTACGTAAATATAGGCACTTACAGAGGGAAAATGAATGCTAGTAATTGATACGTAAACGCCTTACTAGTCCCCCTGATCAAAGTATATCGGCTTTCAAGTAGCTAGATTTCTGTACCTACCAGCTGAATACTTTTTATATAGAAAGATACTAGCTTCAATAGTCCGTCCGTAAGGACAGTAGTTGGTAAACTCGATTTCGCGAAGTCAGAATTCCATTGGAATTATATCACCTGATAATTATATTGGAAACAAAACAGCTGATACTTTTTCTTTCTTTTGCTTTTTTACACGCAAGACCAGTTTTATGTGTTTTGATCATCCAAACATTTAATTCTAGTGGACATTAATGGGATTCAGCGACTGACTCGCAAATTCATAGCTGTCACTACCAGCTCATGAGTTCTTGCGCTTCGGTATCCGAGGTCTTCTTTTAACTTCTAGCCCTTAGAGAGAGCGAACAGATTGACATACAGCACATATCAATGACTGACCTATCAATGATTGACATATCAATGATAGCCGAAAAATTATCACTGTTGCCTTGAAAGTTTTCGAGACCTCGATTTTTGAATATTCCAGTATGCTACTCTTAGGATGGATAAAAATTGATGCCAAGCTTCCAGGATCAACTAGATCCCAATTTTGGTTTACAACCCAAGTTTAATCAACTTTGGTAGTGTAGTTTGGGAGACAAGCTCTGAACGGCGCATATAGAAGCCAATGACCTCAAAAGATGGCGGAAATTGAAAAAAATAAATAAAAATCTAAAATAAAATATAAATATAATAAAATATAAAAATGTAAAATCCATTCATAGGGACGTCCCTGTAATGCATGCATTACTTACGAATTTGGTTTCTTTCGATTTTTGGATTCTACGCATTTTGAAACGTAAGCCAAAAAAATGTGAAGGTCTTAAACATTTATTTTCTTGGTTGACAAAGGTTCATTATTGAAAAAATTAAACCAAATTTACCTCTATTGAATGCGGTAATTTTTGAACTTGAAGATTTTTGCGGAAGAATTGAACAGCTAAAAGATTCTGACAAAGCCCGTTGAAAATTAGCCTTTCTAACGGGTATGTAGTCCAACCTCTACAACTTCAGAATCGTGTGATCATCTTACTTATAAGGAAAGTCTTGAAAGGAGCTTTTACTTTGTTTCATAATTGATTTTACCTTCTATCCGTATTTCTAATACTTAGTTATTGAATACCTCATCTTCTACAGCACATGTTTTGATGTAATATGAGCTTGTCTTGAGCTACAGATCATTGTTTTTCACTTTTATTTACTAGTTCTTTCCTGAGTAGCACAATACTGTATACGTTTATTGCCTTGCCACGTATTATGTGTACGGCGGTGATTTCAAATTTGATTGCTAGGATGTCAGAGTATCACGTGTTTGATAAGGAAAGTTTGTAGTATATCAACAGTCTTTTTCACCGTGAAATGAATGAGTGATACCGTCCACGATATGTGGGTGGCTCGCGTATTGCTGGCAAATTAACCGTAACGCTCCAAAGGTGAGAGAAAGGATCCCGGCAAATACCCTTCAAAAATGATGGAGTCCATCGATGAACTCGCGCTGGCCAAAAAGATCGCACATCCGATCGCGATTCCGAGTTCAGTCGATAGGTGATTCGACACGCCCAATCGCGAAAAGGACACCTCTGTTCAAACCTCATTGAGCCGAAGAGGCGAAGAACAGGCTTTTCAGCGCCGAGAAAGGAATGATCTACATAGAGAACAAACACGATTCTGAGATACGTATAATTTTGAGCGAACCCCTCCCCCATAATGATTATATAGGTACCTACCTTAGACGCGTTGCAAAATCATAGCACCTTATGAGAACACATACAGCCACAGTTTTCCTGAACTTTGTTCACTATGAATGCTACTTTCTGATTAAATAAATCACTGAATTTTGTGGAAAGAAACAAAAATATATGGATTACTTGTATCCGTAGCATGATTGTACAGATCATTTGAATCTATATGAGTGGTTTTAGAAAATATTAGTTTATTGGTTTTGTTATACATAAACGTTACCTGAAGTATCTACGAAAAGATTATTGGACTGTTGATAGAGACTAGAAGTATATTAGCCGAGTTTTCGGTGGATTTTTGATCTAGTAACTATAAGATCCCAAGAGGACTGTGTTGACTTCATATTCCCTGAAAAATTCATCGTAATAGGGTGAACAATGTGTATGGTATGTTTTCTATTTTACAGTGAAAATATTGATCTGAAAATAACGGAATTCATAGAGAGACATCTTGACCCCACCCCCACATGATATTTGGAAATTCCATCGGGATCAGATGAAAACTACAAAGGTCTTGGATACAAAATTATGCGTTTACGCATGCACAGTGGCAGCTTACGAACGTTTGCTTTAAAGTGGCAGGAATAATGTTCCAAGAGCCCTGTGTAGCCCTTAAATTGCACATTCACTGAACATTTCATTACAAATTGCATGCAAAGCGTAGAAGTACAGGAATTTTCCGTTAGCGCAGATGCAGATACTACTATTGACCTGGCGGCAATAAAGCTCGTGGGAAACCGTCTAAGAGTAGACCCCCGCACGATCCATGACAGTGTCATAGAATCGGAATATAAATTTGTATAGTTTAGCTATATATATAGATTCGGCTGTATCCGTTATAGATTAGCAGACGAACAGACAGACACGAAATCAAAAATTTTTTTAGGACTCTTCCATTCTTAAAAACATCTATATACGCATTGCACAATTGTTATGATGTCATTTTGATGGTATACGCATAGATACCGTCAGGATCGACGGGTACACAATCCACGAAACCAGAATTGGTCAGGTAGGATTGATACGTAAAATGCGTAAGGAAATTTCGATTTTGGATTCATTTTGAAGAAGTTACCTGTTACAATACTTCAGCTCCTGGTTATCGATTAAAAACAACATGTTTACTTTCTAGTCCGCTGAAGATCTGGAGTAGTACTAGAAAATTAGTTCTGGAGAAATACTAGAAAACTCTATTTTGCCATTGAGAAATCTTCTTGAAAACTATTTAACGGCTAATCCTCGAAGGAAGTCACGAACTACTCTCAGCCAGCTGAAAATTCTTGGGGTGCAGTGTTCTCCTCGTATTTGCAACCTCTGACCCACCCGAGACCTGGAGCACGTTCACATAACATCAGAAGGAACGATGCTCATACAACACTTCAAGAGGCCTCCCACTGTGTTCCGCCCTCGAATGGATCCTAATTCCCAATATTACATACCTTAAACACGTTAATGATCATTCGATTCGCGTTCTATTCAAGAAGCACGCAATCACGTAATTATAGCTTAACCCCTTAACCCTCACGTAATTCGTAATATGAACCACTGACCTCACTCTGTGCACTGGAAGATTTTATAGAGTAAGGAGATAAGTGAAGCTGAAGAGAATGGTGTGCTATGGGCGAGTTTCATAGTGCGATGGTTTTCGCCAAAGTGCACACTCCTGAGATTGCATATCTCGCAAGCTTTCGGCCCAATCACCCCCACGCCTTGAACCAACCTTTTCATATTGTATAAAAATTACAGTTATTAAGTTGATGGTTATAGTCTTGGTATAACACGACCTGACATCTATCTATTACTACAAGAACGTCACGAAGTCGACTTTTTGTTTAGAAAACCGTTTCATAAAATGCTTGGATTATAATTCACTCTTCATTTTTTCCGCGCAACCTGAAATTTGATTCAGTAGAAGCAAGTAGGGCTCCGCGGTAGGTAGCTTTCATAATATTTGTTTTACGACGTTAGCGAAAATCGTGACTGATCTCTGAAGTTGATCCTTACGCTTCACGCTGAGCGTGGCGTTCACTTTGTGACAGGTACCCACCAATTTTGTGATTTCTTTTCGCTCCCATGTCACAAGCTTTTGATAAAGAAGGAATGCTATGCTCTTATTTCGGAATAAATTAAACATTAGAAAGGTGGTTCTTAATCTAGAATATCAAAAGTTGTTGAGCGATTTGACAGTGACGATTTGTGTTGCACAACATGACAGTAAGGTCCTACAGGTAGCTGTTATCGCTCCTACTTTTCCGCAACAAAAATCTTGTTGCTGGTGTTCTTGACAGAAAAATCCTACTTTTCAGTATATCGCATTTCATGTATCATATTTAAGTGAAATTAAGCGAAATTCAGCGCGAGCTGACATGATTTCTATTGATTTTTACGTCTAATCAATGCGTTGCCAGGGAAGTATAACTCCTTTAGTTTTCATAGCAGGAAAATCGATCGCCCCTTTTTTGAATGATCTCATTTTATCACAACATCTCATGATGTTAGTGTTAAGGAAAGCTGATTTATTACGCAACGTTATAAACTAATATTGCTAAATAACCATCATGATTAATTAATAATGCGAAAAGAAGTCACTACGTTATAGGTACTGTTCAGTAGTAGGTACTTCTATGCAGTTGTAACTAGACGATGCATATACCTCTGACCAGCTGATTGGCCCCCAAAGCTGATTTCTTTTTTCTATCTCTGAAGCTGAAATTTGATAGTATGATAGTATTTGATAGCATTGATAGGATTAGACAGGTAAAATAGGATTTCAACGCGCGAAACCACCTAAATTTGCTGATTAGGCTCGTAAGCAAATTTCTATGCCGTTTAATGTATGAAGCTGAAATTTGAAACAGAGCCTCTAAGACAGGTACAATAGAATTGCATAGTGCGGAACCACCTTAATTTCTATAAGTAACTAATTTCTATTGTATTCGCCCTACGACTTTATTTATAGAACTTTATATTCGTCCTAAGACTTTATTTAAGGAACTTTATATTCGTCCTATGACTTTATTTATAAACTTTGAACTGAGCCTATTGTCCATTGAACTTTAATAAAGAAGAAATGAATGAAGCGTATTTCTACAGCACATGATGGAATTGAAGATATTTGGGCGATTGAAAACAGCATCGTTACTATGATGGCAACAACTATATTAACAGACTCTCCTTGAACCAGGTACATCCACTCGTGACATTATACACTTCTTTGCATTGAATTTCATAGAATACAGTCCAAAGCAGCAGTTTTTGAAGTTGTAATAGACTTATAGTCGAAGGCTGTAATTTGGAATTGACCATCTATAGGCCTGATGTGTTCGATTGACAGAGTGAGGACTACACAGATCAGCTAAGTGAGCTCGGAAGCTCATTTATCTCCTAATAGAACTACGAGGCTGAAATTTGGTAGGGAGCCTCTATAGCCATGCTGTAACAAAGAATTAACAAAGTGAAGAACCGCACAAACCTGAGAAAGATCCACAAAAACATAATACGTGATTTTTATTTATTGGTTGCAACAGAAACTTTTTCACTCCAAAAAACCCGTTTAAAAACTGAAAAAGTATTTTTTCTTAAATTTATTCTTCACATCACCCTTTCAACTTAGAAATTGCCGGTCCTCTCTCTTGGGCTATGTTGTTGTTTTTGAGGACAAATTAATGAGTCTCTGAAATTAGTTTCTCCCTTTTCAATCGTAATCAAGGGGAGGCCTCAGTTTGAAACTTATGTCCGTGAGAATCGGTTGTTCTATCTCTCAAATATTAATAAACGGATTCGACGAGTCGAGAACTTAATATTTCGTAAGGAACATAAACATGAAGCACGCAACCTGTTCCTACAGGACCGGATAACATAGTCAAAAATCTTAATGAAAGTGATAAACTGGTCGTGAACATTAATAGAAGTTTGTATTATGATAATCTCGTTGCGTCATTAATTGAGGAGGCGGTGATTTCTTGAGGTTAATTCCACGACGTCCGAGTGGAAATGCCACAATGAATGACGGGGTGCGGTGTTAACAGCGACTATCTCCGAAGGGTCTACTGGCAGCTGAAATAATTGGACGGTACAAAAAATGAAATCTTTGTTGGAACGGATTTGGATTGGACACATTAATTCTTTTTGAATAACCACGCTTCGAAATTTTCGAATGGCTCGAAAAAAAAAAGACGAGCTTGACACAAGGTGGTAAGGTGGAGTGCCTCGATTAATTGGTTTTTTATTGCGTTTCAGTACGTTATTACCTCATAAGTATCTTCTGGTCTGTTATTATAAGGAATCACCTGCATTTATCAGTGTTTCCTAATTTCATGAGACAGTTAAAATGCAATTAGGGATGTGAGATCAGGCCTAGTGATGCAATGACCCAAAAATTTATATCTATAACGGAGCTGTTCAATGAATAAATGAGAGCATGAGGATAGTTTGAAAATATTAATATTTGAAGTTCTGCCTCCATCATCTCGGCTCTGAATTATAGGCTAGAAGAATGACAGGAAAAAATTAAGTCTGCGCGAGTGAATGGAAAGACAAGTATGCAGTAGATAGCAACACCCCTAAAACATCAAGGCTGATACATCGATTAATTTTGTAGCAATAGTTTTGTCATTTTGAGTACAGAGAATTAACATGAAACCATTATTTGTTCCATTCGATTAAGCCTGCCGGTAGACATGGAAACCATTGATACCGAAAAATCCCGCCGAGTAAGCCGTTCCGGCTACTTTGTTCCTAAAGTTGAAAACCTTTTTCGATGACATCATGCTAATAAGTTGTGGCTTTTTAGCCATACCCCAATTTTTTATTTGGCCGTAATTTTCTTGTAATACTGTACAATCTAATCAGGATTTTATGTGTTTGTGAAACCTTCTAACTGGTTTTATTTTATCTGAAACGTGAGTGTTCGTGATTCGGCATTTTCTCCAGAGATCAGTTCTGTTTGTGGGCATTTCCCTGGGAAATAAATCCTTTTTGTCTAACCCATTGATGTGCAATGAGCATTATCCATAGGTGCTGAAAAGCTACTATAACTATTTCTAAATGGGAGAAGATTCCATTCTAAGAATTTGACATCAACCGAACTCTTCTTCAATGATTACAAATTCGTCTACGAATTTTTTTAAACATTTTTCAAAGTTTCGCTCACTGGTGACGTCAATGCAACCCTCCCGCCTGGGACATCCCTGCCCAATGTGTTTTTAAAAAACTACTCATCGTAGGAGACTGCGGATGGTGTCAAATTTCTTTCAATAAAATATATTTTTATTTAAAAAATATAAAATCAATATGTGGGTAACACTCATTGGCACAAAGCTGAAACGATTTACGATAATTGCGAAAAATGGGGGACTTGGCTCCCAAATCTAATCTACGAGCGTGGAGCAAAGTATTCTCAAAGTATTCGTATTCGGTTTCTCTCATTCAGGTGAAATATCTCATGTTGCAGATGGTTCGAATGTAACAGAGGAGAGAGATAGCGAAAGAGAGAGAAGAATTTATCCATGCTTCTGTTTTAGAAAAAAATCATACATACAATAAGCTATTAGGATAAAAAATATTGCTCAACGTAGGCAGAGCTAGAAAGAGAAGTTTGCAAAATTACTAGAATTACCTATAAACCAGAAATATTGGAAGCATGCAAGCAGTTCATAAAAATGGCGAGACGTATATATCAGAACTGCAGTTCATTTCTTCTGAAGACCATCATTAAATGATGTTGCGAAAATTGAAATCTTTCAATCTCTTGTTCACGAAATCAGTCAATATTTCCTATTTCTGGTCATTGTGAGGATCATCTGATTCAGGTCTTTATTTTTCTTGTCATTCAGTCTTTTTGAGGATCAAATACCGTGATTCGTTGAACTGTACATTAAGTATACACACATCGGTGGCCTGTAAATGCATGCAGGCACTTCCCATACACACGGTAGAACACTGAAACTAAGAATCCGGCTGCATTGTCACTAAAACTATCGATTTCCTGTAAACCTAAAGAAAAAAAAAATGGAGCAAAGTAGTCCCATTTTATGGTACCAAATATTTTTCGAGAGTATTGTGAATAATATGCTCTTGCCTCTATTGATAGCTACCACACAGTGCTGAAATGCTTGATGCACTAACACCGATTTTTAAAATCAATTGTGAAGCTAATTTAATTGTTACTCAACCTACGACTCAAATGTTCGATATGCAGTCCTTCTTTGAATGGTGTGTAGCTATGATGACCTCCATCCAGATGAGCTGAGTGAGCGTTGCGGCAAGAGATCCATTAGGTAGGTTAAATTATAAGAAGACAGAATCTGAAGGAAGAATCCATGGAAAAACTGTCTGACATAGAGGAAGGGCGTGCAATTAAAACCCGAATTCTCAGAACGGAATAGTAAATTATACGTGATGAAACGCGTTCAATGCTCGGCATTGAAAAAGCTCTGTGTTTCATTATTGTTAATGGTTCTAACATTATGATGCCACTCGACATCGGTCTACCATCATAGTAGCTGGATGAAAATTTCCACATTCTACACACTAAACAATAAAACTTGATAGCTGTACTAACATTTTTAAAGCCATTTTTGCAGTAAGGACATGGCAAAGGGAAATGTTACAAGATTACGAATCTACTACTAATTTATTCATGATCACAAAGATAATGGATTGACGATTTGCAATCATGTTACTGATCTCATCAACCAGCAAATTAAGCAAAATAAACTTGGAGTATACTCTATAAAATGAAAAAAACAGAACGTATTAAGAATCCAAAATTTCTGGATTTTGGCTTCAAACTACGTCTGAAAGCAATTTTTCTCACAATCAGTACCTACGTATTATGGACGTATGTAGCAGGTAATTATGCGACTATTCTATGTACATCATAAACCATTTTCCTGGTCGAACAGAAATTTCCATTATTTTTACTCGGAGAACAATGATGTTGATTGGCTGTTAACGTAGTTGGTTTTTGCTACGATCATTTGCAGAAGTGTTGACACCTCGACTAAGCTACTGTTCATGTGGTGAAGTGTCCGTGTTTACTCGGTCTGTACGCGTTGAGTGGATGCATCTTGTCGACCTGTCTTCCCAATCATCTCTACGTTCTCGAACGACACAGCTACTCCATCAATTCTCCTTCAATTTATTCATAATCCGTTGAATCAACTAGAAATCGAATGCATACTTCTGCTTTCTTCGGTCGAATGAGAGCTTCAGCTCTAGACATTCTTCAAGCGCTTTATTCCGAATCACATCACGATATGTAAATTTTTCTCAAATTTGATCGCCAACGCCAATTTCAACCATACGAACCTCCATACTGCTCATTAATCATTTTCTTTGCAGCTCAGGGCGTCTGGAGGCAGCATATCATTCTGTCTTATAGCGCACCACACTTATATCGTATATACGTTTCGTTTCAAAGTTGGCTTGCATCCTGCCTTGATTTTGGAATCACTATCGAAATATCGGATACCTACCCAGAAATGGAAACTAACCTTCATTTCCATCAACTGATTCATCAATCAACGTACCATCGGTCGATTTGGTCCTTTAGACATTTGATATTTTCAAGGACTTAATAATATAACTTCATCTATTTGTTCAAGATGAATTTCCTTCTTTTTTTCTCTCTCCTATTATTTGTAGCTCCTTAGTTCATTAACATCATACAACTAATATTGAAATTTTCAAACCTTCCTAAGCGTTTAATAAGCAATGGACTTGGTTGATGGGTTTTGTTAATTTACTCCAACCCCTATCGAGATACGCTTCTCTACAAGAAGGTTGTCAAGTTTTAAATTGTCCCATGTCCCCTTTCACGCTTTTTACTTTTATCGTTTAAATACGAAACGTTCCAAGTTTTGAGCAGGTGAAAAAATAAATCTCATTGGCTCACGAGGCTAATCAAGTTACCCATTCATCAAGCATAAAAGCTTATACAAGGCGGGTCTTGAGCGCACCGAAGCTGCCCCATGTGTCACGACGATGGCGGACGGATTTTTTCTCTCTGCTGAGATATTGCCAACTTTTACCCACTGCGACCTCCAAACCGGAGAGAAAACCTCTGGTTTCCCTCAGTCACATAAGAAGTAGAATTTCACAGTATGCCCTTAATGGCTGCAAAGAATGTAAAACGTCAGGTAATTGCAAACGAATCTTACAATCCCCGTACCACGTTTATACCTTGCAACGGTGGTTGCATTCCCTTGGTGAACTAAACGATTGTGACACTCCCCTCATCACTTCGAGTAATTCGATTTATTTATTTTTTTTTTTTTTTTTTTTTTCACTTACTTTCTAGGATATGTTAGAAATATTTGCATCTTCAAGATGCTGTCCGGTATTGAGGACAAGTTAACGGCTAATACCTGTTAACGTAGGAACTTATCCAGAATTGTGTACCTTATGGATTCATAAAATCTTGTGCTTTGCGTCACAAATGTACAAGCATTTGATATACAACTAGAAATTCTGGCAGAATTGTACTACATTCTAAGTGAGATACTGGTTGAGTCGGACTCACTAAATTTTCTCTTTACATCCGACTTTGCACGTAAATTTCGATGAAATGGTTTACACTTATGCACTACAGGATTATTTAGCGAGCAAATAGTAAAACATAATTTTCCTGTAGGACATCAGTAGTTACCTTACTTCCACAACTCATCAGGTAGCATAACTTATCATATTTTCGACCAAATTTACTTTCCCAACACCCCAAAGAGCAATAAGGTAAATCAATTTAGTCAGCCTGAACTGAGTTTTAACAAGAGCTCTTAACTTACTCTTGAAGTGAGTAAATTCGATAGCTGATTTTTTCAGCTCCATAATCCAACTCTAGGGGGCTGGTTTCAAGATTTCATACAGAAAATTACTAATAATGCGAAGCCGTCCTTCTTGAAGGTAAGTTGGTGATGTTTTAAATTCTCGAACGTGATAGCTTCCAATGTCTTCCGGTTCCTTTAAAGTGTATTATTTCAATTATTGTTACCAAGTCCTCATGATAGCTGAAATTCCCTTCTTACTAGTGACAAAATTATAGGACAGATCGTATAAGAATAGCTGTATGCATGAAATGCGTGTATTGCTCTTGTGGGTTATTTCGCATGAATAAAATGCAGTTCCGTTTAGGTGTCAAATTGTAACTATTCAAAAAATAGTTTATGATCTTTGGAAAAGCCAAATTTCAGTATGGCACATATCCAACTATACTACATGTTCAAGCTATAAAACCAATACTTTTCTACAAGCCGTGACCAGATTGTCCCAGGTTTTTGTTTAAAAGTTGTGTTATACCAGAGCTTTTTTTATGCAAGGGAGTTTTCCTCCCTGTTGACGATTCAGTCAGTAAAAAGTACGATTGAAGTAAAATAAAAATGGCGAGCGCTGGTGCACACACTAAGCTTTGCTAAATGTAACTATTTATATTACTTGTATAAATTGAACTCTAGCCATCCCACGTATCTTCCAAAATCAGTGTCACCGTTTTCAAATTCCGCACCTTCTTTCTTTTGATGTCATTTTGCGTTCTCACTACCGAAGGATGAGAAGCGTTGTGTTCGTGCGAGAAAACGGAAAAATTACATTAGAAAAATTAGAAAATGACATATATATTTATTTATTTATATATATATCATTCCAGAAGATAATCCTCCCTAGATTGAGGGACATTTTGAGCACATTAAATTGGTCAAATTTAAAAAAATATGCCGAAAAAATCACTAAAAATAGCTGAAAACGACTGAAAATCTTTAAATTTATATTGTTAGCACAATATTACTCAAATAAAGTTTATTAACTATAAAATAGAGCACTAAAAAATTCATGTACAAATTATGCTGAAGAATTTAATTAATTTCGTTGAAATTTGCTTTACAAATAAATTTGTAAAAATTGCAAAAATTGATAAAAACCCGAAATTCCTTATTGAATAGCAGATTATTATTTAGAATACGTTTTTTGCCATACAATTAATAGTTAAAAATCTCTTTGCAGTCGGAAAGCTCTAATTTCAAAACAATTCTACATTATACAATACGATAATTTACGAAAATTCGCTCATACTACCATGCTGCATGACAGGAACTTTTTCCTTCCAGAGCTTGCTGATAAATTTTAGCACCATGTCTATCTGATGTCTGTCTGTCTGTGGAAAATCCTTATCACGCCCAAAACCTTAACAAATTTTAGTCCGACTTTGATGAAATTCTCAGGGATTGTTGGTTAGATTCTAGACTGTCTCCTATAACTTACATTGCCGTCGGATCAACAGTAGCCTGTGTGCATGCGGAAACGTGAATTTGGTATAACGTTGATTTCTCATATGCCCGATTTAGTTCAGACTCGGAGGGTAATTGGCTATATGTCCCGGAAAAACGCCCTATGAATTATATTGTGTTTGGTTGAGTAATAACTATTGCTCAAGCGCAAACTAATATTGTTGACACCGAGAATAATGGACTAATTTTGACGATATTTTCAATTATTGTGTGGGTCATCCGCTAGTCAATAACCGCGCATACAAAATTTTAGCCTAATTTCGCCTTTTAGCATGTATACACATCTATAGCATTTCCCGATCAAAATAAACATTTCCCCGATCAAAATAAACATTTTCCCGATCAAAATAAACATTTTCCCGACCAAAATAAACACTTTCCCGACCAAAATAAACATTTTCCCAACGGAAAATAAACATTTTTTCTATTAACATTAAGAAAATCAAAATGATCGTGCTTCTTCAACAATGTTTCGACTGTAAACATAAATATTTCTTTAACAATATTCAAAAAACGAAAACAACAAACTGTCAGTTTAATGAATTGCTTCACCCGCAGCTGCTGATATTAGTTTGACAGAGGTGTTCATTTGGTAGTTCCGACAATCATCAGTATTAATCGAAGCAACTGCTAGAGTGCTTCAAAGTACTTTTCTTTTTACTTAAAGACTTTTCCGATGAATGTTGTATTTTTTATTTTGGTTGGAAAAATGTTTATTTTGGTTAGGAAAATGTATATTTTGATCGGGAAAGTGTTTATTTTGGTCGGGAAAGAGTTTATTTTGATCGGGAAAATGTTAATTTTGATCGAAAAATGCTATATATTCCTGTTCTATTTTGCATTCAATCATTCCAACTCGTACTTTGGTCTTCAACTAATTCCACGAGTTTACATCCATGTTACAATATGTGAGGAAGCTATACTACCCATCCAACTTGGCAGACTTGTTTTTTCTTTCTATGGAATTTTCTTCTAGCTGTTCACTCGTTGCTTACCTTCGAAATGAAGAAAGCTCGATAACTCTGGGCCGCTTATAATTATTGTGTGATGACATCGTGAGACACTGTCGTGGATTACTAAGTTATTTTCCTTTAGGAATGAATTAAATACGAGATACTCGCGTTGTGCTTGGAAATCTGAAAATGGTTTGAATCAATTACCATTAAACTTCAAGTCTACTAAGACCAGGCAGAGGTAAATGTAGCATACCACTTTATTTTCAGCATTTCCTTCTCAGAAGCAATAGAGCCTTCTTGTACTTCGTCTCATCTCAGCCTCGTCTTTCCATCTACGACTTATAAATATTCATTCAGATCCGTTTTTGGTGAAGTATGGACATTTTCCGTGCTGTTACTGGAATCTTGTACTAAAAACCAGCTATGGCAACGTCTTTAAATCCCTACACAACCATTTTTTCCTTTCTAATCACGAACGCGGTTTTTATCATTAAAATTGGCATTCGTAATTTTTCACTGACCGAGAGCGGAGCGAACCCTCTGAAATAGGTAGCGATATGCCTCGAGCGTCTGTCGGATGATTAATGGGCCCCGTGTGGAGCCTTCTTTATCCCTCTATGGGATCTCCGAACTCCGTGGGCAACGCATTGTTCTCGAAAGTCTTCGTTATCTTGCGGGGGCTGTCCCTATCGCCTTACGCGCCGCGGGTACAGCACGCTCAGAGATGGTGAGGAACCTCTTAAAAGATCGCAATCTATCATCTGATGTCCGGATCTGATCGGGTGAATGGGGAAATGTGACGGAATCCGTTCAACTTCCTTTCACGGCAGATAATCTGACCGGCTCTTTTTATCCTTAGAAAAACGTGGCCGTTTCAAGATGCGGTCGGTGCTTAAGGACCAAATCGAGTGACGTCTTATGGGTATGAATTGGCAACAGAGGGCTTGCTAGGTTGCCAGTTCATGCTGCAAAACAAGTAATCCTGACCTCAACTGAAGGTGCCCTGACACGCCTAACAACGCCTTCAAATCAATACAGCCATAATTTAGATTTCTTAATGAGTAGGTATTGCTTCGTTGCCGTTATTACGCTGAAAATACAACTCCTAACACTTTACTGTGACCAACTCCACTGACATATGACTGAACGGTTTGGGTACGAGCTTCAAAAAACTGCAAATTATTACACAACTATTTTATTTGTATAATTTTATGTTGTTACGATTATTATTAATTTTTCTAATTTATTTTTCTAATGGTTTAAGCCGCACTTCTACCAGCGGCACAAAGGTTTATTGTAGCTTTTCGCAATCAAATTCTACATTTTCCCACTCAAATTCAACATTTTACCAACCAAAAAACATTTCCACAAAAAAATCAAGGAAAATAAAGAATAGTTGAGAAAAAATAATTTGCGTTGGTGTTACTACAGTGAGTGCATTTCATGTATTACAAAAATTCGTTTACATGATCTCTCTGTTTTTCATTTTTCTCAACCATTCATTCTTTAAGATGGGGTTTTTTTTTTTTTTTTTGGGTCTAGGAAATAATGTTAAATTTGGTTTAAAATGTAGAATTTGATTTTTAATGTTGAATTTGGTTGAGATAATGTTGAATTTGGATGGTAAAATATTGAATTTGAATGGGAAAATGTTGAATTAGAGTGGGAAAATGTATATTTTTCGTGGCTCTCGGGAATTCACGTCGGGTCCTTTTTAACTCGAGTGTTTCTTCAAACCAAGATATTTTCTAGTCATGAGGCCGAAAGCGTCACTTTTTCCTATGGTACTTATTTATTTATTCAGGAACAGGCAACCCCCAATTACATTCAACAAGCCTTACAATACATATCATTCAAATGACATTTATACATAAGATATAAGGTAAGAAATTAGCAGTATAACACAGGGGATGAAAAAAAAAAGAGTTTTCAGTGTTGTAGGAGAGAATGTAAAAAAGTAAAATTCGGGGTTTATGTATAAAAACAGGTTCGTACAATGGCCAGGGGCAGTTTGAACAGAGGTCAAATGTTCAGGTAATTTGTGGGGGAAAATCGGACAAAGTATAGCGATGGTGATTTCTAATATGCTATACTTCTAACTTACGCTGCCCTATGCTTCATTCGTAGTTTATTTAAGTTTTACTTCATTCGCTTATTACTGGTCAATCTGACTTGAGGTTAGTTCCGATGAAACTATTTGCAACTCAAGTTGAAAGTTTTAGAGAATGTGCGGGTTAGGCAAAAAATGGTCTCCTATCAGTTTAATTGTTCCCGAATCAATACTTCCCTCTGTGCAAGCTGAAACGTAATTTCTATAAAGCATCATAGAGAGATGTAGAAACATCTGTCAAAAACTTTACCTATTCCTAAAAAAGCCAATTTTATAAGATAATTTGATGTAGAAACATAATTTTTTGTTCTAAAAAGACACATCACTACTCCCTCTTCCTTGTTCCAAAGAGGAATCTATTCAACTGTTTTTCATCATCATTTGAAAAACGTAAAGTTAAAGAAATGGCATACATGATTGAAAGCGAAGTTAAAAGAGACATCAAAGGCTAATCGACTGTTTATTCATAATCATCATTATTTATTCAAAATTACTCAAGTAAAAAACACTAAACCTAGCTATTTTATCAACCTTCTCCCATTCATCACCTTAATTTCACCTTCGGTTCGTTTGATATACTTTCAATTAGTTGTGTGACCGTTCATATTTTAAGATATTTTAGTTCTAACATAGGTACTTACATTGTACTACCTATATGTCCGTTACAGTAGGTAACCTTTAGAAGTAGCTCCGTATGGTGTAGTTCCGTATGTGTCCCCACTTTTGAGTCGGTAAAAATCTGTTATTCTCCCACGAAAAAGAGATATGAAATAGTGTTTCAGAAACCTCTGAATCTCCTCTTTTACTTATTGGAATAATAAATTCTCCTTTCCCACGGCGAACATGAGAAATATGCGGTAAAAAAAAGTGGGGACACATACGGAACTATTACCCCAGTGAAAAAGTTCCGTATGTGTCCCCACAAAGAAGAAGAAGAAATTCACCGAAAAATTATGCTTTATTATTTACTAGCCGCTCCGGCTCGCTACGCTCGCCTCCACGTCCAGCCGGGGGGCAAGCCCCCCGGACCCCCCATTAAATTGCTCGCTTCGCTCGCAAAGTGTGGCATGTAGGGAATATTGCTCGCTTCGCTCGCAAAGTGTGGCATGTAGGGAATGTTGCTCGCTTCGCTCGCAAAGTGTGGCATGTAGGGAATGTTGCTCGCTTCGCTCGAAAAAGTGTGGCTGTATACATGCGATGTATTACAATTGCAACGTGTAGGGGATGTTGCTCGCTTGGCTCGCAAACGGTAGATCTCTAAGGGTAGTTTTAACTTCTGTAGGGGATGTTGCTCGCTCCGCTCGCTTGAGGAAGTTATACTGCCCACCCAACTTGGCAGACGTTTTTTTCTGTAGGAAATTCTTACAAACAAATTAAATCTTATAAAACTACGTGGAACCACGAAAAGTTTATTAGGGGATGTTGCTCGCTTGGCTCGCAAGGTATACCTGTATATGTGTAGGACAAAGTCCGTATTTATTCTGTTGAAATGGCTCTCGCTTCGCTCACAAGGTAGGTACCTATGTATACCTGCTCGCCTCGCAAGGTATTGCGTAGAAGTGCAAATGGGAACCCCCCTGTGAGGGTCCCTTCTGGTAAGCAACGTTGTGAAACGGGCGGCCCGGGTCGATTACAAATGTCATATTAAACGGTTCCCCTCGCTTCCGCTCGCAATTCGACCGACTTAAGGTCACTTTTTTCGATATCCGATTTCGGATTCAGATTCGGCGGGATCAAACCTTTATTTCGCCCGCGAAAACCGTTCCGAAAAACGTACCTTTATGGGGTATATTTTAATCGGAAAAAACGTAGTTTTTGTCGGACTTTTCGAGAAAACACGGTCCGTACTTTCGCATTTTTTTGACGCATTTCCCGATATTTTTTTCGCGATCCGATCGCGCCGTCGTCTTTCTCGTTTCAAAACCTACGAAACCAGTATTTTTCCGGAATTTTCGACGGCCGTTTAGAGGGGTTGGGGAAGCGGGGAAGTCCATAAAGCGCACATTAATTATTACTTCGACCCCCCTCCCGCCCTACGGCCCATGTTTCGGGTGGGATTAGAAAATTTTAAATTCGCTTATACACCCTATCGGAAAATCCCAAGAAGATCCCCCCACTCGTAGATCCGGCCCACTCAGCCGTTTGGCTGTGCATAGACACGACAGACAGACAAACAAACAGACAGACGGAGTTTCATTCTTATAAATAACTAGCCGCTCCGGCTCGCTACGCTCGCCTCCACGTCCAGCCGGGGGGCAAGCCCCCCGACCCCCCATTAAATTGCTCGCTTCGCTCGCAAAGTGTGGTATGTAGGGAATGTTGCTCGCTTCGCTCGCAAAGTGTGGCATGTAGGGAATGTTGCTCGCTTCGCTCGCAAAGTGTGGTATGTAGGGAATGTTGCTCGCTTCGCTCGCAATTGAAACATGTAGGGGATGTTGCTTGCTTCGCTCGCAAACGGTAGATATCTAAGGGTAGGTTTAACTTCTGTAGGGGATGCTGCTCGCTTCGCTCGCTTGAGGAAGTTATACTGCCCACCCAACATGTAGGGGATGTTGCTCGCTTCGCTCGCAAACGGTAGGTCTCTAAGGGTAGGTTTAACTTCTGTAGGGGATGCTGCTCGCTTCGCTCACTTGAGGAAGTTATACTGCCCCCGGACCCCCCATTAAATTGCTCGCTTCGCTCGCAAAATGTGGCATGTAGGGAATGTTGCTCGCTTCGCTCGCAAAGTCTGGCATGTAGAAAATGTTGCTCGCTTCGCTCGCAAAGTATGGCATGTAGGGGATGTTGCTCGCTTCGCTCGCAAACGGTAGATCTCTAAGGGTAGGTTTAACTTCTGTAGGGTATGCTGCTCGCTTCGCTCACTTGAGGAAGTTATACTGCCCACCCAACTTGGCAAACGTTTTTTTCTGTTGGAAATTCTTACAAACAAATTAAATCTTATAAAACTACATGGAACCAAGAAAGGTTTATTAGAGAATGTTGCTCGCTTCGCTCGCAAGGTATTGCTGTATATGTGTAGGAAAAAACCCGTATTTATTCTGTTGAAATGAGTCATCGAGTCCCTTCTGGTTAGCAACATTGTGAAACGGCGGCGGTCTCGATTTGTAGGAGGAAGTTATATTGGAGGAAGTTATACTGCCCACCCAACTTGGCAGACGTTTTTTTTCTGTTGGAAATTCTTACAAACAAATTAAATCTTATAAAACTACGTGGAACCACAAAAAAGTTTATTTGGGGATGTTGCTCGCTTCGCTCGCAAGGCATTGCTGTATATGTGTAGGACAAACCCGTACCTATTTATTCTGTTGAAATGGTGCTCGAAAGGGAAAGTTCCATCCTTATACGCGCGCGTGCGTTGGCCTGCTCGCAAGGTATTGCGTAGAAGTCGAGTCCCTTCCGTTGTGAAATGGGCGGCGGGGTCGATTAAAAATGTAATTTTAACGATTCGCCTCGCTTCCGCTCGCGATTTGACCAACTTAACGTCACTTTTTTCGATATCCGATTTCGGATTCAGATTCGGCGGACCCAAAGCTGTATTTCGCCCGCGAAAACCGTTCCGAAAAACGTACCTTTATGGGGTATATTTTAATCGGAAAAAACCAAGTTTTTCGGCGGACTTTTCGAGAAAACGGGTCCGTACTCTCGCATTTTTTTGACGCATTTCCCGATACTTTTTTCGCGATCCGATCGCGCCGTCGTCTTCCTCGTAGGAAAACCTACGAAACCCGTATTTTTCCGGAATTGTCAACGGCCGTTTAGAGGGGTAGGGGAAGCGGGGAAGTGGAAAAAGCGCACATTAATTATTACTTCGACCCCCCTCCCGCCGTACGGCCCATGGTTCGGGTGGGATTAGAAAATTTTAAATTCGCTTATACACCCTATCGGAAAATCCCAAAAAGATCCCCCCACTCGTAGATCCGGCCCACTCAGCCGTTTGGCCGTGCATAGACACGACAAACAAACAAACAGACAGACGGAGTTTCATTCTTATTAATAATAGAGAAATAATAGAGATAGTATAGATAGAGATATATATTTACAATGATTATTAATGATTTTACAAGTTCGGATTATATGTGTATTTAATGATTTCCAGCAATTCGTCGAACGCATCACGATTACGCAGAGCGAGGAATCACCCTTAGAATCACTCCCATAGCCGTTTACAATTCCAATTAGACGCGATTTATTTACCTCCCTTATCAGTAATTCAGAACCATGGGTAGTTGTCATTGAAGACTTCACACCTATTGAACATTGTTAGTGAAAAATTTTAGTATACCTACCCACTACTGAAACATAACTAGTCATACTTTGTTAGCCCATGTACTTTGATGTTCCTATCTCTTTTCACCCATTTTTCACACTTCATGTTTTGTATTTTGTAGATAACCCATGACTACGACCCAGACCCTGGGTAGAAACGTCGGTTAATAAAACATAAAACCACAAGTCTAGTTTTCAATTCAAGAAAACCCTCGCATGTATTGTTCACTAGACAATTACCACATACATATATATATATATATATATATATATATATATATATATATATATATATATATATATATATATGTATGTATAATTGTTGTAGTTAATAATACATGCGAGGGTTTTCTTGAATTGACCTTGATTGATGAAAGCCTGTAGACATATGGACTATTAAAGATATCATTTGAACGAGAAGTATTTAAAAAAATGTCTGCGTCATTCACTTTCAATGGAACCAGCTCTTAAGTCCAGCGATTTGACGGATAAATGACTCCATCAAGCCACCGTTTAACGGCTGCTGAGGCTGCGAAAGCTCGCAGTTTTATCGGCATAACCCACTATTATACGAGAGCCCGAGCTGTTAGCACCTTCTTCGCCCATCTCACCGGACAGTGATTACAGGTTGACCCTGCTCCCTTAGTCTCGTTTTCCACAAGTATCGGAGTCTCTCCATCTGTACGTGGTGATGATGTGCCGGTGTGAGGAGGCGATTTCAACCGGTGAAATCGACTAATTCCGCGAAACCCTGAGCTTCAGTGGCAGACGTTGTGTAGAAATTACTACGGGAATAGCCGGTTATTTAATTCAATTGAGGCTACTGTTTGTTTGATTGACTGATATCAGCTGATTCATGGATAACATTGTCAGCCCTTTAAAAGGGGTTCTCTCTGTATGTACTCCTTACATTTTCATGGATCCTCCAGAATTGTCATTTTGGCATACAGCGTTTCTCAAAAATAGGCAAATTAAAATTAGCCGAATTAGCTTCAAGATCATTTTTTCTATTTCACGAGGGGTCATCTATTGAAAACCGCTATATTTATTGTATTAAATACAGATCATTTTCATCGCTGACTGATTTTAAGGCTTTTAAAATTTAATTTTCCGTATCTTTTTGTTCAAAACTGAGAATTTTTTCCTTGCTTACTAAACTGAATGCATGAAAACATACTTTAAAACGCAGTAGTAAGGAAGTGGTTGCTAATGCATTGGCGTGTAGTCTTTTTTAACAATCCACTAGTGTGTGTATGCTTTGCAGTAAATAACTTGCTTAATGTTAGGTATATTAAATCCAAAATGATTATAATAATTAAAACGTTAAGTTGAGACAATTTATTTGAAGGTAGTGCAGTAAAATCACCAAAAACTAGGTATTAGGTTATGCTAATCTGAAAATGACCTTGATACCATAAGTAAGTGCAAATCAATCCTAGATAAGACTGACCGTTGATATATCATCTTCATTGTTTCATAAACCCTCAGATTCGTTAAGATTGCAACCATAACAACTGGACCCAAACCCCCACTCCACCACATCACCACTTCCCGCAATCTAAGTACCTCACCACCCATTCAGAATATCGTTTGAGTTCGGTCTGGAAAACGAGCCTACGAATGAGAATTTTCTGGCATTTACTGTGATATTCTATGAGTAGCAGAAAGTTCTCATACATTTTGAATTCTGCAAATAACCGTACCGTCGTGATCTACTGATTTTAGCTCATCTAATTAGTGGGTTCTACTGCTAACCTCTTAGCCCATATCATATGGACAGCAATCTGAAAAATTGCATATTTTAAGAAAGGTAAAGAAGTTTTGAATACAATCGTTGGAAAAAAATCGAAAATATCGAGAATCGTTTGAATTCTACTTACTAAAAAATAGCCGCTTCTTGAAAATTGGCGAAGGGCATAATAACAAGTTTATAACAATTTAGTAACGACTGGGAGCAGAGTTGGGCGTAATCGTAATTATGATTACGATTACAATCATAAGGTTTTAGTGTTGTGATTACGATTATGATTATAATCGCAGACCCTGAAGATATAATTAAGATTATGATTACATTTGTAATCACATTTTTTTTTTTTTTTTTTTTGCAATTACGATTGTAATCACAAGTTTTTTAATGTGATTTTGAGCGTAACAACCGATGTCTCTTATAAATTAGCCCTTTATCCCAGATTTTTCCCTGTAATTACACTCATAATCATAATGTTCCTTGATATTAAAGCCGGAATCTTATTTTTTCCTGTGATTATTGCTGAAATCTTAGTGCTGTGATTACAATTGTATTTTTTTTTTTTTTTTTCTGTGATTACATTCATAACTACAACCTCAGATGTGATTTTGGGCCGTATCAAGTCCTGTTGACAGTTCTTCTGATATAATCCTCTGATTGAGCACAATATATAGACGCATAAGCAGAGGCTTACATCAGTAGGACCTTGTTTGGACCGTCTAGAGCAATGAAGAGTGGGTTGCCAGGTGTTAGTACGGCTCAAAATAAATCTGAGGTTATAATTATGACTGTAATCACAGAAAAAATAAGATTGCAATTGTAATCCCTGGAAAAACTAAGATTACAGCAGTACTCACAAAAAAATAAAATAAAAAAAGATTACGGCTGTAATCGCAGGAAAAATAATGATTATGAGTGTAATTATAGAGAAAAATCTATGGTAAGGGGATATTTTATAGGTCACATCGGTTGTTACGGCCAAAATCACATTAAAAACTTGTGATTACAATCGCAATCGCAAAAAAATTTGTGATTACAAATGTAATTACACAAAAATGTGTGATCACGAATGCAATTGTTATCGTAATCATAAGTGTAATCGTAATGGTAATCATATCTTCAGGGTCTGCGATTATAATAACAATCGTAATCACAACTCTAAAACCTTATGATTGTAATTGTAATCTTAATTATGATTACGATTAAGCCCAACTTTGACTGGGAGCAACAATATTATCAGGCGGATCCGTGGGTTGACGTAGTTAACACCGACCAGACGAATACCTCATTGGAATTTCGGCATCGTGGATTATACAAGAATGATATCACCTTCAGACTTGATTATAATCATCGATTCGTAGGCAAGTCTATAAAATACAAAAACATTCGCACTCCGTTCAAACTTCATTGTACCTAAGTAGTCAGACTCGTTGACAATATAAAACGATAAACTATTGAATTATGTAAAGGAAAAAACACCATGCAGATATTTGTACTTTTATTCTTAATAGCAAGAATATAACGAAAAGAAGACCACTTCCAGCGCTCCCCAAGAGAATGCGTTCCGAATTTCAGGGCTGGAGGATGTACAGGAGTGAAGTTTCCTTTATCTCCCGGACAACTCATCTGACTTCCTTGCAGTCACTTCCACAGGTTTCCAAAAGGCTTTGGGGCAAATTTTAGAGCTCTAGGATGTACATGAGAGAAGTTAGGTTCATTGCACACACTTCTGATCTGACTTCCTCGCGATCACTTCCACAGTTCCCAAACAGTCTGACTACCGAATTTCAGGGGTCTAGGATTTACAAGAGAGAAGTTAGGTTCATTACTCACCCAGCTGATTTGACTTCTTTGCGATTTCATTGTATTGTATTCAATGTTATGTTTTTAATATTACTTATAGGAGGGTTGATGAAAGGTGTCGGTAGGCAAAGATATTTGTGGTAGAGTTGTGATGGCGTCGTCTTAGTTTTCATGGAAGAAATAGGTAGTTCATAAGGGCATCAGAGCTCCACCTTCGAGCCCTAAGCACCTCACTCTTCTTCTAGATCCTCGAACTCTCAATGACATATTCTATAGTAACGTAAACTGGGCTTGCCCGTAATTGACTAAATAAATGAATAATCCCTTCCACAGGTCCCAAAGAGGCTGTATACCAAATTTTATTGTGAAAATGTGAACAATGTTCGTGCGATGACTACAAAGGGAGTTATGCTTTCCCATCTACGGAACGGTTGTAAGTGAAAATATTTACCATTCTTCCCGAGAGATATGGAGGGTAAAACCTGATGTATAAAATTCGTTGTGGTGTTGAATAAATTCTGAGTTCTGACGCGATTAGGAAATTATTTTGCGGGGGAGGGGGGGGGGGGGGGTGCTGCGGGAGCTATATTGCACCGAGCTACTGTATGTTGTCTATTCGCTTGAATTTATACATGTATTCGGTGACTTATCACACCGTCGTCTTTTTGGGTGAGAAATTGTGATAAAACCAGGTTCTATGAGAATATATTTATTTATATCAAATGGGCGAACTCAATTACATATGGGAAATACACGGTCAGTTACAGTTAATTTAATGCGATGCAAAATTACAAAAAATGTATTATAATAGATTGTTTTTTTTTTTTTTTTTTGTTTTTTTACAAGGAAATGAAATAAAATCACATTTATACCAACAGGTGAACTCATAATAATTAATCACAAATAAACCGTTTTATGGTAGATACAGGCGTGTTGAAAATTTCAATAGTTGGTCTGAAGGGGAAAATTCGCATTGCGTAAGAGTATGGTGAGTGGTCGATGATACAGGTGGTTTGTGGGCGAAAAGTCGATCGAGAAAAGTACAGTACCTCTAGTGCGAACCTGATGAGCTGCTTTGTTAATTTGGTGAGAAAAGGCATGGACAGTCTTGCTGATCGAGTAACAATTTTTACAAAAATTACAAGTCACTCCAGTGGAGTGGAACCTGGTTACATCTTTCCAGTAGCGGAGGATAGTCCGAATCAATGCAGATGGTACCCAACCTTTAACATACTTACCTCAGGAATACTAGCTGGACTCGTTCGAGCTGATCAATGTTACATGTTAGTATAGAGACCGAGCCACTGTAGCGAACTCGAGGAGAGGCAAAACCATTAGTTGCTTGTAAATTAAGATAATCGAATAGCGATAATTAAGAATAAGTACCCAAAAAAATTACTGATTCGAAGAAGGCAAAGAAATTTTGTATCCAACATTGGAGGAGGTAAAGTAAGCTAAGATTGCGATAAATAGCGATGGGTAATCCAATTTCCCGATGTGGTCGTTCGAATTCCATTCGCTAAGGTATAGCTGCATCTTGCAAATAGGCGAAGACGGCCACAATAACGAGTTTCCAACCGTTCAGCAATATGACCGGGGGTAGTCCAATTACCTCGCTGACAGAAGGAGCCACCGAGGTTGACATCTTATCACCGGTAAAGGCAACTTACATCGCTATACACGTCCGCAGCTTGTTATTATAGACGGAGGAGTATAAAACAACGCGTCTCCCTGGGTATTCGAGTGGGCAGAGTTGGTACCTAACGGCAGAGCTGAGCCCAGAAGATTCTCCCCTCAGGAGTTGGGCTCGTTACCGCGCAACTTATTACCCCGTCCGCGGCTCACCCGACATCGCTTTCCGACGCCTTTTTTTTCGGAGCCACGCCCTCTACGATACGTTTTTGACTTCCGATGCGATTTCCAGCCTGCTGATCTTTTATGGGGAAGGAAGATCCTCCTGTTTTATGAGGTAAATATCGGGCTGGCATCGTAATCATCAGGATAACGGCGGTACCTGCCCGCCTCCCTCCGGCTTGTTTGCGGATGTGTAGGCTTGTAATAAACGGCGATTTTTCCACCAGAAAACTGGAGCGGTGGTATTCAGTTCGTGCCTCTAGGGCTGCGGAATACACTGAAGCTTTTTTTCCCCAACAACATTGAGACTTATTCAAAGCAAGTGCTCGGTTCTTGTTTTTAATGGGCTCTAGAACTTTTTTCAAAACATCTTCAGAGATAGTAAGCATCACCTTCTACACTATGTAAATTCGTATCGTTATAATCAAAACAGAACCTTCGTGTATATCGGTCATTCTACAATATTGTAAGACGATGTGCGTCTACCGTTAGAGAACACATTATGTGCATACCTCTAAACTAAATTGGTAACATCATTGCACATTAATCCCGTCTTCAAACGGTAAAAATGATAGCCGACCAGGATCAACCAACATCAGTAAAAATGCAGACGATTCAATGTACACACTTGCTGATTAGAAGCCATATAGAAAATGGTAGGTACATATTGGCTGTTTGTCATGAAGCTCAATAAAATACCAGCCATTTACCTTGTTATGCTTCTTCCAGATAGGTCTCTTATTTTTCTGTCAAGTGAAGAATGATGGATAAGGATAGAATCTTCATAGTATGTTTTATAACAACCCTCAAATACGAACGCCAAGATTAAAACAAAATATTTATATAGATCCGTCTCAAACCCATCCTTGAAGAGGTGTTTCCCGTCGATTGGCTGTTACCTGTCCTTATAATCTGTGGTTGAAAAGTTGCTTGAGGGGATGAAATAATCTCATGAAACTCTCGATTCTCTCAGTAACTGCAATTTGTTTACCTTCTTGTTTCAACTGCATAAATTTTTAAGTATAAGTACCACAAATCGTATACAGGGTGTTATCCTTTGGTACCTGCCACAGACCAGGGATCGATTGTAAACCTAATTTGCAGCAATAAGTGCCTCATAGACTTTTTTTGAGGCTTCGTTTCCGAGTACTTTCACTTTTAAGATTTTTTCGTGATTTCAACCTTAAGTCACAAAAACGGCCATAACTTCCTTAATTACCTGAGAAAATTCAAATTTGATTATACCGTTGGAATGAGTATTAAATTTGCCATCTTCCTAATGTACTATAAAAGTTTTTCAAAATGGTTCAATCGGTAAAAAATCAATCTGACAAGTAAATTTTGTCAAATCTTCGGAATGACCACTTTTTCCATACTCTGTAGATCTAATAAAATTCTACATGTCAAATTGAGGTAGTGTTAAAATTTGCGCCAAAATCTCAGCTTTCCAACGGTGTAGTTAAATTTACTTTTACTTTGCTAATTAGGAGATAAAACTATGTTTGTATGTAGAAAAACATGGTTTTTTCCTATGAAATCCAGGGTTTTTGTGAAAATGACCCCCCAACAAAATACGAGTTTGGGTTCGGTTTCTTCGTATTTTGTTTACACTGAAACGAATGGAAGCACTTGCATATCTTCCCAACCCCGTCATAATCTAGTTTTACACTTTAGCTTGCTAGTTTCACCCCTAATATCACATAAGATTTGTCATACCAAATGAACTCAAATTTTTGAAATTTTTAGTTCAAACTCGGGGATTAGATGGGTAGTTATATGTTCCAGAAAAATTCCCTTTAAGTCATATCGCTATTGGTGGAATAATAACTATAGCGCATGTGCAAAAATTAAAATTAATCGACACAGACAAAACTACGAGACTAATGGACCGATTTTTATGAAATTTTCAGGGATTGTGCGGTTTAGCTCCTAGACGTTCCCCTATAAATTCCACTGGAGTGATAGTAGTCTGTGCGGATGCGCACACATTAATTTCTTGGAACGTCGACTCGCGCTTTGTTTTTCAACTAATTCTATATGTCCATGTTACAATATGTGAGGAAGTTATACTGCCCACCCAACTTGGCAGACGTTTTATTCTCATTCTTGGGTTGTCCCCTATCCCTCTGGATCAATCCCAATAGGTGTCCTTCTTATTGACGAAGCCTTGCCTATAAGAAATAGCTTCAGAGGGACGTCCTAAAAACCAGAAAGTATTTAAAGTCAGGTTCAATGAAGAAATCATTAGGTATACCAGAATTTCCGGAAAATTAAAAAGTTTGATTGGGATCAATTAATGATGAATCTCGAATTGAAGCTGATTTTTATTTTTACTTTCTCATTTTTCGCGGGGTTGATTTGTTCACACTATCTGGCAGAAGGCTGAGAATTGGAGTAAATCACCACCCTCGGTAACAAGCTTAGCTTATAGTGACGAGGATTCTCTTCTTAAGGAAAAAGGTATAATTTTTTTCATGAAATTTGTTCTCTATCTCACAACTGGAAGGACAGTTCTATGTTATTTTGAGAAAAAATCGTTTGCGATTTGTAATCATATTAAAAATGAAGAAATTTAAAGTCTGATTTTTTTTAAACTAAGTAAACTATATTCAATTAGACGTTTACAGCTTTGCCATGATGAGTTAGCCAGATCCGATACTTCGAAAAATACCAGCAGTCGAGGTCGATCGAAGCGTTGGGCCTCTGTACGAAGGTTAAGCAATTTGCAAGTCAAACTTTTCAAGATGGACGACGAACGACGATACAGACTAAATGTTGGGGCGAAATCGCATAAGACGCAAAACGCGGAGGTTTCCCACGGGTGCTAACTGAACGTTATCTAGAAAATCAACACATTGCTCGGATTCCTGCGGTATAATAGCTCCCGGAAAAATCGCACTCACGTTCCGGCATGACCTTCGTTCGTGAACTACCTCAATTACAGTTGGATTTCAAATAGCCGGAGCATGCAACAGAAACCGTTTATGCACAATTTCAACCGTCGCGGTGGCAGACATCAAATTAGACGGATGTTAATTATTTCCACCTCCTTCTGCAGAATGCATTTCTTTTTTTCCGTGTAAACGCGGTGTAGGTGAGACTTAAGATGCAGATTACTGTAATTTTGCGTGGTACAAGATAACAAGTGTACTTAGCGAGACAATGTACTGAGGACTTATCTAACGGCTAATTATTACGTATATAACAAGTTAAACCTGCTAGCTCATCACAGTCCCGAAGAGATTTATTCTTTTTAACCATATATTACTCAAAAAATTTATTTTACCATTGAACTGTAAGATAAAACAAGTAGATCAGTGCTCGCGAAGGAGATCCGCGTGAAATAGACGCTTCCTGCGTTGAATAGCACACAAAATGTCTTTGGAGCTCACTCAGCTGATCGATGACCTTTCTGTCGAGTCCAGCATTCTCTCTTGAATCTCCCTCTCAAATTTCAGCTTTCTGCATCGAATAGGAGACCTAAAATGGTTTTGGAGCTCTCTCAGCTCATCGATGACCTCTCAGTCGTATACAGCATTCTCCCTTCAGCCTCCCTCACAAATTTTAGCATCCTACGTCGAACAGGAGATAAATTGGCTTTGGTCAATGACCTCTCATGCCAAGTTTCATCAAAATCGGACGTCGGTTAGTGGCATTTAAAAATATTTTAAGAGGACACACATACATGCATACATCAACGGACAAAGTGAACACAACAGCTCATTTTTCCTTTTGAAAATGAGTTAAAAAGTTATGCTCGAAATTATGCTGAAAATCAACCTGAATTTTGATTAAAATAGACTAAATTATGACAGACGTAACCCCTGGACACATTGTCATGTTTCGATTACCACATTCGCCTTCGAAGTAAGCCAGCCTGGTTGAAATTTGAATTTCACGGGATGAAGAGGAGAGGATAAGGCACTCTCAGCTGTTCACGAAAGAGCTGAGAGCCGAACTGAGCGAGAGCTTTCCAAAAAGGGTCCTTATGGTGGGTATCTGACCAGTTAATTGGCTCTTAGAATTCATTTCACCTCCCTTACTCTAGTACTTTACGCGTGATTTCCTATCCGTTTATTGGCCAAACTGAATGCTCTCTTGAGCTTTGCATTGCTACTAGAAGGTTTTCAAGTGCGCTGAATCCGAATCTGAGGTCGAAAGAGTGAAATTCCAGGGGACGAAAGTTCCTTATTTAGCATTAAAAAAATTAGAAAGTCCGCTCATACGGTCATGCTGCATGACTGGAACTTTCCGTAACGTCCGAGACGATTGAAATAAAACTGGCTTGGAATCAAACCGAAGGTATCACTTTCATAAAAACTGAAATTTCATCAAAAGCAATTAAATTAGGGAGCCATAAGTTTTAAATGAAATTTGCGGAGTATGTATAAACTACAAAGGATTGACAACAACCATATTTCTTAGGTCCTTCACCCCTAGCGCTCCTAGCGGCAGACCTTGATAGGACGAAGCTCCATCAAAGTTGCATTATTCGCGTCACTGATATCAGCAGATGATATATTTAATCAAATATATATTCAAATTAATTTGATCAAACTAAAAACACATTTCATTCACGAGTTAGTTCGAATAGAGATGACAAATTTTGTGACAGTAAGCTTAAAAGCCCTCGTCTAATAAACTGCATCATTTTTGTATGTAGAATAGTTCGTCTGATTTGTAGAAGGAATTTCCTTCTATTGACCTTCGAATTATTTTGTTCTCCGATCCGTCAAGTCGCACGGTGACGCAGATACCTTGCGTGCAGTGATACGACAACGATCAGAGTATGGCAGTTAGATGAAAGATAGTAACAAGGAAAGTAGGCCCGAATATTTCTATATCAGTCAGTGGATTTCAAGAAAACAAAGATATTCAGTTAGTTGAGTATGAAAGTAGGCCCGAATATTTCTATATCAGTCAGTGGATTTCAAGAAAACAAAGATATTCAGTTAGTTGAGTATGCCTTGAACGTTATTCTTTCAGTTAGTTGAATAATTATAAGCTATATAGCTGCTCGAGTTTTGGAATTGAATCAGTTTTTTTTTTTTTTTTTTTTCAAGTTCTATAACTTTGCTACTCATGACAAGTTCTGTAGGATGTACGGTTAAGCCATCTTTATGGGGGCGCTTTTTTGTATTCCACCAATTTTGCGACGGTAGACAAAGATTTTCTCACTAAGAACAGACTAAGTTTTCAAAATCTTGTCACAAACCTTCTCTTGAAATTACGAGGTACCAATTTTCGGCCTTGCTCTTGGACTAACAGGTTTCGACTGCAACTCCACGATATGTTCATAAGTTTTGCATGAATATGTACTCTTAGGGGTGTTCCGTTCTTCGATTCCCTATAGTTTCAATCAATGTCTTCGTCTGGTACGGTTCGCTGCAGGTCTTCAAAAATCATCATGGCTTAGATGATTTAAGCCATCTGCGTTTTAGTTTCTGCTGAGACAGAAAAAGACAACTTTATCAGAGTTAATACTGATGAATAATTTATAGAGTACGTAGTCAAAACCTATACACAAATACACTAATAGGTTCCTTTTAAATCTTAGTATTTATCCTTCAAAACAGTTTCGCAGCTTTGTGCAAAAGGAAAAATCGCAACAGACGGCATCTTCTCCTTTGGATTATGTCGGTCTCGTCCCCTTCGGGCTGTGAAGTGACGTGAAACAGAACAAGCGGTCATGTAAATTACGGACGTGCCGAGCGTTGCGGGCTTCTGTCTTGTAAATGAGACCGTGGCCGGGTGGACATTTCAGGCTCCGTATGATGCGTGACAAGCCCCAAGAGCCTTGGGCCGTTTGACGTCAAACTCCTCGGCAACTCTTCTCCTCTCGCTTCACTTATGTTTCCCCACTCTTTTCGATGTTTCTTCCAACATTCCTAACCTCTGAAAATGGTCACCTTAACAACGGAGAGGAGTTTCTGCCCTTTTTCAGTGAACGCTTTTTGTGCCTGGTTTAATTTACAGTCCTCACGAATCTCTCGTTGGTTTTTAGAGGTTCGAATCAACGTGCTGCTCATCACGAAGCCTGGAGTCAGCAACCTTTTAGCGAAGCTAAATCGAACTCAGAATTCCTATTATTTTCTGTTGTATGTACCCCATGTATGAACCCCATTGCTATATCTTGCTATTAAAAGATTGGAATATAGAGTAAAACTAAACGTAACAGAATTTCGTGGGAAGGAAAAATTAACCCAAAAAATATTAATTAATTAAACACAAAAACTCACCCCCCCCCCCCCCCCCAATGCTGTCTTAATCCTGACTGCTTAAATTATCGTACATGACACATGCTTTAGCCTTTAATCTCATTCGGCTGGATTATGTGAATTTTACCCAACAACCACCATAGGGTCTTGACATTGTGGGTGAAATAGGAATTAAATCGCAATCAATGTTAAGTGCGGTTTTGAGATTAATCGAAAGCTTTCCAACGATTGTTGCAACACTTTTTGAAGTGCGGTTGTATATAACAACCATAGACTTGGTTGTTATTCGTCCAAAATTTACAGTGGTGTGATTTTGCTTATACTTGACACTAGTTTTTGTAACTCCATTTCGTGATGTTTTCTAACTTGGGTTTCAGGAGTAATGTACTTCCCATGCTTAAATATATGGTATGCTTATATATTATAATCCCATGCCTAAATATATTATGTGCAGGCAATATGTGTACACAACACAAGGTCAATAAAAAGGGGGGGAAATATATGGTATCATATTATTTTCTCGACATTTATTCGATTTGCAAGCCTTCTTTTAAGGATTTTTAAGGTTCCTGTCCTAAAGGCTTCTGTTTTTGACGTTATGTTAGTCCTCATAGAGTTCTTTATAGTTTGATCATAAAGCTGAAGGGTATCGGATGTCTGCACTGATATAAAGTATAACTCGTGGAAGTTTCATCAAAATCATTGGACCTGTTCGGGAGCAAAATAAGAACTAAATACTGAGTTTCACATCTCTAAATTGTGAATTTCAGAAGCTGATTTTTCAGCAGGATGTAGTAACCACAAACCATAAACTTTTTTTTTTTTTAAATCTCTAAGCCTTAAATGCTTGGGTTCCTGAGGCTTTAATACTTTTCATTACTACAGGGAGTCAGGCAGAAAGATCAACATTCTTGCATTTCTCTGATTTATAAAAATATTCTTTCAGTTCAATAATAATACAAGTTGCCAGGAATTTCCATGTTGTGTGGCAGGTCACAAAACTTTCCTTTCACTTTTGTCATGGTGATAGAAATTATGCAGATTCACTAAGGTTTAAAATGGCTAAGTATCTAATCTAATCCATGTACCTATCGAATAAGTTGAATTCTTTTTGAAGTCGTTGAATATTTTCGTTCTGGCGAATATGCTTCTATTTGAGTTAATAATAGGGCATTTCGTAGGTTCCCTTAACCGCACTAATGAGGTAGTCTTTATTTTTCTCAGACAAGTCAGATCTACTCCAGTTTTACTATCTACATGTTTGATTGCTAATGTTTTGATCATGTTTGACCACCTAGGAGGGAATCCATGACATTCAGTGTCAATTATCCAGGAAGGTAAGTTGTATATCTTCATCGTAGAGACCTGTGCATGGTAGCCCTGAATGATGTTGTTTACAGTTTTACTGCCAGAGGCAACTATCCGTCCTCCACTCCCAGACGCATTTTACTTACTTGACAAGATTATCTTCAAATCCCGCTCTGCTCCAGAGAATGCCCGCCACCGAAGTCAACCAGCCCTCAGGTGCTCCGGCCATATCTTCCATCACGATGGCCAAGCTGATCCAGCAGCATCCCTCGAGCCCCGATAAGGACCCTTTCCCTATTCCCCGGACTCAGAAAGCCGCCTTAGAAGGGGGCTCGAGCTCCACTTGCTACATCGGCTTTTTTGCTCCTCTATTTACGTCCTCAATCGCATTCCTGCACAGAAGAGCTCTCCAGAACGGCAAGACTGCCAGAGCCGAGCTGGAATGCCACCGGAGCTGCGTGCCCCCTTTTACCCCGTCCAGTTTTTCACTCTTGAAACGCGCAACCTCGTAACTAACCGTAGTAACTAATTAAATTACAATTTGAGATCATCTCAATTATGAATGCATACCTTGTTCTCTCTTTTCGAGTGACTGATGAAAATGTTTAATAGCTCTCTGATAGCGGGCTAGGCTCCGTGCGCCTCGGGGATTGAACGATTAATAACGATCATTATTCAGGAAAACGACTCTACCCACCCACCTACCATGTTCTAGGTACCGTATACTTATCTTATAATGAGGCTACTTCATAATTAAATAACGGGCAATTTGTCAAAGAGCCGTCACGCTTTCCAATCTCGAAGATTCGGATTAGATACCGATTTCATATTGTTTCTCATCGCAAAATATTACCAACATCAAAATGAGATCAAAAGACCTCTGAGATTCCAGAGCTCATGGATAATTCTTACAATTAGACACATCTTAAATTATTACTTTGAAGCTCACCTCGAAAATTACATCGCGCTTCCGAAATTATTATGTTACCTATACTATCTATTCGGAATCATTCGCCCACTATGATGCTCTGATTCAGCAAATTATACGCCTACAAAACGTTTCACCAATATTGAATTAAATTATAAGGTACTGGTGTAATTAGGGAATGAAGCCGACCGACAAGTTTTCTGCCAAACGGAAATTTCCGGCGCATTTCCTGTCTGTGGATTGTAACAGATTCATCAACTTTCACGGAATTTTCAAAAATAACCCGCCCCTCACTCTATACAAGTTGAATATTGTTTTCTTTTTTTCAAATCTGATTTACTGCTTGTCAGATAGGATTGCTGGAAAACGTTTTTGTACCTTAAATTAGGAAGGTAAAAAATTATATGTCAAGAGTCAATGAAATTTGTTTAAAAATCTAAAAGGCAAAAAAGATGTAGTAGATATTTATATAAAGCTTGTTTACTATAAATTTAAGTGTTAACCATTTTCTTCATCAAAATGAACTTGCGAATTTCAGAATAATTTATATAATAGGAAATGAAAAAAAAACGCTAAAATTATTATACAAAACTTTATTATTTCTGTATTAAATAGCTCTTCTGCGTTGAACATTCTGTGCATATTTAGGGCCCTAGACCAATCTTGAGGACTCGCTTCCAATACATACAGAAATCTGGACTGAGAGTTTGATTACAGTAAAAAATTCTACATGTGCAAATAAAATAAAACTATTTTTGGAATTTGTAGAGTTACATAAAATTATGTAAACTTATCGGGCAAACAGTTTTTCTATCAGATTAGGTATTCTTAAAACTGTATACAGATCGATCATAGAAGAATAACATTACATTTTCATTAAAAAGCGTAATTCCATGAGCATTAATGAGTACCTATCATACGTGCGAAAATTGTTACAAATAAAACCGTATAACTATTAGAAAACCGAATGAGGTCGAAACAAATTTATTTATTTCTTTGAATTATTTATTGTTCGGCGTACTCCTGCATGCCAAAGTCGCTTTGTAATTCCTAAAATCGATTTTAAGATCTCGATTTTGTGATATTTCAACCCTTAATCTTATCTCTTGGGGTTGATCAAAAGTGGTGCCAAGGTGGACCAATCAGGGACGGCATGTTGTTATTTTTTACCTAGGTTCCATAAACATTGGTATATTAGCGGTGAGTAAACCTGTGGACTACTTACGTCGGACGGACGGTTACTGTATGTTTATTTTTTTATTATTGGATTGTTCGGTTCTCCGCGTCTTGAAACGTAAATCAATGAATTTGAGGGGGTTAAAATATTTTATTTCTCGTTCGATTCCAAAGGTTCATTGTTGAAAATAATAAGACATCACATTGTTAATAGGTACTGGTACTGGTTTTAAAGACTGGGACTTTTGTAAAATAAATACTCGTTATTTAAAAGTTCGGCATTTGAAATCAGAAATAATGGCACCAGAAGATTAAACTTTGAAAGTTGAAGAGCTGTTTGGAAAGTCGTTAAAAATCTCAGATTCGACGGACTGAGTATTCATCAACAGTATTGTGATGGTGAATTTGTGAGTGTTTAAACACCACATACAGGTAAAGAAGGCATTCAAGATGTATTAATTAGTCGGGCGTTGCTAACGCTTTCTTGCGTCATTTCACCTAATTCTTCAAATGGCCTACACCTTAAATCCAAGATTGAGATTGAAGATCCGGGGGAAACCTGGACTGCGCCAATTTGAACGTTTAGCCCTCCCGTTTCTGCTGGGGTACCTGCCATAGCCCGAAAAAACAATCCTTTCTTCTTGGAGGAGGGCTCAAAAAAAGCAGATGAACCGTTGGACTGTCTCGTAACCTTGAACCAAAAGACGACCAAAGTTGTGGGATCGGCGGATGCGAAACGGTGATATAAGAGGAATGAGGTATTTGGAAGGACCGGTCTTTCCTGGTAGTTGACTTCTCTGTAAATGTTGGCCTGGGACCAGGCAGGGAAAGTGATCGCCTTCCAAACTGTATATCCACTTCCAACTGAATGTGGGTGTCTGACAACGACTGTGTTGGTGATTCCGTTCCCTATTTTGGTATAAAATCAAGTGTTGCCTCAATATCCTGTTCCGTGACTTGTGAGAATATACTGAAAACGTCAGAGTTGATGGGTGAATGTCATTTCTTGAGAACAGAAAAGCACACCGATTATTTCGGTCTTCGTTATAATGATAAACTTTTCGAAAACTAGGTTCTCCGAATTGTGGATTGAAGGCTATTTAAATTTTGAAAGGCCTATTTTAAATTTGTGAAGTAACCTAAATCTTAAACTATCCATCCAGAAAAAATAAAGGTTTAGTATAACCGTACTTGAAATCTCTTCTGCACAGATAACTTTATATGTTTAGGATAAGACTCGGACAGGTTCTACAGACAAGTTGCGATAAAAAGTGTCTTGCAGACGTTTTTCGAAAAACGCTTTGTTTTGGATGTATTTCAATGTTAATAATTTGCTTCCAAGGTAACGGAAGCATTAGTTCAAATTTAGGGGGGGGGGGGGGGGGGGCTTCCAAGTCGGATGGGCAGTAAACTTTCTTACTTATTGTAACAACTGTGTATAACATCACACATAAAGTTGTATAACATCATAACAGTTGAAGAAAGGAATACAAGTGAAAATGAAATCCACTTTTGCGCATGTGCAGAGGCTGCTATTATTCAGACGGCAATGAAATTGACAGGACGCCATTTAGGAAATAATCCGCACAATCCCTGAAAGTTTCATCAAAATCGGACCATCAGTTTCGGAGTTTCGCCTGTAATTTTTGCCGAGTTCTAGTTTTGCGCATGCGCAATACTTATTACTAACTAATTGCTATCAAATCCATACCCTATATGGATGGCATCATTCTGGAGATTATACCCAGCCGAGTTAGAACCGAACCTATAGATGATGGGAAGTCGACGTTATAACAAATTCACGTTTGCGTATGAGCACAAGCAACTATTGATTCATCTAGGAGCTAACCCGCACAATCCCTGAAACTGTCATCAAATTTGACCAAAACTGGGTATAGCTTTGGGCGTGACAATGATTTACCGTAGACAAATAGACATCAAACGGACAAACGAAACCAAAACAAACCAACAAGCTCTGAAAGGCAGACAGCAGGTGAAAATTTGGATTTTGGGGTTCACATTTTTTTTTCAATTTCTTGCAAGAATATCTTCGGTAGTGAGGAAGCACATACTCGTCAAAACTTCTACTCCTTTTTTTGGTTTCAGACCATTCTAACCATCTTGGTTCCGTGTCTGTGTCTGATTGTGTGTCCACAAATCCTTATAAACAGGCTGTATACAGTCTCATATCAGTTTCATCTCAGTTCAATACTTCACTCTGTACTTTTTTCCCTATCTGAAGTATTCTTCAAATGGGGCGTTTATTCTACCTTCTCCCATTGTGATTACAGGCAATTATAACACAAATAATCACATATGTTACGCCTCAAATTTCTATAACTAAATCACTCCTCTGGTTCAATTTGAAATACATAGTTGAGAGATAAAGAAATGAAGAAAATACAATAGAGGCATTCAAATAAAACATCACTCTTAAATTAGATCAAAATTCATAAAAATCATAATATCTACAAGATCTTCAAAATATATCTGTTGTAGGATAACCATATGGTGAAACCACGTTAACCAATTACGTGTAGTTATAATGGATTAATACAATTAAGCAGTTTGTGATTTAGGATTCCCAGTGTTAGTATATAAATATCATAACAATTTCCTATCAAATACAGGAAAATTCGCTGACCATCCCGAACTGTCTTTCTCCATTTTCCTGAAACCCTTGACCGCTGCGGCTCAAAACTACCACAGTCTATTGTTAGGTGTTCCCATGGTTGTGGGACGTCTTCACTTCATGGATAGCTGTCATAATAAATTATTCCTAATCTCTTGAGATAAGTCCTGTACTTCGCCTGCGTCGACTGCTTGGCTATTTTAAACGACACTGGTATGTAAGCCAGTGTCTGTTGAACATATCAATTTTTTCAATGACACCGAACCATTAGTGATTGCTGTCCATCCAAGAACCTCAAATACTTGTAACAAGCACCATTTCTACAATTTTCATCCTATTTTGATGAAATTTTCTGGGATTTAAGAGTTTAGTCTGTGGGTGCTCCCCCGTGAAAGTCATTTTCCAAGCATCATTTTCGTATTGCTTAATGACGATTCACAAGTAGCTCAAACTTGAGCGGCAGTTCGGAAAAAGCGATTTGCTCATTCTATTTGAATTTTATCATAGTTGAATCGTAATTCGTACGATTTATTTATTCATTTATTGAAGAATACGGGAAATAAAATCCCAAATTAGATTTTTATGAGAAGGAAAAAAATTTCCGAATATAAAATACGTAATACGAATTTCAAAACAAGGTACATGGAAGTAATTATAGAAAATGAAAACCACAAGTTGAAATTGCTCAATCGAACTTAAATTAACATTAAAATAGAAATTGGAAAAATACGAAAATAATTTTAGTCTCAAGACATCAACTTTATCAAAAAATAAACCAATCTCTTCACCCACATCATTTTTCACCCTCTGGATTCGTACCATTGGACTGTTAATCCCATAGTTGGTAAACATAAATTCTGGTACAAAACATCTATACACCTAATATGGTAAATGGCACTCTGAAATTTAACGAAAAAACTGCCGACGGTGCATCGTAAACTCCTAATTAACACGATATACACGTGTTAAAATATAAATATTAACACTTGTATTCGATCACTTTTAACATGGATATAATCTTGGGTTGGGGATCAGTGACTGATTTTCGCTATACCGAACAATCAATAAACAATTTGGAGTTATTACCTAGAAATAGAAACGAAAGTAAGAAACGTTTTAGCGTGGATCACGAGTTTACCCGGGACTTTTCCGTGAGACCAAATTGCGAGACCAAATTGTTAGACGAAAATGAGCCACGGAAGGAGTGGTAACAAAGACGCTGCCAAAACCCCTCACTGGGACATCAAGAGACGAATAAATGGTGGGCTCTTTCCTGATCAGCTGAGTGAGCTAAATTTTCTCTTTTTCGCCCTAGGAAATTGGAATTCGATGGGGAGACTCTCTGGGACATTAATAAACGATTGAAATTACACGCCCCATTCTGAGTAGGGTAAATTGTCTCCATTACACCCTGGGATGTAGAGATATGGTAGAGAGTCTTTACTACCGACTCCAGAGGTAAAATTTTTCCACGGCTTACTATGTATTAAACGCATTATTCAAAAATATTTACTACAATAATCACGTCTTGTAACACTGCGACATTCCCACAACAATGAACGGGTACTTGGTGGAATTCTCGAGTTTAGTCGAGGTGAGGCGGGAGCGCAGGAGTTACCTACTGGCATGTTTAGCGTCGCCCTGCAAACTTAACCCCATAGTCAAAAATCACCTGGGATCAAGAAATGACTACCAAAAGTTGGCCACCTGCTCTCCATTCTACTACCTCCGTTCGCTGAACTTACTCTTATCTACCTACTTCATACTTCTTGTTCGTTTGTCTTATTTCTATTGAATATTTGTGAATTCTTTCTATCCCCTCGATTGTAGACGTAATAGTCATCCTAAACGTCACAACACATATAGGACAATGTCCATAATTAATTTTAACATAGATATGTTTTGGTTTCCTTTTCCCTCATCGGTAAGTCTGCGTTTAGGTGTTTTGGCGATTGGTTTTCTATAGCGTGGGAACTAAATGGTATTCATTTTCCCTACTTCATGGAAAATACAGCGCCCCGAAACATACTTATCATGACTCAATGTTTTTCCACGAAGTGGAGAAAATTATTTTGGTTTCAACTCGTTATTTATGTTTTTATTTAACATTCAGCATAACAGCAAATAATCTACAAGGCTTAAATTTTATGCCATGTCAATTTTTCATTTTCTCCAACTAGTATGTATTCAGTAAAAAGCCAGTCTCGCATTTCCAAGCCTTCAAAAAACCATTGTAACGAGATGCGCCGAGATAAGTAACAAAGTAGAACTTCGGCCCAACATCGGCCCCCTCCCGACCTCACCCAATCGGCTCAAAATTAATTTTCTTTGCATATCCTGGGAGGAGCTTGCTTCCTGAGTCGCCTGATGCCAACTATTTAAGGTAGATCGATTTTATATAAGCTAAAACGTGGCGTCAAAATGCATGTTTTTGGATTTTCTTCTTTTTCCGTTTATGAGGACCTTTAAAGTAGGTATCTTTAATTTTTCAGCATAGTGACGTTCACTTAACGGTACAATCAATTGATTCGATCGGTATAAATATGTTTTCTCAACTTGAGTAAATATTCTTTTAAATCTTGTCCATGACCTGTAAAACCATCATAGTCTTGGCCAAGTTTTTTTTTTACCTAAGTTGATTAGTAAGGTCTATAATTATCGGCTAATTATCAGCATTTGTTGAGTTAATTAATCGTTCAGTCCTCTGAGTTTTCTAGGTATTTCCTAAGTTGGTGAACTAGATCTATTTAGAAAATGAGCGCATTTGATCTGTACGCAAGGGAATGAAAACTCACCATTAAAACCTGATTCCACGTTAGGTAATCTCTTCGATGCTTGTACAGTTTATTTTGATTACACGGCCTCAAAGTAAACTGATTCATCTGGTTTTTTTATCAGATGAATACATACCAGACGATCGGTAGTATGTAGAGTTGTAGCTCAGGTAATTACATGTATTTGTTATGCTAATAAATGGAAATCGCGCTTGGTTCATCACTTATGATAATATTGATGACAGGGTTCCATTCTTTTCCTCCGTGAACCCAAGCCTCATCGTAAATTAATTTACAGCCGCCTAATGATGGACCATTTTCTCTATTTAATTCTCCCTTTTGATTAAAAAATTGGCGTATTAGCCGAAACAGAATCAGAGGAGAACTACTGGATGGCCTCAGTATGAAAAAAATACTCCCGATTAGGAGCGGCACATCATCCCCCTCATATTTCTTGGTCCGATATGGATAAATTTAATTTATAATAAGGTATGTAAATTGTATAACATACAATGTTTATGTGTAACAAGTATGTGTATAAAATTAGGTTGAATTATGAGGAGTACCTATGTAATTTTCATGCGCGAATTATCATTAATACTACCCAGAGCGTAACACCCACAATCCCTGAAAAAATAATGAATTTTGTTGAAGTATGAATGAGAAAAATATCAGACCATATATATCTATTCTTCCATTATGCTAATTTATAAATAAGTTTTTCACCAGTTCACCGATTCTTTATCCTTTTTTTTTTTTTTTTTTTTTTTTTTTTTTTTTTTTTAACTCTTAGTACGATTTTGTGCACAGGGATGGAATGTTCAGGTTTATGGTTTATAAAACTTTTACTGTTTTTCTAGTATTTGTAATCAAAATATTGCTATTTTTAATGGTTTATCGCTTCTTTTTCAGTGGTCATAAACACATACCACTAGGAATTCTATTTTAATTCTGCGAATAATGTTCTTTGAGACTATAATGTGGAGATTAAGGGGTACGTGTCAACCATCGGGGAATGGATATTTTGCGATTGCTATTATTATTTTATTTATTTTGACATGGATATGTCTATTGGCTGGCCTACGTGAGTGCGAAAATTTCCAATATAAAATGCAACGGTTTTTTCCTATTTGTATTTATTTTCACGTACAACCAATGCGTTACTAGCGATGTGTAACTCCCTTAGTTTTCATAGCAGGAAAATCGTTCGCCACTTTTTGGAATGCTCTCATTTCATCACATCTCATGATCCTTAAGCCATTGTAGTGTCAAGAAAAGCTGACTTATTACGCTAAGTTATAAAACTAGTATTACCGTAACTATAATGAACTAATAATGTGAAAAGAAGGCACTAGGTAAATGGTGGGTATAAGATTGAGTAGTAGGTGCCTGTAAGCTGACTTGACGATCCATAGACCTCTGATCAGCTGGTGAGCTCCTGAAGCTGATGAGCCCCCTTCATTTCCCTTGAATTCAGCGTAAAAAATTGGGACCAGTGCCATTCTTCATAATTTTCACGTAGATCTCAGGGAAAATACTTTCGCGCGCCACTTGCGCCAGAAGTGGCGCAAATGACATCAACTTTTTTTCTAAATCGGAACCCCAATTCTTTATTGTGGATTCAAATTCTACGTGATATTTCATGAATAAATGACCCATCATTCGATTTTTTAGGTGCGCGTAAACGGGCAAACTCGCTCCAAAAGCGCGCAATTTCGCTGTAAAAGAGCAAAAATGGTAAAATACTGAGTTTTTGAAGATATTCAATTACCACAGGTGTGATTTTGAGGTAAAAATCGATAAAAACTTCAATAAAGTTAAAAATTCAAACTTTCTTTTTTTAATAGCAGATTATTATTTAGAACGATTTATTTGCCATAAAATTGGTAGTTAATAATTTATTTTTACCCAAAGTCCTCAATTTTCTAAACAATGGAACAAAATATAGTACGATAATTTACGAAATGATGGAACTTAATGAAGTGCTGCATGACTGGAACTTGTTTCATGTACCATATTATTGTAAACAAACGTTTTTAAGTCCTATCGGTCATGCTAATCGTCATATCATCTGATAGAAACCTGCTAGAACTGAAATAATCCTCCACTGGACATCACTGTGTGTTTTATCCAGTTTGAAGAGATCCAATTGCCAGCATTCAAAGGTCAGGGCGAATACTGGTTCCATCAGTCAAAAGCCCGGTCGGTGCAGCGGGGCCCCCACAGAGGCGTGGCAGCCTGTTGGTCTCAAGTGGAAAAGGATTAGGAGCGTTGATAAAGGCACAAGAACAAGAGGAGCTTGTCTCGCTCTGAGTGGAGGAGTTGGAACAAACCCGGTGTCATAAATATACCACCGTCTGCTCCATAAACATAACCGCTACTCCACATGGTAATATGTTTTCCCCCACTCCTACCACTTGCCTACCTCCTTAGGTCAAGGCGCAATACCTTAGAGTCACTCCCATTAAAGAAGGTTACCGGTAGCGTTGATCATACGCCATAAATTGCATTGACAGTTTCGAGAGGTTTGTTTTTCAATTTGTCAACTTTTAGTGTTTGTGACATTTCGGATTTGTGTTTCATCAATTTTTTTTCCGTTTAACTGAAAATTAATGTATCATTGATAACCAAAATTTGTTAAATTTGTTACGTGCGACATTTTGGGTTCTAGGTAGGTCACCAAACTCGAAGTTACTGATTGTCAATCTTTGGAGTGAAGTTTCTGTGCGAATCAAACCAAATAACGACATTAAGTGTTAAAAAAAAAAAGGCCTCCAAGTTGGATGGTTGGGTGGTTGGCTTTCTCACTTATTGTAACATGAACGTATAGAATAGTTGATGAACCAATTACGATTCAAAATGATTGATAAATCAACGTTATAAGAAAATACTGTTTGTGCAAGCTCCATTGACTACTATTCTTCTAACGGCAATGAAATATATTTATATTATTTATATAATTTATTTATTATTTATAACCGCACAATCCTTGAAAATTGCATACTAATCGGTCGATTAATTTTAGTTTTTCGCATGCGCTATAGTTATTACTCCGCCAATCGAATTTTCCTAGAACATTTATACCCATCTACTCCCCAAGTTTGAACGAAATCGGACCAATAGATGATAAGAAATCTACGTAATAATAAATTAACGTTTGCGCATGCGTTGTGTGGTTTGCACGTTACATGATGGCAATAAGATTTGAATGGGGACCATCTACAAGCTAACCCACGCAATCCCGGAAAATTTCATCAAAATCGCTCCATTAGACCCTGAGTTTTGCCAGCCTCAATCGATATTAGTTTCACGCATGTGCAATGGTTATTACTCTACCAAACACGATATAATTTATAGAGCATTTTTCTAGAACGTATACCCACTTACCTACCGAGTTTGAATGAAATGGGACCAATAGATGAAGAGAAATCAGCATTGAGAAATTCACGTTTGCGCTTGCGCACAGACTCATCGGAATCAGACTGACACCACTCAGGCACGGATCCAGAGGGGGGCTGAGGGGACTTTACCCCCCCCCCCCCCTTTTGAACCCAAACTTACAATAGATAAATGCGATTCGATGAGTAATAAATACTTCCCTTGTTTAAAATTGCATACCTCTTATTGCTCCTTAGGACGACTGTATCCATTCATACAGAAACTTCTGGCTGGTCGAAGGTGTTTCTAAAGCCGTCCATCTCATGCGACAGGACGAAAGCACCTGGACAAATCCCCAATTTTTGCTCCACGGTGTCTCGAACGTCGGGGTAAGGCTCAGCCCCGGTGCACACGAGCGTCAAAATGACGCTGGACGCCGCGTCATTTTCAATCGGATAACTAGAGATACACAGCGGAGCATGGTGCGGTGCACACGGGACGCCGATACCTATCTGCAGCTGGCGTTGACGCGGATAGGTATCAAAGTTGACGCAGGTTTCTGTGGGACGCGCGTTGCGGGCGATAGGTATCTTGCCGCCCGATACCCCTAGCAGTACTCAGCAACCAATCGTCCGGTGCACACGTGCAGCTGCGTCACTTCGCGTCAACCATCATTTTGAAGATTTCGGCCCACGATTTTTTGAAAAACTTCAATTTTCTGCACATTGATTCATTGTCAAAGGATACGAGAAAGCTACGTGCTATGCCCAACATGCCGTTTTTAGCGAATCTTCGCAGAAAATTGCTACTGCAATTATAAAATAACAATTTTCGAAAACATTCTTCATTGAAATCCGAGTCCTAGCTCCGAGGTCTTTCCAACTTTTCGTCCAACCCCAACCAAAATCCATATTCATATCAATTTCATATACGTATACATATGGGCATGTATGTGGGAGTATGGGGATGTTATTTAGAAAAAGTTCCAGTCATGCAGTATGATCGAATGAGCGAATTTTCTTAAATTACATGTCTTATTATATTATGCTAAATTGTATCGAAATTTCAGCAATTGATTATATATATACCTATGTATATATGTATATATATATATATATATATATATATATATATATATATATATATATATATATATATATATATATATATATATATATATACCTATATATATATATACATATATACATCATTCCAGACGATAACTCTCCTTAGGATTGAGATAAAAATACCGTTCTTGGGCCAAAAAATCAAGCATTCCAAACGAAAGGATGAGTTTGTTGGTCAACTACGTATTTTTTAGCCCATTAAATTGGCAAATTTCGAAAAAATGTACTAAAAAAATTACTCAAAATGGCTAAAAACAGCCAAAAAGCGTTACATTTATAAGTTTTAGCACAATTTTAGTCAAAACTAAACTATAAACGATTAACTAGGACATTTAATAAGTTTTGCTCAAAATTATGCTGAAAAACGTAGGTACTTTAATTTCAATAATATTCGCTTCTTCAGTACTTCCGATTTCTGCCCTCTTCTTTGCGAAATACGTACTTGTGCACCAAATACGAAAAAACCACTTTCTTCTTCAATATCTGGGTACAGATCCATCCTCGTAGTTGGCGAGCGAGTGACTGACACGTCATGACGCGGCGTCCTGCGTCCTTTTGCCGCTCGTGTGCATTGAAACTCAGATAAGACGCAGATAGCGATTCCAAGAAATGACGCGGCGTCAAGCGTCATTTTGACGCTCGTGTGCACCGGGGCTTAGTATTGTTTCCTTCCATATATCCAAAATACACAGGGTTTTATTAGGCAAGATTCAACACAAGTGCAAACTCAAAGTTGGTTTATTAACTCAGCTACACTCGCTTAGCTCTAATCAAATACAAACCACGACAGTTCCGATAAATACCAAATTATTAATGAGTAAAAATTAGGAGTTCCTCCTCCAGGAAACCTTTTCTCCTAAAACTATCAGCAAAAGCCCACCCCCTTCCACCAGATTAGACGGGTAGGGCAAGCTTGACAGTAAACTGTCACATATTTCACGCATACAATACAGCGTGTTCACGTAAATGAGCCTTAAACTAACCATCAGGAGGGAAAATGGTCCCGATAAAAATTCTCTATAAGGTTACGCAACTCCCGGCAGGAACGGTCGCCGCAGGTCTCACCCTTGTAAACCTGATTATGTAGGTGCCAACTCGGAACTCGGTCACCCATTAGTTCTGACTTCTTCAGTAAAACTGGACACTCTCCCCGGTATAAGATTTTTATATGCAAATCGGATTCGACCAAATACGGCGTCCAGTCCCTCGTTCCAACGGAGGTTAATTACCTATCTTACTAGCTCTGGAAAGCTGTAGGAGAACAGTTAATTACTTTACTGCTACTGTGATAAGGTGAAAGATGCGGAAAAAAATTGTTTTGACCACAAAAAAAAGAACGAAAAAAAAAAACGCGATTAACCGATAAGATAATATTTATTAGTGTTTTGAACTAGATTTCTACAACCGCGGCTTCCATGGATGCGGGATTTATTAATTTTTTCCCACCTCATGGTGTGAGAAATATAGGGGAAAGCCGTTGAAAGTGAGACGAACTTTTTAGGGCGTGATGGAATTTCTGGGTTCCACACGCATCTGTTCCAAGTTTCAAGGGATCGCGATGTGTGCGGTTGAAGTGTGAGAGGGATTAGCTTTCTCCTGAAATAGCAAAACTCAAATTTATTCAGGCATGTAAAAGGAATTAATGATCTCAAAAATAGAGTATTTATTTGGCAGAATGGGGATCGTGGTGCAGGCGATGGGGATTGTGGGGCGAGTCCGTCCGGGGGGCTAACCCACCCTTATTACTCTTCTTATTTTGTGATATTTTGGGGATATGAGCAAGTGGCAAGTAAAATTGGTTAGAGCCGATGGGAGGCATACCGCCTGTCCTGCACCCCCTCCTCAGTGATTCCTCTCAACAATAAACATTTGTATTAGCTAGTATCATCTGACAGAGCATGTTATTGAACACTTTGAACTGTAGCCTGACGATAAGCTATTACGCCAATATGAACTATGATGAATCCAAAAATAGCTGTGATCTCTCGTGTGTAACCTCTTCATTACATGATATTTCAGACACTCCATAAACATTAAGTTAGCGAACTCTATAAATTACTATGATCTTTCTTTTTATATGAACCTACCAACATGAAAAAGGCCCGGTATTTGGCCTGATAAAATGGCCTCGATGCTCTGGTATATTTACTTTTACAGCAACGACTTGTCCGAAGATGCCAATCCAAGTCATGTCCGAGGCTAACTGATTTGAGTCTTGCCGCATATTTAATTACGTTCTGCGTAATTCATAAACAGTGATCAAATTTCTAGACCAAAGTCCCGAAATTCTCTACTGTGGTATTCGATGATATTTTCGATGTTCAATTATGTTAACATCCCTTTGGTTTACTATTTTCAATTACCAACATTTTTAATCACCTTTAGTTTGGGATGCTTCGTAAACAGGCACTGTTTCTCCATCTGCAACAGCCGCCTCAATGATGGAAGGAGGGAGCACAGCTGAAGCAGCAGCTAGAAAGAAGAGGACAAAATATCAGGGTGTCATCGATAAACAGTACATGGTTTTTCCTTTTGGCTATTGAAACGTCTGGACCATCGTTTGCAAAAGCGGAATTATTTTTTAAGTTCTTGGGCCAAAATCGCAGATGTGAAGTCCGTTCGAGTCCCTTTTTGCGGGAGCGAATAAGCATAGTTCTACAGAAGGGAAATGCCTCAAGCGCATTAGGGACTATTTATCCCAGATTCATCATCCATGACCAAAAATGTTATTTGCTATAGTTTTTACTTCTTCTTCAATTATTGTTACCTACCTTTTACATTATTATTATTTCTTTGAGTTTTTTTCTGTTATGGTATGGATTTGCCATAATTTTTTATTATTTTGTTATTATTTATTATAATTGGCGTTAATTGAGTTTTACCATCGTGAAATGATGAATGAAAGACAAGAATTTTGAGTGTCACTACGAATAACACGTTCTAACGCCCTACCACCTCCCAACAAAACTTGTTCTTCCATGTTTCATGATATGCAAACACGAATCCCGCCTATCGTCGCTTTTCTCTAAAGGCCGGTTTATCAATTATCTTCATTAACTGCAGGAAAGCTATACTGAGTATAGCGCTATACTCCAGATAAAGAATGTAAGTCGTTTATCAATGCCGAAATACCTACCGGATAAAATTATCCCTCAGATAAATTCTGTCTGGCATATAGCGCCGTTAGCATCCTCAGAGGTGTCCGTTGGCGACAAAATAAGGGCGATTTACCCATGGAGCTACCACAGAGTAGTGTAGGAGCTACATTTTCTTCATGGATCGACTATTTTAAAAAACCGGGTCTGACGTCCACAACATAACAGTGTCTATCAAGCTCGGCAAATAAGAAACCACCACATTTTTGCTATTTCAGTTCGTTGTGGACTTAATTTCATCTTCGGTCTGTGTTATAAAGTAAAGAACAGTATCATTGTCCGAAACCCCAATAAAAATACGCACTCGTTCCATTTCAGTAGGTGATCTAGTTACTTACTATATAGCTAGTTACTATACTAGCTCTTACTATATACGGTCTTCTTCTCCATTCAACGAATCATGCCACGATAGAACCTTCGCCGTTGCTGCTGTTCGAAGACAAATCCCCAAATATATCCATTGGAAGTTAAACAAATAGTAACGATCGAACTTAATTCAAATAAAGTTTTTAAATAAATAAACTTGTTTGAGATTAGAAAGCTCTAGATATCTCATTAACCTCCAGTAATAATTGTTATCCAGCCGTCCAGGGACCAGATAAATTAAAGGGACCCGGCACCCACCCCCCTCCCTCCCTTAATAGACCTCTTTTTACAGGCGTTTTCTTCAGCCCCCCTGCAACCGATTTCACCGATTTCAGTGCTTTTTTTTCTTTTTGTTCCTTATATTCTCAATTTTCAATTAACATAGGGGTTTCCAAGTATCTCAAAAACACAAATTCGTAGGTATCATGGAATAAATGTCTTTTTTTTTTTTTTTTTTTTTTTTTTTTTCACGTACAACCGAGCCGTTGGTAGGGAAATGGAACTTCCGCAATTTTACTTCAGAAACATCTAGCGGCAGTTCAAATCAACATTTTGTAAAACCGCTACGTTAATATCTTGGCCTCGATCTCTTCTTCAAAACAAAACAAAAATCAACCGAATAGGGTCAACCGTTCCGAAGAAAAACGCCCGTGAACATGAACAAACATTACTTTACAGGACAGCAGAAAAACCAACAGCATCCATGTTTTCATGACGTCGCAACCCATTATGCAAATAGAAGCTGTTTTTGCTTTCCCTAGACCTATCTGAAATGAAGTGTTGTATCATGATAGCTTAACTATGTCATCCATGGATAATATAAACATAATACCCATGGTTGTAGCCCAGTGAAGTAAAGACAAAGAAGAAATTGATGAAGAGACTCTTATCATTCGACTCTTATCATACATCTTACATCTTATGGTTTCCTTGTGATTTTTAGTGGGTCAATTTCGTTTTTACGTTTTCTTTTGATTATTTATTGAAAATGGGTGGTTCTACACGAATTTTCAAAAAAAGAAAGGACTAGTAAACCGTTATTCAAGAATAAAGACGACAGAGCAACCATTTAGCCAGCCTATGCTGCCGGCCTGGAGTTAAACAAAACATTTACGCATTTGTAAGCATACATTTGACTATGTTATTGAACTTAACTGTTCCCTAGATGTTAATACATCGTTTTATGAAAGAAAAAAAATCGATTTTTCTCAAATTTTTTGCTACCGGGTCCCCTTAAAATGCCAGATAAAGTTCAACTAAGGATGGATAAACACCCCATATTTTGTTATCTGGAGGATAACGCTATCCGTCAGATAAATCCCCCTTATCCATTGGATAATGTGATTGATAAACCGGCCCTAAAACTATTGTTCATTTCAACTCGCCTAACGCAATGAAATTTGGCTTCAAAAATTTCATAACAACCGACGATGGTCTCGAAATCTCGCCAACACCCTCTTAACAACCCCAAGGGTTGAATTTTGAGATTTGAATCATCCAAAACTTCTTAATTCAATAACTTTCTATAATAATGCTTTTTTCATTGTATATTAATGTTCATCAATTAAAATAGCGTTATGTGATAGTTTTAATGTTTTTTCCCCCAATCAATTTAAATTCCAAAAGCCAAAAGGAAGAAAGAACGTGTGTGTTTCAAGTTAATGTCAGGAACAATCCAATAACATTCGCCTTTAATCCACAAAGATATAGAAAACTTAGTTAATTACTTTTAGTCCATACGCAAATTTATTAGCCACGTTTAAAAGTTACTTGAATAGTACGTACTAAGATTTGTTTACAAACGTTATACTTATTAATTTATTATTCGTATTATATAATATTTAAGCTTTACTTTTGATACCCGTTCTAGGAAGTTTGAATTACTTATCAGTATGATACCCGAACATCCTATTACGTTTCGGATTTCGGAATGACGTCGGTAACACACTACTAGTAGTTCGGGAAACCAAACAGTGCAGTGGGGTGAGTTGATAGGTGTTTGTGCTCGTGATGAGTTTTTGAATGGTCGATTCTAAAGAGTATGAAGCTAACGACACTGTCGACTACTGTCAGGTAGCTATTTAACTCAGACAATACTATCAACACGGTTAATAATGCCTTTGTTCTAATTAACAGATATCGAATAGCGTGATGTTTATAATGTGGGGTATAACATAAGGGGTAAAGGTAAAGTGATAAGACGACGTCATATCAACTGCAACCCCCTTCATTAGATAAATTCATCTTTCTCAATGCCTTGTCAGGCTGCTCATCCTTATCTTGTGTGCTTTCATGACTTATCTCAAAACAAACTTGTTACCCAATGAAACCCTACTCGTTTTGTCTTCTAGGTCTCTAGTATCGGCGGGCGACGTTGGAAATATGTAGGGCCGTCGCGGTCGCGAAGTGAAAATGTTGCACGGGTTGGTGTTGAATCTGACAAAGTCCAAAAAACGCAGGTACTCCGATTGCGTCTGCGTGTTTTGCCAGTACCAGGACAAGAGTCAAATTCTTGCAAAGGTGAGAAATATTTTCCAAGTCAAACTCTGAGTACATATAATGAAAAACCATAACATAAGATGTACATTTTAATTTTCGTTATTTTTTATTTAAACCTAAAAAGCAAACTTGTCTGTATCAAACTATAAAATTATTGCTGCCGTCCACAGTGATAATACCTTCCCTTACAATGTAACTTTTCGAGAGAGATAAAATCAATATTTTCGTAATAAGTTTGAAGAAAAAACCATTCAGTATTTCATTTCTATTTCATTTCAACATTTTTTTAGGGACAAGAGAACTAAGCGAATATGTATTAGATATGGGCGTCTGCCAGACAATTTCGGAAGAACTTGAGGTGGACGTGGTAGTTCATTTTTTATGCCAACCATGCACTCAACTGTAAAACAGGGGGTTTGGTAAAAAATAGACATGACCAGCTGAGAGACGAGTGCGCCAGACTTACTGGATGGAGGAGGAGCGGGGGTCACTGTTAAGCCAATCGTCAGAGAATCAACAAATGGAGCCTGACGACTGGTAGGGGATATTGCTCAGTGTCCAATGCCTTGTAAATATCAGCTGATATAAAGCCAATATTGTAATTATCCGGTGGATATAGTTCAAATGAAATTTATTTTAACGTTATAAAATCGAGTTTATTAACTATTGTCCGTGCGATTTACCTACTAGTGAAGTATTAACACCTAAATGCAAAATTTCATCTCTTAAATTGCTCCCAAGTCTACCTATAGGTAGCGGAAGCATTGTTTTCACTTTCGAGAGATAGAAAAGTTGTGGTCTCCACTAAAATCAAACGGCTGTTTTTTTTTACAGTGGTAAAATTTTCGCTCGCATTTTACGTTTTAGACTATTCTGAACTACTTTCGTTCTGTCATTCTCTCTCTATCTCTGTGTGTGTATCTGTAAGTGTATGTTCGCAAATCCTTGAAACAAGCTTAATTTCCACAATATTCAACCAGTCCTAATGAAATTTTCATGTATGTGCGAGTTAGGGTGAAGATGGGTGTATGAGTTTCCTTGATCTCAAATCAATACTTCACTCGGCGCAACCGCAAACGTCCAACGCGCAACCATCATCTCACGTCCCCGTTGTCCGATCTCGCACAAATTCGGCCAATAGGTGGAAGAGGTTGATTTGAGCATTCCCTAGTAATTTCAACTCAATCCTATCATTAGTAGCTATTGTGCATGCGCAAATATGTATTCCTTTTTAGGTCAGCCTAATTTCAACAGTTTTCATCTGATTTTGATGATATTTTCAGGGAATGTGCGGGTTAGGCTGATGTAAACGGTCCACTATTAATTCCATACTTCTCAAACCATTACTCCATTTTGCACATGCGCAAACGTAAATTCCTTCAAGTATCATTTTTTTACGCCCTAGTCGTCCAATCCCGCTCAAATTGGGTGCATAGTTGAGGGACAATGGTTTAATTATTCCATGTTAATTTCAACCTAATTACATTATTATCAGCTCATGCGCATGCGCGAAAGTTTACTCCGACAACAAGGTCTAGTTTTCATGATATTTTGATTACATTTTCTGGGGATTTGTGGGTTAGGCTGTAGATTGTACCCTACCTAGTTTCGTTTTTGTGATTTCTTTGCTCCATTCTACGCATGCGCTAACGTAAATTACTTCAAGCATCATTTTCCCGTTTTTTAAACATTTTTACTGTGAAACGTAAAATTGCGGGGTCTTGGAACTGTAATAGTGTGAACCCTTCTCGGACGCACGATGCGCCATGTTCTGATCATATATTACTTATGGAGTTTAATAATTATAGACCAATGATCTGCGTAGAAGTGCTGTCAATTACAGAAATAATAAACCGTTGTGTAATAATTTGCAAATTCTTTTTAAGTAATAAATTAACTAGATATTGAAATGAAATAAAATTGTTTATTTGCATGCGTTTATGTGTACAAATAAACAATTTCATTGTAGAAATATTACACTCAAAGAAACTGTTAGACCAATGATCGAAGATAATACCACATAAACTTTCTTTAGTGTTTAATGCATTCCCTACCTTGAAATAATCTCGTTCCTTGTCACAGTCCCAGTAATATTTATGACACATATTAGAGAGCTCAATTTGACGTCGTTCGCCCGTGGGGAATAAAGATAGAGTTTTGACGATCACAGCTCTGGTTTTTTGTGAGCTACTTTGGTGTTATCTGTCGGCTTTCAACCGCGATCAAAACGAAAATGACGCAGAAACCACACGTACAGGATTTAATGTTTTGTAACAACCCACCATAATAATTTATAGGTTTTTTCCGGGTCGTTTTGTTGTTGATGGACTTTTAAGTAGGTAGACGGGGGAAGTGGTGAGATGAAATCTCTCAAATGGAATGGTCAACCAGACGTCCCGTCAGAGAGAAATATTTGCATTTCAACGCTCGAGCTTTTATATTTTCATTTTCAAATCAGCAAGCCAGTTCGAAGCTCACGACTCCAATTAGCATAGAAATGTTTACGGTTTTGCTTTGTCGGGCTTTAGCCAGAATAGAGCGTGGGCCGTTGGCGGGACATTGTTATGAATTGAAGCCGAAGTTTGTGAAGTAGTCGATGAAGTATAATGACTACTGTACGGGGAAAAGGTAGTGGGATTATTGGAATGAGAAAAGAAAAAAACTTCGTGGGAGGATGAAGAAATGGGTTTTTCGAAGCATTGAAATGAACCTACCGTTAGAAACGAATGCATCGTTAATGTTCTTTGTTGGTAATGCTAATTAGGTATTTATCCCTGGTTATAATCATATCTCTTGTGTCTTGAAGCTGATTTCAAAGTTGTCTCGTTGAATTGCAATAAGAATTGTTCCTGTTTAAGTCGTCCCTCAGTAGCGAGGACGGCCCATCATTTTTGATTTTGGTATCCATTTCAGTATTTTCTGGACACCCGAGAAAAATGGACCACTTATGCAGCATGACCTTATAAGCTAATTTCTTAAATTCTTCACCTTTTAGCGAATCGTCACAAAAAATTAGAAAATTAAGCTATTGCAATGACTCGGAATTTTAGGAAAATTTCTTCATTGGAATCTGTTTTGAGGCATTCTAAAACTATCCCTAAAGTTCGCGCTTTTTCATATACGAGTATATATCATTCCAGACGATAACTCTCTTTAGGATTGAGATACAAATTCCGTTCTTGCGCCAAAAAATCAAGCTTTTCAAACAAAAGGATGAGTTTGTTGGCCAGCAGTTTTTGAGTACATTAAATTGGTCAAATATCAAAAATGCACTGAAAAAATCACTATAAATGGCTAAAAACGCCTTATGATTGTGAAATCACCTAATAATTATAAAACCAGTTGATGTTATCAGTGATAGAGGGAAAACGTCTGTAAGGCCACTAACTCTGAGGCTAACCAACTCCCACTTTGAAGTGCATAGCGAAGCGCAAACGATCTCAACTCTCGGATAAAGCTTCATTCTCTCATCTCCGAGAGTATTCTATAACCAATTTTAGCTTTTAGAGGGTGAAACTCGCCCTAAGAGTTTCAAGTTTGTGTTACTACCAAGTTCATAACTCTCCTATTCTCCTTGGGGTTCATCCGACTGCAACATTAGCCCCTTTTCAGATTTTTTGGAGGGAAAGAATGAACGCTAGGAGCAGGGACTCCGAGAAATAGAGCAAAACAGAATGTATTGGGCGGTTCGAACTCGACAGAGGAACATATCTTTGCCGGTTGGCCTTCATAAAAGAACATATGAAAGCATTTTAACAGAAAGTCCGCCTTTGTAAACGCTGAAATATTTGGTACTTTATAGCGGATTTTCGGCTCGTTAATGTATCCGTACTTTTGCTATTTACGGTCAAGTATTCTTTTCATTCACCTTTTCACCTTGTGTTTACGGTTGGTCGTATAGCCTTCACATTAGATCCAAAAAATTCTAGAATTCTATTTAATTTTTTTTAGATTTCATAAATGTCATCTATTTCATGGTAACCAATATAAAAAAATTTGCATTTCTACGAACAGAGATGATGAGGAAAAAATTCTGCTTATTCGTTGGGAGGTTTTCACATTAGCAACCGGGGTAGGACGTTTTGAACATTTCTTCTCGATACCAAAATCTGCTATACTGGCTCTATTTGTTGGTTCTGGATACCAAAACTTTAATGCTGTTTTGTAATGTTACCGACAAACAAACAAAAAACCTACTGACCGGCGTACGGTTTTTATCAACTCGTGATGCGCTTCCTGGAATCTGGAAAACAATCAAAATACTATGATGAAATTGAGTTTTTAGTGTCTTTTTAGAATTTTCTCCCAACGATCCCTATAATATTGATATTTTATGGTCTTTAGTAGGTTACCATTGTTATAAACACCATTTCTGCAATTTCATCTTGTAAAACTGAGTTGTACATTTATGCTGGAAAAGATGTGAGCTGAAACTTGTTTGATAAGACCCTTGGTAAATATTTTGTCCTGTGTCAGATGATCATTAGCATACTTAAGGTCTTTTGGTTATTGTAAAGGGCAAATTTTTAGACCGGGAGGGAGAGGCTGCCACGCCAAATGTCAAATTCAATCTCAATTCATTGTCCAATTTTCAATAAATTTTATCAACTTCCCTGGGGTAGAATCGCGGTAGATACGTATGAAAAAGTCTGAAGAACGCACAATTTAGATATAATTGGAAAAAACATTAAAAGCTTACAATTTTAACCACTTTTTTATGCCGTTATTTCGTATTGCAACTAGTTGGTAGAAAAAGATTTTCGCACCTAGAATTGACTAAATTTTCAAAATAAATCCCAAATCCTCTCTAACCGATGAACAGGCACTCATTTTCTGGGTGCCCGGACTATTATCCGCTCGTGCCCCAATCAATCTGAAAATCTTTCGAAAGGTACTTATTTTAGAAACATGATACTCTCTGCATTGACCGACCGTTTAATTACAAAGATTGAAGGCCAAATTTAGTATGGTGCTTGCAATTGCAATGACGTTTTTTCACCACTTGCAACTTGACTGTACTAAACATATGTGTTACCCAAAATATCCATTGACCATGGAATGGAGAAGAGCAAACAACAATGTGTATACGCCAACACAAGGAGAACTTAACCTAAGAGTCACAAATTTAATACCCAAATCTGCATTTATTTCTAACGTACCAGATGCATACAGAGCGAAACAACCAATTCTTCTACCACAAAAACAACAGTTAGTATTAAATGATCTCCACAGTCAATATGGCTAATTTATTCAAATTTGTACAGATGGGCCGCAGAGGTACCCTTTTTTTGAAGGAATGACAAATTCGGTACTTCTATAAGACTTAATAACCTTACTTTCAGCTATAAAGAATGTATGCTACAGAGAAGGCCATTGATCATGCCTTGTATTGCCATCCAATCCTTTGTTACGGAATTTCTGTAACGACAGCCCTCCAGGACAGATCTCTGAACCATATAATTACCTACATATCACCGAATCAGCGATAATATTATTCAGCTTACCCATCCAGCGCTTTGATATTCACAGTCGTGTTGACGATTTTACTTACAAAACTTCTTACTTACAAAATGGCCCTACAATGCACCGGGTGATCTCATTAAACCCATTGAACTGAGTTCAATCTAAATCAAATGAAGTTTCGAAGAAAAGCTTTGGATCAGGGGGGGTTATACGGCGATTTTCTGAATCTATATAATATCTTAAAATATGAAATAATAAATTTTGAGTGGAGGGGGCACACTTTTTTCTTTTTTTTTTCTCCTTTAATCCTTTGATTAAAAGGAGTTATATAGTAACAAAACCAAAATGTGAGGATCAGAGATTTTTGTGAAATATTGACTGTAAAATTAAATGCGCCTCGCATAGTTTTCGTGTTTAGTGAATTTCCTTAGAAAATGAAGCTATTGCAATGGCTCCAAAAATTTTAAAATCATAATTTTCGAAAATTTTCTCCATTGAAATTAAATTGAGATAAAAATTCCGTCCCCAAAATTTAACCTTTCCAAAGGGAAGGATGAGTTCGTTGGCCAGCATTTTTTGAGCACGTTAAATTGGTCAAATTTAAAATATCACTCAGAACTCATTTCTCAGTGGCTCAAAAATCACTAAAAATGGCTGAAAAATTGGTTAAATGTTTTACACAAAACAAGTTTTATGCACAAACCAAGTTTTATGCACAAAACTGTGCTGATGTCCTCAAATTTTACTTATATTTGCTGAAAAATCAATAAAAACTGAGAAAAAAGCTAGAAATACAAAATACAACTTAGAACTTGTTTTTTGTTACAACATTGGTAGGTAGTTAACAATTTCTTTGCGCTCAAAGTGCTCAAATTTCAAAACGATTCAACATATTACAATACGTAAACTAACGAAAATTCGCTCATATGATCATGCTGCACGACTCGAACTTATTGTGAGTCTAAACTATAATCTAATCCTAGTTCATCTAATATGTTTTTAAATGTACCTTGGAACGTAGCTGATTTGGGTTTCTTCTAACGACTATGGAAGGATGTTGAAACGTTTCGCACGGAATGACTTCATCCAGATGGCCGAGGGAAAAGCGACGTTTGAGCTCTTGTTCCCATAAGCCCCCCCGACGGCCGGAGATTACAGTCGTCATCCGAAGAAGAAATGACCCCCAGGTCCGCCAATTTGTAGGAGATACGGGCTCGCAGCGATCCGTCGCCCGCTAACGAACTCGGAAAAGGAGATGAAGAGTCGATGCATTTATTTATGAGAGACGCAATACCGAGGAGCCGAGACTGCGTGCGCTGGGACGAAAACTCCCGGAGACGTCTCATACAAAAATCATGTTCTGGCTCAATCAGGCGGGAATTGAAAGCGTGACTCGTGGGATCCAGGAAGTGCTGCTTATGAAGTACAATGGTGGCACTGAGTTGAAGTACGATTTTCCCTTGCAATGATGTTTTTGCTTTGAACTTTCAATACAGCTTGACAGTCTTCGTGCCATACTGTATGACGAACAATTATAGGACCATTTTACAGTTTGTGAGATTTTCTAAATCACCCCATTCGGGTCTATGGTAGCTACATACTCGTATTTCGTATCCATATACAGGGTGTCCCGGATAAGAGAGACGGATGAATCGTTGAGATTCATATATATATATAAATATATACCTATATGGACAACATTTTGTGCTCACTACTTTACCAAAACCCCTGGTCCGATTGATTCTGATGAGCTCCAGCTGACCAATTCAAAAAATTGGTTCTGCGTTTTTTTTTTTTTTTTTCTTTTTTTTACCTTCTGTCACTAAAACGATCATAACTCCCCTAATTGTCTAAGTAAATTCAAATTTGAGAACACCGCAAAAAAAGCTTAAATATTCTAACGATAGATGCCTGACCTTTTTCTAAGAATTAAGGTTTGGGACATGCGACATGAAAAAGCCAACTGAAAGGAAAATTTTACCTAATTTGGGAAACCTTGAGTTTTTTCAATCGAGAATTGAACTATGAGAACCAAAATTTTTTCACGTTGCAAAAACGGTAAAAACTGCGCCAAAATCTCACCTTTTTCACGGTGCAGTCAACTTTACTTTTACTTTGCTAATTAAGGGAGAAAAATATTTTGTAATGACTAAATTTAAAAACATTGTTTTTCAATGAATTCGATGGTTTTTTTAATTACCTTCTATGAAAATCGCGGTCGATTTCAACGTACTTTATTACGCTGAATCAAATGGTAAACACTTGCAAATCTCCATAACCCCGTTATAACTAAGTTTTACATTTTAGCTAACTAGCTTCACACCTAAATCCACATAAAATTTATCATATCAAATGAACTCAAATTTGAGAGTTAAAGTGAAAAACTTGGTTATAACGGGCTGGGGAAATATGCAAAGGTTACCATTCGATTCAGCCTACAAAAACTACGTGGAAACCAAACTCGTATTTTTTAGAAGGGAATTTTTCAACAACAAAAAAACCATCAATTTCATTGAAAAAAAAAAACAATGTTTTTTAACATCAAAACATAGTTTTCTCCCCTAATTAGCAATGTAAATGCAAAATTGACTACACCGTAGAAAATTTGAGATTTTGGCGCAATTTTTACCGTTCTTGCATCTTGTAACATATTAGTCCTCATAGTTCAATTCCCGATTAAAAAACTCGGCGTTTTCCAAATTAGGTAAAACTTCCTATTTAGAGAGTTTTTTACCTTACTTAATTCTTAAAAAAAGGCAGGAAATTTTATGCTCTTTCCAACGGTGTCCTCGATTTTAATTTACATTGTTTTAAAGACAAAAGTTAGAGAACACGAAAAAATTCTTAAAATTAAATTACTTGAAAACTAAGAGTTTGGAAAAAATCGTAAATAAAACTATGTTTACGATTCTTTGGAAGAAGAGAAATTCACTTCGCCGAACTCTCCGGAAGTCTTCACCGAACAATACCGAAAATGTCTGAAGTACAAGAAGACGCAGCTGTTTTACGTCGAATTCGGGTTCAGCACCCTTATCGCGCAAAACTCCGTCTAGAGCTATTAAAAAATGCAAATTAAAAAAAGTTCCAGTCATGCAGCATGATCATATGAGCGAATTTTCGTAAATTTTCTTATTGTATGTTGTATAATTGTTTTGAAATTTATTTATTATTTATTTTTAAATATTAATTTTATGGCAAAAAAATGCTTTATAATAATCTGCTATTCAAAAAGAGGTTTTGGATTTTTAGCTTTTTTTCGCTATTTTTATCGATTTTTTTAAGCAAATTTTAATGGAATTTAAGTACACTTTTCAGCATTATTTAGTTCATAAATTTTTGAATGTTTCATTTTATAGTTAGTAAACTTTGTTTGTGCAATATTCTGCAAAAATATCTCATTTTAACGATGTTTAGCCGTTTTTAACCTTTTTTAGCCACTTTCTTTTATTTTTTTAGTACATTTTTTGAAATTTGACCAACTTAATGTGCTCAAAAGTTGTTCGCCAACGAACTCATCCTTTCGTTTGGAAAACTTGATTTTTTGGCTCAAGAACGGGATTTTTATCTCAATCCAAAGGAGAGTTATCGTCTGGGATGACACAGACACACACACATACATACATATACATATATATATATATATATATATATATATATATATATATATATATATATATATATATATATATTGCAATAGCTTCATTTTTTACGAAAATTCGTTGAAAGAACATCTGACGAGCACCGTCTACGTCGTCTCATCCTGAATAATGAAAAAATACCATTGGGACAGCAAGGTACCAAGCTGGGCTTTGGTGCCGCCAAAGCTAAATTTACTAGTGCTTGTGTATTTACCAAGAATATACCTACAGGATATACAGAAATCCGCAAGACTAGAATGTTTTCAGCTCATGTCGTTCACCAATTTTTCGAAAGTATATAAATGAAATGTAGGATGAATCAATTTAAAGCCGCGGCATTCGACATGAGAATCCCCACGATCGCTCGTCGACGGGTCGAAGGTTCCCCCCTATGTTGTAAAAGCTGGTATAGTTCGAGTACCCTACAAGGAGCTGGTGATAATCATCAGTCTGTTCTGCACAACCCGGTTCACCACCGCCACCTTGCACGGCTGCTACGGCCGGCTCCACTCATCAATGACAAAACGGAGAACTTCTGCGAGATACTGCTCGTTCTTGAAACTAGAAGCTGCCCTATCCTTTCTCATGGATTATATCAGTTTGGTAAACTGTGTCTTTTAATTCCCTTGCTCATTCAATAAGCCATTTGTTCGATTTTTCTCTTAGAATTTAGCCTCAGTCATCAACTATTCAAATACTCCTGGTTGAGATCTTCCTACGGAATTGGATCTAAATTCGAAAAGCAGAATTGGCTTTCTCAGCCAGTTCATGTTGGCTTTCTCAGCCAATTCAAGCATTAATGTTTCGTATTTATCTCGTTTCCTGCTTTCAAAATTAGAAATGTGATAATCTGAATCTACTCTTGCTATTAGCTTGAATTAGCTGGTGCTAATGTTTGTATTGCTTGTAGGATGGTGATTACGTAGCTCCATATTTGGGATATTTCTAATTTAAGGCCTGGTTAAGACTAAACATTTTAAAAAACGTATAGTGTGATTATTGTTTGGTTTCGTCTCACTCTTTTCTCTTCATTGTGTCAACATATCTTCATTTACTTCAAGAAAAACACAATTAGTCTCCAAAATGAACACTGCCAGTTACCGTGTGTTGGGAGTGGGGAGAGGAATGGGAATTTCCAAAGCAAATAGTTTTGATACATAAATTTTGCTACATATTTTTGTTGTTTAGGAGTATGCTCAGTTTAATGACACTACAACCATTCAATAAATCTTGCTCCTGAAATCGAATGTCCACAAGAACACTGATTTTTAGAGATCTGCTATTACTTAATACATTGCTTATACTTATTACTGCTTATACTTACATACTTGCTCATACTTACATATATTATTGCTTATACTTAGTATAATACATATTACTTATATTATATTGGTCCGCGAATGCTTGATGAAATTTTCATATACGACCGGATTCCGTGTAATTTCATAAACTATATTCATTTCTATCAGTTTTTGTGAGTATTTGTGACTTGGTACTCCTCATTAAATCACCTTACATGCGGCACAATAGCCACTGTGCATACGCACGTGTAATTGTTATTTACTTTGCATTGTTTTACAATTCCTAGTGAATTCTTTTCAAATTCGAGATATTTTTATACTCATTGCCACACATACAATCCCAATGTATGTACTTACCTAGAAAATTTACCTAACCAATGTATCTAGAAATACGAGGAATTTGAGTATTTACTACTCATTTTTTTCCTCTACTACATGGAAGTGATGTTTAAATAAAAATCGCCGAGTCGAAAATAATTTTCTGGGAGCACCACACAATGTCTAGGAGCAACATATTTTTGAAAATGCGTGGTACATCCAATCTGTTGAAAAACGTTCCAGTCATGCAGCCTTATCATCTTTTGACAAGTGCTATGGGGTACTGAAGAAGTTGCCGAAACAGGCAAATGGCACACACACACACACACACACACACACACACACACACACACACACACACACACACACACACACACACACACACACACACACACACACACACACACACACACACACACACATACACACGCACGCACGCTCGCACACACACATATTATATATATATATATATATATATATATATATAATGAAAAAGCGTTAAAAAAATTACAGGAATTGTTTCAGAATGCTTCAATGCAGTTTTCCATGAAGACGATTTTGAAAAAATTATTTTAAATTTTTTGGAACTATTGCGTAGTAATGCGGAAATTTGCTTGTAATCGTAAATAGAATAACTGCGGACAACCCTTCGTATTTCACTAATTTGATCCAGTAACGAAATTAAGAGTTTCTACTCACAATATCCATGCCCGTACTGAGAGGTATAGAATCCCAGAATCTGACATCTGTTTCTTGCGATTACACGACCATCCGCCGTATAAGATTCCTGGCCTTGCTTGCAAGGAAAGGAAATAAAACGTATGTCCATACAACATAATAATTTTACTTGGCGCGAATGTTAAGAACGTAAACGATGTTAACGAGTTGGGACTTCAGCCTTTTAATAGCCACATTATCTTTAACGCCGCTACTATATATGTACATGTATCGGGTAAGTAGTAGTTCTGCAGTTATATTCTGTCATTTACCGATTATCGTATTCGGTTAGTTACCGATTATAAAAACTGCTTTTAACTTTTCCGGAATCATGCGGTTCCATTGATGAATGTATTCCTACCTACTGAGACTAAAGCAAATTGCAATTATTACCAACTGAAAACAGTGGAAGATGTATTATAATGGTGATCTCTCCAACTTCACTTATTGCAAAACGGTTGGTATTTTCATTTTAATAATAGTTGAAAATTGTACCTACTTGTACAGGTGTTCGATGAGTTCGTCTAAATAAACGAAGTGCTACTAGATACGGAATGGATTTCACTGGCAATAAATGCCGTTTAAAATTCTTCAAATAAATTCTTCTAAATGTACTTCATTAGAGGCAGGGACAGAAATAGCTTCATTTCACTTCTTTTTTTTTTCTTTTTTCTGAGAGGGAGAATGACTTCTATTCCATAATAAAATTGCATCATCAGGTAGATATCTTAATTGTTATAACATTGCACAATAAATTTCTTTTTAAAAACGCTAGAGAAGGAACAATGTAACTGAAAAACTAACAAGGGGTAGATTGAAGAAACTTGTCCACCTGTTTCAGACAAGCTCCTGAAGAGTGGGTATTTCAACAAGCCAGTTAGATTTTTGTAGGTAGAATGAGTTGGCTGTGTGTTTCTTTAAGTAAAATAAAAATAAACAGTAATTCTTTCATCATCTGTTTAAAACAACCTTACCTTTCGCAAGAGGTTTATTTGTACGCATGTGCGCCCTGTGACGTAATTCAAGAGATAGTTTTCAGGCTCAAAATTTTTGAAGGCTAGTTATGAAAGCAAATGGAGGGGGGAAATGTGAGAGATTTCATATCGCCAACAACCTTGTGAACGAAGTCTTGGGTTGGCACCAATTGGAAGTGTACTAGTGGACTAGTGGGGCGTAGTAACCACCAGAGATGGATGCATATTCGTAATCATGAATACGAATATATACAAAGAAATCTTATCCTGTGAATACGAATATATTCATATTCACACATATTATATGAATACGAATAGGATTGTATTCTTATTCACGACTGCGAGTACAAGTGTATTCGTATTCCGTTGTGTGAATACAGGTGTATTTATGCTCACAAATACGAATACAAGTGTATTCACACACGTGAATACGAATAAACTTGTATTCATATTCATATATCTAAATACGAAAATATTCGTATTCAAATGTGCGTATACGAATATATTCGTATCTTTATTTACATAATAGGTTTTTGTTGAGTATATTCGTATTTGTATTCACGATTACGAAAACGACCATCTCTGATATGCACCAATCATCGTTTCTCATGCAGGGACCATATCGATTCTCACAAGTTAAAGAGCTAGCCAATCTATCTACTCACTTCCATCAGAGGCTTTGTCTCAGAGGGAATAAGGAATAGGGAAAGGAGTAGGGCATGTCTTACCTTGTGGTTGGAAGTTTGAAGCACCTTCTTTGTAGCATCACCTTCTTAGTAGCAATCACGTGTTCACTGACCTGGTGGAGATTTTAAACTGCTTTCGACATTCAGTGTTGCAGCAGTATACTTGTGCACTAATTGGTGAGAGGGAGGATTCCCGACCTCGATAATGTGCTCTCTGTTGAGGATCTTGATAATTGTGGAATAAAATACACTGTAGTTCAATATCTCCAAAATTTTATTTTCAATCTTCACAGCTTAGAATCAAATGAAGCATGGATTATCATTATTTCATGATGCTTGACGTGCATGATTTGTTGGCCATATAATGGATAGCAGATGTTAGTTGCCAAAAGCACAACACATTAAAACTGATACTAGATAATCCAAATATTGTTCATAAATTATGTTTTCTTGCATCTACTACCTTACATACTGTTATTACTCCAAAAGTGAAGTCCTTTTTCAATCTATTAAGTATATATATAGAATAGCCTACCAAAGTGCGGTTTAACACGAGAGTAAAGGAGTGGAAATAGACTTTGAAAAGCATTAGTAATGCCAAATTCACGTCAGTCGCCTCGCGTTTTATGCCTCTCCTTCGCATTCCTTGGAAGGTGCATGTTGCCAACTAATGACGTCATCAAGTGAATTCAAAATTACCTGCTGAAAACCTAACCACCTGATCGGATATTAGCAAATATCGACCGTTGAACCAATGAATTTCCGTGTATAGCTTCTCCTGTTATTGATACCACTAAAGGTATGTTGCATTGATTTTTACTGTCTAAGCTCATTTTTGCTGTTCAAATAATAGTTGCTATTGTAGATATTAAAGCTGCTCCATCAAGAGTATGGGTAATTAATATTTGACACCGTGGAATCATTACAATAATACCACAGGAAATGACTGAAACATCAACAAGAAAAATTAATATTTCCAGATGATCATTTAAACGTTCTTGAAATCTATTTCAGAAGCCATCCACATCAGTTTCTGTATTAAGAACGCTTTTTTGTCCATATTCTGACTGAACAATAAAAAAATCTTGCCCCAAGTGACAGACTGTCACCGTTTGTGTAACGTTTCTTCATTTTTGGACAATACAAATTATTAGAAAATCGTAATAAATCTGTCCTGTATAAGTCTGTCCTTAATTCAGTTTTTTTATTTCTCTCCAACGTTGCTCCCCAGGAACTGAGGCTTCATCAGGAGATGCTGTAAAGTAACTACCCTAAAGTTGTTTGCATATTTAAAATTGAAACTTTGCCCGTTTGCCACGGATCGGGACTGATCAATCAAATTTTTTAGGTTTAAAATAAAATAAAATAAAATCATAAAATCTTTAACAATATTTTCTTTATGTTGTTAATGAAGAACAAATTTAAAATTGTCTTTTTGTAAGGATTCGAAGGCTAATTTAAAATTGTCTTCATCAAAACATAAAAATAATATTGTTTGAGATTTTATAATTTTAAATTTTTAATTTTAAATCAAATTTTTAGCATCTCCCTGAAGAGGCCTTTTTATTAATATGTTGTGACACCATCTGCATTGCCTACCTTCCCGACAAATTTAATGGGTATTTAAAAATTGGTAGGTTCCTTTAGTGGACCATATAATATTGTAAGCTCTGAGGTTTAAAACTGATAATTGTGCTTCAACAATTGGACTATTGAGGAGTCCTTACAAGAATCAATACAGTACATGAGACGCAAGGCCATGACGTCAGGGGTTTGTTGTAACATGTCCTCATAATGGTGTCCGTCAAACAGGGCCATGAAGCGGTCTCATCCTGGACGGGGGAGGCGGGAGCGTTCATCAGACTCAGAGACGCTGCGTCCCGTGTAACAGGTCCTGCAGGATCAGCAGCCTGGAGCATCAATCGGCAATGGACGGCACCAGGAACGCTGGAAGTGCGGGGCCAAGCCCTGTCGCCAGGTCCCTCATGGAAAGCCTCCTTCTGGCCAAGATGGAGAGAGCGGGCTTCTGCCCTCCGACCCTCGTCCGGATGGACTCGACGGACTCGGCGTCCAGCTTTGCGTCGAGCTCCAGCATGGGATCGGAGGTTTGCAGGTGTGATGACTGCTTGCTTGGCATAGCTGATCTCCACATTTCTCCTCAGGGCTCCAGAAAAAAGGTACCTTTTGATTGAAGCATCATTTAACGATCCTAACTGACATGTGAATGGAAGACATTGTCATTAACACTGCATGGAGTTTGATATTGTGGAAAAGGTGTGGCATTAAAACCATTAACAATCTCTATTTAACCCTTAATATAGTCCTCATTACGACCTCTGTGTTGCTCAATTCAGAAACACAGGCTCTATACAGAAAATCTACATTAAGTTTAGATACAAATAGAATAATTACTAGTAACTTAGTGATTGGTATTCTACCACCTGTATTGCACTGGTATTACGGCAGACCTAGTCTATCTCCACTTTACTTTTCGGCTGTACGATGAACTGACATAACAAAGATACGGCGAGTGATATTGATTCAAGAATTCGTCTTCCCACCGTCAGGGTTAAGCCGCACAGTGCGTCAGGGTATGGCAAAAATCCAAAAATCTTTTTTTTTTTTTTTTTTAAATAATACGCACGACTAGGTACTTACTCTCAGATAGGTAGTAATATTGACTGAAAATATATAAGAGCGTCCCAGGTTTTAATTACCTATTCATTTCGTAGCCAACATTGTTCGCTAATCAGATCATAACATGTTTCTTGCCTTTCCATACCTGACATTGGAATCGTTAATCCAGCCAAATAATTGGAACAGAGAACATCCCTAATTCTTGGGAGACACCTTTAGACGTAAGTTAATGGTTCATGAATTAAAATCGAGGAAAATGTTGGATGTGGTGAGAACTGTAATGTATTTTAGACAACTGTCAACTAGAAACAATTTACCATGCAATAAATTTGAGGATCCGAAAATTTCGGGCTCCAAATTTTGAGTGTGTTCCCCGGGTATTTTGGAAGATAAATACACTTAGATTAGCCGCTACAAATCACTAATCCGCGATTCACTTCTGTTTCTTCATTTTGATAATTTTATTTTTATTTATTTATTTATTAACATGGAATCATGTTTTAGCGATGGATCCCCCGCCGAAAAGTGAGACTATAAAGTGACATGAAAGTAGCGCCAATAATTGTGATGATTTCCGCTTACAACCGAGTCGTTGCTAGGGATATGATACTTCGTCGTTTTTCATCCCACAAAATTCGTTGACCATTCGTTCGAAAGCTCTCGATTTATCCAACCATACTATATTAACTACTGCGAAGTGCGTGGCCAGCAAGCTGAGTTATGAGCATGGTTATATGAATAATTGTTTACACACAGGTGATCATTCTCAATTATTGATATTGTGAACATGATTGCGAGGAGCTAAAACATGATTCCAAGTTTTAACACAGAATGTGTTTTAGCCATGGACTAACTAGCCGAAAATGGAACGCGGGATGGTAACGAAATGTGTGACGGTGATGATTTTCACGTACAACCGAGCCGTTGGTAGGGAAATGGAACTTCCGCAATTTTAATCGCACAGAAATCGTTCACCATTCGTTGGAAAGCTCCTGATTTATCCAACCATATTATGTTAACTACTGCGAAGTGCGTGGCCATCAACCTGAGTTATGAGCATGAATAGTAAATGAATAGTAAACAATGACGCTTGTTTGGTTGTCACTTGGTTGCGCGACAACGCAAACACATTCTGTGTTTCAATAATTTCGTCCGAAGTATGTAAATAGAGGTAACCGGGGGTCCAGGGGGCTTGCCCCCTGGCGAGGCGCGGAGCGCCGAGTTTTACATTTTAGCAGTCAGGCTCAAAGTAATAACATCCGGGGGGGTCCAGGGGGGCAAAGCCCCCCTGGCGCGGTCAAGGGGCGGAGTCCCTTGCGAGGCCCGAAGGGCGGAGTCCCTTGCGAGGCCCGAAGGGCCGAGTTTTATTTTAATTTTATTTATTTATTTTATTTTTTTCAATTTATCTTTTTTTTCGAGGCACAACATGAAAGACCGAACTGTGTAAAGCGTGGTATTTGGCCAAAGAATCTGAGAAAAAAGCGTTTTGAGGAAACGGAAATTAAATAAAAATCCGTCAGTTCACAATGAAAATCGGAGATAGTGAAAGCTGTACGGGAAAAACAAACATTATTTGTTGCGAAAACTCCTGACATATTTAATTTTAACACCCCCTGAAAATTTTTTGGTTTACGTTTCAAGATGCGTAGAATCCAAAAATAGAATTAAAAAACAACATGAAACTTGCGTTGAAAATGGTAGTTGTGGTCTAGATTATGCTTAGTGAGAGTGGAGGGGGAAGGGGTTAATTGTTGCACATTCATGTTAGGTTATAATGCAGAGGATACATCCAGTAAAACACATGTTCTATTCTATTCGCATTTTTACTCTGTCATGCAAGCATTACTTACCAACGTGTTTCTCGGAAAGTACTGAATCAGATCAAAATGGTTTACAGAAACTTTTACCGGGACCTATTGCTAAATTTCATAAAAATACATCACTTTATGATAATGCTTTGAATGGTGGATACGTTGTTGAGCGCTGTATTTTCATATCCACGTTTCATAGGTTTTCCATGAAGTGGAAAAAATTAGTACAATTTGTTTCCACGCTCGACTACACATTGAGGAATCAAACCGCCAAAACTACTCGATTCTTCATATTTCTAATTTTACAGAGTAAATGAGCTGCTGTATTGACACCCTTCCACTTCCCCGCCGAAATTTGCTTTTGCTCCTTACGGATCCATGAATCGCCATTGGTTCACTTATAGCATTTACAAGTCAAATTAACCTTTTTACAAGTCAAATTAACCTTTTTACAAATCAAATTAACCTTTTTACAAGTCAAATTAACCTTTTTGCAAGTCAATTTAACCTTTTTACAAATCAAAATAACCCTTTTACAAATCAAAATAACCCTCTTGAGCAATGCGCGAAAATCGTTGAAGTGCAAAGAAATAGGAGTACGGGTTTAACTGGCATTCCTTTTTCATTAATTTCTACACCAGTATCAATTCTCAGTGTGATCTTCATGAATACCTACCCCAGTATTCCTTCTCACTGTGATCTTCAAGTAATTTTCATATCGCTCAACCTACTTTTGGAACTCTATATATTGATTGACCTCATTGCCTTCCTACCTCATTTTTTTGTTGGAAAATTTTGATGAATTTTTGGTTCGAAATTTGATATTTTTGTTGATTGAGTTTTTGATGGAACATTTTGATATATTTTTTGTTGGAAAATTGATATTTTTTAATTATTTATTATTACACCTACTTTGTCGTATTCAATGTATTCAGTTTCTTTTCTTTGCCCTTCAACGATTTTTGCTCATTGCTCATAGAGGGTTATTTTGATTTGTAAAAAGGTTATTTTGATTTGTAAAAGGGTTATTTTGATTTGTAAAAGGGTTATTTTGATTTGTAAAAAGGTTAATTTGACTTGTAAAAAGGTTAAATTGACTTGTAAAAAGGTTAATTTGACTTGTAAAAAGGTTAATTTGACTTGTAAATGCTATATACAACTACATACTAGGCTGAGTGGGTGTTCTGCTCTTTGTTATTTTCTGTGATTACTCCTTCGCGATCATTGTTTTCAAGTTTTTCATTTGACAGTTTCTCCTATCTACTTTTTGAATTTTCAAGTGACTAACTGATCAACTACTATTCCTATATTATTCATATCAACTTGATCAATCTGTTCGTACGAGTATATTTTCAAATTTTGAGACGCAAAAACTGAGGAGAGATGGCGCCGAATGGCTAAACATTGAAGCACGTGGAACAAGTTTTCACCTCAGGTGTCGGTGGTAGAATGAATCTACCGAATTTCAACATTCTAGGGTGAACATAGAACTGAGTACACTCAGCTGATCAGGGTGGACCCCGTCATTTTATTCGACTCTTGTTTTCTCGCAGAGAGGCTACCTGTAAAGCTTACATTTCACTAGGTGAACAGGAAAAAGTTTGACTCACTCAGCTGATCAGGATGGAACCTGTCATTGCATTCTCATCTTATCATCTCAGAGAGTCTCCCTATCAAATTTAAACTTCCCATAGTGTGAACAGGAGAGAATTCAGCTCACTCAGCTGATGAGGATGGACTCCCTCGTTTCATTTGACTCTTGTTGTCGCAGCGAGGCTTCCTGTCAAATTTAAATTTCACAGGGTGAACAGGCAAACATTTAACTCACTCAGCTGGTCAGGATGAAGCCCGCCATTGCATTCATTTCTTAATGTCCCAGAGAGTTGCCCTATCTTATTTCAACTTCCTAAGGTGAGCAGGAAAGAATTCAGCCCACTCAGCTGATCAGGATGGAGTCCGTCATTTCATTTGATTCTTGTTTTCGCAAAGAAGCTCCCTGTCATATTTAAATTTTACAGGGAGATCAGGAGAGAATTTAGCCCACTCAGCTGATCAGGATGGAGTCCGTAATTTCATTTGATTCTTGTTTTCGCAAAGAAGCTCCCTGTCATATTAAATTTTACAGGGTGATCAGGAGAGAATTTAGCCCACTAAGCTGATCAGGATAAGCCCGCCATTGCATTCGCTTCTCATTGTCCCAGAGAGTTCAGGTTGTGGAGTAGGGATTAATTAGAGATCTACCCCAGTGTTCATCAAAATTTTATATTTCTTTCACTCGAGCTTTCGCCTCCAACGGCCTGGTTAGAAGCTCTTTTGTGTGTGTGACTAATTTGGCTTGCCTCCTCCCTGCAGTTTGCCTCATTCCCTTTTTGTATCCCTTTGTCTAGTCTCATTTGGAGTATAGGTGGTGTTTTATGTTCCTTGTTTTCTTCATTACACCACTGGTGCTGCCCTATTGGAGTTGCATTTTTGAGAGGAGGAAGATGTAAAATTATCTGGCACTTATTTAACGTATCTTTCTTTCTTTAAGCTAATTAGAAGATCATTAACTTCTACTAGAAGACTTCTAAGCTCTTTATGAAGCCGACGCTGGCGAAAGCGCTCGAGTGAAAGAAATATAAAATACTGATAATGTTATTACTTTGAGCCTGACTGCTAAAATGGGAATCATGTTTTATCCTCGCTCTCACTTTATTATTGAGCTCTTGTGAGATGATGATCTCCTAATAGAAACTCGCGAGTAAACATTCACTTTATTATAGAAAGAGGCTAAAGAGGCTACATACGAAATTACAGCTTCCTATAGTGTAAAGTATAGAAATTACCTATTAAAATTATTTAACCACCGCTTCACAAATAAAACCGTTCTCGCATAATCACCTGCTATGAATCCAGCAAAATGAAATCATCAGAAATTAACAAGCGGTTGCAATCATGTTCACAATATCAATAATTGAGAATGATCACCTGTGTGTAAACAATATTCATATAACCATGCTCATAACTCAGCTTGTTGGCCACGCACTTCGCAGTAGTTAATATAGTATGGTTGGATAAATCGAGAGCTATTGAACGAAAGCACAACGAGTTTTGTGAAATGAAAAACGACGAAGTATCATATCCCTAGCAACGACTCGGTTGTAAGCGAAAATCATCACAATTATTGGCGCTACTTTCATCTCACTTTATAGTCTCACTTTTCGGCGGGGGATCCATCGCTAAAACATGATTCCATGTTAATACTGATAAACACTGGGGTAGATCTCTAATCATCTCCTCCTCCACAACCCAAAACATCTGATATAGAATGAAGATAAAAAACCAGCAAATAGGGTGAAATGGTTGGTTCTTAGTATAGTAGCTACTATTACCTATAGTAGGTGCTTGATAGTACCTTACCATGCAGTTAAAATAATTTCGCAGCACGAGTATTAACGAGGTTATTATACCTTTCTGATGATTCCGTAGCATCTGTGCTTATCGGTAGCTTTGTCTTTAGAAACCGTGACGCAAATTTCCAATTTTGAACTCGGCTCTTCGGGCCTCACAAGCCCCCCCCCCCCCCCCCCCCCCCCCCGTTTGTTTTCCGCTTTGAGCCTGCGGCTAAAATATTAAAACATGGAACATGCTTTCTTCCCGCTAAGTCGGGGTCGCATGGCTAATTCGGGGTGCATTTCTGTTCTTCCCGCTAAGTCGGGGTCGCGTTTTCCTGTCAATGGACCATAATGCGCATAACTCAGCTTCCGTTGAAGTACAATAGTACAACGTTAAGTTACTAATGTTCAGTAAAATAAGAGCTTTCTAGCGAATGGTGAACGATTTTTTGACAATGAAAACTGCAGAAGATCCATTTCCCTACCAACGGCTTGGTTGTACGTGAAAATCATAAGAAAATTGGAGCCTTTACTAGCAGATCGCGTGGTACACAGCAGGTATCTACTACTTAATACAGGTACCTACCAGGAATCGGGTCCTCGCAAAACTCACTATTACCTTAAAAGGAAGTAGGTATTTTATTTTGTTTTCCTATAGTTATGATGTTGCCAAACTGATTAGTCTGCCAACAAGCGGCACAAGTATAACCAAGATTTCCACCTCAACCAAGTGGCACAATAATATTGTTAACCATTTATAACATCGCATTATTGGATTAATATCTTCTAAATAACTGTAAAACTACGACATAAATATCTTACTAATAATCTTTAGTACAATGAGAGCTTTCGAACGAATGGTGAACGATTTCTGTGCGATGAACACTGCGGAAGTACCATTTCCCTACCAACGGCTTGGTTGTACGTGAAACTCATAAGAAAATTTGTGTGACAGTTTTTCGTGACATAAAAACGTGACACTTTTGGCCAGTTAGGTGATGGCTAAAGCAGGTTCCATGCTAAAAACTCTGAAATTGATGTGAAGCATAGTTTTATCGTATATAATGGGTATTGACTGAAACGTTAATTATTCTTATGGTGTTGCAGGTATGGATTGAGTTGTGCCTGGTTGCAGTTACCAACTAGTTGTAAGTATAAAATTACTTTATCATCCAATAATTCAATCCTTTAATTGAAGTTGAGTGGGTACCTATTATTGCGATCTATGACTAGCCTTGTTTAATAAATCAATTTAAATCCACAAATACTACGTTCGGTGTTGGACAAAAGTGTCGCGCAGGACGCTTGGAACTACGTTTCAGGTAAAGTGAGTTTTTGCGCCCGGCTTCGACTTACAGCTAAGCCCGCACGTTGATTAAGCAATGCGGGTCGACCGCCCATCCAACTCGAGAGTTGAAGGCGAAACCCAACTTGCATGGAACTAGTTTTTTTGCATCGTAAACTTGAGAATCGCTAACTTCGCCACGAAAATTTCAAATAGGTTTGTAGATAGTACACAACATAATCGTGTTCGGATTTTATGGTAAAAATAGAAAAATACTCATTGTAGTTCGGACACTACCTACCTAATTCATTTTTTGGTCACTCAAGTGTCGTTTTATGAATCGGGTGGTACCAATGTATAGTGAATTGCGGAGTTTTTCACCTGTGGAGGGTGTTACAGGTTCGAGAGAAGCAATGAGTGTAACCCATTGGTATGAAAAAGATATTTTAACTATTTTTAAATGGAAGAAGATCCATCCTCAGAAGTTTCCCATCAACCACACTCTCCTAAGATGAGTAGTTTTATTTCTATTATTTTTCAAAATTTCGCGCGCTGGTGACGTCAAAGCACCCATCCCACCTAGGCGGGACCCCCTGCCTGTCAGTGTGACGTCACCAGTGCGAACTTCGAAAAATCATAGGAAGAACACCACTCAACGTAAGAGAGAGCGGACGGTATCAAATTTCTTAAAATGGAATCTACTTTCATTTAAAACTATACAATTAATACGTGGGTAATGCTCATTGTCTTTCTAAACCATCGATATTTTTCTTGAGTGGTTATTCCATAAAAACTGTTTGTATAAGGTTCTATTAAAACAATTTTGTATAGAAAATTAGATAATGAAGCTAATGAATGAGCAAGAAATGGTAGGAACGACCTTTCCGAAAGGGTTCATTTTGGGGCACCATAAATACCCATTTTAACTATTTCACTACCCTGTTCCAATTTTAACGTTTCACATATTATTTTTTATATATACGTAAAAATATATTACTATGTCCTTCCAGACGATATCGTCTTTGCGATCACGATTAAAATATAAGGATTTTATTTTTAAATGTTTCAAAATCCGTTAGGTACTTGGGCCTTGCCTCTTAACCACATTGTTAATAATTCGTCTTCCGGCAAAACTTATTTTGGTTACGTTGCTCGCCTATGTAAACATCTTCATTTGAATTTCCGACGTCAAAAACCACGGTTTTGTTATATTTAGGATCAATATTTCTCCTCCTTGCCACTAGTTTGCCCAAATGGGCAAGTATAGACCCTTTACGCTACCAGTTAGTGAAAACCAGAAGTCTCAGGGAACCGAGTTCTGGATCGAAAGAACAGGCACTCAGACAGAATCATGCGCTTATGAACTTCTCCAAACAAAGATTGGTTACGCTAGAAATCACGCCTTACGTAGGATAGTTCCTTTTAAGACTCTATCACGTTTGATCATTAACTCCTCCTTCCTCAATTTAATGTTTTCATCAGGGATGGGAATTTTCGTAATCGTGAATACGAACATATTCACAAAAACCCTATTATGTAAATACGAATACGAAAAAAAATTTCGACAATTTCGATTTAAACACTTTTGGACCCATTTCAATTGCTTCATTTTCTACCGAAAATGCGCTAAAAATGATTATTTTAAGCAAAATGTTGGTCAAAACAATTTATCAACACTGAACTAGAACACTAAAAAAATTATTTACAAAATTATGCTGAAAAATGTACTTAAATTTCATTAATGTTTGCTGAAAAAAATCTATAGCATATGCTAACTAAGATCTTGCAATCCCAAATATTTATTGAATTATTGAATATAATTTTGGAACGAGTTTTTTGCCATAAAATAGGTAGTTAATAATTTATTTGAATTCAAAGTGCTCAAATTTCTAATCAATGTAGCAATATACAATTCGATAATTATGAAAATTCGCTCACGCGATCATGCTGCATGTCTGGGACTTTTTCAAGTTGATGATGACTGATGATTCCATTATGGTTGAAGTCGAAGTTCTCGGTTTATTATTATTGCTCCTTACCTCCATGAATTCGAAAATACATCTTAACTTGCGCATTTGTTACTTGTTCAAGCGAGTGTACGTTTACCGTCTGAGGGTTTCCCATATCGTTAGGCCTGTGGTGAAAGTATCATTTGGTACTCCCCACATGAACTATAATTATAATTATAGTACATCTTACTTTCACTATGGTTAGACTCAGGTTCATCGCCTCAGGGTTCATCAGCAGGCTGGCCCTTGTTTCCATGGTAAACATTGCCAATGAGGGATAGCAATATATACTTAATAGAAGTACATATTTGTATGGAGGTAGGAAAAAATATTGCGAATATAGCAGATTTTGGGACTAGCCTAGCTGATTTTTTATCCTTGATTTCCAAAGATTCGCGCAACATAATTTTTCGAAAAATTTAAGAATTTGAGTTAGTACAGCCAGTTCGAAAGAATTCCCCTTATAGGAAAACCATAGGATAATTACTATGTGTCAGAGAGAGGTTACGTCCGTTTCAAACTTCAGCGTCTTACGGCAATCAGGAAAGGGAAGGAATTAGCCTCACAGCTCATTCAGCTGATCAGGGTCATAGCTTCATACGTTACCATTGCTATTCTATTCTACGTGCCCTGGAGACTCCGTTTCAAATTTCAGCATCGCAAGGTGATGAGGAAATGAATTCGACTTATGGCTCATTCAGCTGCTCAGGATGCTTACTCACGTAGTAATTATATTCTACGTTTCAAAGTTCAGCATCGTATAGGCCGATTGGGGAAATAATACTCCCAAAATCATCTCATTTATAAGAATACGTTCCTTTTTTTTCGTAATATGAAATTTTTACTGACCCCTAACCATCTGACACATTAATATGAAAACATTAAATTGAGGTGATTGGTGGAGTTAATGATCAAACATGCTAGAGTCATAAAAATACTGTCCTACGAATTTCAGCAAAACATGAAAACCATAATTAATATGTGCCCCAGATTTTAATGAAATTCAAGTACATTTTTCAGAATCATTGAGTGCATCCATTTCAGCGAATTTTCATAGAAAATGAAGCAATTGCTATGGGTAACAAACAATTTAAAATCAAAATTTCTTCATTGAAACGATTCCTGAAGTTTGCACTTTTTCATATATAAAAAAATTTGCCCTTGATATATATACATACATTGTATTTCATACCGGAAGATATCTCTCCTTAGGATGGAGACTAAAATCTTGCTCCAAAAAATCAAGGTTTTCAAATGAAATTATGAGTTTGTTGGGCAGCACATTTTGAGCACAATAAATTGGTCAAATTAATAAAATGTCACCGAAATTTCAAAATCAGTAAAATTGGCTAAAAACAGCCAAAATTCGTTAAATTTGTCATTTTTTGCAGAATTTCAGTCAAAACAAAATTATCAACAATTGAAGTGGTCACTAAAGGAATTTTGCACAAAATTATGCCGAAAAACATTAGTAAAGTTTATGAATATTTGCAAAAAAAACTATAAAAACTGCACATAAAAAAAATATAAAAATGCAAAATCTTTTTTTGATCGCAGAATTCTAGTTTTTATTATGAGTTTTTTGAGATGAAGTCGGTTTTTAACTAATCTGGTGTTCTACTGAAAATGCTCAAATTTCAATACAACTTAGCTTCTTATAATACGATGAGTAATTTAAGAAAATTTGCTCATACGATCATGCTACATGACTGGAAATTTTTTACGCATTTAGTAGGCTCAGAAAATATTGGGTTGGCATCAAAAGTAGATAGAAAATCGCTCTTTTAACGATGTCCTTATATTTGAGTTTAGAATGATTCTAAACGGAGGTATGACCATTTTAATGTCAGAAAATACAAAACACGGGAAAAAAAACTTTAAAGTTTAATAACGCGAAAGCAAAGCTTTTGATAAAGATCTCTAAGAGGATCGGTCAGAAATGAGCCCTAGAATTGACCCCTTGATTTTTGACCATCCTGTATATTTGATTGTAAAACATCTATTTGCTTTAGTAATTTGCGATCAGAACATTCTTGCAGCTCAATAATTTAACTTATTATTGTAAAAATAAATAAATAAAAATATTTTCAGTGTTAGGACTGTTAGGTGCGACGGAGGGGATTTTTCAGAAAGGCTACTAATTTAATAAAGAAGAAGTGGAGAAGCGGAGAAAAAAAATGATTCGATGATTGAAAAAATAATAAAGTACCTATACTGCTATATACGCAACAAAACAAGGCTGCCAAGTTCGTTGAGCAGTATTATAGCTTCCTCACATATTCTAACATGGACGTATAGAATCGGTTGAAGAACGAAGTACGAGCCGAAATGATTGATAAGTCGACGTTGTAAGAAATTAATATTGCGCACGCTCTACTCAATAGTTATTCCTCTACCAATCGCGATATAATTAATAGGACATTTTTCTAGAACATTATACCAAATTACCTACCGAGTCTGAACGAAATCGAACCAACGTATGATGAGGAATCAAAGTTATGAGAAATTCACGTTTGCGCATGCGCACAAGCAACTATTGATTCATTTAGGAGCTAACCCACACAATCCCTAAAAATTTCATCAAAATTTGACCAAAAGTTGGTATAGTTTTGGTCGTGACAATGATTTACCGTAGACAAATAGACATCAGACGGACCAAACGGAATCTAAACTAACCAACAAGCTATGAAAGCCGGACAGCAAGTGATCATTTTGATTTTGGGATCCTAATTTTTTCTATTTCTTGCAAGAATACCTTCGGTAGTGAGGAAGCACATGCTAATCAAAACTTCTACTCCTTTGTTAGGTTTTAGACCATTCTGATCCACCTTGGTTCCGTGTCTGTGTCTGTTTGTGTGTCCACAAAAAAATCCTTGCACCAAGTGATTTTCAGGGAATGCAAGGTTAGGCTGTATTCAGTCTCCTATAAATTTCATCCCAGTTCAATACTTCACTCTGCACTTTCTTCATTATCTGAAGTAACCTTTCAAATGGGGCGTTTATTCTACTTTCTCCCATTGTGATTACAGGCGATTATAACACAAATAATCACATATGATACTCCTCAAATTTCTATAACAAAATCATTCCTCTGGTTCAATTTGAAATACATCGTTGAAAGGTAAAGAAATAAAGAAAATACAATAGAGGCATTCAAATACAACATCACTCTTAAATTAAATCAAAATCCATAGAATTCATAATAACTACAAAATCTTCAAAATATTTCTGTTGTAGGGTAACCATAGGTACGGTATTGTAAATTATAGGGGGCCGTTTAGGAGCTAACCCACACAATACCTGAAAATTTCATCGGAATCGGTCTGAAACTTGGTATAGTTTCAAGTGTGACAAGGATTTACCACAGGCAGACAGACACGGAACCGAAATTGATCAGCAAGCTCTGAAATGCAAAAAGCAAGTGGACATTTTGATTTTAGAGGACTAAAATTTTTTTTTTTTTTTTTTTTTACTTCAATCACGAACATAAAGCTTCCCTATCTTCGGTACTTAGTGAGGAAGCAAAATATCTATAACAGTATTTCTTTCTAATTTAAAACAAGATCATATTGATTGATCATAATTGGAGGAAGTTGCAAATTTTAATGAAGCAATGTTTCATGTAGGTACGCAATATTTTTGTTTAATCAATCGGATTAATAATAATTCAGTATTGGTCGCTTTAATCGTCCTGAAGGCGGGGATTGTTTTCGTAATTCATTAATAATAAAACGACAGGTGAATCGTAATTCGTGAAGCTTCCAACGTCAATGCACCTGACATTATCGGCATTCGCGTTTCCCGCCTCGGCGCCTAAAAATGGGTTTTAATCGTTATCTTCATCCCAAAAGGATTCACATGCCACAGAGAGCTAATTGCTTTTAAAACTGGTTGACGACTTTTAAGGTTATTAACCCTTACAGAGAGGTTCGGTAACTTCAGAGCAAAGCATTGTAGGTAGAAAATTATACTAGAGAGGTAGGTGGGTTGATGTACTATCTTGTAGCAAAATTTATAAGAGTGATCTATGTGTAAACACAGTTTTGATATTTTTTGTTTATATTTTGTTTTAATCTTACCCCTTTGAACACGATTGCAATGCATAAGTGGTGAAGGTAATAAAATACGGCAATTTGATATTTTATCGTGGAACACGGTTTTATGGGACTTAAACGTGAAAATTTCACATAATGTACATATAGTCACAAAATATTGTCACAAAACATTGTCACGAAAAAAATGAGACTTGAGTAGCGGCCGATCTAATCTTTTTGCTATTTAAGATATGAAGCTGAAATTTGACGTCTAGAAACGAATCATGAAGATTATAGAGCCCCCCAGATCAGCTGAGTGAGATCCGGAGCAAAGTTCTTTGCTATTCAATCTATGAAGCTGATATTTGGATGAAGGCCCCTTGGGGCGTCTCGAAACGAATAGTAAAGTCTGAAGTTCCCAAGATCAGCTGGGTGAGATTCGGAGCTAATTTCTTTGTTATTCAATTTATAAAGCTGAATTTTGAAATGGAGGCCTCTTGGAACATCTAGAAACGAATCGTAAAGTCTGAAGCTCCCTAGATCAGCTTAATTTAGCTCGTGAGCTAATTTCTTTACTGTTCAACATTTGAAGCTATAATTTTAAATGGAGAACCCTTGGGATCTATCGAAACAAAACATGAAGTCTAGAGCCCCGCAGATCAGTTGAGTGAGATCCGGAGCTAAGTTCTTCGCGATTCAGCCTATGAAGCTGAAATTAAAAATGGAGATTGTTCCTAGTTCCTCCTATGTTTAGCCGAAGCTCAAGGTGAAAGGAAAAGGGGGGTCTGGGGTCAGCCCGGCAGCGCCGAGTTTTAATTTAAATATCAAATGATTTTATATTGGCTATATCGGTATTTTTCGTTCGATATTTTCGTAATATATCCTCCCAGTTTGATATCGATTCTACATAAAAAATATCGTATCGATCTAGGGTGTTTAGTTTGTTTGTAGTTTTGGTTTGAAGAATTCGTGACGCAAATTTTGGTTGACCATACGTAAAAGACCCATGTCAAAATACCATATCATTAACATGTCGCCTATTCTCTAACGACGTCAAACCGCCGTCAGCCGTTAACGAGCTGTATACAACATCCTCGAGTCGTATGCCATCCTTAAAGGCCACGTAACGAAGAAATTTACGGCGGAAACGTTTCAATTCTCCTGATGTGTTCTTGGTTGTAAAGTGACCAGCGCTCGCCAACTTGAAAACAGTCATTCAAGTCTTGGGTATTTCTTTTCAAAAAACAACTGAAAAAGTTCCTATCTTGCAGCATGATCATATGTGCAAATTCTCGTAAATTATTTGCGATTCCAAATTAAGATGCGAGCCTAGCGGCAGTGAAATGAACTAAGTAGTTTCTTTCCGAATCTTGCATTTCTTGCCATTGGAAATTGTATCGTATCTATTACTATCATTTTTTAATACTTTGTCTTCTCTCTCTTTATTTTCATTCGTTTTTCTGTGATGGAAAAAGAGACGAGGTGCCTGTAGCATTTCAAATTTTGAAAATACAGTAACGTATGCTCAAATTAAAAATTGGTTTTGATAGATGGTTGAGTGGTGCCTCCCTTCCCCCGATAAAGTGAAGTACTACCTACAAATGAGGTAAAACTACATTCCATTGTACGCAAAAGTTTTGAAGTTTACCGTAAGAATGAATGAGGATTGGTAGAATATAGCATAATCATCGTTAAGGAATACGACAGGTAATATAAAAGCAAGCAAATTTAGATTTAAAAAGTTCCAGTATAATGTTAAATTGTTTTGAAATTCGAGCTTTGTGAATGCAAGGAAATTTTTAACTAAATTAATTTTATGGCAAAAACATATTCTAAATAATCTGCTATTCAAAATGAGGTTTTGAATGTTTAGCTTTTTTTCCTATTTTTATAGATTTTTTAGCAAATTTTAATGAATATTAAATAATTTTTGTCTGCATAATTTTGTTCAAAAATTTTCGAATGTTCTATTTTATAGTTGATAAACTTCATTTGAAAAATATTCTGATAAAAATATAAATTTAACAATTTTTATTTGTTTTTAGCCATTTATTGAGCAGTTTTTGAAATTTGACCAATAAAATGTACTCAAATGTGTTGGCCAACGAACTCATCCTTTCATTTAGAAAGCTTGATTTTTGGCACAAAAACGGAATTTTTATCTCAATTCTAAGGAGAGTTGTCGTCTGGAATTACACATATATAAATAAACGATGTTGAAAAGACCTTCATGTTGAAAGAATTCAAATTGAAAAGAGTGCCTACGCGTTGGAAGGAACCGCTTGATTGCCTGCGCTGAATTCCCATCACGCTCCAAGTGGAGGAAGTTGTAAGTAGATGCTTATGAGTTGGGTCGCCATTATAGAGCATCGAAGTAGTTGAACAAGCTACGGCAAGTACCTACTTATGGGAATACAGTGCGAATCAAAGTGTGTTCATATGTCCTTCGTAAATGTGTTCGTATCTTCAGTACTAATGAGTATCATGAGAATAACAATCGGTCGAACGGACGAGTTATTGAGAAATCAAGAAGACTACATCGCCTCCCATACGCGCTCATACCTCCTAAATTCTACACCAGAAGTGGGATCTGAAACCAAAGATGGAAAAAGGAGGCTTCTTGTTTAATTCCAGCAGATTTATTAGGTAGGTAACGAAAATGTTACTTTAAGGAGCAAGGATTCGTTCAAGGCGCGTCGACCTATATTTCATGGATTGGTCTACATGTATAATACCTACATTGGTGAGTTGCATTTGAGCCTGCTGAAATAACCGGGTAAATTATGTAATTTTAAAGTTTTTTTTCAGTTAAGCAACTTACCAAGAATACGTAGATCCTCTTCTACGAAAATTGTTTCCAATACTTAAGAGGTGAAAAACTTCTCAAAAGATGAAAGACACTTCAAGCACACTTCAAGGCGCACACATATTTTTCTAAAAAGGAGTGAACAAATAACAACGAAGTAAATTCACCAGATGTCAGTGACGTTATGCTGGGGGTCTCAATGTAGTAGAGTGTTAAATCAACGAACACTCCCTCCACCACGACACTTCGAGCAGCCTCATGAGTACCTAAACCGTCACATACTGTCTTAGGCCTGACACAACCTCACCTATTCTGCCTCATGCAATTGTGTGCAGCACTTATAATCAAATGCGAACTCGTTTGGCTTCACTAACTCTACAACGCCCTCAGGAATTTCCATGTGTACGACCTTTTCCAGTACTCCATCAAGGAACGCGGTTTTTACACTGAGTAAGGCTGCACGCCCGGAAATCTCCCGATCCGAACCGATCCGATGACGCCCGGCCAGCCGGAATCGGGACAGTTCCATGTCAGAACGCATGCATCTAGCCATAAAGGCTATTTTTTCATCTGGAGCTGGTCTATTTTATAGTGTTTTCATTTCAACTAATCATTAGATGTCGTAATAAAACTAATAGTTACTTATATACTCGATACTTCCATGTCATGAAAATTCCGATTATGCAGAATAAATTGCTAAGGATAATATATTTAAAAAGTATATTACTTTATTGCTATTACTTTATATATATTACTTTAAAGTTCATTACTCTACTGCACTGCAATATGGAGAATTCGGTTGTAAAAATAAATTACAGTAGGTACTTAGTTTTCAAATTATTCACCCACACAATTATTTTTGTGGAAAATGAAGCTATTGCAATGGCAAAATTTTTCAAATTTTTTTCGTCATAATCCGTTTTGAAGGATTCTGAAACGATTTCTGGATTATAACATTATATATATATATATATATATATATATATATATATATATATATATATATATATATATATATATATATATATATGCGGTTACTTTGTACGTATCCAGGGAATATTAGACGCAATCTGCTGAAACTAATCCTCTTGCATGTATGTGATTCCCGTGAAACATACCTTGTCTTGTGTCTCATGTATATATAATGATATATCAACATTTTACTCTGACATCTGTGAAACGCATGCATTTCCCCACTTTGTGGAATTTTACTGTTTTCAATATATTAGTATCTCGTAAATCGAGTTTTGTACAACCCTCGTTCGGGACTGGTCGGCTTTAAGGAAATTCTCAAGGAATGCGGCCTGTGCGTCATTGAATGCTGATTTGAACTAGTAAATTACAATGCGAGGTCGTCGCTTCTGTACGCTGAACCTTTCTAAACTCATTCACCTGCCGAACACTTGACGCGTTTGTCCCGCATATACGTCATCCCCCATCCAGGTCTTATCTCTTCAGGCTTTTGAATACTTTCTCCAACTCAAGAACGAAAATACTTTCGAGAGTTGACACCTCAAATAAGTAAAAGAATAAATTTATGGATAGAAATCTCCGAACAAAAGTACTTATTAGTTATTGACTTGTTACTTCCAAGTCCACCTATAGGTAAAGGAAGCATTGTATTCACTTTCGGTGGATAACAATTTTTTTGTCTCCACGTTTTAGGCCATTTTGAACAGTTTTCGCAGTTTTTTCCGTGTTTGTATGTCTGTCTGTCGCTCGAGTGTCCGCAAATCCTTGTAACAAGCGGAATTTCCACGGTTTTCATCTGATTTTGATGAAATTTTCAGGGAATGTGTGGAATAGAGTCTAGATAGTTGCCTATAGGTTTCCTAGATACTTCACTCTGCGTGTGCGCAAAACTCGATTCCACCAAGCATCATTTTCTCACGCTCTGGCCGTCCAATCTCGCTCAAATTTATGGGCTTTGAACATTCCATATCAATTTCAACCCGACTGTACCAATAGTAGCTCATGCGCATGCGAAAATGTGAAATCCTTGTAATAGGCCGAATTTCAAAATTTTTCGTCCGATTTTGATAGTCCAGGAGCCAGGGCTGAAAATAGGTAGTAATTTGAGCAGAAGATTTGAGATTAGATTTTGAAAATTTAGTCCGTTCTGAATGAGAAAATCTTTGTCAGCCAATACAAAATGGCGGCCTCATAAAGATGGCTTCATTTTCCCATTTTAACGTTTTTCTCTAATAGTTTCTAAACCGTAGATAATACAGAAATTTGTATACGTAGCAAAGTTCTAAAGCATAAAAAAACCAGAAAATTCGATCCCAAAACTCTGAATTATCTCTTAAAATAAGCCCTCCCCCAGTCTAGACTTTTGCCCTTCTAAATCCCCTAGTGGCGTTAATATTGGTCCGATTTCAGTCCTAAATGGTCCAAAGCTCATTCTACGTACTCAAGATTAAATACTTTCCAAAGTTCGTAGGTATCGAGTAATTTTAGCTGAGACCTTTCCCCATTGACAGCCAAACTTTTGAATTTGATGTCATTTTATACATTAAGTTCACAAAAACGGCCTTTTACTTTGTACTTTAATGGGAAAAGGTCTGAGAAAAAACTTGCTCGTAACGAACTTTAGAAAGTAATTAATCCTGATTTGAATGAGGTTCGGCAGACCTGAATCAGACCAATATTGAGATCGCTAGGGGTTTGTGATGGGCAAAAGTCTAGACATCTTTAACAAATAATCGCTTTGACAATAAAATTTCACCACTGAAATGACCAAAAATACGTAATATTAGGAAAAACATGAAAAAGCACAAATTTAGACACATAGGCAATTTTGGGATCATAACGCCTCATTCCGAAGAAGGAACATACTCAGGGTTATTTTTTGTGGTACCAAAAAAAATCACTTCTTCACCACTGAAACGAACAAAAATACGTAATATTAGGAAACACATGAAAAAGCACAAATTTAGACACAGGCAATTTTTGGATCATAACGCCTCATTCCGAAGAAGGAACATACTCAGGGTTATTTTTTGGGGTACCTAGTAGAAAAAGCGGGTGGAGTTTGGTTGAAAACCATGACCCCATGTCTCTGTCCTCTCCTTTTGTGTTTTTGATTTACTGCAAGAACGACCAATACACATCATTCTGATCTATATGTCCAACTAATCTGTATTTTTACCAAGGGGATGACTACTTGTGTGATGTGTTCTTGAGATACGAGCTTGCGAGCATCCACACCACCAACCTATACACATCATTCTGAGCTATATGTCTAACTAATCTGAATTTTTACTAAGGGATTGACAACCTGATGTTATGTATTTTTGAGATGCGAGCTCGGAAGCATCCAGACCACCTAACTATACACATCATACTGACCTGTATGTCCAACTAATCTCAATTTGGTACTTTTCCGTTGCACCCCCCCCCCCCCCCCCCCCCCCAGTCAATTTGTCTTCAACACGCCCGCCCGATGTTTCTAGGCATTCCTTCTTACTTAGATTAAATATTTACATAGAATTGGTGACAATTTCAAGCTGTGAGAAGAAATTATATTATTTAATTAAAAAAAAGAAGGAAAAAAATAATTACCGCGTTTTCAGAAGTTACCGATGTCGGTGAGGATTTGTTGAAACAAATTGGCGTGGTTGTGGTTTGATTGCCTCCAAATGAATTTGCACAAGTGGAATCCACATGAATTCGCTCAAGTAAATCAGAATACTGTGTATAGGTTGGTGGTCTGGATGCTCGCAAGCTCGCATCTCAAAATTACATAACATCAAGTAATCAATCCCTTAGTAAAAATACAGATTAGTTGGACATGTAGGTCAGAATGATGTGTATACTTTGGCGGAATGGATGCTCGCAAGCTCGCATCTCAAAAATACATAACATAACATAATCTAAGTAAGAAGTAATGCCTAGAAACATCGGGCACGACGTGTTGAAGACAAATTGACTGAGGGGGGGGGGGGGGGGGGGTATAACTGAAAAGTACCCTCAATTTTTACTAAGGGATTAATTACCTAATGTTATGTAATTTTGAGATGCGAACTTGCGGTCATCCAGACCACCAAACTTTTTTTAAATGTTTTATGTTTTCCCTTTCGAAATGAAAAAAAAAAGTTTGCTCCAAAATCAAAATTTCCACTCGCATTTTGCGTTTCAGAGCCTCCTGAACAAAATTGGTTCCGTGTCTGTCTGTCCGTCCACATTTCCTTGTAACAGCCATAACTTCCACAATTTTCATCCGATTTTAACCAAAGTTCCAGGGATCGTGCGGGATAAGCTCTAAATGGTCCCCTATCAACTTCATCGTGATCGAATCAACGGTAGCTTCTGCGCAGGCGCTAACGTGAATTCCTTGTGACGGTCATAACTCGGTCAATGTTGAACGGATTTCGGTCAGATTTTCAGGGATGATGTGGGTAAGGTCCCTTGAGGTCCCATAAGACAATCATCATAATTGTATTATCGGTACGCTCTACGCATGCGTGAACGAAATATTCTTGTTACGGTCCTTGCAACAGCCGTAATTTCCACAATTTTGATGCGATTTTCTTCAAATTTTTAGGGATTGTGCGGGTATAGCTCTACATGGTCCCCTATCAGTTCCGTCATGATCGAATCAACGGTAGCCTCTGCGCAGGCGCAAACAAAATTTTCTTGTTTCGGTCATAACTCAGACAATTGTGAACGGATTTCGGTCAGATTTTCAGGGATGATGCGGGCAAGGTTTGTTGAGGTCCCGTATCACATTCTTTGCGATCATCAGCAACGGTACGCTAGGTGCATGCGCGAAAGTGATGTTTTTGTTACGGTCACAGCTTAGTTAATTTTATCGGATTTTGTTCAAATTTTCAGAGATGATCCCGGTAGAGTCCCTTGAGGTGCCATACGAATCGTACGGTACTACCAGAGATTGTGCCCATCATGCCGGGAATTTATTTGCAGGGAATATTCCCGGCCGGAAATTAATTTTTTAATTTTTTCTCCTCCTTTTTAAATATTTGCGATTCCATATATGGAATACCGAAATTCATGTGCAGCGAAATACATGCATGTTCATTGAAGGACTGTCAGGGGGTTCACGTTCGAACGAAGTGAACTCCATTAGTTCCGGTCGTAGGTATCAAGTTGGCCAACAATGATACCGTCAGACCTCTCGTTGTCGTGATGAATGATCCCACAGTAGCCTTAAAAGCAATTATGCGAAATAGATCATTCACGCCGGCCACGTATGTCCTCAATCATGATCGTACGAAGATGGACCGCGAATTTCTGGAATCACTGTGAAATTTTCAGGGAACATGCGGACTACATCCTGGTTGGTCCCATATTAATATCAAAATTTTCCTTAATAATTTCATTTATTTTATATGTACCATTCAGCTCCCAATTTCCCACCTTATTAATTCCCTGATGCCAGAACCGGTCGTTTCTAGTTTTCTGGAATTTAATGGTGACGTACTGTGAAGGTCACGAGGAAGCTCATGTGCCATTTCCTTGGCAGTGTATTATTATTTTTTATTATTATTTTATACTCGCATTATGTTTTAGTTTTTAATTCTATCGTACATGAAAATAAGAACGAATGTCTGACCACTTAACAAAACTGATGTTGCCCGATCTCATAACTAATGATAAATGTTGCCCGGTCACATAACTAATGATAAATGTTGCCCGACTGACCAGGGGCCCAATTCAACCAACCCCGACCCCTGAAGGGTAGACGGTAACCCGCCTGGGAAGGTTTTGACGAGTAGGGAGTGCGGGCTGGTGCTCAGATCAGGTAGGTAAGGATTAGTGAACCCTTTTTCGCTGGTGCCCAGTTTGAGTGCGCCCGACCAAAGTGGGGCCGCCCTTTGGTTGGTACTTAGCTAACGGGATTTCTTCAACCCTGTAGGCATTCACCGTTCTATTTGGTGTGAGGCGTATACCGGCCATCCATTCGTATTAGGTATGATAAGATAGATAAGAACGTATATTTGCATGAATGCCACTGGGACCCTTATGTATACAATTATTTACAATAGTGGTGGGCAGGAAAATTAAAACTAAAAAGTTATATATAGCAAATACAAAATGTTTTTAACAGAAACAAAAGTATGTGAAAAAAACAAAATATTTAAAATAACAAGTGGAAAAAAGAAGAAGAGAAGAGAATAAAGAGAGAGAGAGAGAGAAAAAAAATAAGAAGACAAATGAAACAGAATCTAGTGAGTGCTGTGAAGAAAAATTGAAGAAAGATACAGAGAGGTAAAAGAAGAGAAACAGAAAAAATTGAGGGGAGGAGGAAATGAAAAGAGATAAGAGAGAGAAGAAAAGGGGAAGGAGGCAAGCTAGTTGTCGCGCGAAAGAAACGATCCTACAGCACGCCTGAATCTAGCAATGGAAGTCAGGCCACGGACCCGAAGGTCTGCTTACCTCAGTTAATACGGAAAATATGTATCACATGTGCTTCATCAGGTACTCCAGCCACCAATCAAAGCCTCACATTCCGACAGATTACTTATCCGAAGCCCGTCTAATCTGCGATATCCCAACTATCGTTTAGTTCATCCCTCCGAGCTCGCCCCCAGGAGGAGTGAGAGGGCGTGACGTCATAATTGACCCGGCCGTGACGTCACAGCCGGGTTCCCGCCGCGGCGCGTGGGCCCCCTCGTAGTTCTGTCGCGCTCAGTTGGTGTCGAACGTCCGGGCCGTTTGTTTGGTGGTTGTGTTGTTTTTCTCTCCTTCCGCCGAACGTCGTCCTCATCGCCGAACTGCCCGCCGTTTTCAATTTATTGGATTTACCTTCTATTGAATTGGATTTCCCTTTGTAGGTACCGAATTTTTTATATATTTCCAAAAATTTTATAATACTGTTGCTTTTCCTCACTGCTGCACGATCCTAGGAAAACTAAATGATGGAATTTGGGAATTTTGAATTTAAACGATAAGTGAATGGAAAGTTGATATGCACTATCAAAGAAACGTTGTACCACAGTAACAACCAAAGTAAAATAAATACCAAGCCAAATGAAAATGGATAGGTTTTTTACAACGTCCCTGAAGTCGTATTGGAACGTAGGTAAGGATGATCCTGATGACAATGATATTTTACGGAACTGAGTAGGTACGTATTCTGGGATGCTCTTCCCGATTATATTCCGAACTATTCCGGAATTCGCACCCCACACCACATGGCTTTTTTCCAAAAAATTTAACGGAGAATCCAAAGGAACAGTGAAACAATTGAGTCACCCTAAATATCACCCTAAGGAATCAAATGAATAAATATATAAATAAATTTATGTTCAAAAATATTTCAAAATAATAAGAGAGGCAAAATAATAATATTTCGTTAAAACACCCCATATCGGCACCATTTTACTAATAACGAATATGCATAGGTAATTCAAATATAAAAATATACCCATAAAATGTTGCTGTCAACCAGGAAAAGTTTCAAACACCATTACATAAAGTTTAATTTCAGTTTAGTTGCCTAGATTGCCGGTTCCATCATAAAATAACGAAGGAAAAAATTAATTTAAATTTTGAAAAGAGCCCGATAGCCTAATATTTTCAATAATTAAGATTTATCCTCGAACTAGTACATGGACATTTTTGCTCAAAAATTTACTTAAAATTCATTAAAATGAATTAGGTTATAGATAAAAACGGCAAAAATTGTTTGAAATTCTAAAATTGGTTTGCATTGCAGAAAATGATGTCGAATACATTTTATTTGTCATAAAATTTGACGTAATGTTTCTGACTCGTGGTCAAACATAAATCACCTATCTTCATGTGAGAGGTCTTATCGTCGTGCAGCAGTGTAGCCCGATTGAATAGAAGGTATTATGAATAGATATTTCTCCAATAGTTCAATAACGTAAGAAGATGTAATTTTATATGGTACGAAAAAGCTGGTGTTATGCCTTCAGGGATCAATGGAATAATGTGTTGCCAAACCTCCTTGAATCATTAAAGATCGACGATATCGCGATTTAAATTAATTAAGAATCAGTCAAAATTGTTGTTATATCGTTTGTAAGAGTCGACGAATCAGTAAAATTGCCTACAAGGAAACTTCAGTAGGTACACATTTTCATTTTCTCCTCATCAGGAAAGAATTTTAAGGTTTCTTGTTAAACTTTCCTAGGAAGAAAATTGGTTTCCCCTGGGTCCAGTACCTATTTTGTCTGTTAATTCTTACACCGTTGTAGGTCAGGCATTTTGAGGAAAAAAGAGGGTTAAGAGGAAAGTTTTGCTGCAGTTTTGATTTGCCATGTTTTTGGATCACTGAACACGAATTTGAAGTAAAGAAGGGCAAACATTTTGCCCGAGCTTTGCTTATTTGGCACTTTTTGCCAAAATGTTGGCATTTTTTTCAGGTTTTGGCCCCTATCTCTGAAACGAAATGTTAGCTACTACCTGATACAAAATTAGAGTAGGCTTGAAATTGAATCTTCTTCCATTAAAAAAAAAATGTTGCAAATTATTACATACAGGTTTATTATTTCTGTATTAGATAGATCATTGGTTGATAATTCTTATTAAGCCCCATAATAATCTAGTAAATGATCAAAACTTGGCGCATCATGCCTCGAAAAAGGGGTCAAACCTTTACAGCTCAGGACCCCACAATTTCACGGTATTGTAGGTGAATGAACATTTTTCTAAAAATGTCAAAACAACTAAACAATAACTTGGTAAAACGGTAGGTTGAATAGGAAAGAAATTTGCCCCTGAGGCTCCATCACCTGTTCAGTGATCATCCGAACCTCGTAGTTGTTTTTGATGTGTCCCGAACGAGCTCCATTAAATCTCAGCAACGTGAGTCGATTAGGAGAGAAATTGACCTCGGAGGTGCCGAAGCTAATCAGAATAACACGAGAACTGAGAATATTACAGCAATATAAAATAACCAGGTGACTCAAAAAGAGTAATGCGGAGACCACCGATAAGTTTCAACGACCCTCTGTTTGTGCGCAAATTGAAAAGAACCAGAAGTTTTTGATCAAACTCTACATACACATATCAAAAAGCGTTAAACTCACGGAATTTCAAAACTAATTTCCATGAAGGAAATTTTGGATTCATTGCAATAGCTTAATTTTCTTAGAAAATTGGCTAAAACGTTCCGACCTTGGTAGACTCGGAAGTAATTAACATTCTGTTGTTGGAATAGACATAATAAATTAGTTAACAGTAATTCTTAAGTATTTACTAATCAATAATTTAATAAATTATTATAATTGAAGTAGCTAATTCGATTGAATACAGCTTTGTACTATACCTACCTACGTTGATTTCACTTTATTCCATTTATTCCTTTGTTCATTGTCACTTTATCGTCATGGTAACACCAACGCACTGTCATAACATGTCGTAATATTATATTAATTTCTAGGTTGTTACTGTTAGCAACATCCTTGTCCAAACAACTGAAAATCAATGTGATTACCTGCCTACGCTTCACAAGCCCAATAGAATACATACTAAAGTTATAATAAAATCGATTTCGGGAAGTCAGAATTCCATTGGAATTTTATTATCAGCAGATACAATTGTCATAGTTTTCAAGGCAATACTTGATATTGTGTTTTGCTGGTTACGATTCACTCCCGTGTTGATGTATTTTTTTCTTGTCGATGCTTTAGCCCTTAGGGAAAGCAAACGAATAAACGCATAGCGACCGGGGTGGTTTCGATCGATTCTTTGGGCGGATAGCTATAAATGAAACTCAAAAAAATCATTAGGTACTGTTACATAGAAAGGTTTCAAGATATCGATTTTTTAATATTTCAGCACTTAGGATCTACCCTTTAGTGTTGATCGAACGTGATGACGATGTTACTGGCACATCCCCGACCGATACATGATTTTTCATTCCGAATTTCTTGAAGTTTGGTTCAATACTTTTTGAGAAAAGCTTCGGAATGCGTACGGCGGACGGACTTTTTTTTTCAATTTTTGGATTCCACGCATCTTGGAACAAAAAACAAAATCCAAATAATTTTGAGGGAGGGTTAAAATTTTTCTTGGTCGATTACAAAGGTTCATTATTGAAAATAACAAACCAATAGTTGAGTCATATTTTTCACACCCAGGGGTTCTGCTCATTCCTGATTATTATTAGGTAACGGATTTCCAGTAAGTAAGAAAAATGTTATCAATATTATCAACATAGAAGTGCCCGAATAATTATCTGGGAGCTTTACACTCCATTGGTTTCCATCCAAAAATTACCTTAATTGAGGGGTTTCCTCTTACATGGCCTCAGGTAAATATAAATATCTTTCAAACCGCCTCGTAATTTCCACCTTATTTTATTCCCGTGGAATGGAGCCCAGTTTGAAGAGAAATTAATGAAAGCGTTTTTAGGTTTTACATTTTAGGTACATTTTTTCTCCCCCCCCCCCCCCCCCAGATTTTTGAAACATGACGCGAGTTTGAGTTAATTTTTTCAAGTATCTAAAGGTTTGTTAACTTTACCAAATTTTGAAGACAAATAAGCTTTGAAATCCAGGGCTTGTTTAGTCAACGTTTTAACTGTAATATTCAACACAATCATTTGAAATATTGTGATAGTAGACTGCACTCGCATCAATTATTAGTGATATGACCATGATGAAACTCAAGTGAGGTATTTCCCAATCACCTTCCGAATTTACGAGTGGAAAATGAGAAAATGACGCCAAATGGATTTTACGTTTGAGCATGCTCAGTAAAAACCATCAATTTCTGAGTGATGAAATTCATAGGGGTTCATTCTAAGCAGCATCTGCTCAATCTCCGAAAATTTCATAGAAATCTAATGAACATGCTGCAAAATATTACAGTATTAGATAGCCCTTCTACGCAGAACACTGGTCCGTAATTATTAAACCCCGTTTATAGTATACTAGCCGCTCCGGCTCGCTACGCTCGCCTCCACGTCCAGCCGGGGGGCAAGCCCCCCGGACCCCCCATTAAATTGCTCGCTTCGCTCGCAAAGTGTGGCATGTAGGGAATATTGCTCGCTTCGCTCGCAAAGTCTGGCATGTAGGATATGTTGCTCGCTTCGCTCGTAAAGTCTGGCATGTAGAAAATGTTGCTCGCTTCGCTCGCAAAGTATGGCATTTAGGGGATGTTGCTCGGTTCGCTCGCAAACGGTAGATCTCTAAGGGTAGGTTTAACTTCTGTAGGGGATGCTGCTCGCTTCGCTCGCAAACGGTAGATCTCTAAGGGTAGGCTTAACTTCTGTAGGGGATGCTGCTCGCTTCGCTCGCTTGAGGAAGTTATACTGCCCACCCAACTTGGCAGACGTTTTTTTCAGTTGGGAATTATTACAAACAAATTAAATCTTATAAAACTACGTGGAACCACGAAAAGTTTATTCGGGGATGTTGCTCGCTTCGCTCGCAAGGTATACCTGTATATGTGTAGGACAAAGTCCGTATTTATTATTTGAAATGGCTCTCGCTTCGCTCGCAAGGCACCTATGTAGGCATACCTGCTCGCCTCGCAATGTTGTGACATCGAACCCTTCACGTCAATTCTTGAGCCTTCTCTCGTCCACGGCAGAATCATTTTAATCGCTTTGCTCGCTTCTGCTCGCAATTTGACCGAGTTCTCGTCACTTTTTTCGATATCCGATTTCGGATTCAGATTCGGCGGACCCAAAGCTGTATTTCGCCCGCGAAAACCGTTCCGAAAAACGTACCTTTATGGGGTATATTTTAATCGGAAAAAACCAAGTTTTTCGGCGGACTTTTCGAGAAAACGGGTCCGTACTCTCGCATTTTTTTGACGCATTTCCCGATACTTTTTTCGCGATCCGATCGCGCCGTCGTCTTCCTCGTTCAAAAACCTACGAAACCGGTATTTTTCCGGAATTGTCGACGGCCGTTTAGAGGGGTAGAGGATGCGGGGAAGTCCAAAAAGCGCACATTAATTCTTACTTCGACCCCCCTCCCGCCCTACGGCCCATGGTTCGGCTGGGATTAGAAAATTTTAAATTTGCTCGCTCCCCCTATCGGAAAATCCCAAGAAGATCCCCCCACTCGTAGACTCCCCCCACTCAGCCGTTTGGCCGTGCATAGACACGACAAACAGACAAATAAACAGACAGACAAACGGAGTTTCATTCTTATTAATAGTATAGATTTACTTCGCGCCTCGCAAATAGGTTCACTGCATTACAGCACCAGGACCCCAGAATCTTACACGTTTTAGTAAAGTTGAGGAACAAAACGATCTATGACTAAGTCATCAAACAGAAGAAAAAAATCAATCTTAGCGGTCCCTCAGCCGATAAGCTGTCTTCCGCATTTAATAACACTGTTTTTAAGCCATTCCAAAGGCACTTTATTCCAAATTTCAGCACCAGAGTCAACCAGGAAAGAATTTAGCTAACCTTCATAACTTAACTTGACCTAACTTAACTTAACTTGACCGTCATAACTTATAAATGTATTCTACGAGTTCCAAAAGTGCCCCATTTAAAATTTCATCATTTTAAGTCGATTGGGAAAGAAATTAGCCTCTCAAGCCCCTCAGCTAATCAGTGCCTTGTTATTGTTTTCGAAGTACCCTAAAGAAGCCCCGTCTTAAATTTCAGCACCGTCAGTGGATTAGAAAAGGAATGAGCTTTAGGGGCCCCACATCTGATCTACTATCCGCTTCGGCTCGCTACGCTCGCCTCCACGTCCAGCCGGGGGGCAAGCCCCCCGGACCCCCCATTAAATTGCTCGCTTCGCTCGCAAAGTGTGGTATGTAGGGAATGTTGCTCGCTTCGCTCGCATAGTGTGTCTGTATACATGCGATATATTACAATTGAAACATGTACAGGATGTTACTCTCTTCGCTCGCAAACGATAGATCTCTAAGGGTAGGTTTAACTTCTGTATGGGGATGCTGCTCGCTTCGCTCGCTTGAGGAAGTTATACTGCCCACCCAACTTGGCAGACGTTTTTTTCTTTTGGAAATTCTTACAAACAAATTAAATCTTATAAAACTGCGTGGAACGACGAAAAGTTTATTAGGGGATGTTGCTCGCTTCGCTCGCAAGGTATTGCTGCAAATGTGTAGGGAAAAACCCGTATTTATTCTTTTGGAAATTCTTACAAACAAATTAAATCTTATAAAACTATGTGGAACCACGAAAAGTTTATTCGGGGATGTTGTTTGCTTATTCTGTTGAAATGGCTCTCGCTTGGCTCGCAAGGTATAGCTGTATACCTATGTGTACCTGCTCGCAACATTGTGAAACACCTGAGTCATCGAACCCCTTCTTCGCGTCTTCGTAGAGCCTTCTCGCGTTCACAGCACAATTAATTTCTCATTTTAATCGCTTCGCCTCACTTCCCTCTCGCATTTTGACCGACTTCCTGTCACCTTTTTCGATATCCGTTTTCGGATTCAGATTCGTCGGGATCAAACCTTTATTTCGCCCGCAAAAACCATTCCAAAAACGTACCTTTATGGGGTATATTTTAATGGGAAAAAACGTAGTTTTTCGTCGGACTTTTCGAGAAAACGGGTCCGTACTCTCGCATTTTTTTAACGCATTTCCCGATACTTTTTTCGCGATCCGATCGCGCCGTCGTCTTTCTCGTTCAAAAACCTACGAAACCGGTATTTTTCCGGAATTTTCAACGGCCGTTTAGAGGGGTAGGGGAAGCGGGGAAGTCCAAAAAGCGCACATTACAACTTACTTCGACCCCCCTCCCGCCCTACGGCCCATGGTTCGGGTGGGATTAGAAAATTTTAAATTCGCTCGTTCCTCCTTTCGGAAAATCCCAAGAAGATCCCCCCACTCGTAGACTCCCCCCACTCAGCCGTTTGGCCGTGCATAGACACGACAAACAGACAAACAGACGGAGTTTCATTCTTATAAATAGTATAGATTCCCCCTTTCGGAAAATCCCAAGAAGATCCCCCCACTCGTAGACTCCTCCCACTCAGCCGTTTGGCCGTGCATAGACACGACAAACAAACAAACAGACGGAGTTTCATTCTTATAAATAGTATAGATAGTATTGTAGACAGTTTGCAACTTAAGGTGCTTAGAATCCTAAGCTCAGAACTTTACTTTGTCTATAATCATTAAACAAAACCTATTATAAATACAATATCTAAATAAATGTAACTGCATAGCCGTAGACCCCTCCCGAGGAGACATTAATTAAATTAAATACAACACCTGCACTATACTAGTCCTTCTATATTTAACAAGAGCTGACCAACTGAAAATCAGTGAGGTGATTACCTACCTACGTTTCACAAGCCCAATAAGATACAAAAGTTGTACTCAATAAACTCGATTTCATGATGTCAGAATTCCATTGGAATCGTATTAGCTGATTCAGAGACAATATATAGCCTAACCCGCAAATTACCAGAAAATGTCTTCAAAATCTGATGAAAACCAGAAAATAACCTTGTTCCTGGAATTAAACTTCGTCCCCCAACTTTCCACCGAATTTGAGGGAGATCGAACGACTAGGGCGTGAACAAATTACGCTTAAAGTAATTATCGTTTGCGCATTCGAAGAATGAAGTGGTGAAATTGATAGAGTACCATCTACACCCTGAACCGCACTTTCCATGAATATTTCATAAAAATCGGATGAAAATTGGGGAAATTAAGATTTTTACGAGATCTCACGGAGAAAAGACAGTCAGGCATGCAGACACACGTTGAGATAGACACGGAACGAAAGTTGTCAGAATCGTCTAGAACGTAAAATGAGAGTGAAAATTTCGACTTTGGAGACAAATGATTTTTCATATCCCAAACGTGACTACAATGCTTCCGCTGCCTATAGGTTGACTCGGAAGCAATCTATGAGATAATAGACGACTAGGTACCGAAGAGATATTAATTAAATTAAGTAGGTAACACACCTACGCTTTCCCAGAATTATACAGGAGTTGAATTACCAACTGAAAATTAGTTACCTATCACCTACTTAAGCTTCAGAAGTCAACCTACATGCGACAGAAGTTTTAATAAACCCGGTTACGTGGAGTGCAGATTCCATTTTATTATACGATGTATGGACTATATATCAGCTGATACGAGCGTCATGGATGCAAGGCGATTTTCGCTATATTCCATCACTTATGATTTGCTCCCATGTTGCTGAATTTTTTCTTGCCAAAGTTCTAGCCCATAGGGAGAGCAAATAGATGAACGTACAGCGACGCGGGTGGTTTCATACAATTCCAAGGAATAATGTCTATAAATGAACCCAAAAAAATTACTGTTGCCTAGAAAGTTAATGAGATCTTGATTTTACAAAATTTCAGCCTTTAATTACTCTCTCCACTTAATTACTACTCTTCAGGGTTGATCTAAATTGATGCCAATGGCAGTAGCACATCCTGGGCCGATGAATGATTTTTGAGTCAAAGTTCATAAGCTTTGGTCCAGTTGTTTTGGAGAAACGATCTGGACGGCGGACGGATAGATTTGTTTCATCTATTTTTTTATTCTACGCATCTTGAAACGTAAACCATCAAATTTTGAAAGTGGAGGTTAATTTTTTTCCCTTGGTCGATTACTAAGGTTCATTATTGAACATAATAAACCAAAACTGAATTTTAGAATGCTTTACACTGTGCAGAAATTAGTGGGGAATAGTGCAATTCTGACCGTTAGTCTTAAAAAATTCAGTAATTCAAAATTTGCTCATTTTTAGAGCGGATTCTGGACGATTCGTCCTCGTTTTCGCGAACACAAAAATCGAGTGGTGGGTCATTTTTACAAGAAAATTCACGTAGAATCCGAATCTGCAATAACAAAACTATGAATCCTATTCGAAAAAAAAAAAAAAAAAAACAAGAGAGCGAATTGCGCATGATTCTCATGAAATTGTGATATTTGAATTCTTTGCAAAAATTATTGAGGATGCTATTTCTGCGTAATTTTTTGTGTGATTTACTTGAGTACATTAAAACTAATTCAGACAAATACCTAGCATATATGACTTGGAATAACATTGCTGGTAGATAAATTGATACCTTCAAATGACAATAAATTGGGAATACATGACCAGAATAGATGGACTGGAAGAGCAATGAAAAACGAAATTTCGGGAACCTGAAACGTAGCAGTACATTATGGAAATGATAAGAGATACTGTTAGTTTGTCTCAAAGTTAACATGCAGTGGCTACTGTATCTAATTATTTTATTAAAGTGATTATGTACTGAAATTTCAGTCCAGACGGTACCTACAAAATGTAAATCAATCTATAACAAAATTTTCATAGTTTGCCGAGGTACGGTCGAGTGAGGTAGTTATGCAGCGGTTATAGAGATTGAAATAACTGTCAAAATAGGTTGGTACTTTCCCCTGATGAAGGAAGTACTCCTTATTAGAATGATCTTAACAATATTTTGGGGATTCGATAAGTGAGATCACGTAGACTTGCAGCTTTGGTAGATCCAACCCAGAATATACAGTGTTCCAGGAAAACTCGCTCTTAGTAGTAGCAGTTGAAAGTTTCGCGGTTTGAAAACATCGAAATTGACAAAGACTGCCGGCATAAATGTATCGAAACGATCTTTGAAGAAAGTGGAGTTAGGTTTGGGGGTGAAAATCTCACGTAGTAAAGGCGAAGGTAGCGCTACCGACCCAGGGGCTGATAAAAAATATTATGACCAAAAAAAAAAAAAATTTTATCGTCTTCAAAAAATGATTTTAATGTAATAAATGAATAGCTTGTATACAAGAATTTAATAATATAACTATAACAATAAAAATGCTATTTCAATTTAAAAAAAATTATAAGCACACCTACAATTGCACAGGGGGTGCAATAGTATAGTTCATAATATTGGTGAACCTATGTTGGTTACCATGATTATTGATATGGCGTTAAAGTTAGTCAGTTGGTTTAAAACGGTGGCACCGGCCGATCGACTTTCCATTGATCAAGTTAAAAAAAAAAAACTAAAAGTGACGTGAAAAACTAATTAAGTGGATAAGATTTGAGTAGTGAGTGGATCGGAATTATGGTGCGTGGATCGGAAGGTATGAATTCTTCAATGATTCGAGTTCAGGTACGCTATCTTACATACCAGTCTTAGTATAAGCATGTTTTAGCCATGACCTTACTGCCTGAAAACGTTCGGGTATTACATCGAAGAACGAAATCTTGTTATGCAATGTTTTCTAATGATTTTTTACATACAACCAACTGTTGATAGGTAGTTGTAACTGGCTCGATTTCCATCACACAAAAATTGTTCACCTAGTGCTAGGAAGCTCTGAAATGATCACATGTCACGCCACATCTATGGCTCCCATCCCCCTCCTTCAACATCCTTCTGAGATCTACTTATTCTTATAAAACCAGCTGTGTTTGAGTTTTTTCTAACAGAAAGCCGGAACTTTTCCACAAATTCCTTGCTCCGTGCAAACACATACTTGAGGTGCGTATAATGGCTAAGGCGTATTCAAACACGTAGCCATGTCCGTATGATGCCTTAAGGAGAAGATAATTTTTCTGCTGAACATAGAAATTTAGTAGGAAGCCTCGTCTGGGATATTTAGAGACAGATCCTGATCCATGGCTCCATCCTGATCAGCTGAATGAGCTGAATTTTCTCTGTTCACCCAAGAAAGTTGAAATTTGATGATGATATCTATTGAAGAATGAATTGACGGTTTTTGTGCTGATCAGCTGAATGAGTAAAATTCTCTCCTGTTTGACCTAGAAAGCTGAAATTTGATGGGGAGCCTCTCTAGGATATTTACAGACGACTAAAATAGCTTACTCCTTTCAGATCAGCTGAGTCAGCTAAATTCTATCTTGTTTACCCCAAAAAGTTAATATTTATTAGGGATGTCTCTGAAATATCAAGAGACGAATGAAAAAACGGTCCTGATCAGCTGAATGAGCTAATTTCCCTATGTTCACCCTAGAAAGTTGAAATTTGAAAGGGAGTCTCTCTGGAACATCAGGCGACGATTGAAATTACGAGCTCAGTCCTAATCAGCTAAATGAGCTAAATTCTCTCCTGTTTGCCCTAGAAAGCTGCAGTTTGAAGGATAGCCTCTCTGGGATATCACGAGGCAAAATTAATTAAGGGCTCCGTCTGATCAGCTGAATGAGCTAAATTCTCAATGTTCACCCAAAAAAGTTGCAATTTTTTGGGAGTATCCCTGGGGTGTTTAGAGGCAAATATAATGACGGACTCAGTTCTGATCAGCTGAATCAGCTGATTTCTCTACGTTCAACCTAGAAAGGTGAAACTTAATGGGGAGTATCTGGAACATCAGGAGACGATTAAAATGACGGGTTCAATACCAATCAGCCAAGTCAGCTAAATCTTGTCCTGTTAACCACAGAAAGCTGAAATTTTTAGTAAAATTTTTCTAGTTTTCAATTTTTCTGTGATATATTTTAAAGACGGGTGAAATTGCGGATCCCGTGCTGATCAGCTAAATGAGCTAAACTCTCTCCTACCCGACCTAGGTAGTCTATGGGATATTTAGAGACAAATGACAAATGAATCATAACGAATGAATAATATTACGACATATGACAGAGCCATGACGATAGAGTGGCAATGAACAAGTGAATAAATAGAATAAAGTAAAGCTTTAGAAATCAACGTAGGTAGGTATAGTACAAAGCTGTATTCAATCGAATTAGCTACTTCAATTATATTAAATTATTGATTAGTAAATACTTAGGAATTACTCTTAATTAAATTATTATTTCTAATCCAACAACAGGAGGTAAATTACTCCGAGCCTACCAAGGTCGGAACGTTTTAGCCAATTTTCTAAGATTTTCTCTCATTTTAACTCTCACCAAAATTATATAAAATCCACTTATAGGGACGTCCCTGTAATGCATGCATTACTTACCGATATGTTTACTCGTATATATTGATTGGGATAAGCCATTGATGCATAACTCGTGAGACCTATACAGATGGACTCAGTTTTTTGTTATTTTCTAATCATTTCAAGACCGTCAGAATACTTATATTGGAATTATTTCTGTGGTTTGCCTATAATTATGGTTGTGGAGACACGAAAAACTAATGTTGATAATCGTGATATACCTGTGCGGCGTAAGCAGAACGTTATTCCATTGACTTCTGATATCAGAATATACCAAGTACCATCTCGTTTATATTGAAACGCTTCTGATGACTGGACGTTTTACTATTTAGTCCAACCTATTCATAATCCTTCAGTTCAGTGTTCAGAACGTGTTTTCTTCTTTTTTTCTCTCCTTTCATTTCATAGATAATAACTGTGTAATACTTTTTTCATTTGAACTGATGACCTGAGAAAAACCACTGTGCTCTTTTAAGTTTGTGTGCTGTAATGAGCATGTGCATATGAGTTATTTGAGGCGGAAACCAAAACTAATGTGAACCTACACTATTTGTCTTCATGTTGAGGGCATCTGTAAGACGTTAGAAGAAAACTATGATATTTATTAACGTTTTTACTTTCCACAACACCTCGAAGATGGCAATGGAGTCCCGTAGTGTTTTTAAACTGTTACCTGTGGATTTTTTTTTTTCGGTTTTGAAGACATTTTTTATAGATTTTTTTTGCGGGATGCAGTGCAGTTCGTAAAATTAGGATCTACATCATTTTCTGTCAACCTACCTATCGATTGTGCGTACCTATTTCAGTCACTTCACGATCGCAAAGGGGATATAAAATTTAGTAGATCTATTCAATGTGTTCAACTACTGAAACTAGTGACTTTACACTATACAACATGGCTTCGGAGCAGATATTGGAAAAGTTCTGGATTTTAATAAAAGACACACACACACATCTATATATATATATATATATATATATAATATAATACTTTTAGAATACTTTGTTTTAAATATAGAAAGAATTTCACAAATATATAGAGGAAAGAAAGAATCTGATATTTCGATTTTTGATCTTTGTCACAGAAATTATTAGAGAAATTAAAGTCATTCTTGATGTCTTCTTGGAAGTTTCATATGTGTCAGCGTCTATCGTTACTTATCAAAAAAATTCTGATGTTTTCTGGATTTGATGGCTAATCGTTGAGATTGAGATTTGGAAGACGATTAGCGCCTTGTACCACCTAAAAGCTCTCTCGGCTTGTTGTGATTGCTGGTCATTTTGTTAAATTCTTTCTATATTTAAAACAAAGTATATAGTTCAGTAGAACCGCGACTAGTTCAAGTGTTCATATATGTATACATAAATATATATATAAGCGCTTCTATTTAGAGAACTTTGCTAATTACCAACTAATATGCATGTCCACCATTACAATCTACAAAAAGATTATATCTAACACGTCAGCTTTGACCTCCACTTATTGAAATAACTCTTAATTTATTGTCGTATTCTATAATCAAGTATTTCAGTATAAACTTGATACAATCTAAAACACCCAAAAAATAACTGCTCATATCAGTAAACGTGTTCACAAAACTGTGATTCAGCTCCTTCAAGAATCTTCTCCACTCATCTCTTCATTTTAATCTGTTTATTTTATACGCAAATCAAACGCATTTTACTCCATGAATTGTTTATTTATTTCAAACCGTGAAGTGTGAGGAAAGAAAAATAACACAGCTCTATAGAAAATAATGAAGATCAAGGTTCTCAAAAAATGGCAGTGTAACTATAGGTTTTCAAGGTAGCTGAATCCGGATTTGCAAGTATTGTTTCTGGGTTGGCTCATATTTTTGAAAACCTAATAGCTAATACACCAATTTAAATGATATTAAAGGTAAAAGATAAATTTCTATGCTATCTATGCTCGCTTGAAACATCACGCTTTATATTTAGAAGATGAAGGGTGCCATTTTTATCCCAGTTAAATCCGTTGTTCAATGAAGTTCAATTCATGCATGATTCAAGCGATAATTTCTACGTAAGTTCAACTTTCGTTAGCAGTTTTTAACGATTTTTTTAAAGGAAATTTTTTGAAATTTGACCAATTATTGTGCCAGAAAAGTGTTTTCCAATGAACCCAACCTTTATTTTGGAATACTTGATTTTTTTGCGTTGGTACAGATTTGTTACCTCAATCCTAAGGGGAGTTATTGTCTGGAATAACACACAAACACACTCATATATACCTAAATACGATAAAGCAGAATACTTGGAATGTGTTTAATAATTTTTATCTTAATTTTTTTGGAGCCATTGCAATAGCTCCATTTTCCACAAAAATTTGCTAATTGATTGTTAAAAATTCTCAAGTTGATGTGGTTAAAAGAATTTTTCCCTTTTGGCTGCTGTTATAGTGAAGTAGGTTTTTCCTTTCAGGAATGTTCTAAAATCAAAAAACTATATACAAACTAAATGAAATCTATAAATAACTTTTAAAAAAATTAATAGAAAGCTAATATATTTTTTTTGTAAATACCTAATTGCACTTTTAAAAAACTCAATAAAATCGAAAATGCTTAATTTTCAACTACGTTCCAAATGATCAATTGAATCATGAATTAAACTTATCGGGATCTTTTTTCAATTAAATATGCAAATCATTAGCATTCAGCTGGAATTTTGTAATACCTGAAGCATGGAGAAATCATATCCACACGTCATCTTCAATCATTATTATTGATATTATTTATAAAGCATTTCACAGAGAAATCTGCAATCACGATGGAGTACCTATACCGAGTCTTGATCCTTGACGCTGGATGTTTCGGAATCCACAAGTAATTAATTTTCAATATTCCCAGTGTGAAGTGTGAACAGGAAAGAATTCGGCTCACTCAACTGATTTCTTGAGTTTAGTTGAAGGTACAATGTAGGTACGTTCGCATACGTACAATCATGTATACGTTCTGCGTACTCATCGTGAAATTGGCTACCTAACTTCATTAACTTTCTTTTTTTTACCGCACAAATACGTATATTCACGTAATAGCATATTGATATTTCATTGTGCACATTATCCATCTGCAGAGGAGGTCAACCATTTCGAGCTTTCTGCGTTACCGCGAAATCGGATTGTTCCTACGGGAAACTTGCCTACTTGCACCTGGTTTAGTTAAATTAGATGTCTTTGACCTTCCTTGCACGAGTTTACTTTCTTGTACTATTCATTCATATCATAGTATTTTGATTTTTCATGATGCACAATTGTCCAATCGCTGAGAGGGTCTACAATTTTTAGTGATTTTGTTCGACAAGTATTGCTACAAGCTACTTATCTATCCACTTGCTTCTGGTTTATTTAAATAAAAGTTTCATGCCCTTCCTTAGGTGAGTTTAGCATATTGCTCATTGTGTATTTGCAGAGGAGGTAAACAATTTCGTTCTTTCTGCGCACTCATAGCGAATTTGACGTGTTGCTCGGGCAACCTGCCAACCTCCCTACATACATCATTCAGGATGCGTGTGCACAGGAGAGTTGCGTGTACCCACCTGCCGGTGTCTTCATTAAAAGTCAAGTCATGTTACGATTGCTAACAGCTGTTTGCGCAATTTCCGTCAAAGGCATCTGACGGAGCCCTCGTATGCAAAAAAGGCTAAACGTTCTAATTTTGAATGAAGCGTGTAGAAGTTTCGAGAGTAAAAGAACCGTCTTCAGATCACATTAGACTTGGCGGAATATTACTTGAAATTGATCCTTTCTATATATTAATGATATATACATTGTACTGCATCTATGACACAGATCTAGAAATCAAATGAATATTTATGTATTTATATTTATACATGAATACATATCAGTGTATTTATACTCATAATAATTTCTTCGATAAAAATTTAACCTTTTTCCAACAATGTTTTCCAATATTTAATTATTTGATATTTTTCAACAAAATTTAGTTACTTATCAATCAAATTCAGTTATTCATCATTCGATTGTTTTCTTACCATATTTATGGTATTTACCTCACGGCGATTTCTATTATGAAACCATGAATTAAGAGTGAGACAAAACTAGGTTAGAAAATATAAAAAACTTTTTTTGAAAATAATTTCATGGTGGGATCTAATTGGTTTGAGAAAAAAAGTTGGTAAGAAATGATAAAATCATACTGTGAAAATCTTTTACTATATACTTCAATGTTACTGTTTTAATGTCGACGTTTAGGCTAAATTTAACTTTGTTTATCGCTTAGATGACATTTTCACAATCTCATCCAAGTTCACATTTCGTTCGTAATAGACATACAACTTGGTAAAACAAATCAATAAGAATTACTCAATAAATTATCTATTTGCTTGATGGTAGTGATCTGTTGTCTATTTCGTTTGTTGTTATCTTTAATGCAGTTAGCTTGTGATAAATATGGTAATTGACGTCGACTCATTCATTCTATTCACTTTGTTGCTAGGTGCCAATATTATTGCTGAAACGTTTTTGGCATTCAAATTATTCGTAAAAATAATATTCTCTCAGCATAATTACCAACATTCCTGATAACCTTAGTAGGTACTATTATTTACGTCGAGGTGACAAAACATGCAGTTTTCAATAAATTAGATCAATACTATTTCACTGCTGTTTAGTGACAAAACCGAGTCAGTAAAATTACTTCAGATTTTCTTCGACTTTGTTTCACTGAAAGTTTTTTGAATTATCATTAGATATCCGTGACATCAATAAATTAATTTTTGTCTTTACAAGTTCATTCGACTCGATTCGTTTCATACTTACATTCATTATTTCATTGAAAAACAATGAACTATCTCTAGATATATATTTAACATCAATGAATTCATTTTCTTCTAACAAGTTCATACTTGAGAAAGCCTAACTAAATAAATCGTAATCGGGGTATATCTTTACTTGAATTATGTAGAATGGTTAATAAAATTGGCTAGAAAGATTTTTCCCCTATGACGTCAATAATTAACGTTTCACCGGTGTCGCCCACTTCCTCCCGTCCGGTACCCTTCATATTGCACCTTTTCGGGAAGCTCTCATCAATATCTTTCAATAAACGAATTTATTCTTATCCTCTCCCTGTTTTCAGAAAAGCAGGATAAATTTCCCATTGGCAGCGCAATAACATTGATTAAACATCAATTGAATTTTTGAGTGGAGTGTTAGGAAACATCATGTTATTCGTCTCGTTGCCTTTGATGAAGGAAAAGGTTACTGACCCAGAGTTGGGTTATCTAAGGAGACCAAGCACGTATTAAAGATAGACAAATTGAGTCCTTCGACGAGAATGATTTGATTATTGTGAACAACGGTGACGACATACTTTATCGTACACGTCTTCTTCTGTTTTAGCTATCCATCGGCCATGTTTTTTGCATTTGTTTCAATAAGAGGAGTTCAGAGAACGCGGTGTATTAGGTTTGTTTGTTTTGATGATTACTCATGGACTATTCGTTCTTCCTATATCTCTCATCTCTCTATACAATTCCGTTTTTTTACCTAAATTTTGACGTTTGTCGGGCGTTTTTTTCCGTTCTTTTCGACTTCCCCGCTTCCCCTACCCCTCTAAACGGCCGTCGAAAATTCGGGAAAAATACCGGTTTCGAAGGTTTTTGTACGAGGAAGACGACGGCGCGATCGGATTGCGAAAGAAGTATCGGGAAATGCATTAAAAAAATGAAAGAATACGGACCCGTTTTCTCAAAAATTCCGACGAAAAACTTCGTTTTAAATTTTTTTCTCATTAAAATTGACCCCATGAAGACACGTTTTTCGGGACGGTGTTTGCGAGTGAAATACAGTTTTGATTCCGCCGAATCTGAATCCGAAATCGGATATCGAAAAAAGTGACGGGAAGTGGGACAAAATGTGAGGGGAAGGAAGGCGAAGCGATAAAAATGAGAAGTTAATTGTGCCGTCCAACATGAGTCAGGCGAGTAGGTTCCTCTCTGATGTTTGCTCCCGTTTGGAAAACGGGGAAAAGGAAAGCCCTTCTACGCAGATAAAATACCCTTTTCAACGGGGTTTTTCCTACGAACTAATAAACTTTTCGTGGTTCCACGTAGTTTTATAAGATTCAGTTTGTTTGTAAGTAATTTCCAACAGAAAAAAACGTCTGCCAAGTTGGGTGGGCAGTATAACTTCCTCACATACTTTAACATGGATTAGTTGAAGAATTTAAATATCCTTAAAACTAAACTTTTCGTGGTCCCACATAATGTAGGTCTCGATGGTATCCCACTATAACCCATCGCATCTATACATCTCATACAGAGCGAGCAACATTCCCTACCCACGTAACATAATCATCATTATTTTTAAACGGTAGATGTTGACTGCTAGAAATGGTAAATCGTTAATTTATGACACAAACCACCGAAATTCGGCTGATGTTTAATTTTGAGTGATGATTTCTCTCTTATAATAAGATTTCTCTCATATAAATCATTTATTTATACACGAGGTAGGTGAATCCTGATATCTTTCTAAACTACTTAAATATCTCCCGTTTCGGGTGTTAACCTTGAATAAAAATTAAATCCATCATATATTCAAATTGTGTCTTGCAAGGTTGTGTGAACCTTTAAACGTACCAATTACGCATCCAAATTGATGCCTTTCTTGATTTTTACGTCTAATTTCTGGTGAGCATCCTGAATGCCTTCCCTTATACATGTACTAGATTTTTATCGAACATAATTACCGCGTTATCTAAATTATATTGTTCATATCCAAGATCTTTCTCATAAGAATGATATAATATTATCATACCTGTAAGATTCTGAAAGAGAATCGTACCTTTGAAACGCTTCGGAGCCATTAGTGAATCTAAACAAAGGACAGCAGCCAGTGGGTTTTTACGTAGGATGGAGTAACGGAATGCCCAAAAAACGTTGATTTACCGCAAAACTCCTTCCCTCACTTCGTGTCGAGATATTCCAAATAACATACAATATTACAAGTTCGACTCATCTTAACCGCATGGCTGGTTATTTCCTACTTTAAACATCCTAGAATTTAATTTATATTTGTACAAATACATACAATCAATCATTTCTACAGTTCAGAACACACACGCAGTCATATTTCCATTACTATGTGGAATCAAATCAATTCTATCGAAATGCATCCTTCCAGATGGCGAGGAAGTCATTATTCACTTAGATTTGACTCAACATTTAATATTTTCGGTTTATTGTATCATTCTATTTTACTTCATTACAGCTACTCTTAAGTGTAATAGTCGTATTTTGCATTCGTTATACCTTAAGTGATGTTTACGACTGGCAGATGTTCTCTACAACTGTTTTCCAGTCGTGCAATCGGTCTGCATTCATGATGAAGATATCAAATAACGCAATCTTCACGTAAGGAGCGGTCTAAAAACCTATGAGATGGAGGTGGGAGATGCAGCCAAAACGTGAACTTCCATCACTTGGAAAACCAAGACGCAGAAAAAGCGATACAGACTGCTACACAGAGTCCAAGAATTCTTTCTTTCACCCTCACCATAAAGACTTAATATAATGTATACTGGGAAGGAATGTCTGAGAGTGGCTGATATCAACTAAATGCGATGGTGCTTCAAAGTGAGAACCGGTATCATATTTCTCAACTTTGTCCTTGGATGGGAGCAAACTGTACGGTAATGCGCTCTGTGTAATTTTAGAGACAGGAAGCGTGTTAGCCACTTTCATTAGTTCAATTCTTTGCGAGCTGAATATCAAATGGTTTGGGAGATGTATGATATAATCAGAGGGAGGTATAGAAATAATGAAGAACTCAGAATTGGGAAAGATAGCTGGGTGATACACAGAAGCATGGCAGTACCGACCGATGGAAGTTAATTTGTAGTTGATTGATTTTGGGTTATTATTTTCAATAATGAACCTTTGCAATCGACCAAGGAAAAAAAAAATTTTTTTTAACACCCCCTGAAAAGTTTTTGGTTTACGTTTCAAGATGCGTAGTAGAATGCAAAAATCGAATAAAATAAAAATCCGCTGGTCCTTGAATCTCGGCATCAATTTTTATCAACCCTAAAGGTTTGTATTGAAGGGCTAAACATTCAAAGAATCGAGATCTCGAAAACGTTCTAAGTAGGTAACTGTTATAATTTTGTGCATAATAACGTTGCGAAATCGAGTTTATCAACTATTGTCCGTGCGATGTACCTACTAGTGAAGTATTGGTACCTAAATGCTAAATTTCATCTTTGCTCCCAAGTCTATCCATAGGTAGCGGAAGCATTGTTTTCACTTTCGAGATATTTAAAAGTTGTGGTCTCCACTAAAATCAAACGGCTCTTCTTTTGTTTCGCAGTGTGAAATTTCTACTCGCATTTGACGTTTTAGAGAGGTACACGTAGGCTTGGTATTAGAGGATCATCAGAATATGTATCCCTAATCGCCTCATGGTACTTAGTGAATCGCTAAATATCACATAATTCCCAACTCCCAACAACTGGCAGTGTCGAACAGCCAGTGTCACTGCCCACAATAAATTCTGCTGTGAACACAGATGCGACAGGTGGTGAGCGTCTAGTGACTTGAAAGTTGGGGCTCCCATACACCCTTCTTCAAGTTCTTTTTGCCGAGTTTTGTGCTACATGCGGGATCCCACCTGAGTGTGCTGAAATCACCATCAACAATGGCTAAAATCGTCAAACTTATATTTTTTAGCAGAATTTTAGTCAAAAAACGTTTATCAACTACGAAAAAGGTAAAATACCAAAATCTTTTTTGAATTTTGCTAATTATTTAGAGCGAGTTTTTGGTAGTTTATAATTTCATTTCACTCAAACTCCTTAATTTCCCAAACAATAATACCGTAATATAGTACGATAATTTACGTAAGCAACAATAGTATAATTTAAGTAAACAATAATACCGTAATATAGACAACAATTAACGGAAATTCATACCAACATGCTGCATGACTGGAAATTTTTATTCTTCCAGCAATATTTTTCAAAACGACATCAGGATGGGCTGCAGAAAAATCGGACACCTTTAAGAAAGTTATTTTAATTTTTCCGGCACAACGCTTTTCTTTCCTCGCTGGTTCACGTATTGTTGACCGGTTTTCTTGATCGTTTCTGTTTCTTAATCCACCCACTCCCCCAAGTTTGGTAACCGATTTTTCCCACTACCCAAGTTTTAGTTTCACTTGCACTTAACTTGGGAAAACTCATCATACATATGCAAAAACGTTCACGGAAATCGCAAAAAGTTAAGCGTCTTTCCAAAAGGGAAAGAAATAGCCACGATTCACGTTAAAAATGGTGAGGTGCGCGTCAGTCTGCTATCTGATAACTTACGCCCTTTTACGTTTCATTTTCAGCACAAGTCTTCTGTTTGACTACATTTTTACTGCAATCTACCGGTAGTTTACGATACCAAAACTGCCTCCTTCTCGTTCGTCAGTCAACACAGGCCATTATTCTTGAAGTGAAAAAATTGTAATCTTTAACATACGCCCTTCTTCTAGGCACCTATTCAAATATTGATTTAAGTTTATAGATGTACAATCAAACCTGAATTTAACATTTCCTAACCTCATAATCTCGAATTGGCGTGGATAATAGATGACTTTAAATATATGGCATCCAATTATGTTTTTGTAGATAATACGTAAATGAGTAAACAGGGCTGAACGCGTCGTAATAAGAAGAGAAACGTTCGATTAATGAGGCAATTCGTCTACGGTATTTACGTACAGTTTTCTTCGACTAAAACCACATTTGGGATGATGTTATACGGACGTACGGTGTTTTACAACCATTTTTTATTGTCTGCTTGGATTATCAAGATTGAACCCACGAAACCCCTGTCTCGTACAACCTTTGCAGTTCTCTGACTTGGCGTCTCGACCGTCTTCAGTTTATTTTTAATGGTTAGATAACCTTCGTTCTCGTCACAGCTCTGGTTATGTCAATTGGGATTTAATGATATTGACGACCAATAATAATTGATTGAGGAACAATCTATTATTAATATACTTGCGGGGATAGTTCTTTTGTAGTGACGCCAATCATTAGTAGATGGAGAAGAATAATAAAGTTGATGAGTGTTATTAACAATGGACCAAATAATTTGTTATTAGGTAACGCTTTATTTACGTGCGATCAAACGCAAATGGGTGAAGTTTACTTAATAGAGAGTTTTTATTCTTCCTGTACGGTTTTCCCCCGTTAACACGTGGATCAGCGTCTAGAGCTAGCAACTGCAGTATTTCTAAACGTATTTTTACCCGTATGCATACGAATAACCAAACGCCATCGTCACGCTAAAGTTTCTTTAGTATTTCAATGTCAACGATTCTCTTGAATTTGGGATCGTGTAGAAAAAAATTGAATTCGTTTTACTGTCTGCTATATCAGCTATCTCCACTATCATGGAATAGCTAGGTTCGAGTAATAGTTATACAGACCGGAGACCAGAGTTATTAAAAAAGGAATTGCAATTACCATTACCTTTTCCAATTACTTCAGAAAGAAAGTAATTGCAATTACCATTACCATCCGTGTAATGGGAATGGTTTGAAACAATTACTAATTCCAATTACATTTAATGGTAATGGTTTTTTTAAATTACCATTGTTATTGGGAAAGTCATGGGTCTTTCCAATTACCCATTACAGAAAAGGGAAGGTAATGGGAATGGAATTACTCCGATACCCATTACAGGAACGTTTGAAGGTGTAATATAGGGTCTAATTTTATATATATATATATATATATATATATATATATATATATACTTTGGCACAGATGTGAGGAGGAAAATAGCACATATATAAAGATAAATTTAAAAAATTAAAAGGAAAAACTCTCAGTTATATTTATATATATATTTATATAATTATATATTTATATTATATATAATTATATAATTATATAATAATATATAATTATATATATATATATATGATTTTATATATATATATATATATATATATATATATATATATATATATATATGTATATATATATATATATATATATATATATATATCATATATGTACACATTACATACATATGCGCGCACACACCCTCACGCGGTGCATGAGGGCAAACAATCCTGTAATGGGAATAAGGGGTAATTCCATCCCATTTCCCATTACCCTTTCTGTAATGGGTAATTGGAGAGACCCACAACTTTCCCAATAAAATGTAATGGTAATTGAAAAAACCATTACCATTCCATAGAATTGGAGTAAGTAATTGCTCCAAACCATTCCCATTACAGGAATGGTAATGGTATTGCAATTACTTTGGAACTAATTGCCAGCTTAAAACCCCAATCTTTGTTTTGTAGGCGTACCTAATTATACACATTGTACTGATTTTATTGCATTTAAGAGAAGTAATTGAAAATGTAATCACTTCTCAAAGTAATCATTACGTTACTACTCTGCCTGAGCCCTACTACTACCTAGGAAAATATCTTATTCGCCAACGCCCATATTTTGTTGAATACATCGGTTCTCGTTTGATCACACCGAAGTTAAGCTATGTCGGGCTTGGTTAGCACTTGGGTGGGTGACCGTCCCGTAGATCGCGATTATGGCATCTGTTTTGTTTTTTATCTCATCATTCAATTTTTCACCTATCTTCATCAAGTTTACATTAGGCCTCGTGGACTAGTTCGTTTTGAGTGCCTTCTCTGCTTTATCAAATCGTCATTTCCAAGATCTGAGTAGGTACTTAACACAAATTCTACTACTTACCAGCCTACTCAATTTGTTATTGGACCACTGGCAACAGCTCTTATTTAAAAACTTACTATTCAAACACAAACCTACTCGTTTCTGAATCTATATGTTGGCAGATACAACTTTATAGTACAATGCGAATTACATATAGTACAAGTATATGCGAATGCCTACAAAGAATAGGTACCTACTTTAAAATCGGGAAAGTTTCGACAAAACAGCATTCACCCCCAAGTAGGCGAACTGGATATCTGGTTTTCGGACGAAGTAGGTTCTTTGTTCATGTAGGTAATCAATGGAATTTGATTTAATAGGTATTGCAATTTTATTTATCGTAGGTATTTGCTTTTTCGATTAATAATTGTGGAAATGGTAAAAGTTATTAGACGGCAGTCAGAGGGAGAACAACAATACTCTTAAAACTGTGGTCACCTTTGCGTCAGGTTATGATGACCACGCGTAGGGCGGGATTCCAACGGACGCATTTTTTCCGCCTACGTGTAAGGTAGGGCTCTTTCCCGTACACGCGTAGTTCTACGCATTGACGCGAAAATCGCGAATGTGCAGTAGGTATTTTATCTAATACCAGTTAACTTTATATTTTATGGATCCTTGTTCATGTCGGTCTATCGTGTTCATTTAAGGGGGCAAGTAGTGATAACTTCATAAAGATTTACCTATGAAGTTTACATTTTAAATGAAACTAGAAAATCTGATGAGCAAAATTATAATATATTACATTAATATGTTGACATGGATATGTCTTTTAGCTAGGGGTTTATGAAACAATTTTGTGGTGTTTTTTCAGCCCGAAAAAATGTAACGGAAGTTTTATATTAGTTTTTAATTACAATCAATCCGTAACTAAGTATATGTAATTCCGATGCTGCATTTTGGTATGAACCCTCCTTAGGACATACTTGAAGATGCATAGGTCCGGAATCAACCGAGTGGCTCCAAAATCAAATTTCCACCATATTAATCGTATGAAGCTGAAGTGTGGCAGATAGCCTCCTTAGGACGTTATCTTGAAGTTGCACAGGGTGCGGATCAGCTGAGTTGCTCCTTCCATCCTTCCATCCAACTTCCATACTTCTACCCCATGAAAGCCTATTTCCTCTTCCTGCGTTCATTTCTACTATTAACCTTTATTTACCTAGACATATACATGATCTATTGTTTTTTCCATCAAGGGAGAAATTTACTTTTTTTTCTTCTTCTTTTTATTTATTTATTTATTTATTTTTTTAATAAGAATAATAAAAAGGTTTTGTTAAAAAATGTCAAAGATCACTAATAGAGAGTTTTTCTACTTCTCGTATTCATTTTCTCGTATACGAAAATGGCCTTTCCGACTCGAGAAGAGGTTTTCGTTACGTGGAAACGCTTTTCGGAATTGGAAGAGTCAGCTTTACTCGTGCTCAGCTTTTTCGGATAACACTCTAGAATAACTTAGCAACAATCATGCAGTTGGCATGGACACACACACACCCGACAAAATCGCTTGAATTTTCCCCGTGCCATTTTTTGTTGTTGGTTTAACCTTTGTATTTCTGTTTCTTTCGTGTTTTTTACCCCGCACCTTAACCAGAAGGGTCATTAGCGGCATTTCGTTCTTGCTTTCGACGTTCTATCAAAGATTTCAGCTGTTTCATACTCAAATTTCGTTTCAAGGTTCATTTTACACTTGTTAAAGATTCGTGTTCTTCACGGCTGAATCGTTTTTATATGATGTAGAGGTAAGTGGTCGTTGTTTCTTACTTCATGTTATATTTTGGAAATTGTCTACTGTGACAATCGAGTTTTGGGTAGTGATTCACTACAAGAGTCACGTTAACGTCTCTATAAGAGTCTCTTTCTCTCGGGCTTACAAAAACTCAACGAAAAATCGATGCAAAAAGGTTAGCGTTCATTGTGCTCACTCTAACAGATTGTTTTCGTGTTTACGAGAAATACCAATACGAGAAATACAAAAAACATTGGTTGGATAATCTATTTCTGTCCGTATGGATCGCAGAATAACCTTCATCTTCTTCCAATATTACTTTGCCACTTTTCCTAATGGTAAAAGAGAGAGTTGATTAGTTTACTCAAGTGAGTGGCCGGTCATGTGTTGTCATGACGCGTTTGTAAGCCATCAACTCAAAACCTTTTGGTACATATAAAATCGGTTCTTCACCCCCTCCATTCCCCCCTCTTCCATCTTGAAATTCAGAATTTCTGAGGTTTGTTGTCTAACTAGACTAAAATAGATCGAACTAAGAAAAAATCTCGAAAATCAGTTGATAAATGTGGCATGGGCAGCGTCGACAAAAATTGTGTCATACACACACACACACACAAAGACATATTCTTATGTTTTTTTTGTTTTTGTTTTTTTCACGGGTTCGGTCTTAGAATGGTCTTAAACGGATTGGTTGGCGGTTATTTTTTTCTCATGCCTGGGATGTCCTCTACCCCTTTCTGGATCAATTCCAGTAGATCATCCCTCTATTGAAGAGGGACGTCCTAAAAAATGTGGGCTTTTACTCCGACCGATGAGCTCCCTTAAAAGTATTTTCTCAGTATTTAAAACAAATCTTAGATCTGTTAAATAGGTTCATTATCGAAGTATGACTTAAATGTTATCCTTTCATTGTTACACGTAATATACGGTTCTGTATAAGTAAGTAATACGGTATGGCGATATTTAAATTCTCTTGGCCTTATATATGGGTTTTCTTGATGTTTTTTTACAAAGAGGAATATCTGAACTTCAGAAGTTTATGAAGACCCATTCAACTGAATGCAGTGGTTTTCGCCACCCGTGTTAGTCCGCCTGGAGAGATCATCACAATAACAAGCTATGACCTCTTCAGGTGCTACGAGGTTAAACAATATGTTTTTTTATAGTAGATATACAGAGGGTTCTTCATATTATACCAATTTACCAATTAGATGGTAGAAGCATACTTACAATTAGGGTAGAACATGATCCATACAACGTTGCATTTCGTCAAATTTTGCAGAAGATTTAATTTAGTCTGCTAGAGTACTCCTATATGAGGCCTGAGAGAAGTCTGGAATGATGAATATTAAGTTTAAATAGAAAGTTATGTGATGGGATTTAGTGAGTTACATATATGTGACATAGGTGGAGAGTCTAGCAGACTAAATTAAATCTTCTGCAAAATTTGACGAAATACAACGTTGTATGGATCATGTTCTACCCTAATTGTAAGTATGCTTCTACCATCTAGTTAGTAAATTAATATAATATAAACAATCCTGTGTATATCTACCATAAAAAACCAAATTGTTTAACCTTGTAGGACCTGAAGAGGCCTCATATAGGCGAAACTAGTTGTGAAGAAAGAATAAAGAATACCTATATAAAGGAAGCCACCTAACTTCCACCCTCATGCCTGTACTCCTGTGAGAAATGATGGCTACCAACACGAAAACATATGACGTAATTTCATTTGCTCTCTGTTTTTCCCAAACTACTCACGATTTTGGGATGAAAATTGGCGGTAGGGGAGTTCTCAAGGCAGTGAAATCCGATTCTTGAAACACAAATACAAAGTTACGACACGCGAAAATTGCTCAAAAATACAGCAAACCTGAAAATGAATACGAAACGTGAGAGTGTACGAGATTAAAAAAGCGTTTAAAAACGGTGCATTACTTCTTGTCCGCGGTTCACCCAAAATAAACTTTTTGGGATGGAGTCAAGTGAGCAGAGGGGAACTGGCCTTTTGATTACGATTCGGTCCGGGGTCAGGTCGCCCAGTAAGAAGTGGAGGTTGCGAAACTATTCGATAGCTCGTCCTCTTCAAAAGTTCAACTTTCAGCGTTGGAAGGCCCGTTGCGAGAGTTCTCATATATATATACACCGAAGGGATCTCATATATATATATATACCATCACATCCTTCACGCCCGTAATAGGCCCGAGGCCCATAAATCGCTCGCATCTCCGTAGAAGTTGTGTTTCTCGAACGGACGTTGGATCAACCGAATCCGAGGGGACGTTGATGATCCATCACTTAAGTGGGGGTCCGATGGAGTCACATTAGCAGCGCAGAGGAACAGAAATGAAAGATAACTGACCCGAAAGGCTTGAGAAAAACCTGCTGAGTGGCAGCTATAAACCAAGTCTTTATGAGCTTCATACTCATCGAGTTCTAATGGTCAATAACCTATCACAGTGTGACTGATAGCTGGACTTTCCAGAAATGTGCTATGCTATAAATATGTTATGACCACAGTAACATGGGGTTCTTAGATCGAATGTGCATTTTAGCGAATTTTCGTAGAAAATGTAGCTATTGCAATGGCTCGGAAATTTTTAAAATCAAAATTTTTTAATAACTTCTTCATTAAAATCCGTTTTGAGGCATTGTGAAACGCATTCCAGACGGTAATTCTCCTTAACGTTGAGATAAAAATCCCCTTCTTACGCCAAAAAATCAAGCTTTCCATATTAAAGGATGATTTCGTTGGCTAGCTCTTTTTGAATGGTCATATATAAAAAAATGTGCTGAAAAAAATTACAAAAAATGCCTACAAACCGCCAAAAATTGTTAAATTTATAATTTTTAGCAGAATTTAGTCAAAACAAAATTATCAACAAATAACTAGGACATTTAAAAAAATTTGCTCAAAATTAAGCTGAAAAAGTAGGTATTTAAATTGCATTAATATCATTTGAAAAAATCTATAAAACTGCAAAAAAATCTAAAAATCCAAAATCTTTTTTGAATTTCCGAATTTCATTTACCTACCTATCTAGCGCTTTTTTCTCTTTTTTTTCTTTTCTTTGTTTTGCCATAAAATTGGTTTTTAACAATTTCTTTGTACTCGAATTCTCAAATTTCAATACATTTTAACATATTTTAATACGATAGGTAATTTGAAAAAAAAACACTCCTACGATCATGCTGCGTCGGTGGAACTTTGTTTCTGAATACGTTTAACAAGAATATTGAACATGACTCCCAAAATCGCAGGACCACCTTTTGATTGACAGCCTATTACTATTTTGACAGTTGTGTAAAGTCAAGGTAGCCTGCCAAGTCTAACGATTTCGTAAAGAAATAGGCAACAAAAATTATTTATACACAATTCCAAGTTTCTTAAGTGATTTGGCCTTAGTTTTATTACCTTGATAGTAATAGTTTTCATTTCATTTTCACTCTCTTTAAGAGACAAGGGAACTTTAGCGAATGGTGATATTGATCAACTTGGTCCAATCAAAATGTCTTCCGATGAAAATCTAATGCTGTTGAATCATTAAGTATATTTCCTTGATGTTGAAGTGATCCGTTTACATTATCAAAATAACTTTCCAAGTCTGATGTTTCCTTATTATGGCTATCCGCAAGCCATAATATTTCTGGCAATCTACAACGATGCATTTTGAACGATCTGCCCTGATTTGAGTTCAGTCTATGTTGATGGCTGCACCTCATGTGGATCTGAAAAATCTTACAATCCAGACAATTTGGCGCTTCTGTATAGTCGAGGAATCTGCAGGAACTCCAAACAAATAGAAGCTAAGTCAGCAAATATTGGCGAGTATCAGTAAGGTGTTGATTGTAGTGATCGAAACGCATCAGACTATGAAAAGCAACAACAGAAACTATCTTCAAATTTCGTAGATATTCGATTTCAAAAATACGGATTCCTTGACTAAAAAGGGCTTTACAAAGAAGTTTGGGTTGAATTTTGGCTTCTTTCGGTTCTCTTGCATTCAAACCTGATGGATTATTTTTGTTCAAAATGATCAAACTGGTTTCGTTTTCTAAATGTCCTATAGCAAAGCATCTTTCGTTCTCATGTTTTTTTTTTTCAATTACTGAACCGAAGTTTACAAGATGTTACTTGGATAAAACTATGCATAAATGTGCATAGTAAATTATGTTAAATAACACCTAAAATAAAAAAAACTAAAATAAAATGGCAAACTCTAAAATTTAGAACCATTGCTCAGTTAGATTCCAAAAAGCGTTTGTTGAACTCGAGTGTAGGTAAATTTATAAGATGATTTGTGCAAATCACCAGAACGAGGTAATCCTGAAGAAATGGAAATTAAAGACTCATCCAGGTGTATTTAATGGCGGCGGCTAAATGCTATATTTAGATAATGCACGTTGTGATTCTGTTTCAAGCCACGTGACTTCGAATCTCATCTTTCCTGAAAAACGATTTTGTTCAAGGTTTTATATGGTCGCCGTTGGGATATAATGTAACTGGTATCCCATTGTTTAACTTATTAAATTGAATTAATTAATTAATTCTTATATAGCTAAGAATCTAGCACTATTTATCCGAACGTTTTGCATAATCAGATGGCGCTATGGGTTTATGAAGTCAGCAAGATTAAACCACTTTAATATCAACAAATATATGTTTATTATATACACATTTTATTTCATTTTTTTCATACATACATGTTTATTATAGTTTAGGTAAACGGTCGTGAATGAGTGGGCATTTATACTTTTGTGAGCATTTGTAAATATAGGTTGTGACTTATGTGCTATTTTTTACATAAAACCTGCAATTAAATTATGCCTAACTTCGAACTCCTCAGTAGTAAGATGAGCACAGCGGTAGGGGTGAGAACCTAGCTTGCTTTTCTTCTCGAATGGAATGAATGTTTAAATTCACGTATTATTAAGTACCTACTAGATAATGGGTAGGTTTTTGATAATCGATACCGCTATCAATATGAACTACTACGCGAAGATAAACATCTACCAAGTTGGGTGGGCAGTATAGCATCCTCACATATTGTAACATGGACGTTTAGAGTAATTTGAACAACAAAGCTACGATTCGAAATGGTGGACTGCAAAAAAATAGGGCTATAATTCATGTTTGCGCATGCGCATTGGGAACATAACATCACTCCAACGGCATTCACCATCTGAAGTGCGTATGCCTAAGGCAATGATATTGTTAGGATACTGTTAAGAGCACAATCCTCTTGAAAATTTCATTAAAATTGAATCTTGAATCAATATTAGCTTTGCGTAAGCGCCTTAGTTATTACTCAACTTAGAAAATAATCATCCAGGACTCATACCCAAAAATACTCTCAAATAGGACGAAATTAGACCGAGAAATCGACGTTATAAGGTATTCACGTTAGCGCATCCACTTGGACTACTATTAATTCAACGGCAATGGAATTTATAGGAAATAATTTATTTTAGGAGCCAACCCCCTGGACATTTAATAAAAATTGGTTTAGTCTCGGAGTTTTTTCTGTGTCAATCAATTTTAGTTTTGTGTATGGGCAGTAGTTCATACTTAAACAATCGCAATATAATTCAGAGGCCATCTTCCTGGAACATACAACCAATAACACCTGAGTTTGAACGATATCGGCCCAATAGGTTATGAGAAATCGAAGTTATAAAAACTGCTCATTAGCGCATGCGCACATGTTACTGTTGATTCGACGGCGTTGAAAGTTACGGGATTCCGGCTGGGAGCACAGTCCCTGAAAATTTCATCAAAATCTCACACACACACTCAGACACGGAACCGAAATTGTCAGCAAGCATTGAAACGCAAAAAGCAAGTGGAAATTTTGATTTTGGAGGACAAAGATTTTTTTCGATCGCTCTCACGAACACAAAGCTACAATACCTTTCGTAGTGAGGGAGCAAAATGTAGAATTCATACCCTACAGTTATGTTCTACGTCACTGATCCTGTATTGTCACATATCGAAACCAGATACACAAGTCACTATCAGAAATAAAATAGATGAGGTTCCGAGTATATTATAAATATCAGAATATGGAGAAGTAATAGATGGCTAACCTGTTGATCTCGCTCTCCCCTTAAAACTTGAACTGATCGAGTCGACCCGACATTCTGTTAGGTCCAGTTCTTCATTTCCTGTACTTTTATTGCCCAGGGTGGGTAATATTCACAACGTTGCACCACTTGCCGAAGGTAGATCTTCGGAGGGCTGCCGAGGAGGAGTTGATGTACTAAACCGGCGCGGCAGTTGCTTGGTAAATGACAAAGCACCTTGTTCCACCCGCCAGGCCTCGGTAAACGTGTTAAAACCAAGTACCCATCTGCCCACCCTGGCGACGTATTCGAAAAAGGAGTTGCTGCCCAACCCTTGTACGGGGAAGCAATTATAACTCCTGTAATCTCCTCTCCCTCCACTCGGCTACGAGTACAAGCCATCCAATTTCGCAGTTATATAGTGCACCATGCCCCATATCTCATTATCCTCTGGCTGGCTATGTATGGGGCGGACTCAAGTTCTGTTGAGAGACTTAGCTTGGGGCATGTTCAAGATTCCTTCTCCACATCGGTGACTCGGGAGTTACATAAATGAAACATTCTTCTCATTGTTCGGCTCTTTAGAATATATAACCGAATTCGGAAACCTCTTCTTCCTTTTACGTTAACATCTAAAAAGAAAGAGAAAGAATCGAATAAACGACTAGACCTTTTTCAAAAGACATTCAGGACGACAATTTGGTTTTGAAACTTTTGGGAAGGTCGTTGTCTCCCTGAGGCATGTGCCCTCTCGCCCTCTGTTACCTGGCCCACCCATTAAAAGCTTTACGCTCAGTCCGGCATTTGGCGCCTCAAGCATTTCGGCCACGTTCTTAGCCGATCTTCGACATGCCTACCAAATCCATAGAATCCCCAATAGTGGCCATAAACAAGACGAAGTCACCTGTAAGAACGAGTCACCTGTTAATATGTTTTGCCTCAGTCCATTAGAGTTTACAACCTTAAATTCGTCCCCTGCATATGGAGTTATATTTAAAACAAACTACTATTAATAGGAAAAGAAAATTCCCAGAAACTCGTAAACGAGTCCCACTATCCGCTTTATAAGCAGATACCATGTTACATGGATATGTGTTTGGTTGGGGATTTCATAACGGTTGTCCTCGAGTTGTCCTCGACTGTTGTCAAGAGGATGAAAATGCTTACGTTATATTGTAACCGGCTTATTAAAATTGTTTATAGTCCAATCAACTTAGTTTTGGAATGTAGCCAGGTACGTAAGGAGGGGGAAATTGGTAGTAACTTGAGATGTGAACATTTATCACATAAATCAAGCGCTTTCCAACGAGTGGCGAACGATTTATTTTTTGTGCGATGAAAACTGCGGAAGTTCCATTCCCCTAGCAACGGCTGGGTTGTACGTGAAAAACACTGAAATTGTGACACAAATTTTGCGTCACGGAAATTTTTGGTTGACCCCCCAGAGCAAATTCATATCCATGTCAAAATCTGGGTTCATTAAAACTAATAGAGCATCCGTTTTCAATTTCTTGAGATAACTTCATGCTCGATAAAACCTTTCAAGTTAGTCTAAATTTATAAATTATGAGTGTTAATTGTGACTTGGGGTATTGGTGCCCTCTGTATTATGACGCGGGTTAGTTTTCGCAGGGTTTTCGGGCTTTGTTTTTGACCTTTAACATTTCAAGAGAAAATACACAAAGTTGGAGGTAGACAGCATGACTATAATATATGATGCACGATTTCATTTTATATTTATGTTTAATTGTTATAGACTTTCGTGAAAAAAAAAAATCTTTCTCTAAACAGTATTTTGCTATATAAACCAATGATAGTTCACAGTTGACTTCTTTTAAGTAATATTACGCTGAAAATATACATTTAAGTTTTGTCGTGAAAATGAAGCGATTGCAATGGCTCTAAAAAAAACTTGAATCAGAGTTTTCGAAAGTTTTCTTCATTGAAATCCGTTTTGAGACATTCTGAGACGAATCCTAGAGTTTAAGCTTATTTGCATATATATACATATATTGAGTCACTGATAAAGCATCCTCGCGAAACGTCTGACGTAAGTCCATCTTTAATCCTCTTGTTTTATCTCTCAATGAAGAATATATATATATATATTATATATATGTACATATGTGTAAAAAATATATATATATATATATATATATATATATATATATATATATATATATATAATAAAATATGTGTGTGTGTGTGTGTGTGCGTGCGTGCTTGCGCGCGTGTGTTTGTGAGTGTGTGTGTCATTCCAGCAGACGATAACTCTCCTTAAGGTTGAGATAAAACTTCCATTCTTGCGCCAAAAAATCAAGCTTTCCAAATGAAATAAATAGTTTGGTTGCCAGCACTTTTTGGGCACAATAAGTAGGCCACATTTCAAAAAATGTGCTTAAAAAGGACTGGAAATGGCTAAAAACTGCTAAAAACAGTTAAATCTATATTGGTTTGTAGAATATTACTCAAATAAAGTTTATTGACTATGAAATAGAACATTAAATAGTTTATGTACAAAATAATGCGGGAAAATGTAGGTAGTTAAGTTTCATCAAAATCTGGTCAAAAAATCGATTAAAACGCATTATAGAAACACCATCTAATACAAACATTTATTTGTATACAAAAAGTCAAATTTCAAAACGATTTAACATTTGCAATACGATAATGTACGTCATGCGGCATGACAGGCACTTTTTTGAAATTTTAGCGACTCATTGTGCTCAGAGTCCTTTAGATCAAACTTATCCTTTCTGTTGGAGTGCTTTTTTTTGGCGAGAAAACGGATCTTTTTTTAAATTCCAGTCTAAGAAAATTGTTATTGTTTGGAATTACACATACATAGAAGTACACATTAAACTCCATTAATAGTTTAAGAATACCTCAAAAACAGATTAACATTCCCCTGAAGAACATTTTGAAAAATATTATTTTCCAAATCCATGGAACCTTTGCTATAGCTTCATTTTGTTCAAAAACTAGCTAAAAATGGTATGGAAATTTTAATAGGGGGACCGATTCAAGATAGTGCAATCCAATCTTGTAATTTCATTTTTCTATATCTCAATACTTGGCAAAAGATTTTCAAGAAAGCTTTGGTTTCCACAATGGAATTTAGTGAATAAAATTAGCCCTATCTATATCTACTATCTATGATCTATATCTATCATCACCAACTGATGAACAAAATTTTGGAGGCGAAAACTCCATTTTAAAGTCGAGCCGATTTGAGACTGAAAATCCCGCTTGGAAACACTTGTTAAACAGAGAAGAGCGTTGAGATAGCAGGGGCACTCGTGAGTTCACTGAGCAATGCATTTAAAATTCTACCGAAACGATAACGCAGTGATAACATCCACACGGCTTTCCAACTTTAAGGATGGAAAACCACCTAAGATGACAGCTCATCTCGGACAAGTGACCGACCGACCGACGCTGGAAAATATTGGAATTGGGTTGGAAAACTTTCCTTGTCGGACGGGAACTCGTGAGTGGAATGGTGCTCATCTCTATCTTTCGCAACCCCGGTAGTTTACAATTGGACGCGGATAGTCCCGAATTCCTGATGCCTCTCGGCAGTGGTTTAATTTAAGAGCAAATAGAAAGTAAAAGAGGTCGGCTGTAGATTATCAAATAAGCTTTATTTATTGGGTTTCTGGTGAATGGAAGTCGGTAAAAATGGGTCATGTTAAATGAAACCCGTCTACGTCACTGCCCCTAACATCTTTCTGCCTGGAGGGGTCTTAGCAGTTCCGCACTGCGTAACAGTTTTGACATACCTAATTGAATAGTAATAATTGAACTGACGAACTCGACGAGCGAGGTCTAGAAAACATGATTAGAACACAACTTATTCAGAACGAGAACAGAGGTGGTGGATAGAGGATCAATACAGGATATAGGTGAGGAGGACGCATAGAGGATCAAATCTCCTACATACAACATAAAGCCAATTCCATCAGGCGTGAACAATGGCAGGGTGAGGTCACTGGTCTGTGTGGTGTCCTTCAGGAATTGAGCCGGGTGGGCCCTTTCGTAACCCTACTTCTAAAGAGAGACCGAATATTGGTCAAACGGGTTGCCACTGGCCATACCCGTCTTACTCACAGACACCTGCTTAGTGCTGAAGCTCGAGGTGTTGTGTGTGGAAGGTGTGGTGATGATCTGTTCATCCGCCACTTTCTGGAGGACTGTCCAGCCCTTGTGGACCTCCGAGTCCAGCATCAGCCCCCTCAGTGGGTTGGCGTTTTATCCGGACCAGACAAGGTCCGATCCCTGTTGTTTTACCTGAGAGCCGCTGAGCTCTACTACGAACTGTGATATCTGATCTGTGATATATTTATGTACATCTAGTCGTTTTTATTTCATTTTACTGATTGTATATAGTAGCATGTATATAGTTATTAGCCTATTTTACATCTAGTCTTAGTTGTAATACTTTATTTATTCATTTCAATTTTTTTTTTTTTTTTTTTAATCCACTTTGGGGGCTAAATAGTGGTCATCACTGTACCCCTCATTTTTTTCCCCTCCGAGTTGCCAGTGGAGTCCATGATGGCGCTCCTTTTTAGTCAAGGATGGCAACATGGCTCCCCTTAGAATCGTGCCACTTCCAGTGTCCCTTTAGACACCTTGTTCAATGCCGCTAATGACCCTTCTGGTTGAAGTGCGGCTTAAACCTTAAAAAAAAATATATAAAAATAAAAAAAACTGAGGTGGAGGGGATGAGTTTACGAATTTTTCAGTTGATAATTCCTAAACTCAAACGCTGGAACGTTGTCTGAAAACCTATTCCTAACCTACCTTCCTCAAGACTCAGACTCAAAATAATGTTTCTTGCAAGTCAAACTGCAATTTCTGTTTCTATAAATTACTGAATAAATAATTGTGAAACCGTTTAATACGAGTAAATAAAGGGATACACACGAGGTAGAATACCAGCTTGGTGACGTAAGGATAGACACAAAATAATTTATAGCAAAGAAGGTTATACTTCTCAGCACGGTTATCTTTTTCTGCTCAGTTCAGTACCCTGCCGTCGTTTCCGAGCAAAAAGTTCATGACCTGCAAGTGGCACGATTCGAAGGGGGGCTATGCTACCCTTCACCACCAAATGGAGGGCCATCACGCTCCACTGGCAAATCGGAGGGGAACAAAATAAGAGGTACAGTGATGACCACTGTTTCGCCCCTAGAGCGGGTAAAAAATAAAAATAAAACCTCAAAAATAAAATAATACAACTAAGACTAGATCTAGAATAGGCTAATAACTAAATATATGTTACCATATACAATCGTCAAAGTGAAACAAAACTCACTAGATTGTACAAAAATATATCGCAGATCAGATATCACAGTTCGTAGTAGAGCTCAGCAGCTCTCAGGTTCGACAAAATGGACTGGACCTTGTCTGGTCCAGATAAAACGTCAACCCACTGAGGGGGCCGACGCTGGACTCGGAGGTCCATAAGGTATGGGCAGTCCTCCTGGAAGTGGTGGATGGACAGATCACCCCCACACCTTCCGTACACATCTCGAGCTCTTGCTCTAAGCAGGTGTCTGTGAGTGTGACGGGTATGGCATGTGGCAACCCGGTTGACCACTATTCGGTCCCACCTTGGAAGTTCGGTTACGAATAGGCCCACTGGGGACAAGTCCAGCGCCGTACTATACATGAACTCACGCACGCTGGAACAAACGTTATGTGTGCAGCTATTAGGGATGTCTTTCCTCAGATATCCGAGTTACATGTCGCCCCAACCGCCACTTCAGAAACTTGGGAACAGCACGGTCGATCCAATGAAACATCGCAGGGTAGACGCACTCCCCTGGTTGAGACGGAAACCGTCACGTGATTTTCATTTAAAATCATACTGATATCCTCATTTACTCTCATCATCTTCGAACTAATGAATCTTATAATATTATCTAAGAACTACTCTGGATAGTTTGACAAATCCTCTCCTAGGCAACGTATATTGTAACGACTTTTAGTGAAATTTGTAATGAAGTTACCTATTCTTAATTGAGTCAACATGAATAATTATTTCATCTTCATACTCTAATTAAGAAAACGTCGTTAATAAAAACAGCATTTCATTTACAGCTGTAGTATTACATGGTTGCGAGCTAAAAGTTAACGTCTGCCTAACACTAACACCACCCTCAAAACCAGAATCAGTAAACTTAAATTACATGTAATTCCGTTACCAAATTGTTTCTGAACACAATATATTTACCGCTCCTTACAAACCCAATACCAACCATTTTTGCCCTTAAATCACAAAGATTATGGTCGTAGGAACTGTAACGTTACCTACTAATAATGATTTCCTCCCGTTTCATGACGAAAGCAGGCCGGATTTTGAGCTGAAAATTTGCAATAAGATGTTTTAAGTACGCCAAATTTGACGTCAGGGTTTTAAAATCTCGACCTGCTACAATACGCCATTAGCAAGAGCGGCAGATAAACTCCTCGGTACAATTGCTATTGTTCACGTATTCACTCGTTGATGAGGTCGTGTTAGTACTGTACACAGTAATAGATGCGGCATGCCCCTCTCTGAAAATAATCACTGGTGTTTACGTTACTAATCCTCATCTTGGCAAATATCTATCAACTACCATTCATCGGTGCCTGTTTGATATTTATAGCGGCTCTTTAAAATTAGCGAATGTTGATTCTCGGTGGTACGTTTCGCTTTTCCAGGAATAGAAGTAATTTTGTCACTATGCTAAAGTTTAATCGAACTATCATAATTATAGAACTGCAGGGTTAATGTGCCAATTCAACGGACATTTATGCCGACATTTCTCTCAAAGTTAATGTACGCAACCTTACCTATGCAAGATAGAATAGCTGCCACTTTCAAAATTTCGTCAAAATTAATATTGAATTCAACAAGACGAAATTAACTTTCAAGATATGTGTCGAAACTGGGATGAATAAATTACTATAATCCAGGTAACTTGAAATAGCAAAAATATTTTTAAACCATGGATTTCCTCTATTTAGTAAACTATCAATAACGTAATTGTAAATTTGAAAAGTAGCAAAATAAGCTAAGAAATCCCACAGAATCGGTTCAGTGGGTTGGTTACATATCTCTGTCTTTAGACGGGCGTGTCGCACCCTCTCACTTCAGTAAATCGGCGCAAATGACATGGGGTTGTGTGTATTTTTACTGAATGGCCTTCAAGCGGAAAGTACTCCTTGTCTTTTTAATATGTGGCGCCTTCTCACTTTCGTTGGTAATATGGCAATCGGCGATCCAATCAATGACATGCCTCTTGTGCTTTGAGTAGTGAGTGTATTTTTTCGTGTATTACAAAAATTCGGTTACATGATCTCGTTGTTTTTCATTTTTCTCAACCACTATTCATTCTTTTCCATGCTTTTTTTGTGAGTCTAGGAAATAATGTTGAACTTGATTGGTAAAATGTTGAATTTGGTAGGAAAAATGTTGAATTTGGTAGAGAAAATGTTGAATTTGGTTGGTAATATGTTGAATTTGGTTGGTAAAATGATAAATTTGATTGGGAAAAGCTATATTTTCAACGTTAATGGAATGTTTATGATCTGTAATTGAATGACATTCTGTAGCCTATAACCCTAGGCGCTGAACAGGTCCAACACGGCCGCTTTAATTGCCTGTCGCTGGAAAAACCACTTTTTATCTTATCCGTATAATTTCTCTCTTGTTAGAGCTTAGGAGGCGTCGAAGACGAGAAGGCACGCAACTATAATAACTTCCAACCAAGACTACGTATGTTAAAATTCCATCAAACTTGATAGCGCCCTTCCCGCTCTCAATTCCGATGTCCAGCAACTTGAGCTGTGCTTCGTAATATATATAAGGTACAACTGCCTCCAGGCACTGGTCGTACCGACAGACCGACCACGCCTGATAGGTGTTGTGTTCGCTTCTGTAAGTTATGCGACTAGGTACAATCAGTCGTGCAGACTTCGTACTCCGCGGACTTACAAGACGGGTTTTTAACCTCTTGCCAAATCCATTCAACCAGGATTCATGACCCTCACGCATCTCAATCAGACGACGATACGGAGAACACGATATAATCGCTTCACGTGGGCATATCTGGAGTGATTGAAATTTCAGATACGGCGGGGCGATCACAAACGGGCTTGTTATTGAGTTGATCGTCGAAGATCGATATCGAGCGATTTATCGGTATGCTATACAGAGGAAGCTATTTCTGAAATGCCTGCCTCCGATATTTATGGACGGGTTGAAAAATTGGAAATTAGTTATTCATTGAAACTCTTCAGATACATCACATGAGATGGAACATTGTAAGGGAATCGAATTTGAATTTTTAATAAGCTTCAGAATACCCTTTTTTGTATATAGTATTTGTAATTTTGGATTCGAATCAAACCTTCTATAATCGAGTTTTTGTGGTTGCTTTGATTTAATACCGTCCATATCTTTTTTTCGTAAGCAAAAAGTATTAATAATATCGTAATAAAGTAATCTTCTGAAATATCGTCAACACCTACATAAAGATTTTGAATATTTTTTTGAAATTTTATCGATTTTTAGTATGCTCATTTTAGTAAAATTTGAGCACAGATTCATTTTTATTTTCTCTTTCTTTTTTTCCTTGTTTTCCTTGTTTGTTCGTTAACAGTTTTTCCCTGTATAATTAAAATCCAACGGTTTTTAGCGATTTTTAGTAGTATAATTTGTCTATTAATTGTCGTAGAAATTACTTCAATTAGAATTAGTATTATACAATTTTTATTTTGAATAACATTTTATTTTGAATCTACTGTAACATTTTTATTTTGAATCCACTGCATTTTCCTAATTCGATAAATGATTTTAAATCAATTGAATTGGATGCTAGTCCGACCGTGTCACTGTTAGTCACCCTGAAGATACTGAGTTATACTCTCGCATCCACGTTTTCTTAGAAAATCAATTTTAAATTTACAAAATTATCAACTTTGTTTATTTATAAAATGAACGAAATCAACGATTTTTACAACACTTTGCTCCGACTGGGATGTTTGTATTAAGAAGTAGGTAACTTATATGAAGTATTGTGGAAATATTATAATAAATAGAAAATATGTCTGTTCCTTCACAGATAATAGCTCAAAATGATCCCGTTTTTCAATAACCACAATATAGTCCAACATCGTGAACGGGCTTTCTCCTGCAACATCCACCCCCGCAACTCCCAGAATTGCCCGGTTGCTATGTTTACTTTGCTGTCGAATAGAGAAAATCACGAATTTCACGAAAATTACGATTTGTTATTATGTTATACGATTTATATTATGCCACTGCCACTGTCATACGTAAGTTCACGACGAAACAAAGACGATTCTAACGAATACGAAACGATTTTTGTTTAGTTCAGCGTTCATACGTTGTTGTAATCAATTACTATTAAGTACCTACGTCAGGGAATGTTCCCCGATGGGATAATTTGTTTCAACGAAATGAAAGGAGTTCAGAAAATTCCTTTAGCAATCAAGCGATAACACGATTTTTGTTTACGATCATATAGTGATAGGGCGGGAATTGTTTTTGTTGACAGTGTCAGTGATCACCTGGTATAATCGATTCGTCAGTTGCCACGGGGCCTGGGATTATTAGATTATTATTTTCAGTAATGAACCTTTGGAATCGACCAAGGAAACCAATTAACCCCCCCCCCCCCCCCCCCCCCAAATGTTTTGGGTTACGTTTCAAGATGGATAAAACCTAGAAATGGACAAAAAAAATCCGTTCGCCCACTGCACGCCATCCATACCTTTTCTCCAAAACTACTGGATCAAAGTTGAAGTTTTCAAGGTTCAACATTTGACCGTGTGATGAAGGTGCTATTGATCCAGGACATTATCGTACAATCCCTTACCGCTTTCTCAGAATCGGATTAATGTAGTGGAAGTTAACTGTGATGGAATGGATCTGCGAACATAACGACAAAAAATCCAACATGTAACCAAATTGGTTAGGAAGGCGAGAAGCAATCCCTTTTTTGAAGTACCTCCCAAAAAAACCTTATCCTATAAGGATCTTACCTTGTAGCATTGCATCATAATCAACTTTCGCATGTTAAAGAGATGAGCACATATCTTAGTTAACCATGAGCTGCAAAGTTGGTACGGTTAGGTTTATGAGTTGTTATCTTTGCTATAAAACGTATTCTTCAAGCATAGGAACCGCCTTATACAGACTGCACATTAGATGTTTGCTCGACCCCCATTTCCTAACATCTTAGCACCATCACCCGGCAACCCGCGTACTTATCCAATAATTGGGCCGTCTAATGGAAGCCCAGACAGATAAATAGAATACAAAGTGCGTCTAGGAACTACGTCTGCGAGACTCCTGTAGGTAATTTTTATGGAATTTCATCCCACGGGTCCGTTGCTCCCATCCCAAGACACCTTAAACGTTGGCTGACGCTTTCAACAAGTTGACCGCCGCGTTGTTAGCATTAGCTTTAACGAGTTGACTCCTTACTTCTATTTCGTTCGAGATTAAACAAACAGAGCTCGTTCGAACTCAAAAGGTCGAACACGACCTCACGTCCTTGTACAGAAAGAATTTACAAGGAGGTAAAACTCTTACGACCGTGCTCTAGGCGTTTTCTGGCGCTCACCAGGATTGTACGTCCGACCCCCTCCATGTCCCGTGACTTATTTGAATTTACGACGTGGAGAAAATTCAAATTTGTTCGTTTCAACTCGAATGCCCATAAATCCTCAAAAGAATTGCTAAGTGAATTATTCATCGTCACTTTGAGCTGGATTGACTGCCAACTACATGTTTGTGCTAATTAACATGAATATAAAACATACATAACATACAAGAGAAGACTTTTAAGACTGTTTATACGTTTGGTGGCTGGGGTGTTCCATATAATATACTCTCTCGCCATGTATAGATCAGTGCACAGATCTCTCCAAATACAAAGGCTAGTTCATGTATATACGCACCAATTACACAAATAACAAAAATTTGCAGGGCACCAACGTAAGGTCTTGAAACTTACATCATGTTACATATGTGTAATAAGTATAGCATACATTCAAAGAAATACCTATTTAAGTATGATTTCAACTGTTATGATAGGCGTGTCGCTTGGAATGTGATGTTTTAGTGTATGGGTTATCAAAATACAGTAGTTAGGATCCTCTGTACTACAATTTCGTCAGCTTTATCTAGTATATTATATGTCATCATTATGTCTCAGTGCCTATGCTCGAAAACGCATCATGATATGGAGGGCTCTTGCTTCGTCTGCAGAATCCGCCAAAATCTGCCAAAGCAGTGAAATCATCATAGACACAACGACAGATATAAATATTGCGAAATTTTAACCTTTTCTCTGGGATGGGGGACCAAGCTTCACTCCAGATCAACATTACTACCTGTTTTGAAATCTTATTGGGTAGGTACTCCATTACAGCTATAATTTTCTTTCTTGATCGGTAGGTATTGCTTTCTGATTACATCTATGTACCTAAAAAATACTCAAGGATTCGTTTCAGAATGTCTCAACAAATTTCTATGAAGAAATTTTTCGAAAATTTTTATTTTAAAATTTTTGGGGCCATTGCAATTGCTTCATGTTTTATGAAAACTCGCGAAAAATAAAAAAGATACCTAGAGACTACACAAAGCATTTATTTTCACCCGTGGTAATATTGAGGGATCATACAAATAAATTATGTTAGTTATCTAGACTACTTGTATAATAATGGAGTTGAGGCTTAGCGAGGGTTGGCCAATAATTAAAAACTCTTCTACGCCGACATTTCGCTATATAGCATCTTCAGGACTTAGTAGTGGAGCAGTAAAAATTTGTTTGGTCCTCATTGTAAGTTGTACAATCCTTGCTGGACACATTGTACTTGTACACTTTTTTTATACATGCTAACTGTAGACTGTTTATAATAATAGAAACTTGATAATTATGATGAAAATTATTAAAGAGAATACGTATTGCATAGAAAAATGCAATAAGTATTCTATATTGTATCTCTATATGTATTCTATATGTATGTCTTTGAAATATGTATTCTCTTTAATAATTTTCATCATAATTAGCCCAGATGATTCAATACAAATATAGTGAAACGTCGGCGTGTAAGAGTTTTTGAATTATTGACCAACCCTCGCTAACCCTCAACTTCATTATACAAATAATCTTATACATATAATAATATTAGTAGAACACCATTCATTCCAAGTTGAAGCCTGGTTCCAGAATAAGATATTCTTATATCTCATTCCTTCAAGACAGAAACGTGCGATTGAATAAATTATTCTTCGTGTGCACTGTGTCAAACCTGAGAAGTCTTATCCAATTGCTCAACCTTCGAATTCATTCAACGCTTTGATTTTTCCGTGGCCCTGTGAGGTTTTGTGACACAATAGGCATTGGGCCTCAAAAAACTGCGTTCATTTTTAAAACCTTGAGAGATGTTTCGTAGCGTTTCTCAGGAAGGGTGTGAGAAACTTACAAGCTGAGTATTGTTCCTATATTCGTTCAGACCACTTTCTATTATTCTCTTTAGAAATAAACAATGCCTAATTGTTAGCCCTGCGTAGCACTTTCTACTAACATTTCTCTCGTTGTTTGTCGAAGTTGTTGTTCTGGATTCCATTCGACTCGAGATTTTCATAGCGGGTCCGTCGAAAAGCAACGAGTCCCTTCCCTATGGCCTCATAAACATCCCCGCAACGAAGTCACTTACGAAATAAAATTTCAGAAGGATGGCCCGAATAAATCATTATTAGCATTAGCGTCGTACCGCATCACAGGGTCGTAAGTTGGCACCGAGTTACGGCCCCTCCGAAATGCGAACGTCGTCGCTCGCTCGAAATATGAAACCACCCCAACGAAATATGACTCGAAAATATATTTCCGTGCTTTATGGTATCTGCGCTGCTTTAGTCGTAAGTCCTACGTGGAAGACCTGGGTTGACAGTTTACGATTTCATTATTAAGAAGTTTGAAACAGAATTAAACCAGTATTTGTTAATCAAAATTCCAACAATCTATTGAACTTACTAATCAGTGGTGAACTTATATATTTAAATAAATTTTTGGTCACCTACAAAGTGCAAAAGATTTAATGAGACTTGGTGTGCCACTGGCATTGCATGAAATAATGCATTAATAAAAAATAATTAAACACTCTCTTCTTCCAATTGATCACTTTAAAACGTGATAATTTTGGTTTTTTCTGCAAATGGGAACCTCATTTTTAATTGCATATTCAAATTCGATGATCAAATCGATCACTCTCATGGAAATTCACGTTTCACTTGAATTTTTGAACGCACTAAAAAATTGCATGACTACACACAAAATGCGGAATATCGAGTTTTCGGAGATTTTCATTGGTATACCAAAGTGATACTTGAGTTTGGGGTATTTTTTCTCTGTATTTAGTAATAATGTTTACTTATTAATAATGATGAAATGTGATAATTTTGTTCGTTTTTCCAAAATATCCCATTTCACCATGTGATGAAAGCAATGAAGTTCCTGAAAAGTCCACTGTACTATCACGAAATTATGTATCATAGGTGGCAATTTATTGAATGCCTTCAAAAACTCGAAATTTTTCGTTTCGCCAGTATTTTACGTAGATTTCGAATTTGCAGTTCAAGAAAATCTGCCAAGTTGTATGGACAGTATATTTTTCTCACTTATTGTAACTTGGACGTAAATTGAATCCACAATCCCTGGTACAATCCCCGACCGTTCGTAATGTCCGTATTAGCCACTAGCCAATCAAGCCGATAAATTCCATAAGGAATCGATGTTATAGAAAATTCAATTTCGCTCTCACAAACTCCCCAAGAAATGTATGGGGATCGTGTTGGAGCCAACCTGCATCTACTATATATTACTATAGTAAAAATGACTTAGGTTCTTGACCACTCAGAATTAAATTTTCGGATTGTTGGTTCTTGAGGATTGGTCTATAGATAGAAAAACTTAACTAGGCTGACGTTTCGATTCATTTATAAATCTTCTTCAGGGCTATAATATTGGGAAAAGAACTACCTTAGTTGGCTACATTTGTCATCACAAAGATTTGTAAAATATAAGTGGTACTTAATGGAATTAATTATTTAAATCATTGCTCTTACATGAATAGGCAGCATAATAATCTTATTTGGTTTATTATGAATAATGGTCTATGACTGAAACTTGGTATAGTTTTGGGCGTGACAAGGATTTACCATAAACAGACAGACACGCGGACAGACAGACAGACAAGGAACCGAAATTGATCAGCAAGCTCTGAAACGCAAAAAGCGAGTGGAAATTTTGATTTTGGAGGACAAAAGTTTTCTCAACTTCATTCACTAACACATAGCTTCCCTACCTTCGATAGTGAGGAAGTAAATGTGTCTTCCTATTTGGAAACACAAAGTTGGTGTGGATTGTGCATATTTATAAGAAAATATGCAAATACTTTGATTTTTTGTTGATAAATGCACTGTTTAATTTAAACTACAGACCAGAAAAACAAATAGTAGTACGCCGATGCAGCAAGTAATACAATTGCCACTACAGCTATTCTACAGTTGGTAGGTATCTTGACAAAGCTGCAGTTGAACTATAATAGTAACATACCCATTATAATAGCAATATATAGTCTAAGGCGTTGACACGTTGTTGGGTATTCCCAAAAAAGGTCCTTTGTAATTAGCCAAGAAAGAAACAATTTGATCCATTCAATTGAAACTTTATTTACAGGTCAAAGGGGTAGTACTGGGCAAATGAAATTAGCTAGTTATGATAGACGGGTAAATAAGTCGGTATATAATTCTAACTTTAAAATTTTTTATGTTAGTGTTGTAGCTAATTGTCCAGTTTATAACGTTGACGATAAGGAAATCGATACCCCGTGCGTAGATAAATCTCAAATTTATTATCTAGGTCTATATTATCTAAGACCCATAACGTTCCAAGTTTACGATTAACTTCGAATTAATATATGCACATTTATAGGCGAACTCCCTCGAGTAAAATGTGCGTTTTAAACAACTCATATGTCTGTCTCCCAGATCCTGTTCGCCGCACACCCCACGCGCTTCTACGTCGTACGTTATTCGTCCGCATTATGCGCGAACTCTGTATAATGCGGCGCTCGAGAGTTCACCGTCCGTGCGCGTCGCTCAACCGGAAAAGGTCGCCTAGATCAACTTTTTTCGATAGTTCCGTAACAAAACCTGCAAACAAAACAGTGGGAATTCTATATCTCGGAATCTAAGGGAAATTATTCCTACGAATTTTGAGGTAGGAATTTGAGTTTCGAGCAATGACCTAACTACCAGTCTCAACAGGCTTAGGGCCGGTTTATCAATCACATTTATGTAATGGATAAGGGGGATTTATCTGAGGGATAGCGTTATCCTCCAGATAACACAATAGGGGGTGTTTATTCATTCCTAGTTAAACCTATCTGGCGTTTTAATTAACCTCAAACAAGTTTATTTATTTACAAAAATCTTATTTGAATCTCGTTTGATTGTCTTTATTTTTGTACCTTCCAATGGAATGGATATTTGGGGATTTGTCTTCAAATAGCAGCAACGGCGAAGATTTTATCGTAGCATAATTCGTTGAATGGAAAAGAATACCGTATATACCTAGTAAGACCCCGTGTAGATCACCTACTAATATGGGACGAGTGCGTATTTTTATTGAGGTTTCGGTCGGACAAAGATGCCGTTCTATAGATTCCAACACAGATCGGAGATGAAATTAGTTCACAACTTACTGATCACAATAATTCATTCATAATAATTCAGGTAGCAATAGCGCAATTCGTGTATATATTTCTCTCTCTAGAAATTAATCAAATGTCAAAAATGTGGTGGTTTCTTATTTGCCGAGCTTGATAGATACTGTTGTGTTGTGAACGTCAGACCCGGTTGTTTTAGTAGTCGATCCATGAAGAAAATGCAGCTCCTACTCTACTCTGTGGTAGCCCCATGTGTAAATCGCCCTTATTCTGTCGCCTACAGGCACCAATGAGGATGCTAACGGCACGATCTTCCAGACAGAACATATCTGAGGGATAATTGTATCCGCTAGGTAATTCGGCATTGATAAACGACTCACATTCTTTATCTGGAGTATAGCGCTATACTCAGTATAGCTATCCTGCAGTTAATGTAGATAATTGATAAACTGGCCCTTAGTCTCAGTGCCGGGCAGAGAGTCTAGAATTCTATAACCTTGAATTCTTCTCTCTAAGCCGTAGGCTCGGAGGGAATACACTTTTTAGTGCAATATTCATAAATTCCGACAAATCAGAGAGATTATTTCCCAATTTTTGAAATTTAGATGTTCCTACCGATCCTGAAACATAATCCAAAAAAGTTTAGGGAATTGCAAAAAATCATTTTCCTGGTCGATTATGTTACCTAATAAAAGTGATAAACCAAAAATTCGTCTGCCCGCCGTCCATCTCGTTTTTACGCATTGCTAAACCAAGATTTCTAATTTTTCCGGTGAGTCAGGGGACGAATACCTATTGACCAGAGCATTCTATTATTCCACGAATATGAATTCGAAGGTAGATAATTTTCTGTTATGGTGCGCGTCTACAATTACTATGACCAAGATTAAATTCTCAACCAAGTGACAACAAAACAAGCGGCATTGTTTACTATATCCATTTATAACATAAATATAAATCTACGACATGAACAGAAGAACAAGTACGAAAGAAATGCGTGATACATCGAGAGCTTTCCAACGAGTGGAAAACAATTTTTGTCCGGTGAAAACTAATGAAGTTTTATTCTCCCAGCAACGGCTTGGTTGTACGTGAAAATCAAAAGAAAACAACACCTAACTTGTTTATAGGTTGCGTGACGTTTTTTTCTTTGTGTAACAAAATTTCCATAACAAAATTTCCGCATAACTGGGTGGAAACTGAACGCGTAACGCTTCCATAGCAACGCATTGGTTATAATGTGAAAAGCGTAAAAACCTACCGCACTTCCTGGTTATTACTTCAAGCTAAAACTTGTTCCATGATTAAACTCAATTTCGTTGCTCATAAAATTTCCATCTGTCTACCCTTAATGGATTAGATGAAGTATCTAATGCAATTTCTGACTAACTATATCATCCGCTCATCCTATCGTCGTTAACACCTCCTACAGCGACCTCTATTAGGAAGACGGTAAATTTTTATAAGAAACAAGTGTTGACTGTTTTGCGGCGGGTGCCCAGCGAGTTTTGATCTCTTTTCATTTTGAGCGATAGCCTTTCATTTCCAGTGGCTGCCTTCTGAATTCCACTGGCTTCGTGGGCCGGATTAAATAGTGGCTACGCCCCGGAGTCCCCAAGGGCGATGGACACTGGAGCCCCTTCAGACCGCCTCTGCTGATTGATCTGTCCTCATTCATTTAGCTTTAGCCCGAGAAAAAAAACCACCCGGTTCTAAGCTACGAATCGCACCGCAACAATTAATTACTTTGGTTGACCGACTTTTTATGCAACTTGACCGCAAACTCCGGTCTCTTTCCTCTCAATCCTTGATAGTAAGTTGCTGTTGATGCTACGATGAGTTTCGAACAAAATCCCAAATGGCCAAAATCGCCTCCGCGTTATTCTGAACGAGTTACTCCGTACACACTAGAGATGTACAATCAGTTTCAAGTTTTCATTATTGGAGGCAGTGTTGGGCATAATCTTATCGTCGAATACGAATACGATTGTAATCGCGATAATTATTCGTTGATTCTGAGTCAACTGCGATTATATTCGTATTCATGTAATCGTATTCGTCTGTCGGCGATTACACGAATACAACCCATAAAAATGCGTCACGGTCATCAATTTCAATAGGGCGTCCCTCCTATAATATGCGAAGCCTTGCTAATATACTACTTATTGAATAGATTTGAGAGAAATAGGCTGGGCTCCAATCGTTGAATTCGCTTTAAGGACGTCCCTTCAAAGCTAGGTAATATTAGCAAAGCTTCGCATATTATAGGAGGGACGCCCTATTGAAATTGATGACCGTGACACATTTTTATGGGTTGTATTCGTCTCATCGCCGACAGACGAATACGATTACAATCGTACAATCGTATTCGTATTCGACGATTAGATTAAGCAAAACACTGGTTGGAGGTACCCATTCAAACGTAAACCAAAAAGTTTTCAGGGGGTGTTAAAAAAAACGTTTTTCTTGGTCGAATACAAAGGTTCATTATTGAAAATAATAAACCGAAATGAAATATTACTTCCACCCGTGGATTGTGTGTTAGTCACAGTTACCATATCGAAATTAGATGAACGCCAACATGAGAAGCTAGAAAGATATATAGGTAAATGAAATGGAACGCTTGATGAAGACAAGTTTGAAGATCTAAAGAACATCAAGGTCAGGGCTTTATGAATTTTCATCAGACAGGAGACAGGTTTGTTTTCTGGTTCAACTTGATGAATGAGCGATTTCAGAAGCCGATTCCAAAGCACGGAAACTGCGACCCTGTGGATTTTGATAGTCGATTTATATACTGGGGAGATACCTACCTGTATAATTTAGGCATATTAGACTTGAAAAGAACAAAAAATGATAACGTGGAGGAAGGAGTTTGGCGGCTAGTTCCAAGGAGCTAGATCCAACGGATTTTTATCTTGTTTCTACCTTAGGAAACCTGTAGGAACGATTTGGGTCCCCAGAAACGCCTCAGGTGTCTAAACATTGGTTGTGATTCGGCACAACTAAGCTGAGAACGGTCAGAGGGGTGGACGGGTCTCGGGGCAAAAAATGTATTGAAGGGGGATCAGCTGAATGGACCTCGACAGTCCGAATGCTTTCAAGAAACTACCTAGTGTCCAAGAAGTCATATTCCGAATAAAACGAGGAGTTGTAGTGATTGCTACAAAATATATACGTTATTTGCGGCTTGGATTTACGTTAAATATACCAATCTAATCTTTGAATAAATAATTTGCATACTTCATATTGAAACTAAGGTTCAATCATGCTAATTGCTCAAAACGTAAGTATTTTCGTGGTATTTAGATTGAATAACATTAATGCGAGGCATTTGGAAGTGAAAAGCGGAAGTTAAAAATGAACGTTTCTTTATTTGGGCAGTTCAAATTATAACAAGACTTTACAAAAAAAATGACTTTCTGTCCTTCGATTGGTTTTTTATTAATCTCCAACGTTTCTCCCCAGGAACTGTGGCTTCTTCAGGGAGACAAAATTCAAAATATCAAATTCAAAATTTGTAGAATAGATACTTATCGTTTTCTAAGCTTTTATGAACATAAACTGTTTTAAATTTGATTTTTTCAAACTGATAACTTTGAATTCGATTTTTTATCACAAAAAAAGATAAGTAGGTATTTATTTTACAAATTTCAAATTTGATATTTTGAATTTTGTCTCCTTGAAGAAGCCACAGTTCCTGGGGAGAAACGTTGGAGATTAATAAAAACCAATTGAAGAACAGAAAGGCGAAGGAGGTTTAGGAAGGGATGTCATCAGCTCAGGGGTGAGTCCTGACGGCTGGAGTGTAAATTTTCCGAACTATTTCCTGCTCCGATACGTTTTTCAGAAACATGACCGCGAGCATACGAAGTAGTCTGTATGCCGGCGGCAGTAAGTAAAACAGCTTTAGAGGCCAGTGTAGATAGTCTTCATTAACAATAGCATAAACTGCTCCGTTTAGTACCAACCTCACCAACGTATCTATCAAATTTCAAATTGCAATCAAGTTGACCCTCATGAATTTGGTTGCATCAGCAGCAGAAATTTCCAAGCCATCAAGGGATAATGAGGAAAGAGGACATACTCGACTTCAACTAGTTTGGAAAACAATACAGGATGTCTTTGCCTTTTTGCCTCATGAGGGTAAGCCATTCTTTGTGAGCCACGTTTTAAACCGTTTGTAATAGTCAACAACTGGACAAGTACTTCTGCCTTATGTTATACATTGAGCTTTACCTAAATCAACTAACTACGTTGAAGTCCACGCAAACAAAAAAATTGTGTTTTGGACTAATGTGTGTCGTATGTATGAGCTTGGTACGCGTTTAGCTTCAATAGTTTTCTAACAATGACTTTCAAGTATGCATGTAGTTGAAGAATGTTTGAATAATTAAGATACCTGTAGTTAGTTATCTGCGCGACTATAATCATGGGAATGGAAGGAAGTTATCTCATTTTTACTCATGCGATAGCTATTTTTCTTCTGCCAATCTACCAGAATGTGTGAGCTCCATCGAGTTAATGGACCTCATATGCGTGGACCCCCCAACATGACTTGAGGACAATAAGTAGGAGGACCCAATCAGCTTCAGCTAATCCCATGCGAGCCATATCGTTTTAAATTGGTGGCGATAAATTAGCTGTGTTCATCGTGATATTGGTTATCTAAGTCTCCACCGTTTTTAATTGAATTGACGTCAAACTGGAATGATACATATTGTCATGGTTGATAGTGAGTAGATAAAATAGTTGTACACATAGAACGTGTTTAGCTCCAACAGTCTTCTTATTATGTCCTTCTAATGTACACGGTAGTTGAGGACTGTTTGAAAAGTTTGGATATTTTGTTAGTTGCTGTGTTAAAGCTGGTAGGAATGGATTGAAAGAACCTAATATTTGTTCATTCAATGGCTGCTTTTCTACTTACTATTTGTTACATTGCTGGGGTCTCGTGGATTTTGCTTGATGAACCTCAAAAGCGTAGACCAGACCAGAAGAGGGAGACTGTATACTGCATTCGTTCAATCGGCGACAACTGATCGTATCCGAACCATATCATTCAGAATTGGAGATGTCATTATTGTTTCATTTCTACAACTCCTACTGTTACGCCATGGTAAGGGAGTGATTGAAAGCATTATTTATACACTTTTGGAAAGTACGTAGCACCAACTGTTCTCTTCTGACGTAATTCAGTTTTAAATCCAAGTTTAAGTTTTGGACTGAAAAACGAGGATATTTGGCTTATAACTATCGTCCAAATTGAGAGAAATATGATGGAAATGACTCAATGATCGCCTTCAATGGCGATCAGTCTACCTCCTTCTCTGCTACTATGCTAGAAATTCATACATCGATTCATGTATATCGAGCTCTCGAACGTGTAACCGCCTACAATTGTCGCGATTTTAAGACCATGAGGCCTATGAACGACCCGACCTATATCGTTATTAATTAGAAACGACCGATCAGCGGCACGGTAAGTATCGTTATATTTATCGCTATTGGAATGTCATATGCCGTTTTAATTGAATTGACGTCAAACTGGAATGAGAATGTCGTAGTTGGTATACACGGAGTAATCATAGAACTGACTTAGCTTAGCGTGGTCCGCGGAGCCTGGGTATGCGCGGACGAGCCTGGTAATTCAAAAATTAACATTTCTTTTTAATACCAAGCAGAATAAAAACTTAATATTAACTATTAACTAACAAAATATAGAATGCTCTTTGAAAATCAGGTAGAATGTTGGTTTCCAACATCTAAATCATACTACAATGATAGCAGATTGTATCAGAAATCCTTTTAAACGTTGGGAAATGGTAATTCATATGATTCATTTCAAATATTGATGTAGGAAATTACTGTGGTACAATTTTTAATGCGTTTTTATTACCATGGGTTCTCCGTTTCAAATTTTAGCTTCGTTGGTTGAATAGCGAAGGATTCAGCACCGGAGCTCACTCAGCTGATTTAGGGGGCCCAGACTTTCTGATTCGTTGCTAGATGTCCCAAGAAGCTCTTAGGTTAAATAACAAAGAAATTAGCTCTGGAGCTCACTCAGCTGATCTTGGGGATGTCAGACCTTCTGATTTGTTCCAGACCTGATATTCCAAGAGGCCTCTATTTCAAATTGATGCTTCATACGTTTATCAGCAAAGAAATTAGCTCCAGAGATCACAAGGCATTGGTAACACTAGCCTTCTTGTTTAGGTCGTTGTTACGTCGATTGCTAGACGACGCATTTGGCAAGAAGCTCTATAAAAACATTCGCTACGTTGAATAATTGATGTTTCAATTGATGTACAATAGCAATAATTATAATTTTGGAAGAATGTTTTGGTTGGTATATGGTGGGTGGTTTGAGAATATGCGGTGGTGAAGGCGAAGGGGATTGGAGGGATTGATAAGGGGTCCGCGAGAACGGCTTGGTTTTTAACTGGGAGTCCGTGAAGTGAATGAGTTTAGTAAACCTGCTTAGCGCGGCTTCAACAAATCCCTTCAGATATCATTCTATTTTATATGTAGTTTAAGTAATTGAGCTGATTGATTAGTGTTTTATGAAAAGAGGTTTTTGGTTTATTTCCTTTGTCACAACTAAACGAATGTGTCGAAATAACTTCCTACTTTCCTTTTGGAAATAAGCTTTTACTTCCAATCGGATAAAATGCTAAAGTTTCGTAGATTCTTGAAGTTAATGAACCTTAATCATGTAACCGCCTACGCTTCTTAGAAACCTGTGAACGATGACTGGGAGTGCCCAATCAGTGGCAGCTGACCACATCCGAACCGTATCGTTATAAATTAGAACCGACTGATTAGCGGCGGTCATCGTTATATTTCCTCGACTATTGGGGCGCCCTTCGCCGTTTTTAATTGAATTGACGTCAAACTGGAAGGAGGATGCCGTGGTTGATAGGGAGTATTTATAATCCTACGCGGCATTTGACCCACATGCTCTTGTATTGAGTGAACGTCCGGGCGCCCGTCTAGGGGTCACAAACGTCACTGCTTTCAAACTTTTACTAATTTATCCTTCTCACGTCCATTTTTCCCTAGTCGGGATCACGTCAAAAGTTGATGTAATAGAATGATCGTGTAACTCATGACATTCAACTTGTCAATTCCATGTTTTCTTTTTGGGAAGTTTTGAAATCAGTCATTGAGCAATTGCAATGCGTCGAAAATTCTTGTGCACATCTACTTTTTATAATATTTCTTCCCACTAAATATGTATCGTAATACCCCAATCGTAATACTTCTTAGTAAATTAATGACAAAGTCATTCTTTCCCTGGACTCCGAAAAACCGTGTAAGAAACAATTGAGGTTCAAGTCTCAGTACGCACAGATTTTCTTAATTCTCGAAATCTTCTTATACTTTATGAGCATCATCATTTTAGTTCATGTCCATCAACAATAATATCCATTTCCTACCACCCCCACATTCTCTTTATGGCCATGGAGTGTAATATATTGAATGTTCCTCTCACCCCGGTTTGGAGAATTTCGTAGTCAGTACCCGCTCTATCTCCTATGCTATTTATATGTACATCGGAGTGTTGCAAGCATATTTTCCTTAACTATCGGTAGAAAATTAAGTCTGTTAAAAGTAACAATACGTTTTACTGGCCTATCAACTTTGGCTCTGCTTCCAACGTGGAGAAGAGTAACTGTTTAACCAATTATGCGTGAATGAGAAGATGGACTCATTGCTGAAATCAAACACCCAGAGAGAGAGAGAGAGAGAGACATAGTTTGGTGGTTTTGTTGTTTGGGGATGCGTAGAGTTTGTGAGAGAGCGGATTTCTTTGACATCGCATAACAAATGCCGACTCTCCTTCTTACTCATACCGCGAATGGTCTGCAGTTTTGGGCGCAGTAGCTCGGGAATAGTAAACAAAATATGGCACCGTTGCACAGTGCCCAATGATCAGTGAGAATCTCAAGTTTTCAAATCCAACTAAGGTTTTCGCATATTTTTGCCCCCCCCCCCCCCCCCCCCCCCCGGCTGGACAAGGCGAGCGAAGCGAGCCGGAGCGGCTGGTCCATAATAAGGATATTTGAAACGCGAATAGGAAAGCCTTTCTCTGTTCGTAAATCATGAGCTTCCTTGGTCGCCATTTCTGGTCTAAGTAGGTGTAATTAAACAACTAACTATACGTTATTATAGGTATGTTGTTTTGCAGGCTTTACTTATAAATTCATGGGCAAGCCGATTCGTGACGATTTGTTTTTCTCACTTTTATCATCACACGAAAGTGTAACGCATGTAATGTGAATTTAATGTAATGTAATTTTTGTGCCAAAGTTCACAATGGTTTGATTTATGGAAATATCAAATTTCCTGATTCTCAAAAAATATTTTTTAAAATGATGTTTTCAATATTGTGAGGGAAATACGAATAGGATTGATGTAATAGAGTTGAGGGGTTCAAAATAAAGTATAGCTGGTGTACCATACATGTTATTCTTTAGTGAGATTGTGGACAATATCCAGTAGTTATCTGCCTTTATAATGGAGGCCTCGGTGGTCCTTATCTCGACGTCATGGTCCTCAAACCGACGAAGTGCCGAAGAACCCAAAATGGAAGCTCAGCGTTCCCGAACCGCATCAACCCCGCATTGCTGGCGAGAGGTCAACAATGAAGGCCGTTGTTGATAATTACCGTCCTGTAATTGGTAGATAGTGGGCGGAACGCGTATGGGAAAGGTTCCATCGTATATGGTGTGGGACGATCGTCATAACTCACGACACAACTTGGCAGCTTGAAGCCTCACCAGCCGAGTCCGAGTAAGGCCCTAATGCTTTCGCCATATTCAAGATCCCTTCGCCTGCCCACGGCAGACTATGTGAGAGGACTTCCATCTTTCTTCGTCTTCATCAGCTAGACACATGGTCCGACCCGTCATTACCCGCGTCTCAAGGGCTTCATGGGGCTTTTATAATGTCTCAACTAGCATGATCCGGACATTTCCACAATAAATCTCATCCCCTCCCGTCCTAAAAAAGTCTCCACTGCCTCCTTACATTTGCCAAGCACAAACTCATCTTACTTGACCTTTTCCTAATAAGTAGGGTTACTTCGTACTACGTGGAGTGGGCGCCTGGAATCGGCAAAAAATGCCATAAAATCCCACTAGATCGAAACAATGCGAGAGATCCTTGATAGTTTCTTGGAATAAGAAATTAGATGTATTTTATGGTCCATTTTACCGGCCGAGATAGTGCTTTTCAATCTCATCCATCGACGTGGGGTTTTATGGGTGTTCCTTTTGAGACAACCTGTTTTCAATAACTTAAGTATTTCTTCATTCGAAGCTCTTGGGATGGCGGACATTCCAGGCGGCTGTAATGTCGTCCAATGGTTTTCTTTGAAGAACACGATTGAAACCCCGTCGTGATCCGTTGCTTGAGAGAAAGAAACTTCAGAAACTAGTCAATTATAAGAAAGACGACAACCTACTTAGTATAGGAGAATACCCAGTGCACGATCGAAAGATGTTACCCCGTATAACTACTGTACAACAGCATAGGTATAGTAACATCGGCCAACAAAACCGGCTCATCGCCTTGTGAGATATTGACACTAAAAATGGGAAATTCATCTAATTCGTAAATGCACGTTCAATTGAGTTTTGTATAAACTTGATACGACTTTCTTGTCAGCCAATAAAAAATTGAAGTTAAAGAAGAACGATGTCTAATTCCACGTCAATAGAGAGTTCCAATGTTAGATCGATTTCGACGGTAAAGTCATTATCAGTAACAAGCAATAACTTGTTACTACATCATCCCTAATACCGTCAGTAACAAACAATAACCGTCGAAGTCGATCTAACATTGTAACTCTCAATAAGAAAATAGAGTGTGATCGACTGTTAGTTGTGGCTAACCGTGTTTTTTTTTATAGTGATAAATGTTCCTATAATCCAAGCATCTAGATTCTTGACTTCAACTTTTATCTTCGAATCTTAAGTGTACCTATATGTTAAGTTCCTACATATACAGTATCTATTAATAAACCCACTCGAAGTAGTTGAGTTCTTTCGGGGCAAAACGGTACATTCTCTCTCCATCATCATTAGTTATTTCGATTTAGCATTAAACTGAATCACGCGATTTCAAATGCATATTTGGGAATGGTCAAAAAGCAATCAGTTTCTTTGTAAAATGTCAAGAATGGTGGTGTGAAATTGTAAAGAGTTGTACCTACGGTCATTAAATCTCCAGTTTTTGCAACCATAAATCAGTGAAACGGTCCTTAAGAGGTCGACCACACGGATTCATCTAATACCTTATTCGCCAATCTATCCTCTAACAATCGTTGCGGATTGGCTTGATTGGCTCAAGACTTCTGGCTTATCGTAAATTTATTCACGATAAGGTTTCTTCGCCCCACGTTATCTCGACCCTCAACTCTTTTGCATAAGTCGTTTCTTTCTTTCTCGCTGTTGTCAATGAGCTTTCCGGTGGAACTGGGTTTTATTTCGGACGAAGGGAACTGCGCGTTGGTCCTTCCATCACGGGCGAGCCCCATCCTGTCTCATTAACGACGTCGATTTGTCGTCACGGAGAAGCTCATAAGGAATTCTGATTTTATCAGATTAGGTCAACCAGATGTTCCCTTGGTAATTGGGTAGCACGTGAGACGATTCGTTTGTTCGGAGTTTATATATATTTGTGGCTCTGCGATCCAAAACTCCATCATAAGTGGTTATCCAGTAATCGTAAAAACGTTTTAATTGCTCAATTTTGAAGATTGAACTCGACTTTAGATGTATAAACACCCTGCATGCATTTTCATCATACAATCAAGGAAGTCTCTTACCTTCGATTCGATTCATTCAATTGATATGAGTGATAAAGATATTCTGCACTCAGCCAAATTTCTCCTGACAAAGTTTTACTGTACCATCCTTTCCTGTACAACACCCCTAAGTCACGTAAGGCATCAGATTTAGTAGAATCCGTCGGACCTTGATATACTTACACTCTTTTGAATTCATTTTATACTCTGAATATCTATATGAAACCAATTTACACTTTAAAATATTCAAATAGATAGGACAAACACACAAGAACACACATTTTCCTTTTAAAATCATCATTAAACTAGCACTACAATTAGACTTTGTAACTCAATTTATTCATTAATTTCTTCAAGTGATTCCTTTTCCAGTAATTCTATTTATTCAGTCAGCTTTCAATTTTAAAGTTTTTAATCACATTTTCCAGCCTGACCTCGGCTTATGGAGCTAGTAATAAAATTTCATCTTTTGGGTTTGATGTACCTATTCCATAACTTTTCGAATTTTGACGTTTACGATTTTCTAATTTTCATCTTTGTTTTACTTTGTGGCTCGAATGTGGTTACATAATACGTTGTGATTGCAACACTCCCAAAAAAATGCTCTTCCTGGCAGTCGAAGTGTCCTTCCACGATTTTTTATCGTCTGAACCGTTGAAACATGTGAAGTTAACTTGCGTTTGAAATGTTTTTATTGAACAGATAACTTATTCAAATATACTGTACTTATCTTCAAAATTTTTGATCAATCTTCATTTTGGCGCACTTTTTTGCTTTTATGTATTCATCATTTTAGCAAATTTCTGTAAAAAACGTTCGAATCGTAGAATATTATTTAGAACGAGTTTTTCGCCATGCAATTCGCAGTTATCAGTTGATTTGCACTCATTTTGCTCAAATTTTAAAACAATGTAACATTAATCCACAATTAATACTATAATCTACGAAAATTCGCTCATACGATCATGCTGCATGACTGGAACTTGATTTGTAAAGTGTGATCCATTGTTCCATATACTCGTATAGTCCAAGACATTGGGACACAGTTGTATGATATGTATGCACAATACATGCGCAGATTGTAACCGTGAATGGTTCAGAAAAACGATTTAAGCCTTCCAGTTTGGTATTGCAAGCGAAATAAGTAGCAGAATAAATTTAACTTTATGTACTCTATCTATATTGTCAGGCACAAGCACCAACCGGATGCCGTGAAAACATTTGTCAGGGCTCTCTAGCTTTGCAATCCCATGGAAGTCCTAAACAAAACATATAAGCTGTACCTTCTCCTTTTTCATAAACCCGTTTGCGGTTAGTTTTCTCTACATTGGTTCTTGATATTTGCCGATGAAAACAAATCTCGAGCTCAACCCCCCGAGCTCATGAGGTCGCCGTAACAATTTCCGAGGGATTTGTCACGACTTTGTGGCAACTGTTACGGTGGCTTGATCTCCCGGTGTATATATACGTGATAAGTGGCAAGTGCGTCAGTTCGCAACGTTTTCTCATATTCTTCTGGGAGAGCCTTTTCATATACGCCGCCCTCGGCCACGCTCGCACTTGGAGGTCAGGCCTTCCGAACGTGCTGTTTTCTGCTCTCTCTATGGAATGCCGTTATCGGACTGGGGCATTTCACGATCTGTTCTCCTCGAGGGCAGTTCTTTTTCGTGTTTAGATGAAAGAGATCCTTAAGGCACTGGGCACTATCGGGAACTTGGAGGTGTGAATGGCCCGAACAAAAAACTTGCGGCATCGAGTTCGCATGAAACTTTCTCGTCTCAGGATCGCCACGAATAAAAAAAAAACTTTGCCGTGTGAAACAGTGAGGAAGAAAGCGAGGTAGGCCTTTCTGATAAGGATTGTTCAAGTTTGTTCATTGTGTAATACGATCCGATTTTTCGAATTATTCTATAATAGCTGCCTTTCTAAAATGCATTTTGATAGGGTTCATCAACTATCTGCCAAAGATTTAAATTCCAGAATTCGATATTGGGGAAATTTGTTTCGAGTTTTTGGATGTTGTCACTAGTTATTTTGTGGGATTCCATTTTTGTACATAGGGAGAATGTACTTCTATTTCACAATTAAATTACAACTACAATATATATTTCACCTGTTTACAGGCACCATCAGGTAGATATCTTAATTATTATAACATTGCACAAGAACTGAAAAACTTTTTTGAACAACTTTTTTTAAAGTTTTTCAGTTACGTTGTTCCTTGTCCAGTGTTTTAAAATAGAAATTTCTTGTGCAATGTTATAATAATTAAGATATCTACCTGATGATGCCTGTAAACAGGAGAAATATATATATAGTAGTTGCAATTTAATTGTAAAATAGAAGTCATTCTCCCGATCTACAAAAATTTGTTTCACAATGCTCTGGATCCCACTCGGCTTATCTTGGGGTCTAAACTTCATGATTCGTTTCTAGACATCCCAAGGGTTTTCCATTCCAAGTTTCAGCTTCATAGGTTGAATAACAACGAAATGAGCTCCATAGGTTCAATTTCAATAGATCACCTATTATATACTAGATGCTTCTACACACACGATCATTAGTTTGTAAACAAACATGAGAACTGTTATGCCGACAGCTCTGCTATTCGTACAGTCACAAAATTATAGTGAACAGGAAAATGTTAGTTAAATCGAGAGCTTTCCAACGATTGGTGAACGATTTTTGTGGGTTAAAGAGGGAAGAAGGTGAACAAACTTAACAGCGGTGTCGTTGTAGTGAAAATGAGCAGAATGTTTTCCGTTACGTTAGGCTTTCCCGTTACGCTTTGTGTGACGCAGATTGTAGGTAATAATATCCAAACGAGGAGGGCCATAGTAAAGACATGACAATGTCAAAATAAAGGCAACAAGACGACAGAACAAATGGTTATAGAATAGCATAACTACACTAATAATACACTACAAATCACCCTGGGAACTGATTTAGCAATTTATCCTGAAATGGATTAAAGAGTTATATGTTGACTCCACGCCACACGAAACAAATGTGGTCGAGGGTCGGATAACACGGAATGAGTCGTGTTACCTTTGTGAACTTATTAATTTACGTTGGAAGGTGATAACATTTTGGTTGATTGTTCTGCATTTTGTTACTGTAGATCAAACTGTGGGTAATTCAGTCATCAAAATACCAGGAACAATGATCCACGAAGCTGACTGATACCATGGAGAATACTTTACCTATTAACTAAAGAATCAAAATAACTCCAAATTAATTTTTTTTCTAAATGATAAAAAGGCAAAGCATGAGCAAAATGCATTTATTTGCAAAGGAAATGACACCTTCATCTTCCATAGTAGGGGTTCAAGTAGGTACTTCTTCCATTCCATAGTTAAAATAGTAAACGTATGGCTTTTAAAGTAGATTCATCACATCTTTTGTGGATAGTCGCTTTGTTATAAGGTATTGCTAACAAGTGGCTCGCTCTCCGACAAGATTCCATGTACCTATCAAATGATCAAGATCGGCGTAGGGACAAGAATCGGAACCGCCACACTCCGAAATCGAGCCAGTACGCATGGCCAGGGGCCTAAGCAGGTCCCAAGGCCAACCGGGCAGCTACGCCCTCTGCATTGCATCTCCGACTTTTTAAATATGTTTTAATACCCTCATCCGTCTCCTGCGATCTAGTAGGCCCCCGCCGGAACCCGTTTTTAACCGACTTCTCGGACCCTGTCATCCTGACCGGCCTTCCTATCACATTCGCCGTGTTGTTTTGCGGGCACTCGCCGGACAAGAATAATGGCCACAATTAGGGCCCGTCGGAAAAACCTGAGTTTGTTGTCGGTGCCATCAAAGTCTCCCGTGGTTGAAGATCAGTTTAATCAAAATAATAAGAAATGGTGTTGGTCACTACGTGCGAAGTGAACTGATGAACTAAACAGTTATAAAACAACTTTGCCAGTACGTTCATCAAATGAAACATCGTTGACAATGTCTGTACTGGCTTTAGCTAAATTTCTCCACTCACGGAAAAACCTTTCGATGGTTTTCTATAAGTTTTTCCTCAAAGGAAAAAATGAGTATTATATATGTTTCCAGGCTAAGTACACATACTTAAAACTAAAACTTCCTGGTTCTTCGTATATTTGTTTTTACAGAGTGAATGAGTTGATATTATATTGTCACCCTTCCACTTCCCCACTCCTGTCCTGCTATTGGTTCGCTATGTCTTCCAAGGCTGATTGGGTGATCTGCTCCTTGTAATTTCCTTCGTGATCATTATTTTTACGTTCTTCGTTTGACGGTTTCTACTTTTTATTTTTTTCAATCCGTGAGTACATAACTAATCAATTAAACTTTTCCTATATTAATTTCAAATTTTTGTATTTATTCGTATTATAAATAAACCCTCTGCGTTTTTGGCCAAGTACTGTAAGCCTCGCGAGTTGAGATGTCCAGCTCGTCCATTAAATCCAGAGCATTCATGGCATCACTCAAAGCTTTTCTTAAATTACCTCTTGTCAGGAGGTCTTGAACTTGAGAGCTATCTTGTTCCACGTCTATTTCGTCCTCCACCTTCTTTTCCTTCCTCGGCGCTTTCTTCTTAGACATTATTAAGAGTTCGTTAACACACTTGACATCATGCAGTAATATGGAACACTTGGAAATAATATTAATAACACACTACATTTTTGCAAGGTAAAACTTAACTAACTTTATTGTAAATTATTTTCTAACCACAAGTGTTGTCTGGTTGAGAACAACTACAATGTCTACAACTAATACTACAGATTTCATAAGCATAGTTACTGTTATATTCAGCTCTTCTTTGCTAACAATTGAAAACGATGCTGGACAGTATCAGGCAGCTGCCAGTCGAGAGAATTGCAGAAAGGAAAGGAAGATAATGATAGTATTGTGTTCAACTATACGAACCTCTGGGTCGAATCTGATCTAATTTTTTTGAAAATGGTATACTGAACCTAGATCCTAGAAACACTTTACCTTAACCAAGCGACCTGAAGTTGAATAGTAACTGAAACAGGTAACAAAGACAATGTCACCCTTCTTATCAAAAACTAATATTGTGCTTTTATATCGAATTAAATTGATTGGAATGGAATGGCGTTGATTAGTCTAACACATCATACCATTTTTATGTATATCTGACATGTAGCGCTATTCGAGCTCCGTACTACCTGTTGAAAAGCTGTCATCTTCAAATGCCAAAAGTTGTTGAGATTTTCTCGATTCCATTCGTAATTAGTAACCTACCTTTTTTGTGCGGGGAATTCTATTGATACGAGATCCAAGCAATCCATCATCATAGCAAATCTCCTCGAAACTATTCGAATCTCGTACAATGTTGAACAATAATTCGTCAGGACTCTCTTCAGTTGCTCTTGGGGCATTAGCGGGGCCTAAAGGAACATTCGGTAACGATTCACTGTCGTGAAAATCAATCATAGAAATCTCGGTACGTTTCCTACCAGGCAGGAAGGTGTTTTGATGGCAATACATCTCGAGCCTGACAAAGAGTTACGTACCCGGTGATTTAAACTGATGAGCAGAAGGAGATAAAGTATGACGAAAGACACTCCGACACTTTCTCCTCTTGACCTTACATTGTGCCTGAACTGCGGGTTTGACAGATTTGTCGGCCACCTGTGATGTATCAGCTTGATTATGCCTGTCAGATAGCGAATTCGTTACAATATCAGCTTGACTCTGGGAAAGTTACAAAATTGGTATACTACTTGATTTTTCAACTATCACGTCCATTCGTAGATTTACATGATGTTGATCAACCACGTAATATATCATTGATTCATTTTCACGTTACGTGTAATAAAAGTTGAATTCATCTTCTTTGCTTGGAATCATCGTTTCGACAATTCTACGTATCGCATTCACATCAGCACATCCGGATCTCCTATGGTGACTGAACATTCGTTTGTGGGGTGTAACATTTATACTAGTGCACAGGAGCGGCCGAATAGCGTGTAAAGCTTCCCGGAGCACTCTTTCCCACTGAGTAATATCTGGGCCTTTTTCATTCAGCGCAAGTTCAATTGTCCTCCAAATAGTTCTAGTGTATTTTCCCACCTGTCCATTTCAAAATGCTTGAGTATTTGAGACATAAATGAAGAGCCTCGATCTGAATGTATATATGAAGGGCCCCCAAAATACAGAAGTGCTGATCAATTACTGTAATGAGATCGGTTCCTTGATTGCGTAGGTCCTTTGAAGTCCTCGTTAAGTCTCTCAAAAGGTATAGTGGCTTTTATAAGTTTATCTTGGTGTTGAAAGAATCGAGGCTTCAGCTCAGAGCAAATTTTACATGCAGCTACCACTTGTCTGATTTCATCCATCGAATGAGGGAAATTTTTGCTTCGCACCCAATGGTTTAGTCGAGTGACATCTGGATGACAGAGACTGATGAAGTGCCTTGAGATTTTCCAGTCCAAAACAGACAGCATTGACCCTGGATAATGTATTAGCAGCTAAATTGTTTTTCCCAGGGTGGTACAAAATACTAGAGGAGTAGCAAGACAATTCAAGAAGCCACCGAGTGATTTTTTCATTCTTGATTTTGCCTGTTCGTTTCGTGTCAAACATGAATGAAACAGATTTGGTTGACAATGACGACCTAAGAGAAAATTATGCCAATAACGAACAGCTTCGACGATTGCGTAGACTTCTTTTTCCACAGACGAGTGATGTATTTCAGAGTTGGATCGTGTGCGTGAAAAGATAGCTGCTGGTCTTCCAGTTTGCGATAGAGCGGCTGCTATAGTTGTAGTAGAGGCATCCGTTTTATCACAGAAAAGAGAATTCCCATAAATGCAGGTCAATGAACGGTTATGGCTTCTTTCATTTCGAAAAATAATTGTAGTGTCTGCACCTTTGAGGAAAGTTTCTTATGAAGTCAGAGTAATGTGAAAACATTCCCGAAACTCTTCTGAGAGATGAAGTGTCACTTGGTGGTGGTAGTTCTTGCAGTGGCTTCAACCGAGCTGGATTTGGACGAAGAGTACCTTTGCAGATGGTGTGTACAAAGAGATTAATGGTTCTCAGAGAGAAAGAGCTCTTCACGTTGTTGATTGTTGAATTGTATTTGTTAGCAGCTTTTAAGAACCTTTCTAAGTTCAAATCATGCTCTACTTGATTCTTTCCACAAATGGTTACATCATCCAAGTATGCAAAAGTGTTCTTCAGTCCAGTACGTTCCATCAATTACCCTTTGGAATGCAGCAACCCCATTAGTTACCCCAAAAGGGATACGAGTGAATTGATAGAGCCTCAAAGGCTAAGCATGGGCTGTCTTTATCAAGTATTGAGATCTGATGGTATGCAGTGCGGAGGTCAATCGTACTAAAAACTTCGTATTTAGCCACTTGATCACTTGTTGACAACATGATCGACTCTGGGCAACAGATATGCGTAGAAATGTGTGTATCTGTTTACTGTACGTGAATAATCAATGACCATTCGTTTCTTGTGGAATCCATTTACAATGTGGACTTGAGCTCGCCATGAAGAGATACTCTTTTCCATTATCCCTTCGTTAAGGAGCTTCATAACTTAAGTCTCAACAAATATCGAATCACTATCTGTATGTCTTCTAGATTTAACTGCTATTGGCTTGCGATCGGGAGTTAGGTGAGCGAAAAGTCTTGCTGGTTCCACTTTTGCTGTTTGGAAAACACAAACGTGCAATGGTGCTTTCTGACCACCAATGTCGGATCATGCGCTTGAATGTTGCTGCAGGACATCCAGAGCTATTATCATGTCCGCACACAAATCTGGAAGAATAACTAATATATGAAATTTGGATAGTGGTGACCAACTATCTTCAAATCTGTCTTGCACCTCCCCTGAATTGACTCACGATGATTCCTTGAAGCTAGTCCAACTTCCTCTTTAATAGGATGAATCTTCAAACCAAGACGAAGTGCTACTTTCTTATCAATTAGACTAATATCGCTTCACGAATCTAACATTCCCTTAATTTTGCGACCTGCAATTTCTACTGTAGTTTTCACCTTTGATGCTGGATCTTTGCTTTTACCTTCAGAGACAGAGTATGAATGAATAGTGGCCATTACTGCAGCTGACTTTGTTGAATGATTTGATTTTGATTTGCTAGGACGACAAACCTTAATGACCTATTTTGGCACAGTTCCTGCACTTGGCATCACAAGCAGGACATTCAGTGCGTGAATGTTTGCCACAACCCCAGAAATAACACTTACTCTTGCGAGCAGTGCATGCATTCGGCTCAGAAAGTTCTGATTCTCCAGACTCACTATCAGAGCCCTGAACAGCATCGACAGCTCTTCTGGGAAAGGGATCATCGTACAGTTTTGACTATACCTGAGCCAGTTCTAAGGAGCGAGTTCATGTGCATCACCAAGAGAAAGCGTTGGCGTATTCTCCAAGAGCCTCTTACGGATATCAGGATTCAAAAATTCCCGAATGAATGCATCCCGAATACAGTCATCCCTGTTTGTCTCTGCAGTCGCAGCTTTGAATTGACAATCTCGGCTTAATAGTCTTAGAGATTCGAGGTAATTATCTACTGACTCATTTGTTTGATGACGCCTAGAAAGTAATTTATGACGTGCAAAAACTTCGTTGACAGGTTTAACGAAAATCGATCTTATGATTGCAATAGCATCATTATATTATTCGGCACAAGTTATATCAAAGTCAAATACCTCTGCAGAGATGTAGTTAATCAGAAGGCGCAGTTTTTCCTCTTCATAGGCTTCGATACTCGGGATGAAGTTCTGGAAGCGATGTATCCAGTGGTTCAAATCCCTTCAGGCGGAGATTGTATCGGTTCAGGTCTAATACTGAAGGTCGGAGAAGTCTTTTCATTGAAAGCAACATTTTATTTTTATGCTGAATAGATTGATGTAACAATTTTACTGTATGATGTAATAATTTTACTTTTATAAAACGAAGAATGCCTCTAGAAAGGTTTTATTCTGCATAAAGCATCAATGAATGAATGAAATAGGAAATTGGGGTTTCTACTATAATATTACAATTATACATCGTTTAAGTATAACTGCAAATGTGTAGAGGCGCCCACCGAGAAGGAATTAATTTAATTTAATTAAAAACCTTCACTTTACTTGTCCTTTTATATTTAGCGAAAGTGTTATTAAAGTTCAATAGTACCTACATCAGACTCTAAAAAATGCCTTTAGTGCATATTATATTTGTGACAATAGTAGACCTGAAGATGAACAAACGTTGCGGACCAACACCGGGTCTGTTTAGTTTGCTCTGTATATAAGGCCCACTAAACGTATTTCTGGAACGAATTTGAATGATTCTACGGCGTTATTCCAATGATGAGTTCGTACAGAGACACCCACACGTACGCAAACGAGACTGTTTCTCTGTTTCCAAAGTGCACGAACGAAAATAGTCCGTCGTAGCCGTCAAAACGAGTGACTAAGTACCTCGTCTGTTATTGTTAACAGACTTCACTAATGACGTCAAAATATCCGTCTTATGGGCTCCGTGGCTAACGCCTCTATTTTTCAAAGCGGAACCTTCTCGGATGCTCACAAGTGTTTATTATTCATCTGAGAGCTCTTGCGTTCGACGCGACCTTTCTAGTGGTGATGGCTGGTGGAAACGTGAATCTGTAAATCAAGTAGCCTGTAAACTAATATGGGCGTAAACAAGACGTCATAGCCAGAACTACTTGAAGGAACTCGCTTAAAAGTCGACTAGTTGAAGGTCACTCGTTACTTAGCTTATTATAAAGCACCTTCAACGGAGTTGTTGGTAGGTAGCTTTTATGCATCGTTATATACCTACGTACACGAATGTACTTACCATTTGGGGAAGACTTCAGCTGGATATTATGTCGGAGTGCTTATATATCTACCTAAATTGTCTGAAGAACGGGTATGCGTTCAGTTATTAACGAGTCAATGACGGTCTAAGTCATCGTTTATACTAGTGCAAGGGATAAAAATATCATGTGATTTTAGGAGTATAGGCGTTATTAGGAAAGTTTCCTGCCTGATGCTCAAGCTTAAACGACGACCGAGTAAAAAAACTGCCAATCTTACCTTTCTAATCTTGCGTTTCTCATTCATTACACCTAGACATCTGCAATTAGTTGTTAATCACAGAATTGTAATAAACATTTCGACGGCGATAAAAATGGTGGGAAGGGTTATCGGATACCATTGTTAAGTATCTGGGGTGATTTTAGATCAAAATTTGTCCTGGGATGAACACATTACAATGGTAAATTCAAAATTAAGAAAACTAATCCCAGTTTAATTCGAAGATCGCAATTTCATGGACTCGAAATTGAAAAGAGTGTTTTACAATGCATTGGTGCACCCCTTACTAGTATACGGTATAGATGCTTGGGGTTCAACCTTCAAATCAAAATTGAATATCTTAGCACCTACTCAAAAATGTCTTATTTTTTGCTTAAAAAACCTATTAGGTTCCCTATTTCAGTTCTCTTCAAGGAAATCAAAGTACTTAATTTGAATAAAATTGCAGAAAAGATTACTTTGATTTTTGCATACAAACATCACCTTCGCGGTAAGATCCACAGAAATTTAAATGCTACAAGGGCTGCTGACAGGATAACTCTGTTAACTCCGAGAATGAACACCACTATCGGACAAAGGATTTATTTTTTCCGTAGAGTTTCACGATTTTACTCTCTAACGGCCTCTTCGACAGGAAGTCAGGTGTCCCTTGTGTCTTCAAGAATAAATTGAGGAAACATTTCATTTCTCTGAATTAAATGGGTTACTTTTTGTTTGCTTCGTTCTGTTGTCTTCTAGGTGATGGGTACTTCTTCTATTATGTCTTTAATTACTTTTGTGTCTTATTAGTATGTGTCTTATTAATTCTGATTTCCGTCCTTTATTGTCTGTTCCAATGCTAAGCGCGGTTGTGTGTTGGTTCTCTGTGTACATTTTACTTTTTTTTTTCTTTTCAATTTCCCTATAATGTTTGGCAGGTTATTCATTTTATGAGTTCATAATAATTGTAAGGTATCTGAAACACTCGCTTATGTAGAAAATTAGAATAAAATGACTATATTGACATTACTAAGCACTCTGACCCCCAGCACAAGTTATCTTAAAGGGTTCGTAGCATTGGCGGCTTGTAAATTTGACATGTATTACATAAATAATAAATAAATGTATTTTTTTTTAATTGGGCTCAAATGAAAACTCATGTGATCTTGTCAACACGTTCATCAAAATTCTTGGACTTGAGTGAGAGAGAAAGTGTACAAAACATTATTGTAGTGCATTCGTTCGTGTATAAGAATTATTGTTCTAGTATCGTTTAGAGTTTGATAATATACCCTAAATTCACTTAATTTACGCTACAACCGCAAAAAAATCAATATAGAATCGAGGCCTGAACAGCATACATACCTAACTTGTTTTGGAAAAACGCACATTTTTCATTCTGCAATTGCCGCTATGCATTCTTCAATAGGAGTTTCCCTCACCAGTGATAAGCAGTATGACAGACACGTATACATGCACATTTCTGTTTATTAAAGATACGTGCATAATGTTAATACTATGTTTAGGCCAATTACAGAACTTCCCTTTGTATCTCCGGGGTGTAAGTAGAGTAAAATACGTATCTTACAAATTATTTGAATGAAGTCATCCTTGGAGAGTCAGTGGTTTTTCGGTAAGGTCATAGATTGTGTGATTTTGAGTTGAAAAAGAAAAAAATCACGATTTTGTTTGGGAATGGACTGGTATTGTATAGGATGAGCTACCGGAACGATGGCAGGAGGTAGACGGGGGAGTTGTGAGGAGGGGCGGCGCCCCCCTAGCCCCCGCTTCCCACCCCTGGCCGCCCTGGGGTACGAGCAGTACTCGAGGAGCCTCTTGGACGTCCCGTTTCATCTCGTCGAGTACGGAGAAGCCTCATCCGATGACCTCTCGTCCGAGTGGGATTCCGATGTGCCGGAGCCTCCAGTGAAGGTAAAGGTAGGAAACCATAAAAATACCTTCTCATCGAGTCGCTCTAAATAGTTATATTAAGTAGGGCCCTACAGGCTGTAATTGAAGCTGCTCAAGACCAGATCGTCTGCAGTCATTAGGAGCTGCCTATTTAGTGAATGTGAACGCTCCTGTCGCAGAATCTGGTTTGAGTGGAGTCCTGCTGGGGTATAGATGAAGATATAAAGAAGCCGATCTAGAACACACCGTAGACTAATATTGTAATCAACGTTTCGAACTCTCACAGAACTCCTACTCAGTACCAACTCGTGTTTAACCCTTGAACGGCACTGTGGGGTGTTCAACACCCATTCAACGACCATACGACACCGTTTACCGTAAAATAAAAATTTATTTGTAGTTTTTATTATTATATAAATAAATTTATAAACATAAATTAAATAATAATTTATTGGTATAATATAGTTTTTTTTTTTTTTTTTTTTTTTTTTTCATTTTCTGTTCTTAGGAGAGACATTGTCAGGAGTTATATATATATATATATTTATATAGATTATTAGAATTGTTTAAAAATCGCTAAAAACTGTAAATTTATCTTCTCCTTATAAACATTTCACTAATAGGCCTCCGTAAGCATAATTTATTAAATAAAAGCTAAAGCTGGTTTGTTTCATCATTTTTGATAAACTTTCGTAGTCAACCAAGAGAAAAGAATGTAAACAGCCTCAATTTTTGTCTGATTTTCTTTTTAAGATACGTAAATTTCAAAAACTTCAATTTTTAAAAATCCGTCCTTACGCCAATTTTCTCTCAAACTACTGCGGACCGAAATAAATAATTCAATTTCGATTTCTTTATTTACAGCAAAGGTATTTTGTGCAGTAACAGAACATATAAGCACAGAAAACATAATAGCAAGTAAATGCAATAGCTTACGCAATAATTGCTGAATTTTAACCAATTTGTGAGCCGTCATCACCAAGTTTTTGTTTAGCCAACTTTTAGCCCTCTAGCGCTAACAATAGTGACTTTGCGCGACGAATCTGTTGCTTATTTTCTATCATTTACAATAATTTATCCTGCTAATAATGAACATCAATTTACTTTTCCTCTTCAGTTACGTATGAACCCACGTTTCTCTTGGTCCCTCGTCAAAATTAATATTTGCCCAATCGAGTACAGGCAATATTCACCTCTTTGTTAGTGTACGTAATGTTTACTCAACATTGTTTGCGCAATGATATGTCAAGGACATAGTTATGCTCATGCGCAGTACTTATTATCGACCATGCTGAAATTCGTAGGGTACAATCTCGTACTATCGCTATAGAATAGAATAAATAGGTCTTCGTAAAATCATTGGAATCCACCTATGACTAAGCAACAAACTCACTATAAATTTTATCCAACATGAGTGAAAACAACGAAGAATTGTTTCTTGATCAACATCAAAGGTTTATTGAAATAATAAACTAAATTGTAATTTTAATCAAATTTTGGCAAATAAAAAGCGTCAGCTACCATCACTTATTCAGTTATAAAATGCGTTTCCTTCCTCAAGAAAAACATTTTATTATTGCTTCCTAGTCTACCAATAGGTAGCGGAAGCATTGTTTTCACTTTCGAGTGATGAAATTTTTTTTGTATAAAATCAAAATTTCCACTCGCCTTTTACGTTTTAGACAATTCTGATCAACTTTCGTTCCGTATGTCCTGTGTCTGCAAATCCTTGTAACAAGCTTAATTTTCACAGTTTTCATCCTATTTTGATGGGATTTTCAGGGAATGTGCGAATTAGAGTGTAGATGGTCCCCTATCAGTTTAATTGATCCGAAATAAATATTTCACTCATCGCATGCGCAAACGTAAATTCCATTAAGCATCATTTTCTCACGCCCTATTCGTCTGAAAACATACTCCATCTTAATTTACCATTTCCCTCAACCGTAGGAACCAGTTAAGGAATCATAAGATAATTTAAAACATTTCAATGATCTATACATTCATTTTACGGAAACGAGGAAGCTATGTGCCAAACCCACATTTCTTTATTGATAGGAATGTTTTGGCTATCTAAACTTTCGTTTTGGTTTATTATTTGCAATAACGATAATAAAAACTTTTTTAAGCGCCCTTGAAATTTTATTGGTTAACATTTATTTAACATGAATAGATTCCAAAAATTGAATTAAAAAACAAACAAAAAGCCGTTCCTAGAAAAAGACCTAAAAAGATAAATAATCACAAAGATGTTGGTCCTGAAATCTCAGCATCACTATCAATCAAGCCAAAATGGTAAAATGTAAGGGTTGATATGAAATCAGGATCTCAAAACTTTCGAATTAGAATTGTGCTATTTTGTTTGTTATTGATAGATTTCATTTCAGTGATTTCAATTGATAGATTTTATTTCATTGATTTCAATTGATAGATTTCATTTCAGTGATTTCAATTGATAGATTCATTTCAATTGAATGATTTCAATTATTCAAATGAAACCTTCCAGATCGCTGAACGTTCCTTCGTTTGATTTTTGGAAGGATAAAAAAGAACATCAACATAAATTTGATTGGTAACACGTTCAAACATAGTAAAGATCTTCTTAATCCTTAATCCTAGCAAAGTGATATAGAAACCAAAAGCGATCTAATTCTTCTATTAGAAAACCTTGACTCCGATGATAGACCCAGCTGATACAATGTAATTAGTTTTCAAGAAATCGATTTTTTTTTTTTTTTTTTTTTTTTTTTTTTTTTTTTCCCACTTTCGTGACCCCTTGACGGATTAAAGAAGCGGAGGTTTTGTGTTTCAGTGTATTTCATTAATTTTATTTTATTCTGTAACTACGTCTGCTTAGGTAGTAAATATAGATAATAATGCAACGTTTCTTTATTTGGACAGTTTAAATTATTTTAAATTTTTGCAAAAAAAGGCCTTTCTGTTGAACAAGAAACGCGTTGGTTGCCAACTACCGATCTTTAGGAGATACTATGCGCTTCGAAAATTTCAAAATCGTAGGAAGAGAATTTAATTGGCAAAACAGTTGACTCGGTAGTTATTTGGTTATTCATGTTTTATAAGAATACTTTATAAATTGTATTGCGATTGGTTGGAGTAATAACTATTGCGCACGCGCAAAACTAATATCGAGTGACACAGCCAAAATTCCGATTGCAATGTAGCGATTTTGATTAAATTTTGGGGGATTGTGCGGGTTAGTTCCTAGACGGAAATTTAATTTCCGTCGCATAAACAGTAGTTTGTGCGCAGGTGCAAACGTAGTTTCTTATAATTGTCGACTTCTTATCATTTATTGATCTTATTTTGTTCAGAGTCGGGGGATTAGATGGGTATATGTTCCAGGGAAATTCTCTATGCATTATATTGCCATTGCTGGGGTAGTAGCTATTGCGCACGCTCAAAACTAAAATTCATTGACACAGACAAAACTCCGAGACTAATGGACCGATTTTTAAGAAGTTTTCAAGAATTGTGTTTAGCACCTAGGCGGTTCCCCATAAATTAATAGTAGACCTTGTGCATGCGCAAGCTTTAATTTCTTATAACATCAATTTATTACCATCTATTAGTCCGATTTCGTTGAAACTTGAGAGATTGTTGGATCTAGGGTTATGCCCTTTGTATCATCGCATTTACTTGAATAATATGTAACTATTGCGCATATGTATATTAGCACTGGATGAAATTTTCATTTATTGTGTGGGTTAACCTTTAGACCATTTCCGCACATCCATGAATTATAGCCCGATTTCGCATTCCAGCATGTATACCTACACATGTATTAACTACTGTTGTATTTTGCATTCAATCATCGACTCGACCTTTGTTCTTCAACTAATTCTATACGTCCATGTTACAATATTTGAGGAAGCTATACTGCCCACCCAATTTGGCAGACGTTTTTTCTATTATTTTGATATTTTATGCTTACTCCTTTGTTCTTACATAGATACTTAAACAGTGATGTACCAAAGGCTTCATTTAAAATTAACACAAACATAAAATAACATTATATAAAATTAGACCAGTGATCAGCGCAGAAACGATAAACCTAATCTACGAAAATTATAAACCTTTGTGTGATAATATATTTTTCTGCAAGTACTGTAGTGCCACATAATGTTTTTTGATAGCTATGACCCTTTGAGAAGTATCTGTGAGGGAAAGTTTAAGTAGATAGTAGTTTTTTGACAACCAGAGGCCATTTTATCTACATAGTCGAACTTATGAATGGGACAGCTTTATCTTTCTGAGTTCCGTTCCACTTCACTATCTTGTTTGGGGTTTTTGTATCACTCGCTAAACGTCTAATTAGTTGCAAGAAAATGTAATGACAAAGAAGCTTGAAAACTTAGTGAGGGAGATACCAATGATAATTCAAGGAGAATAAAGGATGATAAGGCTTAAATTAATAAATTGTACCTGCAAGCTAATAAAACGAAAAGTACAGTTATCAATAATGGTTATAAATCTTATGTACTTAATTAAGTACATATTCAGAAGCGACGCTAGATGAAAGATGTAGAATAAGAAAGCTTTTTACAAGTATGTCAGAACTCAACTTGATTAGGATCAAAATTGCAATAACTAATACAGATTGCATTAAAATTTACCAGTTTTTGCGCCTACTACACAGAAATTGAGTGTACCATTGCCTAAGGAAATTATGAGAATGAATTTACACTAGTAAGGGGTGACAGTGGCAGCTCTGGGGTGTTTATTTCTAAATTTACATTTGTCCGAAAATGCAATTTTTTGTGTTCTGCGAATGTAAAATTAGATGCTCTACAACTTCTATTCAATGAGTGTTTACTTAGGAGTTGTCATTTTTGAGTTGCAGACATTCAATTTTGAAGTTATTTTGAATTTTCGAAAAATTGGAAAAAATCGACTTTTTTACGGCCCGTTGCGTCCTTAATTTGGATCAATTTTAACTTTCAGGAACTCATTCAACGCAAAAATGTGTGCTCTTTAATCTACTACATATAACGTAATTTCAGCTAGAACATACAGTTTCAAAGTTATTTGCAAAAATCCAAAAAAAAGTGCCGAAATTCTATGAAGTTTTGCGTTTTTGACTGTGTTTGGCCCGTAAATTTTGTTGGGAACCATCGGATTCGTGTTCAGTATTCCAAAAAACATATAAAACCGTTGAGGAAAATTGTTCGTCGCTTCTAAATCGTTGCATCCCCGAATCACCTGGTAACTGGACCATCCTAGGAAGTTGAGATTTATGGGGAGACTCCCTGGGACGTTGAGAGATGATTGAAATTATTGGGTCATTCCTAATCAGCTGAGTGAGCTAAATTTTCTCTTCCTCGTCCTAGGAAAAAGATCAGTCAAAGCATATCCATCTACCGATGTATGTGCATGCAGTCTATTTAAAAAAATACTCGTTTGCGCAAACGAAAACGTTTCTACTTTCTACACTACACACAGGAAAGTCCCACGATATCAGCGATATAGTTCTAGGGGTCTAAATTAAATATAATTTATTTTTCTTATAAATGCTCAAAAATAGTAAACATATTTAGGTTTTTCAGGTTGAAATACATACAAATACTAAATTTTTATTGTCGTTTAATATAAAAGCTAGCACATAAAGTCATGCTGCGCGAAGAAAATTTCGCTTTACATATAGACTGATTTCGATTTTGCTGTTTTTAACTTTAAAAAAGTTATCCATTAGTTATTATTCGCGTGAATAATGACTAAAAAGTAATTAGTTATTAGTTACTGATGGCAACTAAATTTTGTATCTCTGAATTTATTGGTTATTAGTTTCATTGCGTGCAACTAATAACTAAATTAAACATTAGTTTCTTCTGCGTGTAACTGATAACTAAACACCAATTATCTATTAGTTCAACTAATTTCTTCAAAATTGTCTATTAGTAGAAGGGTCGTAAAGACTAAAAACTGATTCAGGAGAATTTTGCCATAACTTATAAAATGAAGTCACTTTTACCAATTACAACTCCAGTTACAACAAAACATTAGGTTATAAAATTCAGTTATGGGTGGTTACTAATAACTAACAGTTTTTAGTTGCAACGTCAGTTGAACTAAAAAAGAAACCAGTCATGCAGCATAATCTTATGAGCGAATTTACGTAAATTATCGTAATATATTATGTTACATTGTTTTGAAATCTGTGCACTTTGAGAGAAAATAAATTGTTAATTACCAATTTTATAGCACAAAACTCGTTCTAAATAATAATCTGCTATGCAAAAAGAAATTTTGGTTTTTTAACTTTTTTGTAGTTTTACCGATTTTTAAGCACATTTTAATGAAATTTATGTACATTTTTCGGCACAATTTTGTACATAAATTTTTGAATGTTCTATTTGAGAGTCAAAGAACTTTATTTGAGCAATATGCTGCTAAAAAAAAAAAATAAATTTAACGATTTTTAGCCATTTTTTGCTATCAATACATATGAAAAAGCGTTAAACTCTAGGATTCGTTTCAGATTGTCTCAAAACAGATTTCAATAAAGAAAATTTTCGAAAATTTTGATTTTAAAATGTTTGGAGCCATTGCAATAGCTTCATTTTCTACGAAAATTCGCTAAAAATTAGTTGAACAATGCCCCCTCTTGTTCAAGTACATACCCATCAAGCCAGATCCAGTTTCCGCCGGCTTCAATCAGCCAACCAAGGGCGGCTCTGATCAAAGGAATATATCCGCGTTCCGATGATACCATAATATTCGATTGGGATTCAAATTTCAATTTATCAACTCATCTATGTTATTCATTTATCAACTCAATTTATCAATTTCAATTTCAATTATCAGTGATTTTTCAATTAGAGTCGAGAATAATTGGGGTAGCGGGGTTAATCATCAAGATCAATTCAAGATTGGAGGAAGGGAATTAAGCTTGTTATAAACAGTTCATATTTGTCCATGCGCAGCAGCTACTAATAATACAATCATATTGAAATTTATGTGGAATGCTCCAATCTTCATTTCCCAACTATCCCCCAAATTTGCGCGAGATAGGAAGACTGGGGCGTGAGAAAGCACATATTGATTAGGGAACGATGAAACTGATACGGGATCATCTGCAGCATGACCCGCACATTTCCTGAAAACGTCATAAAAGCCATATGAAAACTGTGGAAATTAAACTTGTTAACAAGAATCGATATTTGTTCAGAATAGTCTAAGACGTAAAATGTGAGTGGAAATTTCGAATTTGGGGACAACAAATTTGTCATCGCCCGAAAGAGAAAACAATGCTTCCGCTACGTTACCAAGTCCTACTTGTCGAAGGAAAACCGTTTGTAGATAGTGGGGAAAAAGTTGGATAAATTAGGGTACCGCGTTGACTGGTGACTTATATTTGTTTATTTTTTTATTAATATTGAGTTTTTTTTTTTTTTTTTTTTTTTTTTTTTTTTTTTTTCCAAGGTTTAAGCTACACCTCAACCAGAAGGGTGTTATTTATCCCAACTTTACCTTACTTTTACTTATTCCGACTTTTTAAAATTTATTTTCTTCCGTGATAATGCGAATTACCTGTCTTTTTAGAGGGAATTGTTTTCATAATCTGCTTCCCAATTGTGCTGATAGAAATTGGCAAGTCTTTCCTACCCAATGATCTGCATGGACTGAGCAACAACCTTCCAGGTTCGAAATGGTATAGACTAATGGCTTCAACACTCAACTACTCCATGCTAGTACGGATAGGAAAAGTTGTCTATATCTTGTGTTATTTACTGCGTGCAATTACGTACAAGCTCGAACACTTTGAGCATGCCCTGTACCTTGAGGCGTATGGTAAAGATCCGTCGAAAAAGAGATTCACGATCGACTGTAGAAATGACTCGAGCCTTCAGAGGACCTCCTCTCAAACGCGCCGACATTCTCAACCCTGAATCCATTAGCTCTCTCACTCTCTCAAAGATAACGACAGGATGACATTCATCAATTTCTTACATTCATCAGTTCCGAGTCATGTTTCTTTCGATTCCTTGAAGTCATATTCTTGAACACGTAAATTCTCTATTCGCATTAAACCGTAATTTATTGCGCCGCAGTGATCGACAGAGTCTTGAGTTACCTTTTCTCAATTGTTGTATTGAGTCTAAACAAAATAATGGTATACTTACCTACTCTTTTGGTATACTTACTTTTTTGGTACTTACCTTATACTTACTTTTGGTATACTTACTTTCTTGGTATACTTTGGTATACTTACTTTTTTTTTTTTTTAACAAGGTTTCTAAAGGGAGGCTAGAAGTGGCACGATTCTAAGGGGAGCCATATTGCCATCCACTAAAAAGGAGTGCCATCATGTACTCCACTGGCAACTGAGGGGAAAAAAGGAGGGGTACAGTGATGATCACTGTTTAGCCCCCAAAGTGGATTAAAAAAACCCAAAAATAAAGTAATACAACTAAGACTAGATGTAAAATAGGCTAATAACTATATACATGCTACTATATACAGTCAGCAAATTGAAACAAAACTACGACTAGATGTATATAAATATATCACAGATCGGACAGATCAGATATTCGTAGTAGAGCCCAGCGGCTCTCAGGTACAACAACAGGAATCGGACCTTGTCTGGTCCGGATAAAACGTCAACCCACTGAGAGGGCTGATGTTGGACTCAGCGGTCCATCTACTCAAAAATTATTCATAATTACATTAACTCCGTATGTTCATAATTAAAAATGCAGATAATGAGCCTTAAAATCAAGTTGCTTATATACCTTTCCGATTAGCACAACAGGCCAAAGTGGCCCTTGGCTTCCCGAACGCCATCTTTCCACCGGGTACGGTCATCTGCTTCCGACCTTCTCATTCCAATGATCCGTAGATCTCGTAAGTTGCTTATAAACTGGGCAAAATTCTCATCACAAATTACGTGACCATGTTCGCCTTGCTCCGTACAAACTATAGTGTAGAATGGATATATCATTAACAAAACAACATTGTGGTCAAGTATCATCAATATTTCGTTGTACTAAAATTCAAAGTGTCTATCAGTTTCCAAATAATTTTGGGTTCGGAATTGGGATAGTAAAAGCTGGAAGAAATTCAAACACAGTTAAAGCAAAAACAAAATGTATTTTTTATGATCATGTAATAACCATAGAATAACGGTTTCACTTGCACGTAATACTCCAACTGCTAAAGTTCTACTGTAAAAAAACTTATCATTGAAATTTGTTGAAACCAAATTCCAAATGGTCTGTATAACATGGACTGTAGTTTTTTGACAGTAACAGAAACATCCTGGAGCACTCAACCTATTTCATGATTATATAGAATTATCTAGTACATGCAGATGTTGCTGTGGCATCCCAGAAGCCTTTACAGTCCCACCTAGTGGCTTCCCTAAGAACAATGCGCCTGCGCCAAGAAGTCTTCACAGGCGACCGCCAAATATTCCCCAAGAGTAAAATCAGCCTATGCTACCTGTGACGGTCTAGCGGGTAGGTGAACTTAATTAGATAGATCTGCAAGTCTACGTGGGTTTCTCCAACTAAGTAGAACCCAAAAGTAAAATATAATCGTAATCATAAACTGATAAGGAGTTAGCCATGTTCATTATTAGAAGCGCCAAGCGTATTGGGTATGGTCATGTACCTATATCAATCTGATTCAGTGAGTATTTGAAACTTCTGCTCACCCGAAGGCGGAACTAGGGAGGGAAGCCCAAATGTTTCGCTCAGTCAGTAAATTTATTTTTAAAAATATAGGGAAAAATTATATTCTTTCTGCGGATGTTATTTGCCGAGTTTTTTTTTTTTTTTTTTTTTTTTTTTTTTTTTTTTTTTTTCAATTAGATTTTTAAGAGCTTTGTGACCTCCAAGCCTCTATTTTCCTCATCATCAATGGTTCGGTGTGAATCTAGTAGTAGGTGATTTCATGGAAAGGGATTCATTGACCCTACGCCTGTCAACAAAGTGCTTCTGATAATATCATTGTGGCACTCCAAACATGGACTCAGGACAAGTGTGTACTCGAATTTCGCAAAACCAAACGACAACGACGGCAACCAGAATGAATCAACGACTGAACTCTTTATCTTCTATCGAAATGAGTTGAAGACAGTCCTCGACAGTAACATTTGTTCATTAAGATGGAAAATTTAATGCTTGTTTAACAAATTTAAATTTAAAAAGAAACTTGAAGAGTTGTTCAAACCATAAGACAATGTATTTCGTCTGCGTGTGCATCGCTCAAAATGCTCGTTGTGTAATGAACAGAGTCATTTTTGAACTCTTACCCTTCTCTCCGACAAGGACGGAAGCCGGACTGGTTGAAATAGAGATCGTGAACAAAACTGAAGTTAATGAATAATGTTGTCTATTACCACAAAAAACAGAGAGTTGGATACAATGTTAAATCGATTTCGACGTTTAGGCCATTACCAGTAACAAATGAAAAATTCAATAACTTCAATAAAAATCTTCATTAAAATGGGTTTCCATAACATCGTTGCGAGTTCATGTAGAGATCCTTTTGGACAATCGCCACGATTGCGCCTCATTCAAAGAAATCGCCCAAACACCGTAAAAGCTTCAACTATCTTTCCTTGAAGGACGAGTTACACATGGTGCTGTCTTCCTGTGAGCGCTCGTTAAGCCAGAATTCAAAACATGAAAACGTGCGGATGGACCATTTAATGATATTGTGCACTGCCAAAAACAACGTTGATATAAATAGGATGTAACTGAAATTGTCTAAAAATTATACACCCGAAAGGAAAAGGGCGTGTTAATGTGCAAAAATGTATTGTGCTTAAAAAAACACGTTTTTTCAAATATATAGTTAACTTTTAAATAGACATAACTATAATAAACAAAAACAAAACTATAAATTAACATACTTGTTAGTTGTACCTATTAACTGTTCCGTGCCGTGCCCGACTTCTAATGTATAGGTATACGATGCTTTTTTCCAAGAAACACAGGAGCTGCCAATTCTAGAGAAAAATCTTGTGAACACTCTCGAGGTCACGTCATCTAGGGGGGCCTTGCTTTCCTCACAGATTCGACTATAAAAGAGCGAGCTCCTAGATCGGTAGTAGATTCTTACCAAAACTTGGAATGGAATTCTCTCCATCAACTACCAACACTTCACCATACCACTCTACCTCGACGGGGCGAGAACACATTCAGTTTATCGAACTCTACGATGGCCAAATATCCCTATAACTGTAGGTTCCTAATAGAATTTTTAGATAATGAGGTTTACGTATATAGGCTGATGGAAAACACTGCTGTACGATTGGCGATTCAGGTGACAAATTTTAGTACCCCCCTCCCCCCCCCCTCCACCACAACATCTATTGGTTTGGTTCGGTACTACGCTCAACCATTCGGTTCTAAGGTCGTTTTTACGTAAAGCAGTTTCTTGAATTAAAAAAAGAATATAACCGTAAAAAAACACGTTTCTTGAAGCGAAGATAACGTGATAGGCTGCTCTCTGGAACAGGTAAACTCGATAAGAGCGGAGATAAGGGCGCGTTTCAGATTTCGTAGCAGTCGCTTCCATGCGTCTGTCGCCGCAGGAACACAACGACGCTTCTCCCATGATACCGCCTCAACTCAGTCATGGTTCCCCTCCAGGGCATAATCGTCTACTTCCAGGACATCAAGTGCTTCCTTCAGCAGCTCGACCTCCAAGAGGTAACATCGGTTTCCTGTGAATTTCCTTAAAAACCTACTATGCCTGTTATCTACCTACCAATAGTTACAAGACGTGAATCATACATTTTTTCGGGATGAAATGACCCACTTGAAAGGTTATCGCAACCACTCACGGTCGGTTTTTCACAAACAACTTCAGCTTTGAGTACCCATAAATCTAGGTTACTTCATTCTGAAATTTCTTTGTGGAGTACATTTTCAAAAGTTAATTTCGTAGTTGTTTTACCAACCTTTTCGTACAAAAGGAGGTATTACAGCCATCGGCACGGCGGCTCTTCGGAGTGGGGATGCATTTTCTTTGCGTTTCAGAGAGTGGAGAACACGTTTACAATAGTCATTCATTTTCAAATTTCTTTATAGATGTATATTTATGAACAAAATTTGGCGCTCACTACTCCTCCGAAACCGCTGGTCCGATTCGGACCAAATTTTGATATGTTTTACTACCATGTCAGAACTTGTGCCTCGCTGACTTTGGTGAGGATCCGCTGATCACGAGCCGTAATATCACTCATAATTATGGCAAAATCGTGCCCAAATATCTCCTATTCACCGGAGGATGTCGAAATTTGATTGCGAGTCTCTGTGGGACTACAAGAGATGAGCACAGTGCGCCATCCTGGTCAGCTGAGTGAGCGAAAATCTCTCCTGTTCACCGTTGGACGTTGAAATTTGATAGGGGGCCTCTCTAGGACATCAAGGGATGAATGAAATGACGGGCTTCACCCTGAGCTCCACCTGACCGATCAAAAAGTTGTTTTTGCTTAACTGCGTTTTTTCCTCTTTTTTTTAATAACCTTGTACATAAAGCATGATTATGCGTCTCGTATGCTACAAGTGGATGCTAATCATGGTAATTTATGACCAATATAACAGCTGAAGTTATCCAACGTTCAAATGCATAAATCTAGCCAAATCTTCCTTCAAAACGAGGTGACGCAGTTTTCGGTATAGGTATATTGAAACTATTATTTTCGGAAAGCTATCTCTATGGAATCAAAAAAGTTGTTGTGGTCAAAAATCGAAATTTCCACTTGCCTTTTTGCGTATCACAGGTTTCTCTACATGTCTGACTTTGCCCATGTCGTGTGGGTGATTCTAAACTATATTTACAGCCAGATTTTAATTAAATTGTTAGTGTCTGTGCAGATTAGCACCCTTGCGATTCTCTTTATGTTTTGTCATCGTTGGACCAACTGAAACGTGCTCACTGAGTATGCGAAAAAATGAATTTCTAGGGACACCTTCTTCCCACGAACTAAGGCTCATTTTCAATGTTAAGGTTCCTTGTAATTTTGAGGATGGCCTAGTTGATTGTTTATGAATTTTGTTGATATTGGATTTCATAGCGCATGCACAACGGCGAGCTCGTTGTCAGGGGCAAAGCGCCAAAACAATTCGGCCGATTTTTATGAAATTTTCCAAGCATTGAGCGAGTCAAGTCCCAGAAATTTCCCTGTACGTTGCATCTATTCAGTGCGGATGCAATAACGTGAATTGGATCTCATTTTTTCATGATCTGTAGGCCCAAAATTGATGTCCTGTTATTGGTTCCGAATCGGAGGGTACCTAGTCGAAGATGGCCTTCAGTGGATTACTTTTAGTAATTTAACTTGGAACTGGAAATTATGTCAAGATAGTACTTAGACTAGAAGTACTTAAATACGTTAGTGCTTAGATTTCAGAAGTTTGTCCCGTAATGTAGAAACTCGAGACCGTTTGCCTCACCGCCTTACTCATTTTACAGAGAATCTATATCCATGTCGCAAAATTAAGGAAGCTGAAGTGTCCACCTAACTCAGCAGATCTTCATAAATTAGGCTAACGTGAATGATTAAATATTTATCACTCCTTGAACTACCACAAATTCAATTGCATGAATAGGTTAAAGAAAATACTCTACAAAAATGTAATGACACATAACCATTAAACAATAACGATCAACCATTGACCAACATTCTCAGCTTGGGGTCGTAATCCCCTGGTTCCAATTAAAAAACACGAGGGCAAACGACTGAGTAACCATTCTAGTGGTTGCAGGGTTGTATAATTTGCATTATTTGCATGAAGCACTGCGAGTACCAGATCAATAGTTTATCGTTGAACTGACTTCCAAGATATCTAATTGCTAGGTAGGTACTGCTCGGTGAGCTCTACTTCTTCCGCTCTCTATTTTATTGGGTTGTATTGACTATTGACAGTGGTCAAGCGGTACAACCACGACTTCACACCTCACTCCATCAAGGGCGATTTCGTCCAGTTCGTAAACTTCGTTCTCCGATCCGAAAACTATAATTGGAGTGGATTGAGTATGGACTGGATAATGGTGAATATGTTTCCTGTTCCCAACATGGGCGTCATTAGCACCCCTTCGCTGCAGCAGAGTCATTTCTCTCATCGCCAGCCCCATGCGCATGCGCAGCCCACCAGGAGGCGACCGTCACGTTTTGTGCGGACCTCGAGGGTAGGTACAGAGCTTACTGTTTTGTATTGCACCGAAATTTCGAATATTAATTTTATGTTTTGAAAATTGTCAGACAAGCTGCCTGAAGTTCGTAATTTAAATATTTATTAAAATCAAATTTCTCTACTTCATAACCAGTTTTACCTTCAAATTTATGTTAAATAAACTAGATACTTCTAAATCTTACTCAGCGTCAAAAATCTGCTGATCTTATTTAACAGTTGATTCACATATTATCAAAATTCTAGCACATCTTTGTACACAAACGTTTCATGCATCCTATTCATGGTATATTATTTCTAAAGAATGTCCCTTTATAAAGGTTTAATCATCTGTACGATATTCAGCCAGTTTTTCAAGTTTTTCGCCCGTTCTCGCTTAAATTTTGAGGAGAGTTGGGAGAGAACGATTTGAATATTCCATGTCAATTTCAACCCGATCGTATCAATAGTAGCTCCTGCGCATGCACAAACGTGAAATCCTTATAACAAGCTTAATTTCTACAGTTTTAGTTCGATTTCGATGAAATTCTCAGAGAATGTGTGTATTAGAGATTAGATGGTCCCCTATCAGTTCCATTGTTTTCAAGTAAATATTTCAGTCAGCGCATGAACAAACGTGAATTCGATCAAGCATTATTTTTTCACGCCCTAGTCGTCTGAAAATATACTCCATCTTAATTTACTATTTCCCTCAACCATAAGAACCAGATATGGAATCATGTGAGATAATTTAAAACATTTCAATGATCTATACATTCATATAACGGATACGAGGAAGCTATGTGCTACACCCAACTTGGCAGACTTTTTTTTTTTAGTTCGGTATGATGTTGATTGTGAAACTTATATGCCTACCCAGGGTGCTTTGGATGTCATCCGCTAAAGAAGCACTCATTTAATGAATTTACCGACGTAAAATGGCAACTGAAGGTAAAAATGAGTTATTCCACAAGTACGTCAGGTGATTAATTACGAAATCGAGTCAGATTACCCATAGGTAAATATGTCTGAAGATAACTAAGAAGATGGTCAACTGAAACGAATTCAAATCATCCAACATACAGCGTAAATCCATAACCTCAGCAATAATTATTGAAATCATGTTATCAAGCTATCCCATCTACCTATCGACTCACATATTTTTTCAATTTAAACTTCTCACTTGTAAACAAGAATAAATCATAATATCAAAAATAAATTTTTTCTTTCTTTGTTTATCTATTTTCTATTTATATATATATATATATATATATATATATATATATATATATATATATATATATATTAGTACTTCTTCACTAGGGCTGACGACGCCGATAATGCGCAATATTCTCGATATTTTCTAAGTGATCTTTATTTGTGTTATTTGTGTTCGCCTCAAAAAAAATAAAATTATATATATATATATATTGGTTTCTATTTTCACCGCGTCTCGTCATTCATTTTCCTGTTGCGACGAAAAATGAAACACGCGGCACACTTGTTCTTTCGATTTATCCTGAATTCCTTCAAGTGCTCATGTGTTTCCTATCAAATTATATCATCACGCCACAACGACGCTAGTAGTAATATGACATATTACGAAATGGTAGTCAACATCGCGTACACTTTACAATTATTACTTTTCGATAGATGAATGCGAAACAGATTAGATAATGTGCCCCGGTAGGCGTTTCAGAACCAACGTCACTTCAATGAGGGAGTAGTACCTACGTTCCACATAGATTCATCATCAACTTTGTTTCCGGTCACATTGTAGCTCAAGTTAGCGTAAACCAACAATCCAGCTTCTGACTCACCAGCGCGCCATCCGCTTCCCAAGAAGTCAAGAATCCCTCTTCCACTCGTTACGTATCTACAAAGGCATTTGTCCTTCTCGCCGCGCTGTTCGTAATGAATGAAATTAGAAGAGAAATTATTTTAAAGACATCGGTTTTTATCTTATTCCACACCGTTGAAATTCAAGAGAAATACCTAACTATTTGCCAATATTGGAAATACTTCAGATATCGCCTTTGAGAAAAATCGCCCAGAGTTGCAATGGTTGCAGGCTTCGTTTTCAATAGACACTAGGTATCTAATTAATGCAATCTACTTTTAATAAATAAAACAATAATATTAAATATCAATCAATGAAAAATAACACACCTTGTAGAGAAACCAAAGTACCGGTATTGAAATGCATGTTGATTCAAACAAGAAGTTCCAGTAATGCAATCGTCTAAGATACTGGTCACTTTCGTCAGCAGCGCAATGCTGAAAAGGGAGCAATGAGTCTAATAATGTTTGTTTTCATATTTCCGACAACTTTTGAACGGAAAACCGTTTTGGAGCCCCTAAATTTTTTAATTTAGACATATATATATATATATTCCATTTTTACTTTCCCAACATCTCAACAGAGTGGAAAGTATTGTCCACTTTTACTTTCCCAACATCCCAACAGGGTGGAAAGTAATGTCCATTTTTACTTTCCCAACATCCCAACAGAGTGGAAACTTATGTCCACCTTTACTTTCCCAACAGCCCAACAGAGTGGAAAGTATTGTCTACTTTTACTTTCCCAATATCCCAACAGAGTGGAAAGTAATATCTATTTTTACTTTCCCAACATCCCAACAGAGTGGAAACTTATGTCCACCTTTACTTTCCCAACATCCCAACAGAGTGGAAAGTATTGTCCATTTTTACTTTCCCAACATCCCAACAGAGTGGAAAGTAATGTCCATTTTTAATTTCCCAACATCCCAACAGAGTGGAAAGTATTGTCCAGTTTTACTTTCCCAACATCTCAACAGAGTGGAAACTTATGTCCACTTTTCCTTTCCAAATATCCCAACAGAGTGGAAAGTAATGTCCATTTTTACTTTCCCAACATCCCAACAGAGTGGAAACTTATGTCCACCTTTACTTTCTCAACATCCCAACAGAGTGGAAAGTATTGTCCATTTTTACTTTCCCAACATCCCAACAGAGTGGAAACTTATGTCCACTTTTACTTACCCAACATCCCGAAATATTGGGAAGTATTGTCCATTTTTACTTTCCCAACATCTCAACAGAGTGGAAGGTATTGTCTACTTCTACTTTCCCAATATCCCAACAGAGTGGAAAGTAATGTCTATTTTTACTTTCCCAACATCCCAACAGAGTGGAAACTTATGTCCACCTTTACTTTCCCAACATCCCAACAGAGTGGAAAGTATTGTCCATTTTTACTTTTCCAACATCCCAACAGATTGGAAAGTAATGTCCACTTTTACTTACCCAGCATCCCAATAGATTGGAAAGTAATACCCATTTTTACTTTCCTAACATCCCAACAGAGTGGAAAGTAATGTCCATTTTTAAAATCACGGCTAAAGCATGTTCCATGTTTCTTGAATTTTAGACGAAGGTTCTAAGCAGTAACCATTATGGGGTCCAGAGGGGGCTTGTCCCCTGGCAAGGTCCGAAGAACCGAGTTTTTTTTTTTTTTTTTTTTTTTTGCCGCGTCTCAAATGTTCTGGTATTGTTCCTTGAATAATCCACTTCCGTTTTTGCAACTTGAGAAAACATTTAATTTGCTCAATATACTGTTTCTGCTACGTTTCAAGTACCTAGTGCTTATTCCAAATCAGAATTGCAATTCGGCCGAGAGAGCCATTTACCTTAGTAGGAAAATCCCAAAACACTTCTTGATGACACAACAATCGGATTCCAAAAACCTTCACTCGCTCTAAATAAAATGCGCTACATCTCGAGGAATTTAACCCCATCAGTCATAATCACAACGCTAAAAGTTGAAATAACATCTGCTATCCACCCAGCAAGCATTAATCTTGGAGAAATCGGCTTTGATCAAGCTCTCGGTCTTAGTAGACAGACTCGAAAAATTTGACACACATGCGCTCCACGCGGATGACTGGAAAAACAGAGGGCAGTGCCTGTAAGCTGCCTATATACTCATATACCTTGGACAATGGAGGAAGTAGACAACATCGGCTCTGCGCCTCCTAAGCTAGGGTTTGAAAAAAAAAAAAAAAAACTATATATATTTTGTTATTTTGTAACAAAAATACTATTTTTTGAGCATTTAAATAATCTAAATTCGGTAGTGATATTACCAGGTTTTTATAGTAGAAGTAAGTAGGTACCTGTGGAATATTATGCCCCAATTGGCTGGCCCATTGTGATTAATTTGTTATTCTCAGTTACCCGCCTATGGGAATGTACCTTGAATTGTCATATTTTCAAGCAAAGATTGAGGTAGGTATGTTCTACAGAATCCCTTTCGAGCTGTTTAAAAAAGTAGGTAGTTCAAAATTTATCTAGGATCCCTATATTTCCAGTTCCTATTTTCACGATAAATCATGGAAAACAGTATTGCATGATTACATTCATTTCAATTTGTTATATTTATTTCAATTTATATATTTATTTAAATTTGTTTAGTAATTTGGTAATACGAGTGACAAAAATTAAATTTTCGAATGATATTTATTTCTATATATTTATTTATTTTATTGAATTTTTACAAAGAACACTTTCAATTAATTACAAGGAATATATCTCAATATACCTAATGCTAGATGGAAGGCAATAGCCCTTAAGTATCAAGCAAGCTTCGTTCCGAGCTGAGTTTCTAACTATTCACATCTTATACATGGGAGAATTACAAAAATTAAGATACTTTTAAAATGAATCTCTATCATCATGTACATAGTTAATAATTAATACTGATTAAATTTATACAGTGTAGGTACTACTGAATACAGCTTCACGTTTGCTGTGTCCAAGCTTGACCCACCTTCATTATATTATTTTTTCATAGAGCGCGGGAGTGAAGTTGCGTAGATCTCAAACTTCCGTCGATAGACCGGTACAAAATATACAAAATACAGGATGGGCTCCTCGTGGTTGGCGTCATAGATGGCTTTGGGTTAACTACATTTCCCTCCCATCTAAATCTTGTTTCATAATCATGGTCACAAGCATTCCTATTTATCATGCCTGGATTCCGATGGAACACTGATAGAAGTGATTTTACAAATAACTGATGAGGGGTCAATAGGTATTTTAAATTCTTCATAAAGTTGGATGTTCGGATATCGGTGTGGCTTTCTCATTATTATTTTCATAATAGACCTTTGAATTATATTTAACGGTTTAATTGTAAGACTGATTGTACCAAAGAATAATATATGAAAGACTAAGCTTATCATTCCTGAATACATTCCTCACATTAGAAAACAAAAACGAAAATCTCCTTAGTTTTTCATGTATAATGTCTAAATGTGATTACCACGTTAACTTATTATCAATATGTACACCCAGATAACGATAGGTAAATGCTCTCTCCAAAGTCGCACATGTACAACACGATTTTTCTAAACAGTAATCCATGATGGATAAACTAATTTTTCAAACGGATTTTTCTAAACTAATATCATATTATGACTCATATTTTCTAAGATTTAATTTTTACTCCCTACTTAAATGTATTTAGTTTTGTTTGCATTTAGCGTGAGGTAACTGTCCGAAAACCAGTTATTCAATGAATCCAGAGCGTCATGAGCTTTAGTGTATACCTTCATTCCAGGACTAACCAGAAACCAATGTCGACGTATCATAAGCCAAGAGATATGTTTTAGCGTCCTGCACGTGAAGAGGTAAATTATTATACTAGCCTAGTTCTCTCGCTCGCTACACACGCTCGGTATGGCAGTATAGATCCCATGGTCTTTACTGTTGAGTGGGACATGTAGAATCATTGGAAACGGTGTATCACTAAGGGTGATTTGAAATGTGTGGGGAATGTTGCTCGCTTCGCTCGCTCTCAGTGGGATGCATAGATGCGATTGGATATAGTTAGTCCCCATACCATCGAGACCAACAGCCCATGGTTCAGGTGGGGGTGGAACATTTGAAAATTACTTACAAACCCTTTCTATAGACAATCCCAAGGGAATGAAATAAAAAATATCCTCATAACATATCCATAATTTCTCCCTTGATGGGAAAAACAATAGATCATGGATATGTCTAGTACCAACTGCTTACCAGTAGGTACCTACTACTCAATTGTATACCAACCATGTAGGGCCTTCTTTTCACAAGATTATTCCATTATGGTTACAAAACAATATTAGTTTATAACTTGGAGTAATAAATTAGCATTCCTTTACACTACAATGTCCTAGAGGTCATGAGATGTTGTAATAAAATGGGAGCATTCCAAGAAGTGGCGAACGATTTTCCTACTATGAAACCCGACGACTACGATTTTCCTAGCCTTCACTTTTCGAGTTAATAATAATCTAAAGTGCCAGGTCATCACAAATTTTGGTGTCGTTACGCAAATTTTAGAATGAACCCCAGCCCAAAAACATATCCATGTTAAAATAATGAAAATAAAATACGTAAATAAAGTTTATAAAAGGGGCAAAACGAAAATAATAAATTGCTGTGTAATAATTTGCTGCGTTTTCTATGTGGTTCCACGAAAAGTTTATTAGGTTTAATTATGATAGGCCATTTATCTGCGAAGAAGGCCATAGAGATCACGTGGAACCACAAACATTTTAGTATTATGCTACAAAACTGCCCACCCAACATGACAGACTTTTTTTGTTTTTGAAATTACTTTCACACCCGTCACCTCCATTGATGTTTTTCAAGAGAGACCACGAAAGATTATGTGGAACTAAGAAAAGTTTAGTTTTAAGAACATATCAGTACTATTTTTACTGCAGACTGCTGTATAATAATTCGGTGCGTTCTCTATGTGAGGAAGTTATACCTCCCACCCAACTTGGCAGACTTTTTTTTCTGTTGGAAATGACTATCAAATGCGGTACCTTATGTGGAACCACCAAAATTTTAGTTATAAGATCATTTACTAACAGAACTGTCGGATATTAAATGTTTGCTCGTATTTGTTTTCTTCGTCTATTTTTGTAAAGGTAGGCCATAATTTAATCTGCGTAGAAGGGCTATCCCTTTCCCTTTCTATTCGTACATGTTACAATATGTGAGGAAGTTATACTGCCCACCCAACTTGGCAAACGTTTTTTTCAGTAGGAAATTACTTTCAAACAAATTAAATCTTATAAAACTATGTGGAACCACAAAAAGTTAATTAGGTTTAATAAAGATATGTCATTATTTCATCTGCGTAGAAGGGTTATCGTTTTTACCGTCTATTTTTCTGTTGGATGTGTCTTTTAAATCAAGAGACAGGTTCGAAATCAAACTTCAGACCTACATAACTTTCGACGAAACAGGAAGAGCGCGTTAGCTCAAAATGTAGCTTGTCTACTTTTTGTTCACTACAATCGGAAAAGAATATTTCATGTATCTGAACTCGCATGTGACCAAATTGGAACTTCAACGAACATTTAAGGACCAACCCGAACCAAGACCGTCAAACATTTACTGTGTCTATGGCGGGAAAAAACATAGCGGGGAACACTTTTTTTTTGTCGTTTCCCGCCTACTGTCGCTGATTTATCCAGCAAGACATCATATTTCGGCAATTTTGACGGCACCATCGCGTTCTATTGATCCAGAAACGCAATTTCCTCGCTGACGTACGAAGTGCTCTCGATCAAATATTAATGTGGCAACGGATAGAAGATCGAGCATCGAAAAATATAAGGATACTAATTTTGGTGAATTTTAGACAATTTCCAAGGGCGTTTTGGGGAGATTTTTATGAAATTCATGAAATTTCGTATATCCGGTGAACGAAGCGTCCTAGCGCAAAACGGATTTCAAAATCGGATTCAGCGACTCAAAATACATAACGTCAAGCATTTTCGTCGAATTTCCTGTGTGTTTTAATGGAGAAATTGCGAATTTAAGATAAAGAATAATTTTTTAAAACAAACAGTTTCTTCAGAATGAAGCCCAAGTAGTTCCAGTAAGTGCCCGCTCGGCTTTTTTGGCAAATTCATTTTCGTAAAATTTTTTTTTGATTTTCACCCACCATACAGGGGTCAATCAGTGGGTGGGGTTGGGGGAAGACCTGAAATGTTTGATATTCTTAGTTGTTGCTTATGGAGCACCTGCTTGTGATGGGGATATAAAATTTTGTTTTTCCCATGTCAAATCGACCAAAGAAATATAATAAGAAAGAAATTTGGGAAATTTCATGAAATTGTGGTTTTTGTCACTTGCCGGTGAATGGAACGGCGTAGAACAAAACGGGTTCCAAATTCAGATCCAGCGCCTCAATTTACCTACAAAAACACATTCTGATGAATTTAAAACAATTTCCAGGGGCATTTTGGGGAGATTTTCATGAAATTTCAGAAATGCGGTAAAAGGAGCGTCCTTCAGCAAAACAGATTACAAATTCGGATTCAGTGCCCTGATTTCCATAATGTAACACAAGTTGATGAATTTTGAACAATTTCCAAGATGAATTTTGGGAGTTTTTCATGAAATTCATGAAATTTAATAAATCTGAAGAACTAAAAGTCGTAGAAAAAAACGGATTTCAAATTCGGATTCAAAGACATAATTTATCTACGAGAACACATTTTGATGAATTTTAATCAAATTCCAGGGGCTGTAGAGGGGTCTCATACAAAATGGTCGGATTCTTTTTTATACTATTCCGAAGCACCTATGTAAGCAGGGACCTCCAAATTTTGTATGTACCCTTCAAAAACTCTGTAGAAATGGCGTAAAGAATTATTTTTCGAATTTTCATGAAATTGTGGAATCTAGCGAACGCAGCTTCTGAAAGCAAAATGGACTTCAAATTTGGACTCAGCGCATCGAAAAATAAAAGGGTACTAATTTTGGTGAATTTTGGACAATTTCCAAGGGCGTTTTGGGGAGATTTTTATGAAATTCATGAAATTTTGTATATCCCGTGAACGAAGTGTCTTAGCGCAAAACGGATTTCAAAATCGGATTCAGCCACTCAAATTACGTACTGGAAAACATTTCCGTCGAATTTCCTGTGTGTTTTAATGGAGAAATTGCGAATTTAAGATAAAAAATACATTTTTAAAACAAAAAGTTTCTTCAGAATGAAGCCCGGGTGGTTCCAGTAAGTGCCCGCTCGGCTTTTTTGGAAAATTCAGTTTCGTAAATTTTTTTTTTTAATTTTCACCTTTTAGGTAGGTTATCTGCATATATTATTGAATATTTCTAGTGCATTTTCATCACCATACAGGGGTCAATCAGTGGGTGGGGTTGGGGGAAGACCTGAAATGTTTGATGTTTTTAGTTGATGCTTATGAAGTAACTGCTTGTGATGGGGATATGAAATTTAGTTTTTCCCATCTTAAATATACCAAAGAAATATAATAAGAAGGAAATTTGGGAAATTTCATGAAATTGTGGTTTTTGTCACTTGCCGGTGAATGGAACGGCGTAGAACAAAACGGGTTCCAAATTCAGATCCAGCGCCTCAATTTACCTACAAGAACACATTCTAATGAATTTAAAACAATTTCCAGGGGCATTTTGGGAGTTTTTCATGAAATTCATGAAATTTAATAAATCTGAAGAACTAAAAGTCGTAGAAAAAAACGGATTTCAAATTCGGATTCAAAGACATAATTTATCAACGAGAACACATTTTGATGAATTTTAATCAAATTCCAGGGGCTGTAGAGGGGTCTCATACAAAATGGTCGGATTCTTTTTTATACTATTCCGAAGCACCTATGTAAGCAGGGACCTCCAAATTTTGTATGTACCCTTTAAAAACTCTGTAGAAATGGCGTAAAGAATTATTTTTCGAATTTTCATGAAATTGTGGAATCTAGCGAACGCAGCTTCTGAAAGCAAAATGGACTTCAAATTTGGACTCAGCGCATCGAAAAATAAAAGGGTACTAATTTTGGTGAATTTTGGACAATTTCCAAGGGCGTTTTGGGGAGATTTTTATGAAATTCATGAAATTTTGTATATCCCGTGAACGAAGTGTCTTAGCGCAAAACGGATTTCAAAATCGGATTCAGCCACTCAAATTACGTACTGGAAAACATTTCCGTCGAATTTCCTGTGTGTTTTAATGGAGAAATTGCGAATTTAAGATAAAAAATACATTTTTAAAACAAAAAGTTTCTTCAGAATGAAGCCCGGGTGGTTCCAGTAAGTGCCCGCTCGGCTTTTTTGGAAAATTCAGTTTCGTAAATTTTTTTTTTTAATTTTCACCTTTTAGGTAGGTTATCTGCATATATTATTGAATATTTCTAGTGCATTTTCATCACCATACAGGGGTCAATCAGTGGGTGGGGTTGGGGGAAGACCTGAAATGTTTGATGTTTTTAGTTGATGCTTATGAAGCAACTGCTTGTGATGGGGATATGAAATTTAGTTTTTCCCATCTTAAATATACCAAAGAAATATAATATGAAGGAAATTTGGGAAATTTCATGAAATTGTTGTTTTTGTCATTTTGTCATCTGGTAAAGATCTAGGGTGTATCAATAGTTGTGAACATCATATCAATGTGGGATATCATCCCCCCCATTCGTCAGCCTCCACGAAGAATTGCACCTCATAAGTTAGAGGGAGTTGAACGGTTAGTAAGAGAAATGGAATAGATAGAGGTGATTGAGCCATCAAGAAGCCCCTGGGCAAGTCTTATTGTATTAGTTCCCAAGAAAGATGGTTCCACTCGATTCTGCATCGACTACCGCCAGCTGAATGCGATAACAAGGAAGGATTCTGACCCATTACCAAAGGTTGATGAATTAACAAGCCGGCTTGCAGGGAGTTCTTGATTTTCCACTCTAGATCTTCAGAGCGGATACTGGCAAATCCCAATGGCTGAGGCAGACCGAGAGAAAACTGCATTTTGCAGACCTCGAGGCCTTTGGCACTTTAAATTATGCCATTCGGATTGTGCAATGCACCCGCAACGTTTTAACGAGCGATGATCGATATCCTTCGAGAAGAGATTCAGCAAGGTCGAGTCAAGGTGTACCTTGATGATGTGCTAGTGGACAATTCTGAGTTCGTAGAGCATCTGGCTTGGTTGATGAGAGTCCTGCTTGTTTTTTGGAAGGCTGGTGTTAAGCTGAACGCACAGAAATGCCATTGGTTTTCTAGAGAGGTCTCTTACTTGGGGTTCATTATATCTGGACAAGGCATAGCTGCTGGCCCTCAGAAGAAAGTTAAAGTTGCTGAATTGCCTATACCATCCACTATCAAGGAGGTGCGAAACCTTTGTGGGGTTTTGTTCGTACTACCGATGTTTCATCTCAAACTTTGCTCATTGGATTGCGCCTTTGTACAAACTTTAAGATGTCTCTGGTGATTTCAAATGGGACAAGGAATGTCAAGATGCATTTAATGACATTAAGCAGGCACTTACGAATCCTACTATGCTGGGCCATCCAATACCAGGAGCTGTCTTTATATTGGACACAGATGCTAGTGAACGAGCAGTAGGTGCAGTGTTGTCCAAGTACAATATGGAGAAGAAAGGGTCCTTGCTTATTTCAGCAAGCGTCTATCAAAGCAGGAACGAAATTATTGTGTGACCAGAAGATAATTGCTACGCCTAGTCAAAGCACTGCGTTACTTTCAGTCATATGGTCTCCAGAGTGGTGCTGAGTTCTTGGTGAGAACAGATCATGCTGCTTTGCAGTGGTTACGCAGTTTTATGACGCCTTGTTCAGAAGACCATGTACTGATTCTGGCTGCCAACATTGTGCCCGACTGGAACGTCGAGTGGTGTATGCAAATCATCTAGCTCCTTGCAAGAGCTCGGTGGGGAGGGAGAGTGATGTAAGGGAATGACTACAGTGATTATTATTTCTAGGAAGCTGTATTGTAATATGTTACAGTTATGTTATTGTGTTACTAATAAAAAAGCATAGTTGTGCTTTGAGTCTTGAACCAAATACTTGTTTTCGTATAAGTTAATTTAGTTTGTAGCCTAAACTCGACAGTATGTTTTGCCACTTTGGAAGGCACCCTCGTGTCTGTTGTCGCAGACATACGAAGTGTTCTCAATCAAATTTTAATGAGGAAGTGGTAGAAGAACGAGGGCTTGGGGGAAAAAAAGCGCATAAAAGGGGCTCCATCCCCTTCCCGCCCTCCACCCCATGTTTTGGGTGGGATTAGAAAATTTTAAAATCGCTTATGCCCCCTTTCTGAAACATCCAAGAAGATCCCCCCCCTCATAAACACCCCCCACTCAGTTGTTCGGCCATGCATAGCATAGGCAGACAAACTGACAGACAAACACGCGGAGTTTCATTATTATAAATAGATAGTCTAGTTTTCTCTATCGCTTCACTGGCTCGGTGGCTGTATAGATCCGATAGTTTTTACTGTCGAGTGGGACATGTAGAATGATAGGAAACGGTGGATCAGTAAGGGTGATTTGAAATGTGTAGGTAATGTTGCTTGCTCCGCTCGCTCTCTGTGGAATGTATAGATGCGATGGGATATAAATAGTCCATCCCGAGTTGGTAGGAAAAACACCGTTGAAATCCGACCTGTGTAGGGAATGTTGCTCGCTTCGCTCGCTAGGGGTGGCTTTTCACGCTCGCTCGTTGTGGGATATAGCCCCTATACCATCGAAACCTACAGCCCTTGATTTGGTTGGTGGTAGAAAATTTGAAAATTCGTAGGATTCGTATTTTTACAGTTCCTATTTTCACATGAAATCTTGGAAAGCAATATTCATAGGTATTAATTTTACATTTTTTTATATTTATTTTAATTTAGATAGGCCATTCATATGCGTAGAAGGGCTACCAAATAATGAGTATGTGGAACTAATAAAACTTCATCTAATTCTATACTTCCATGTTAAAATATGTCCCACCCAAAAAATTGCCCACCCAACATTTCGCCACTAACAGAAATGTCGGAGGTTAAATAATTGTTCTTCTACTAATCCGTCCATGTTACAATATGTGAGGAAGTTATACTGCCCACCCAACTTGGCAAACTCTTTTTCTGTTGGAAATGTTACTGTGTCTCTAGTTTTCCTAATAATGTATTTCAACTTATTTCAATATTTTTATAGTAATCTTTTAATCGTTTACTGTAGGGTTGTTTAACTAATTTGCTAAACTTGTGTTTATCGCGTCTTTTAATAGAAATCGTTAGACCATTCGTAATCCACGGAGTATGTCTATTGAAGGTGGGTTTGAAAGTTTCAACTGTAGTATGATACTCAATAACATTTTTCAATAAATTAATAAATGCATTTGCCGACTGATTCAAATCTTCTTCATACACCGAAGACCGATCTATGTTAGAAAAAGAAACTCCTACTGCCGCAAAGCCAATTTTTTTCTTAAATTTTAAGGCGTTTTTGTTATCATTCAAGATTTCATTGTGTGAATCAACAATAGTCACCACCGTGCTAAAGTGGTCGGTAATCGCTCTCTTTATTTCAGCAGGGTTGAGCTGTGAGTGCTTTGATCGGGCAATTATATGATCTAAGCAACTAGTTGACAACCCTTGAACTCGGGTGGGCTCAGTAATTAGAGAAAGAAACCCCATGGAAGAAATCATATTCAGATGATCATTACTATTATCTTCTTGCAATAAAACGATATTGATATCTCTTACAATGTAAGTAAAACAATCTCGATCAACATTTTCAAGTTCCGACCTAAAATCTCGAATAAACTTGATAAGGATTGGTTGTAGGGGATCTATAAATTCCATAGACCTTGTCACACACAAATCTAATTTTAAGTACCTACTGTTGCATCACACAATGTTGATTCTTCAATACTGTAATCATATTTATCATTGCCATAAAAAAACCCTGTCATTATTATTTCTATTATTCGATGATTTTGAGGCCCTGTACCCATTCATAAGTTGCAATAGTACGCAAAGTCTACCATAGACTTCATTAAGAATAATAAAATCTGGCTTAAAAGTAACAGTTTCCAACAATACTCTCATTTCATCAAAATTACAATTGTAGCTCCTAAAGTGCATATGAAAAATAATTTTTTGTTCCCAATAGCAAGTTCATTTTAACTCATGTAATCATTGAAAGATTGGTAAGACATTCAATTAGACTCACTACCAAATTACAAAAACGTCTGCCGAGTTGGGTGGGCAGTATAGCTTCCTCAAATATTATAACACGGACGTATAGAATTAGTTGAAGAACAAAGTACGAGTCAAAATGATCGATAAATCGTCGTTATAAGAAATAAACGTTTGCGCATGCGCACAAACTACCATTAATCCAACAGTAATGAAATTCATGAGGGAACGTCTAGGAGCTAAATTCCATAATCCTTGAAAATTTCATAAATATCGGTCCATTAGTATCGTAGTTATTTCTGTCTCGATCAATTTTAGTTTTGCGCATGCGCTATAGTTATTACTCCACCAATCTTGATGTAATTCATACGACATTCCTCAAACAGGCTGACAGCCAGACGGACACGTAACCAAAATTGATCAGCAAGCTCTGAAACGCAAAAAGCAACAGAACATTTTGATTTTGGAGGACAAAACTTTTTTTCGACTTCAATCACGAACACATAGCTTTCCTAACTTCGGTAGTGAGGAAGCAAAATTCATTATATCCATCACTGAAATTGTCTACATGTGGATCAACCAATTTTCAAAAGCAAATATCACGTTTCGAATGTTATCTCGGTCGTCGAGGGTACGAATTACCTTCACTGGCTAATTTTCATTTTTCCTCGTATGGACTAGAAAGTTCTTAATCCAGACATATTTGATGCTTCTTTTCTCTGCTTTCTTCTTGATCATCCGTAGTATATCTGCTCTCAGTGGGGTCAAGTTTTCCGTTACGAATACTCGAGGGTTCGGCCAGGCTGAGACGAATTTATCAGCAGTTAAACTTCGAACATGAAAAAGTCAGGTCTTTTTGCCTTTCTTCTTCCGATCCCAATAAATCCACAACTTATTTACACCGATATAAATATATTTCTCCAACATACCAACTATATTTTTTCGAAATTTTGTGCAAAAATACCATATATAAAAAGCCCGTGAAGGCAACCCTACCTAATCAATTAAAAAATTATCCACCCATAGTTCATCTTCAACGTTAACTATTGGCCTAACCAGTCGTCAAAGTTAATAACACATCCTTATAAAATATCTCCCCCCCCCCCCCCCCCCCAAAAAAAAAGCCTGCTAATTTGGGTGAGGCACATAGCTTCCTCGTTTGCGTATCATGAATGTATAGATCATTGAAAAGTTTTAAATGACCTTGAAAAATCCCATAGCGGAAAAGATTAAATCAAGAAGTAGCGTAAAACGTCATAACTGGTCAATTAAGAAACGAAAAAATGATACTCAATGTTATTCACATTTGCTCATGCGCAGAATGAACTGATGAGTTAAGAACGATGAAATAGGTACGGGACCACCTACAACCTACCCGCGCATTCAATGACAATTTCATCAAAATCGGAAGAAAACTGTGGAAATTAAGGTCGTTGCAAGTATTTCACATAGGCGCATGCGCAGTAGCTATTAGTGATACAATAATGTTTAAATTGATATGGGATGATCAAATTGTCATCCCCCCACTATCATTCAAATTTGAGCGAGATCGGATGACTAGGGTGTGGGAAATGATGCTTGGTAGAATTTACGTTTTCGCATGAGCAGAGTGAAGTATTGAGTCTGAAACGAGATGCAACTACTCCTGATTTACTATATAACCTCGACTTCTTATCATCTAGTGGTACGATTTTGATCAAACTCTGGCGGTAGGTGGGTATACGTAATATTGAAATGAATTCATCACGAATTTTACTACTGAAAAACTTTTTTTCCGATTTTAAAAAGCTGATATATAACAATCTTCACATTTACCCCTTCCCTGCCCGACCAGGTCCTAGGGACCATGAAAAATGAATTCATCGCGAATTTTACTAGTGAAAAACTTTTTTTCCGATTTTAAAAAGCTGAAATAAAACAATCTTCACATTTACCCCCTCCCTGACCGCCCAGGTCCTCGGGACCATGAAAAATGAATTCATCACGAATTTTACTAGTGAAAAACTTTTTTTCCGATTTTAAAAAGCTGAAATATAACAATCTTCACATTTGCCCCCTCCCTGACAGCCCAGGTCCTCGGGACCATGAAAAATGAATTCATCACGAATTTTACTATTGAAAAACTTTTTTTCCGATTTTAAAAAGCTGAAATATAACAATCTTCACATTTACCCCCTCCCTGACAGCCCAGGTCCTCAGGACCATGAAAAATGAATTCATCACAAATTTTACTAGTGAAAAACTTTTTTTCCGATTGTAAAAATCTGAAATATAACAAACTTCATATTTACCCCCTTCCTGACCGCCCAGGTCCTCGGCCCATGAAAAATGAATTTACACGAATTTTACTAGTGAAACACTTTTTTTCCGATTTCAAAAAGCTGAAATATAACAATCTTCACATTTACCCCCTTCCTGACCGCCCAGGTCCTCGGGACCATGAAAAATGAATTCATCACGAATTTTACTAGTGAAAAACTTTTTTCCGATTTAAAAAAGCTGAAACATAACAATCGTCACATTATCCCCTCCCTGACCGCCCAGGTCCTCAGGACCATGAAAAATGAATTCATCACGAAACAAAAAAAACAACAACAAAATTTTTATACCAACCCTCCAATTTTATATCATCAATCGCCGATGCACATATTTTATTTGAATCCCCAACCCATAGGAAGGTTTGTCTCCACCCCGGAGGTGCGGATCTAAAATAATCGTTTGTACCAATCTTTCAATTTCAAAACATAACCCATGGTGAGCCCCACGACAAGAGGATAGCTGTGCCGCTAATGACCCTTCTGGTTGAGGTGCGGCCGAAAAGAAAGAAAAAAAGAGAGAGAGAGAGAAAAAACACGGTATGTGTGCCACAATCCTGCGTTTCACGTTACTCACTTGAGCCCCTTCATTGGTTTTGGTTATACCTCGCCTTCAAGACAAGTGGTGCCGTATGCCTGTTTGTCAAGTGAATTACAGGATTGTGGCATCGTTTTGTAGCACTGGGAGGTGACGCCGTAAGCCTGCGCCTCACCTTATAACGACGCCGTAAGTCTGTGTCTATATAGCTATATATATATATATATATATATATATATATATATATATATATATATATATATATATATATATATATTTATTTATTTATTTATATATATATTTATACACCCACTAAATTTTTGTTTCTTGGTCTATTGCACAGGTTGATTATTGAGAGTAATCCAACGTTGACTCGATTTTCTGAATCTCGAACTTGTTTATTCGCTGGGCAGCGTTTATCTTAATTTGACTCGAAACTGGCGCGTTAATCACACTTGAATGATTACTGGGGTGTCAATTGTTATTTACTAACCCGTGACCACCTATGATTATAACACTGGTAGAATCTCGATTAGATTCCAATCCCAAGTCAAGCTTTTTGTGAGTCTAAACTGTTTCGAAATCGAATGGATTGAGGTTTTAAATTCTCAACTATGAATCAGAGGATTTCAATGCAAATGACTTACCGGTATCTGGCTTATCTGAAGGTAAAAACCCTGTAAGTTCATGGACTTAAATTCTGTTCTTCTTTCTATTCTTACACAAGTTTGCACTAGTTGGTTGGGTTTCTTCACATACCTATCTCAAAGATCGGTGGCCATTCTTCTACAAAAGACATCACTTATCAGCAATCAGATCTAACAAAACTTTTAGGATTTCTGAGCACAGGGAATTTGATTAAATATGTCAAAACTTACATCATAGATGAGCTCGCTTCTACAACCGTCAATAGCGACGAACAGGTCTTCACAAATTCTTCCTTTTCAAAAGGCTCACAAAAATCGGAATAAATCCCAAGATCTTGTACAAATTATTAAATACGCCACAGATCTGTGCTGTTTTACTGTTTACCAGTGTATCACAGAATAGAAGACTATGGAACAAGAAGTAAAACGAAGAAAATTACTGTGTGTTTTTACCCCCACCCACCCATTTGCTTATCTTAGATTGAAGCTTGGACAGATTCGGGTCACATACACTCTTTTTGCAGAATTACTGTCCCATACACCTTGAATGCAAAATTCAGTCCTTCCTTTTGGGGGGTTGTCGCTTACCTTTTTTTAATTATTAGCTCCACCCTACAATAGATGGCGCCAAAAGTCGTATAACTTGGTAGAGATTGAAGAGACGAATCCAATGGTACTATTAACTCAATTTCGGAAAATTGGTCGGTTACCCCCTATTTACATAAGGCCGTCCCAAACAACCTTCTATTCGATATAGATAACGATATTGTACTTTGGATGATTTCCCATTACCATTCTAATGAGTAAAACTTCACTTAGAATTTTTTGAGAATTAAAGTACTCTCATTCCAGTAATTTATTTCTAACCGCATACCCGTTTCAGGTTTTCTCCGACAGCAAAAAATATCTGGTAATGGTAATGGGATCTGAATGTATAATATCAGTTAATTAACTAATCATAAAACATTCTTGTTGTGAATAACAGAGTAGGTTATTTTTGACTGCTAATATCTGATATGGAACTTGTACTATTGTCACTGCTTAAATTAACTGTTTGAATATTCCCTACTTCTTGTATGTTCCTGCGTCATAATGTATACACCAACTTTTTGCGGTTTTCAAGATTCCTGGTGAATCATTTCAAGGCACCTGTTCCAATGATAAATCAAAATGCGGTTCTTCTGAATTATTCATTATTCGTTACGGCAAACTGCGAATACATTATAAACGATCACCTTATTAACTGTGCTAGTAAGTTATTCGCCCTAGACACAGTAGAGAGACAGCCGACAAGGTTCTTATTGATTCATAATCTACGCTTTATTACGTCTCGAAATTAGGAACTTATGCATTCACTAACCATGAAATACATTTAATTAAAATTCAAACAAAAAAGATATTTCTTTTATGTATCACAAATAATGATATCATCATCAAACTCTACCGATATGTGACTGCTTAGTCGACAATATGATAATACCTATCTCATTCGACTCTGAAATATAACATGTAAAAAAGAGTTTAGTTGATTGAAATTGCTAAAAGGCCCAACCATTTCGAGGAGTTATTGTCATGAATGCAAATGTCTGTGACTCGAAGGATCGAAAAAAAAAAGTTTCATTATAAGATAAATGGAATCGGTGGTGATAGAATGATAAATTACCACTCTTTATTCATTTTATTGTTTTATGAAATAATCATGAGGTTCGTACACTAAAGAGGTAGCTAATAAGAGTTTTTTATAACAAAAATAACATATAGCTTAGCTGCTTTGAGAAATGGATTAATTGCATACATGGAATCATGAAAAAATTATTAACTATTAGTATTTGCAAGCATTACAGAGACACTCCTTACGCAAACTTATAACAACGCTGAACACTACTACAGGATAGCTGGTCTATCAACCAGATCACTACTACGGTAACTGAATAACCCATTAAACGAAGTTTATTTTACATTATTTAAATATAACTGCATAGGCACAGAGTCCTACCGAGGAGAAATTTATGAAATGAAAGAGAACACCTACACTTTACAAGTCCCTCCGTACGTTACAAGAGCTGGTATCTGACTACAGTAGAACATCACTATCTAAGTATATTGACAGAGACGTAGGAACCCTCAAACTGTTACATGACAAAATCTTAGTAGAATGAAACTCTGTTTGTCTGTCTGTCTGTCCACCCTATGCATGGCCAAACGGCTCAACCGATTCCGTCTACGAGAGGGTAATCTACTTGGGTTTTTCCGAAAGGGATTGTAAGCAATTTTGAAATTTTCTACCCCCTCCCGAACCATGAGGGGCAGGAGGGGGTTGGTTTTTTTGAGGTTAGGCAATGACCCGCAAGACTGAACGGTCTTGCAGGCGAGGTCGCTTTTTGCCCCTTGCTGGAGGGGTTGTTTAATGCGTGTTTTTGCGTCTACTCACGTCAGATTTCAACGGGGTTTTTCCTACGGACTTGGAATGGACTCAACAGTAACATCCCATCGCATCTATATATCCCACCGCGAGCGACCGAAGCAAGCGAGAAAACCACTAGTTTATAATAAACTCGATTTCGTGAAGTGAGAATTCCATTGGAATTATATCGGCTGATCGTAGAAGCTTATAAGGAGATTTTTACCATGTTTTCACCGGTTTTCATTCACACTCAAGTTAACTTGCAATATATTTACAGCCTTGCAATTACATTTAGATAGGCACCTAATGTATAATAGACTTCGTTGAATAATATTTATTGTGGACAGGTTTTCTGTGTATAAGGGATATCAACTAAGTACAGAAATAATAAACCGTTGTGTGATAATGTGCAGCGTTTTTGATTCTACGCATCTTGAAACGTAACCAACAAATTTTAAGGGATAGAGAAGGGAGGCGGGGGGGGTTAAAAAATCGTTTTTTCTCGGTGGATTACAAAGGTTAATTGAAGATGATAAGTGCAAATGTTCTCCTTCTTCCTCAAGTAATATTGTTGGTTCTTTAGTTATCATTCTAAATTTGGTTGGGATATTTAAATTCTTGAAAAAGCATAAGATTTGGTTGAAAAATCCAGGTTTTTACGCATAAACCGTAGAAGATTGGCCAACACCCACCTGAATATGAAAAAACAATTTTTCTTCCTCACTACCGAAGGTTGGAAAGCTTTGAGTTCATGAAAGAAGTCGAAAAAATGTTTGCCCTCCAAAATTAAAATTTCCGCTTGCATTCTGCGTTTCAGAGCTTTCTGATCAATTATGGTCCCGTATCTGTCTGTCTTTCTGTCTGTGCTAAATCGCTTTCACACCCAAAACTATACCAAGTTTCAATCTGATTTCGATGAAATTTTCAGGGACTGTGCAGGTTAGCTTCTAGATGGTCTCCTATAACTTTCATTACCGTCGCATAAATATTAGTCTGTACGCATGCGCAAACGTTAATTTCTTGTAACGCCGATTTCTTGTCATCTATTGTTCAGATTTTGTTCACAGTCGAGAAGTTGTTGGGTCCAGGCAGATGCCCTTTGTATTCTATCGCATTTCCTTGAATAATAGGTAATTATTGAGCATACGCAAAACCAATATTGGATGACACTCCGAAAATAAATAATGAATCGATTTTGATGACATTTTCAGTTATTGAGTGGGTTAACCTTCTAAACAATGACCGCACAGGCAAACATGAACTGTAGCCCCAATTTGCATTCTAGCATACATCTATTAGATACTGTTATATTTTGCATTCAATCATTTCCAATCGTACTTTGTTCTTCGAATAATTCTATAAGTCCGTATTACAATATTTGAGGAAGCCACACTACTCACCTAACAACAGACTTTTTTTTTCCTAATTTTGTTATGAAGAAAATGTAAACACTCGCTCCAGATGTTTTACTCATTTTTAGCGCTATAATAACTCGAAATATCTACCGAGAAAATGATCGAAAGCCGTCCCGTGCAATGTCTAATCTCCGTACCCTATCCCACGGATATACATGCAAATATTTTCGAGGAACTGAAAAGTGTCCGAGTTCTGTCTGTTGAACTGACATCTGCGGGTTATCTAACCTTTACCTATTTCAGCCTTGGGCGGGTAGGACTGGGAACGAGTGAGTGACTCCCAACTCCCAGTATCGCTCGCGACAATATTTGTGAACCATGTGCCTCCAGCTCAATGTCCAACCACCTCCGTCAGAATACGTATTTTATAACGAATTATTTCCGCACCAAGATACACGTTAATCCGCCTACCTTAACATTAAATTACATTCTGTCGTAGAATTATCAGGAATGGGGCCAAACAAATTATTCCTCCTCTTTCGCAAAGCTTTCGATAAATTTATTATCTTCTTCAGGGCTCAGAGGTGAACTACAGCGTGAATGTCACACTACTCAGCGAACAACTGATCAATAAATTTATCACAGGTTGCTAAGTTGTTATCAGTTTGTTCTGATGAATGTTGTAGCTTTGTTGCTTTTGAATTTTGATGCTGTGCAAGTAAATCAAATTATTATTATAATTTTGTGACTGCCGGATGTTATTTTCTTCTTCTTTTCTTCTTTTTAAATCTTCAATAGACTGGTTTTAGTTACTTCATTGAGTTGTACCTGTTTGCAACCTGTGATGAATTTATTGATCAGATGTTCGCTGAGTAGTGTGATATTCACGCTGTAGTTCACCTCTGAGCCCTGAAGAAGGTGATAAATTTATCGAAAGCTTGGCGAAAGAGGAGGAATCATTTGATTGGCCCCATTCCAGATAATTCTACGATAGATTGCTGCGTTTGGGTCGATAATCAGTTATTCTGCATTAGATTACATTCTACTAATTATTTAAGCATCTCACCTTGTAACCCTTCTATTTCAATTTAATGTCGCAGTACTATCTTATGAATAATGTGGTGTTTGTTTTGGACTTTTTTCAGCCTTCTGGATGGAGGAAGCTGCGAAACATAGTTCAATGGACCCCGTTCTTTCAAACCTACAAGAAACAACGGTATCCTTGGGTCCAACTTGCTGGCCACCAAGGTAAATAAAATTCCTGAACTTTTTTCTGCGTTAATATCTTGTACAAACACATTTTCCTTAATTGTTGAAGTGATTAGATTAGACGATTGCTGATACGTGGTGTTATACTGGGCGTTAGTGTGAAATGGGGATGGTTATCCAGCAACCCCAATTTTTTGAATATATCCTGTTTTTTAGCGAATTTTTGTAGACAATTTTAAAGTTTGCAATGGCTCCGAAAATTTTAAAATCAAAATTTTTGAAACATTTCTTCAATGAAATTCGTTTTGAGGCATTCTGAAACGAATCGCAGAGCTTAACACGTTTCCATATGTATGTATATAGTTATATCAAATCACTCAAAATGGCTAAAAACGGCTACAAATTGATACATTTGTATTTTTCAAAATAATTTTAGTCAATAGAAGTTTATAAACAATGAACTAGAACATTAAAAATTGTTTGCGAAAAATTATGCTGAAAAATGTACCAACTTTAATTTCATTAATGTTTGCTGGAAAATCAATAAAAACTACCAAAAATAGCAAGATTTCCAAAACCTTCTTCTCCTTTTTACTTCAAAAACCGATTTTTTCAAATCAATTTTTGGTGCCCAATAAAATTGGGTATCCATTCTTTTAGAACGACAAATGAAAAAATTTATGTTCTAACCGATTTTCATGAAAATTGATGAGAAGTACCTAGGTTTTTGTTTCTTACCTCACAATTTTTTTTTGTCAAAGACACTACAAATTATAATACAAAATTTTTGTGTGCCCCTGTAGTTATGTGTGATTTCTGTTTTATGCTTTTTATTGTTTTAATATATTTTTTTACTAAGATCATTGAGCTTTAGATAGTTATCAAATGGATCCGAAGAAACATCCTTATCTAATTTATTATATGTAACTACCTACATGTGCGTAGACGTAAGCACCACTGGAACAAATTTATAGTATTTTGCTTTTAGCAAAAGGTTTTGTTCATTTAAAAATTAAGTTTTAAAATCTACGTGGACCCCCCCCCATACTAATACATCATTTAACAGACCTATTCATTGGTAGTAGAGTTGGGCGGAATTTGTGCCTCCACGATTGGATGTAAACGATTCGGAAGTACCATTTCCATTCTAGGTACCTTATTCTGGTACTTATTCTTCAAAAACTATTCATTGGAGGGGTGCTGTATGGCGCTGTCTTCAGTAAATGGTACTGCGGGCTTGGGGAGCCCCAGGCGGCAGGTGCATAGACTTTGTCAAAGCACCACCTGCCCGCCCCTCAGTTGCGGTTGGATTCGCGGGGGCAGATGTGGGGTTGAGGTCCGTGTGAGTTGACTCGCGGGGTGGGTCTCCTTCTGCAGGCCTCGGCGTTTGAAGTTTTGTGGTTATCTATAAACTCGAGCACAAACCTGCTTAATTGGTTATGCGAACGTATGCCTCAACCCGTAGGTCCAAAACGTACCTACTTGGGCATCTGTCAAGGACATTGGCTGTGTGTTACAGTCTCCACTTAGGAGGATCTTCCTAGCTTTTGTCTGAGAGGAGACCACAAGGCACGATTGCCTAAGGACTACCAAACACGACCTCCATTCTCGGAAGGAGATATTGGATTCTTCTGTCTCCTGTGTCTTCTGTACACATTTTTCTTTCAATAATTGATTCTTTTAGTTTTCTTATATTCTAGTTGTATATTGCTTTTTAAATTTTTTTTTTTTTTTTTTTTTTTTCTTTTTTTTCTTCAGTTGACATTAGCCAGGGGCTAAATCATTACGTGGTCATGACACGAAATTATTAATCATAAACACAGTAAATCATTACTCATAAACATTACGTGGTCATGACACGAATTATTACAATTAAACAGTATTAAATTTTCACTTTAATGTCATTAATATACGCGCACACAGTTTTGTAGATTGATTGCGATTTCGAATGAATAATTTGGTGGTAATGTACGGGATTCTCCATATGTTGGGTGATTGAGCCTAACATTTTATCTCTAGCTGCGGTGTAGGTTGGGCATATCATTAAGTATGTGTTCCATCGTTTCATCCTGGGAGCCACATTTTGTGCATATTGGTGATTCTCGCTGTCCGATTCGATTCAAATATGATGAACACAACCCATGATTCGAACGGAGACGGGCCATCAATCGGATCGATGTTCTATCCATTTCCATCTGATGGAACCATGGTTTTAATTTCATTCTTACTCCGTATTTCTTATGTAATATTATTTCTTATTGTATATTGATGGACAGCCTTGCCCGTCAACAAATAAGTAATTTTGGTTAATCCAAAGGTACAAAACAAAATCCATAGGTACTATATTGAGTTAGTTATCTGAAACCTGGGATTTTGTAAGTGGTGTACCAATGTAATCCCTTAAGTAGTAAGAAAACGAAACCAAGTTGAAATTACTGTTCACGATTATTACTGTGTTAGCCGTTATTCAACCTACTATTTTATTTGCACGCAGGTAACTTCAAGGCTGGGCCGGAACCCGGGACGATCCTGAAGAAGTTGTGTCCCAAGGAGCAGCTGTGCTTTCAGATCCTCATGACGGACATTCTAAGGCCCTACGTCCCGGAGTACAAAGGCCACGTCACTTGCGAAGATGGCGATGGTATGCAAGTAGGAGGAGGTACCTACCTACCTAGCTAACAAACTTTCTATACCTTTATATATAAATTAAACTTATGGAATCTAGGTAGTTTTAGTGAGGACTTCAAATATCATATTTGCCTGCCCCGCGGAATAGGTTGGTCTAATATGAGACAGTTTCATTTTGGGAACGTTGTGTATCTCATATTGGTTAACCTGTTGCCAAATTGGACAAACGCTTGTCGAAGGTTGAATTTTTCAAGCATTTGAATGAAAACTAATTGAAATCTGGATATAAGATATTGAATAGGAGATGTGAATGAAAAATACTCGTAATAGTAAAAACTGAATGTTGCCATTGTTTTGGAGTGGCCTCTGTTGCCATTTTGAAAAAAGAATCTCATATTAGGTAGTTCTCTTTCCCTTACGAGTGGCGAACAATTCTTTTGGGGTGGAAAATTAGCAAGTTTCAACTACGATTACATACGTAGGTACGTGAAAAGCCCTTCAGGAAGTTATGTCGTGGCTAAAGCTGGCGAAAACAACTTGTTCATGTAAAAACGTTGACAATAATCCTCTGTAAGCATAAGGTTGTATCTCCATTATACAACACGGCGTGGTGTTATGCGTTGTGGCGATTCGTGAGCCAATGATTCATTTCCACTTATCTCGAGGTAGGTGTAATCCAAAATCACGATTTCAGCCATTTTTTGTTTGTGCCGTGATATCCATCCATCATAACTCTTTTTTATCATCCTCAGGTTCGTCGATGTACCTTCAGCTCCAGGATTTACTCGGAGATTTCACTAACCCTTGCGTCATGGATTGTAAAATCGGCGTCCGAACGTACCTAGAAGAAGAACTTGCCAAGGCCAAAGAGAAACCTAAACTTAGAAAGGTACGCATCTGACGTCATATTTTTTTAATATTCATATACAAGAAATTAAGTTACATTATTTATACAAGTGAAAGTTTCCCGAAAATCCGACTCCTCGAGTATCTTGAGATGTCCACGTGTATTCTTTAGGAATGTACGAAATTTTTTTCTTGAAAATATTATTTTTCTATCTATATTCTTTCCAGTAACAGTCAGTAAAAGTTAGTTGTAAACAATTTTTGCACAGTTTGTTCTGCTTTTCTCACGAACGAATGACAAACATTTTTACGGTTCGTTCAGGTTTTTTTTTTTTTTTTTAATAGAGCATTAAATTTTTGGTAGTGCATGTCCAAGCTCATATCAGTATCAACTTGTCAACAATGTTATTATCTTCTATATATATATAAATCAATTGCTGTTCGTTAGTCTCGCTAAAACTCGATAACGGCTAGACCGATTTGGCTAATTTTGGTCCTAAATTATTTATGGAAGTCCAGAGAAGGTTTAAAAGGTTTAAAATTTCAAATCCGCCCTATAGGGGGTGTTTTAGGGGAGGAGGGGGAATGGGGTATCTTTGTCATCACTGAACAAACTGGGGATTTGATTGTCGAGTATGTTTGGAATACTCCCATTCAAGTCAAAGACTACTTTTTCAAATGTTTCAAATCTGACCCACAATGGAGGGGGAGGGAGTGGGGGAGTTGAAGCGTTTCGAACGTCACTGAACGAACTGGGGGTCTGAGTTGTCGAATATGTTTGGAGTATTCTAACTTAAATCACAGGCTACTTGAAAATTTTCAAATCTAACCCATAGAAGGGGGTGTTTTGGTGGGAGGGGGGGGGGGAGAGCGAAATGGGGTATATTTGTCATTACTGAATAAACTGGGGATTTGATTGTCGAATATGTTTGGATTACTCTAATTAAAGTCAAAGACTAAGTACTTTTCTTCAAATTTTTGAAATCTGACCCAGTGGCGAGGGGAGGGGGGGGGGGATGGTAAAGCGTTTTGAACGTCACTGAACCAACTGGGGATCTACGTGGGCGAATCTATCAGAATTACTTTAACTTGGGTCACAGGCTATTTGATAGTGTTCAAGTCAACCTGTGCAACGCGCGGGTGAACCAGGTGGTAGTTGATAAAATTAGATGAAAATTGGTTTCATGAAGTTTTCTCCGAAAATATTTCATGAGTTGGTATGAATGCGAATAAAAATATTAATTTCCAATACCTCCTGCTACCTTCTGGAAAGCCCTAAAAAGTACTCAGTCATGCAGCATGACTAATATAGCGAATTTTCAATGAAAAGTTGTGGATAACATTAAATTAAGCACTTAGATTCTTATCATTGAGGCCAACCATGTCCTGAATAAAACTAAAGGGAAAGCCGTGTGACGAGATCGCAAAGAAATTATAGAACTCGCAACCGAACTAAAAATTTTGGTCAATTATGAGCATTTTTCACCTAAAAATTATTTTTTCTCACCTATTATGAATCTTAGAGATCTGGGCGTGGTCGCAATCGACTCAGTGCTGAAAAATAATCCTACTGTGACATTCCACACGCCCTTTTGTAAAAAAAAAACACTATTTTTTAGCATTTTTGGGCCATTAAATTGTAAATTTGAGCCTGCAATTTTGGAGCGATTGGGCTTATCAACGAACTCGACCTGTCTTTTGCCAAGACCGATTTTCCTTCGTTGGAACAATATATATATATATATATATCTATTATATATATATATTGCTTTATATATATATATATATATATATATATATATATATATATATATATATATATATAACGTTAAAATCTAGGATTGTGTTCTTTGATGTATGAAACGGGTTTGTAGGGGGTCCCCGACCCTCCCTACCCACTTTTAAAATTTCGAAACCATCTAAATAGCTCATTTTTTCTCTGAAAATTTGCTAATGATAATGGTTTACAGGTCTACAGATTTTTAATCCACGATGCATTTACGTGTAATTAATGGAAACGAAATCTTATGAATATCTCTACATCGTTCTGCACTACAGTTGATAAAAACCTATTGAAAAGTCTATTTACGCCCCACTAGAATTCACCAACACCACAAATGAGCCCGCAAACTTGAAAAAAAATTATTGCTCTTATTTTTGAATTCCGCCAATGAATGGCGCCAAACCAACTTTTCCAACGTTGCAGTTGTAAAGACAACGTTGCAAAGATACGATAGTTACAAGACCTGTCATTAAGTATTCCTTAAGAGATTCCGTATTATCCCGCATTCAACTATACCTTCTTCATCTCTTCTTCAACCCCCAAAAGTTCTAGATATGTGTAAAATTATTAAATGTTATGCAACATGCATTACTTTTCATCAGGATCCGTTTCAGAAAGCCTCAAACCGGATTTCAATGAAAAAATACTGTTTCCCAACATCTTTATTGTAACATTTTTGAAGCCAATGCAATAGCTTTCATTTCTGCGGAAATTCGCTTAAAACGACTCGAGAGAGACTGACAAGAGAGTAGAAGGCCCACGACCATGGGCCCACCATTTAGCCTTTATCCACGACAACATGCCGTTGTGTAATATTTTGTAGCGTTAACGCAAAAGAAGTATCGCCCGAATAATATTACGATTTAATTTCAGGATATGTACGAGAAAATGATCCAAATCGACTCCTTAGCTCCAACGGAAGAGGAACATCGAGCAAAAGGTGTCACTAAACCGAGGTAGGTCTGAGCATTGCTGTATCCAAAATATACTTCGTGATTAGGGTAGATCATTTAACTATAGTCTTCGAATAAACAATACCAAATAGTGGCTTTTCTGACGGGCGAAAAGTATAAAAATATTTCAAAATAGAAGACCTTTACTCCTCTAACAAGGGGAGTGCACGGTAAGTTCAGCGCCAATCTCAGTGAAATATTTACTGGAGTTTCTACATCGAAAATGGATGGGTACGTAGGTATTTTGCCGACAGAACGGCCGAAAGAATTTTGCCGGCGTAGGTATTCGACAGAATGGGCTCTTCGAGCTTCGAAAAAAGTCATGAGAGTTCAAAAAATGGCTAAATTTGGCGTCCACGAAACTAAGCTGCTCCCAGCCATTTGAACCAATTTCAATTGATTTATGTGTTTCTACATCAAAAAACATCAGACTGGTGTGTAGGGATTTTCCCCAGGGAGTCCAGATGGCAGCGCGTAAAATATGGCTTTTGCCATTACTGGATGAAACGCCGACAAGCAACTCTAAAAAACCCTCAACATAATTTTTGACAAATTTAGGAATCGTTAGGCCTTTAGAAGAAATTGACAAGCGTAGATTGTAGTCTAATAACACCCTGCGGTTACAGTGTAATTAAACCCATTACGATTTCACCCTTACACAAATATTTTTTATATTAACCTTTTATATTAAACTTCTATATTAAACTTTTGACTTTATGCAGAATTTCCTAAAATGCTTGGGTACATTCAAAACAAAAGATTCAATTTCTTTCAAAGGGCTAACGATTCCTGAATTTGTTGAAAATTATGTTGTGGGTATTTTAGAGTTGTTTGTTGGCGCCTCACCCAGTAATGGCGTAAGCCCTATTTCAAGCGCTGCATTCTGGCCTTCCTGGGGCTTTAATAGGAAAATCCCTATACACCAGTCCACTGTCTTTAATAATAATAATATGAAAAGTTTACCTATTGGGTCGAAACATAATAAAATATTTGCAATAGTCCAAATATGGCACACATAAATTACTTGATCAAATCTTGGTTAATATTAGTACAAGTTTAATTAAATAATAAATCAGAAAAAATGGAATTTGAAGTAAAATATATTATATTTAATGTAGATGCGAAGAAAATAAAAATGGGTGGAAGGGGGTTTTGCATACTTGACAATAAATTTTATTCGTCATTAAAGCGTTCCTTTATGGTAGACATGAGCTGACCAAGAGACACACTGAACCAGAGAGCGCGTTCCAGAACCTAGCCTCTGCTACCTCAAATGACATGCCAAAAGTCATGCTTCGATGAGAGCGTAGAAGTAGGGCACGTAGGGATCTGCTGGATGCTGCCCGACGTGCCAGAGCCTGCAAATAAGGTGCTAGCCCTCCATGAACTACTTGAAATAGGTAGTGTTTCAAGGTCACGGATTTTGTATAACACAAGAATTGGGTGGCTAAGGAGATGGAATCCCGCTGTCGAGTGTCAGGGCTTGATCCCATGAACATAGCGCACACAAGCATCATAAGCAACTTTAAGCTTATTGCTGAGGGTTGTAGGTATCCCTGTAGTGAACACGGGGGAACAATATAATAAATGGGAAATTACAACAGCCATTACAAGTTTCCTTTTCATGGTGTGAGGGATGAAGTTTGTGAGGCGACGTAAGGAATGCAGAGCACCATACACTTTCTGACAATATTGACATCCTGGATATCCCAAGAAAGTGTACAGTCTAAAAACACACCCAAGTTCTTGACATAGGGTGCAAAAGGTCTTTTGATGTAGAAACACTAGTGTGAGTTTCTTCGAAATTAGTTCAAATGCTTGGGAGAAGCATTGGTTTCGTAGACTCCAAATTTAGCCTTTGTTGACCTTTTTGGATTCAATCTGGAAAATGTTGAATATAATCTGGAGTTTAGCTCTGTATGCTTGCCAGCAGTGTTTTTTCAATTTTTCAATTTTAGCCTTTAGTTTTTGAGTTATATTTCTGTGCCAACCGTTGTTATACTCAGCCTCAACTGCAACCAGTTCTTGTTTTTGTTATGGCATTTAACTGACAATCCATGACCGTGTCCTATATTTTGACACCATAGAAGATTCTTGAGCCCTGATGATGGTTTTATATAAACCGAAAGCTCGGAGATAAGGACTTTTATTCGTTTTGACCCTTATCCTGATAATTTTTGACAAAATAATCTGGAAAAGCTATATTTTTAGAGTATTTCTTCATAACTACATCGATAATAACTTTCCTACTAATAGATATTTCCTGATTTTTCTGACAGGTACATGGTTTGGCGAGAAACCATTTCTTCCACCGCTACGCTCGGGTTCAGAATCGAAGGCATCAAGAAAAGCGACGGGCGGTCTAGTAAAGACTTCAAAACGACGCGGACACATTCACAAATCAAAGAAGCTTTCGTGGATTTCACAGAGGGCTTCCCTCACTCTGTGGTAAGTTTCTGCCGTCATTTCATTATCACCTACCGTTTAATCTGATAGATTTACCGGCGTACTTTCGAAATGTCCTGAAGTGTAAAAGAAAGTTATTTAATCGACCTGACAAACATGTCCTGAAACTCCCTCGATATCAATCTGTTCCATAACGGCTACTAGCATATCTTTGCGAATTAAAAAAAAAAAATGTATGTATGTGTCTGTCATAATTCTTCATAATTAATTTCTCCTCTCTCGGACAGAAGAAAAATGAAAGTACAGGAAGCCTTCTTTGTGATATCATACTATTTGTCTTGCTAAAAGGTTCTGAAGGTGATGATGAGTAAGTAGGTACAACAACAAAATTATTTTACGTGTCGGCATTTAACGGAAGTTATTAACAATGGATGTAGCAACAACAAAAATGCAATAGATAAGATTATTCAATAAATTATACTAGTTAGTCGACAAATGTAAAAATTCCCATTCATGTCGCCTTTTTAGCGAACTTAGGTAGGTGGTTTTTCACGGTTTATTAAAAAGCCCTTTCTAATTTCAGCACTCTGTGTGCACGAAAATCGTCAAAGCTCTCATTTTTGGCATACAAACTTTCTAAATAAGATTCTCGGATAAAAACAAAATCAACTCTTGACTTTTAATCTTCTTTCGCATTTCTGGCGAGTTTTAGCTCATATCTTTAATACTTTACGCTCGTGTACATTTAATTCTTAACTTTCTCATTCATTATTGAGAGCCTTTTTCGAAGTGGCATTCTGCTATAAAGCAATCACTCAAAACTGGGTTTATTTTATTTTTTTCTTCTTAAGGCTAATATACTTACCTTTTGAACAAACTCATGTTTTTCTTTTGCACTACTAGATTTCTCCTCTCCCATCAACCTTAACAAGAATTACCGGCAATATTGAACTAATGTAACGATATTAATAAAATAATAGCTGATGATTGGGGTATACAGGGTGTCCAATAAATGTGAAATAGGTACAACCTACTGAGTTTTTGATGATACTCAATTGCCAAATATATTACATCATTTTGGAGTAGTTTTTCTTGCTGAACCTCGTAATTATGTTCATTTATTGATATTTGCAACACCAACTTGAAAAAACACCGAAAAACCTACATTTTAGTACGCTATGTGCTTTGTGGAAATGTGTAAGAAAAGTGCGATTCTGGTCAATTCTTCGGTGTTTTCCCAAGTTGGAGTTCAATCAATAAATGAACATCATTACGAGGTTCAGCACGATAAAATACTCCAAAATCTTGCATTACTTGTGACAATTGAGTATCTTCAAAGACTCAATACCTATTTCACATTTATTGCACTTTTAAAGCGGCATTGCGCACTATTGGAGCGGAACTGCGCCCGTTTGCGAGCACTTGTGATGAGACATTTCTTCATAAAATTTGATGTAGAATTCAAATCTGCAATAAAAACTGTGGGTTTTCACTTAAAATAACGAATCTGATGTCAATTGCGTACGTTTGCAATTTTGTCACTTTTGAGATCCTTACAAAAAAGTATTAATATTGAAAAAAAATATATATATTTTATTGACCCATCATTAACGACTTTAGTAGGGGAGGGGGACGTTATAAGGGACCCCCGGTATAGGTATGTTGGGATGCAAATCATATTTTATGTTTCACCACTGTACTGGGTGTTGAACACTCTTGATTGAGAACCTTCTAAGAATCGAGTCTATAACTAATTTCGAAGAACAATGTCCTCCTTGAAATTTTTGTTTAAACGCTTTGTTTTTGAATAATTTCACATTAAAGGTTTTTTCGTTTTTTCACTTTATGTCATGGTCATAACTCCCCTTATGTTCTCTGTAAAATAAAAAATAATACACCCAACATAGTAAAGAACGTGAAATTTTCATTGGGAATATTACTCTTATATGTATTTTTAGCTCAATCAATGGAGCTATATAGGTCTAAATTGAAGATAGGTCTAAATTGAAGATTTCATCAATTTTCCGATATCATTGTATTTTTTAAATGGCTCTACACCCTTTGGAAAATTAATCTTTTGTAACGGGAAAAACTTCCCCGAAATTTCAGTTTTCCAACGGTTTTGTTAATTGTACATTAGTCAATTTACTTTGTGACAAGGCTTCCCTACCTACCTTCTGCCCAATGGCTCTGGAAGCGAATCGCGCGTCTGACACGGGGATTTTCGCTTTCAAAATATACCTTTAGGGAAAAGTGGGATCTAGTCGGTCTTTTGTCAGCAAACTTTGGAGGGACTGTTCTACTTAGTACCTTCGCTATCGTCCCGCCAAGCTCCCCGGCCACCCGCCGAGTCCAACTAATCTGAATTTTTACTAAGAGATTGACTGCTTGGTGTTATGTATTTTTGAGATGCGAGCGTAGTCCAGACAATTGATCTGTGTAACTAGCCAAAACTAGTTGTGAGCTCGTCTACAACCACTCTTTAGAGTGATTTTAAACAGATAAGTTTTTTGCTAAGTGGTTTGGATGCTGACTACGCTCGCTTCTCAAAAATACAAACATCAAGTTGGACATGGTTGGACTCAATGATCAGAATTTAATGCCGAATTTAATTTTATCCACAACTTTTCGTTGACAATTAGCACTATTAGTCATGCTGCATGACTGAGCAATTTTTCTAGTGTAAAATTTATCAGAACTTCGAATATAAAATTATCACTGACGAGAACCATTCTACTAGTTCCACATAACTGTTCAGATGAAAAGACCTGAAATTTGTCGTTCTTTGAAAATAACCCAAATACTCGTAATAGTAGGTACCAGCTTCTCTTCAGGAGCTCGCAACCCATTCTAATTTTTGAAGTGAGGGCTTTAGGTGTAGGTAGGTAGGTACCTACCTATCTCTCTCTAATACCACTGGAGTTCCACCGCCGATGTCTGATTAACTAACCAAGCCCCTCTTGGTCGGCTCCCTTGAATACTAAAACTCGCGGGCCTGTTAGTGTTTGAGCTCCACCTCGCGACTTTCACATGATTAACATCCTGCGCCTATAATAGGTACGCTCTTCCGCGACAACGCCGACTGCATAGCTTATTCAGAGGAATTGAATTCAGATGTCATTCCTTCTCCAATGTATTCAGCACACCCTTACCTTCCACAAATTTTATTCTATATAGGTACCTAGATTAAATGTTCAAGTATTGCGCTGGTGGCCCTCTTAGCACAAGTGCACACGTATTATCCTCAGATCACTCCTCCTCATAATTACTAATTACTAACACTAAGAATCAGAGCCGGCCTAAGGCGCAAATTCCAAGTGTGCAAGATTCAATTTTTATACACTTTATGCTCCTAAGGGGGGTCTGCGCGTAAAACAAACTGAGCAAAACCTTACCTTATTATTTCTTGAATTTGATTTAATAATGGAAAACATAAATTCTATGATATTGGATATTATCTATCATTTGAGTACTGATGTTTCCTATTGTTTCAGCCCAAATACATACAGAGGTTGAAAGCGATCAAAGCAACTCTTGAAGTATCGAAATTCTTCCAATCGCACGAGGTAAGCATCAAAACAACCCATTTTTCCTTGGGAACATTCAATTTTACAATATCCCTGTCCATGAACATGAATCTTATAATACTCCATCGTAAGGAACTCAAACAAAACAATAAAAGATGCAGTTTGCGCATATTAGATTTATTTAGTAGTTCGTGTAGAACGATCCGTACCCTGTAAATCTTCATTTCTCTATGCTGTCTATGTAGCCATACTTGAAAATGTTAGGTATTTAGGGTGCAGGCCATCTCCTTCCCAGCTTTCCCATCCATAGTCCTCTCCATAATGGCTTGTCTCTCTAAGTACTACTTTGGCAATGCGGTACTTTCCATCTTCTGCTGAAAATTTGTCTATATATATATATAGGAATCACATCGGACATTATACGCTTCTGGAGGCACACACAATCCCAAGTGATCTTTTCGTTGGTCTTCTATTCAAGCAATTATTGCAGTCGCAAGGGTTTAGGACATAAGCTTCGAACAAAACATAGATCGTAAGGCACCGCTTAAATAGGTGGTCTCGGTCCATTATCAGGTTGCATAAAGTTTGACATTAGTTAGCTAATTAGAATCTAACATTATTTACGATATTTGTATAGTTACTAAGTGTTTGGACCGAGAGCATAGCAAACGGTACTATACCAGGTAAATGCTAATTCAAACTAGGTTCTAAATTGATAGAACCACGAAGTTATTTGAGCCTATATTAGCAAGCGTAGGTACTTTTGAGAACTGAGAACTTCAGAAGCTCAGCTTGCACGAAGTATTAGTTCAATCTGTCTTTAAATATCGTGACGCTCATGTAGATCGTCCCAAGGGGACCTTTTTTGAAACTAATGAACTAACGGATTTAATGAAATATCGGTTCCTATCACACTGAAAACTATAACGTTGAGTAAGTACGTGGATTTAATGAGAAAATTATTAATATTTGAATTAGTTCAATGAAAAAAAGGGAGTTACGATTGGAGTGCTTAGAACATATTGGAAAGCAAAATATGAACAGCATCTTCGCACTTAACTTGGTAGAGATGTTCAAAGTTCTTGAGATGTTCTGGTTTGTAACTTCCGCGATAAACGAAAACTTATTAAACCTTTTAGAGTATGTAACTATTTCTCACCGTCCCTCTTTCTGTTCTTACCTAACGAGTATCTATATTGATAAATAACTGATAATAAGCAAACTGCCCATTCTCACAAACACACCTACACAAGAACATTATCTATATAGTAAATTACTCGTGCCACCATTTTCATTCTATCTAAATATGTTTCAGATGATTGGCAGCTCTCTTTTGTTTGTACACGATCAAAAAAATGCAAATGTTTGGCTGATAGACTTTGCCAAAACGTTGGAGCTCCCTTCCGAGATGAAGATTGACCACAATTCCTCCTGGGTGGTTGGTAACCACGAAGACGGCTACCTCATTGGCATTAATAACCTCATCAATATCTTCACTGAGATGGTCAACGAGCAGCAACAACAGGCTGAATTGGAAAGCATGTGCGTGAACAAACCAGAACAAGTTCCTTCATGCACGCCTATGACGCCCCCGGAAACGATCATCACAGATCCTTCGGGGCAAGAAAACAACACCGGACAAGATGTGACGTGATGAGATTTTTCATCTGAGATACCTAGGGACAATGTTGCAAAAAATAAGGTTTTTTATATCAACTAAAAACTTCCCTGTTGAACTCCATTTACTATGGTTTGACCGCAGTAACCAGAATCCCCCTTCTGGAAAACCCAAAATCAGGAAGGCTCAAAAGATTCTGTTGGAGACCTAAGAGCATATATTATGTTAGCTCTTTAAAATCTCCCCAATTCTGCATTTGCCTATTATTAATGCCTACCTGAAGTATGTACAACAATGTGATAAGTACTTTTACATATTTTTCAGTAAGGATATGACATCTACTCACCTACTTGTCAGAATTACACAAAAAGAAGAGTACAGCAATGATTATACCAGTTTGGTTTCTTCCATTGCTTGATATCCTACATGCAGTAGATACCATTTAAAGTCTATGATCTATGGAATATGGAACCAGTAAAATTTACATCACCCTGTCAGTACCTATGACACGTATATTTCGAAATTGAGCCCATCAACTTCCAAATCAGTTTGTACATTTTTTTAAAAACATTCATTTGGTAGTAGGTACCTATATATATATATCTTCTGGTGAACCAGTCTTACAGAGAAATAGACTAGGTATCTACTCATGACTCATGATCCACATTTAAGAAATCATGACTCATCTTACGAGTAGGTATCTACTCATGACTTATGATCCACATTTAAGAAATCAACAATTGTAAATCAAAATGATTCTCTTATCTACAAATGGAACTACAATTTCAACCAGAACCTGAATCGATGAGTACCTAGTCACTTGAAAATTTATTTCTCAAAACATGAATCACCTTGCATTGTTATTTAGGTACACTGCTCCTCACGCTGGACAATAGAACACGCTGGATTTCTTGACAACATTTTAAGCCATATGCAATAAGTGTATTCAAGATTGTTGGTTTAATGTCATATGAGATATATATGTTGAACTACACCGTAGAGTTGAATTTATGGGACCACAAATTATGCTTGCAACTCATAATACCTACTGCAGTACCTATAGGTATTAGCGTAATGTGCTTGTATGAAATTTGTAGGTACCTACCTGTTTTACTATAATAGGGCGAGAATTCCACAAATATCAACTAATAGGACTAGGTACTACCTATTTTTACAAAGAAAAGCAAATATTTTCGTGTTTCCTTATATTTAGAATGTTGAGAATTATCAAGAACGTTCTTAACTATTGAACCTCTAAATATTAGAATGAAGTAGTAGGTACATAGCGTCCCTACTACCAACACTTTCCAACCTTACAACATTGTTACCAAAATCAGTACAGCATCGACTCCCCATTGTGGATTTATTTTCACATAAAATAATGGAGGTATACCAATGAATTTGTAAGGTTTATAAAATATAAAATAGGTAGGTGCCTTCCTGAAAATTTGATTTCAATGGTTGTTCAACAAAATGCAAGAACTTCAACAATGAGTTACAAACACCCATGTCTTTTAAAAAGAGATGTCCATCATATTCGGTTAATGGGTTGATTTCTTGAAACGAAAATGACATGTGTATTGAACTCTGTTGCCTATTGTTGTGCTTATCTAACGAATTCTTCGACAATCACCGATAATTATACTTCTGCAATTTTGATAAAGGTGATGAGTGAGCGAAAATACCGTTGTAATTGTTGGTACACAGGTCCCCACCAAATCTGTAACCACTCAAAAGCAGTGCTGGGTGATAAGCACTCACCAGAAAAATACAATTCCAAAAGGGGAGTGTGGCGTTATTCCTAATGGGGTCTAGTTGTAACATGTATTTCTGACAACTTTGTGAGGAGAGGAGATGGCTATAGTGCCTCCATTTTGCTTTCAATGTAACTAAAGAAGAATTGGAATGAAGTAAAGCTTCTACCTAATCTCTTTACTTCAATACAACCAAGTAAACCTACAGTTACTGCTTAAATTTTTATCACAGGTAACCCCACAAACTCCTGCAATCTAGGAACCCCAACTCGTTCCTATTCCGTATCGATAAATGATACGTTCAAGTCGTGGGTCTGTCGATGAAATAATCATGAAGTATTTTAATGAGTTTACATCTTTAAAAAAACAAAGTTTGTTACAGTAAAAAAAAGTTTTTTTTTTTCACCTTTTTGTACCAAATCAGAAAGGTAAAACATTTTAGAATTTGATGTTACATTTTCAAGGAAATGCCGACCATTGCTTCTCATACATGTGTATAAAACTTGTAAATGATTTAACATTGAAATAGATAATACATTTTCTTGTATAAAATTTATTCGTCAATATTCCATATTATTATGTCGTTATAGTTTTATTACCTATTACCCCCATTTCCTGTCCTCATGAAAAAAGGTTCCTTAAATTTAATTGTTTTAATAACGGAATTTTATTGAGGTGAACATAGACATAGACATAGAGGTGAACTCTACCTACTTAAAAATAAATAAATAAATAATAATAATTTAAGCTCTTTCGGAAAAAACGCTGCAAGTTTTTCACAAAGGCTTAATGTTTGATAAGGTCAAAAAAGGTTGACCAAATTGAATCTACTGTTCATGATAGAAATATAACTGGACGATGTCACCTTCCCGAAGAAAATAAATTAATAACTAAAAATTAAATAAATACCAAAAATACATATTCGTATATAACTTTAAACCAAAACTTCTGTGAAACAGTAAACAATTTATTGACTCCGAGGGGATTCGAACCCCAGCCACGCGTGCGGGTACCATTGTAGCCAGACGCAATATATCCAGATATTACGAGGAAAGAACGGATGAACGTACAGCAATGTAAATGTCTCATTCGATTTATTGACCTCTTTGCCCGTAAATCAAACAAAAAATACCTTTTTTTTTTTTTGAAGTTTTTGGGATTTTGAATTTTAAATATATATCAGCCCTTACATACTATCCTTTAGGATAAAGAAAAATTGATTCCCTTGTTATTGGCACATCCTTGGCCAATATACAATTTTTGGTGTCTTGACCCCCCTCAAGCCTCTTCCTATTTGTTTCCACCTACAGCCTAACAGCTAAACATTGAAGAACATAACACACTTGAAATAAATATCCGTTAGGTACTTATCCTTTCACTGGACAAATGGGCCATGCCAGGCAAAGACGTGAGTCATTGGCCCTCTCAACTGGATATGCTCCCACTATTGAATTATCCTTTAGTGGCCCACACGAGAAATTCAATTTCAAAAATCCAGGCAAATCAAAATATTATATTTGACAGAAAATTTTTACTTAAACAGAAATTTGAGCAATCATTACAGGAGGGAAATAGATGAAATAACGGCCAACGCTTTGTCAAATATTTAAATTCCGTCAATTGAAATACACAAACCCAGCGAAGTACGATTCCAGATGTTGGCATGCGGTACCACGATGTTGCTTGTTTCTCAATTTCGCTGCTCCCATACAAAGTGCTCCTGTGCGCTGTGTGTGAGCTTCACATCGTCCAACTGGCTGTGTTTTTGCAAAGCGTCAAATTGTAAACAAGAATCCACTGGTAGCGCTGCTTTTTCTGCAGTAGGGGTGCTTCTGAAAGTTCAGTTTTTCAAAATAACTAGAAAACGTCATTTACTTCTACAAAATGAATTCGTTGCCATGCCTTTGTATAAGGAACTAAAACTTTGGAACTTTCTAAGCTGTTTACACATATCTACTGAATGGTAAAAAAAATTAAGCGGCTCCCACAGTCACTGCTTCACGGAGATAAATAAGATTACCGATAGACGTAAAAAAAGTAAGATTTGCTCATATTCAATGGACTGTACATTACATGCGCTACTTTCTGCAGGTCTGATACTAATTTTCCTCGAAAGTTAACATATTAATCTAAGTGCCCTGTAAATATCATTACTGGCCTACACCGGCTATAGTGTCAGTACCATTTCAAATATTACCAGAAGGCGCGAACTATCACTCAATTAGTACCTATGTTTGTTCGAACAATTTTTTTTTTTTTTTTTTTTTTTTATGGAAGAGAAGTTGTAAAAGATGAAATTCTGCATAGAACGAGACCACCGTCAACTGTCTAACCCATTTCCTCGATTTTTAGCAATTTTTCAAAGTTTTTATGACCTACCACTCGCTTTTTGAGGATTTCCATAAAAGTGGGTAGGTCACGAAAACTTTGAAAAATTGCCAAAAATAGAGGGAAAGAGTTAGAGAGTTGAGGGTGGTCTCACTCGATGCAGAATTCTTTAAATACAAAAAACCTCTTTCGGCCTTACTGTGCGACGAGACCACTTGGAACAGGTAGGTTCACGCTAGATATTTTCATTTAGATGTAGTAGGTGTTGTTGATAAGGTTCCTATCAAATCAATCAGGTTCTATCAGTGCATCAATCAAGATTTTCCGGGGTGCGAACCCGTACCTATGGACTCCCATGCAGACTCCCACCAGTTGTTTCCCGAACTTCTAAACGTATTTCTGATCTATGTATTTGTTCAGCTAGCCTATATTTTACTGATTGGGTTGGTTAATGATATTTTGGCACGTTTCATGTCTTTCGGAAGGTAACCCCGCCAACCAAATGTCATAGCACTTAGGTACATACCTACCTTACTTAGTGGGTTGTTATATAGGAAGCCTCTCTGAGGTATTAAGAGACGATTGAAATAATGGGCTCTTTCCAAATCAGCTGAATATGTTCTCACTTGTTCACCTTAGGAAGTTGAAATTTTACACAATCTTGTACCTACGTATGTTCGATGTTCAGTCCATCGATGTGACGTATAAAATAATTAAGCATCGATGATATCCCTTATTATACCTAACGTCTATGTTAACGAATTTTCGTAAAAAATGAAGCTATTGCAATGGCTCGAAAAATTGTAAAATTCAAAATTTTTGAAAATGCCTTCATTGAAATCCGTTTTGAGGCATTCTGAAACAATTAACCCTCCTTAGGATTAAGATAAAAATTCCGTTCTTATGCCAAAGAATCAAGCTTTCTAAAACGAAAGGATGAGTTTATTGGCCAGCACTTTTTTAGCACATTAAATTGGTCAAATTTCAAAAAATGTGCTGAAAAAAATCACTAAATTGGCTAAAAACTGCTAAATATGTATATATATATAGTTTTTTTTTTTTTTAACAGATTATTACTCAAATAAAGTTAACTATAAAATAGAAAATTCAAAAATTAATGTACAAAATAATGCTGAAAAATGTAATTACCTAAATTTCATTGAAATTTGCTAAAAAATTGATAAAAACTGCAAAACAGCTAAAACTCTAAAACCTGTTTTTAAATAGCAAATTATCGTTTAGAATACGTTTTTTGCCATAAAATTAATAGTTAACTATTTCCTAGCACTCAAATAGCTCAAACTCATACAATAAGATAATTTACGAAAATTCGCTCATACGATCATGCTGCACGACTGGAACTTTTCATAAATATGTTCATTTCCAAATTAGCCCAGTGGTGAAATCGAAAAAAGGGGAGTTGCTTTGCAAAGTTAATAAAATTTGAAGGGTTTGTTTGGGGAAGTTCGCCAAAAGGGCAAAACACCGAACTTGACGTTGGGTACACAGCATGTCCGGCTGTGCGCGCCTCTATCGAACTGAATTGTAACTACGTTCCTTGGCGCCTCAATTTTTATTAATCTATGTCCGATGCTAAAATATAGATTAGTTGGAGAAATAGATCAGAATGATTTGTCTAGTCGAGACGTTCGCGAACAATCAATTTGAGACACGAGACTCTAGACCCTGACCAACTAATCTAAATTTTTACAGAGGGATTGACTACTTGATGTTATATATTTTTGAGACCACTAATCTAAGCAGAAAACTGATTTATGTAAAATCTCATGGCGACTGGAGCGCTGGGAATGCCACGCAGTGGGTAGTCGAACTAAAGAGCAAGTCAGGGTCTAGAGTTTCGTGTCTCAACTTGATTGTTCGCGAACGTTTCGTTTTGTGTAGTTTGGTGGTCTGAATGCTCGTAAGCTTGCATCTCAAAAATACATAAACATCAAGTAGTCAATCCCTTAGTAAAAATCCAGATTATTTGGACTTGTGGTGAAAACCACCCCCTCTTGTCAACAGCCCTTTTCAGGGCTACCAAAAAGAGGTAGACACAACACAAAAATATTTACAAGACGTCGAGTTATAACTCCGTCAAACAAAATATTTCACCAGAGAGAAAATACGAAATTCTCTCTCAAAAGTGAAATATTAACTAATAACATACAAGGCGACCTCCCTAGACACTTACTGGGCGAGAGAGACGCGACAAGTATCTCGAACCAAGTCGCCTTGAATGAGAAAACTCAAACAGAGAATCAAACGTCCTCTAAAGATAGCAAGGACAGTTCAAACAAGCCTACTCGCCAATCAGAAACACTGATTACACGAGAGACAATAGGCGAACCAACCAAGAGGCGGCAAGCAACCACCTCTGGTCCAGCAGCCACCCCGGGGACCCCGTCTGAACAACTGACGCAGAGAAAGCACCCGAGGTCCCCGGCTAAACTCAAGGTCGTCGGCTCCGCGACGGACGCTCGTAAGCACCCCGGAGGACCAGCTCAGCTATCATACTCGCAGATACTGAGAAAACAATGTGCGAGCCAATGAGATTACACAGTCGAATTAATGAAATTAAGCGGACCAATCAGGAGGCGGCAGGGGGCGGCCACCTCCCTATAAATACCCCGCTCGGAGCCTCCGAAATTCATTCTACTCTCCGCTCTCGACGACGACACTTCGAAGTACGAAGATTTCTACACGCTCTACGCTGACAAACCTTCTGCATCCCGAGTTCATCTCAAGAACGGCTTCCTACTGCTTTCTACAAGGCCTACCTTCTCTCCACACAGATCTCGCATTGGCATCTACGAGTCCAGTGATTATTCATCCTGCTCATTGCCCAACGTAGTTCATCTGTCAGGACGCCACCCGGTACATCTATCGATATTCTCTTTAGATCGTACGCCCGAGGGACGTTCCTAGCCGTGTCACCCGGGTTTCGTAGCACTAGGCTCGTCACCGACCGCTGGGGCACGCCGGTAAATTACTCTGCTCATCCGCTCTAATTTACCGTCCAAGGAAGTCTTTTTCAAGACTACAAGGTAGGACCCTGACATACGAGCAAAGGAAAGAAGCTCTGTCAAGCGAGTCCACCTTCCTAAACCCTCTATTTCTATACATAGAGGCATCGAAACGAGCTAATAACTCGGCTATTTCGATGGAACGTCGGCCGTCTTATTTCCTCATGCAAGGGGAGGCAGACGACGGCGAAGCCGGGCCTCTTAGCCCCTGTAGCGCTACCTACATGCTACCCGGCCAATCCGCCGGTCCCAGCGACGGCGCAAGGCTCGATCCTCACGACGAGATCGCCTTCTCACCTAACGTATTCACGAAGGAAACGTTAGATCAAGCCTCGCCTATACAAAAGATCGAGGATACCTTTCAGACCCGCTCTGAAGTCAATCATTATGATTCGACCAAGCTGTCCGAATACCCACGATATTCGACACAAGCCTACCCGGCCGATCCGAGTGTCAAATACACTCCAAATGTACAAAAAACGAAGGATACTTTTCAGTACCTCAACCAAGCTCAACATATTCCTCCTATAGATATAAATCTTAGGCCGGAATATTACAAAACGGCTCAGTACCAAACTGATCGAACCCAGCACCCACTATGCGAGCCCAGTGCTCCACGCGGCTGCGACACGAACTATCTCTCAGTTCACCCCGCCAAGCAAGCTGACCTTGACGGATTCGCTCACATTCCTTACAGGAATAACACGGGGACTAACCCGCATAATCAGAATATACCTAAATGTCCCACTTGGTCTACCGACACCAAGTAAAACATATATAAATCCACTACAGGACTAATACATCAGAATGATTAGTAAGTATAGTTAGGTGGTCTGAATGCTCGCATCTCAAAAATACATAACATCAAGTAGTAAAAATTAGTTGGACACATACGTCAGAACGGTACAGTTTGGTTATATAGCTCGCATCTCAAAAATATACATAACATCAAGTATTAGTTAATCTCTCATCTCTTTCTGATTCAAGTAAGTAGTCAATCCCTTTGTTAATAAAATTCAGATTAGTTGGACAAATAGATCAGAATGATTTGTATAGTTTCGTGGTCTGGATGCTCGCAAGCTCGCATCCCAAAAATAAATAACATCAAGTAGTCAATCCTTTAGTAAAATTCAGATTAGTTAGACGAAGAGATCAAAATGACGTTTTATAGTATGATTTAAAACATTTGTAGGTAATAATGACGTTTAAAAATATGTTTCGGAGGTAGAGTCGAATGCAAAAAAATTATGTTCCAACATCACAAGCTTGTGATTGAACTAGGGTCCCTCAACTTAGCAGCCTGATACGATATGCACTGCACCACGGAAGACTTCAGCAAACAATGAATGAATAATCGCAAAACTTAGCTACCCCTAAGGAAGCTATTTCAAATTCAGGTCGGCAGGGGCGCGCACAGCTGGACGTGTTGTGTACCTAGTACACCGAGGGCACCGAGCAGCGGAATGGGATACCCAGCCTGACCAAGACTGACACTGACTGAATGAAGTCCACCCACACTTTGAGTATTAATAGGAGTCTTATTAATTAATTATTAAGCCTTATTAATACTCAAAGCACCCACATGACAACGGACAAGAGTTGATACTCAGAACAGGAGAAGCAACAACCAGGCTGGAGCAGGTATTCGGTTGGGCTCATGATTAATGGTTCTCCCGATCGTCTCCTTCCTAGCTCCATGTTCCACGATGAATAGAAACATCGTGTTATAATTAACGTGAGATCAATTTCCAGAGAGGTTTCACGGCCCGCTCGTGTCACGTTCGCCTAGTCTCTTGAAGTGTTTTGGTCTTGAAAAATTAATAGGTAATCTTGGAGGAGAATGAATTGCTTTTAGAATCTAATCCTGAAAAAAATTTATCTCTCAAACGATAAGGACGAAGGGAACAAGCCTTACCTCTGTTTGCCTTTTCGTTAAGATCATTCGCTTCCCAGGTCTGGTTCCTTCCTGTGTCTAGTTAGTCGGAGGTACGTTATGTCGACCAGATCAGTTCTCAGTATTTTCAAGCAAACTTTCTTAATCTCTACCGGGAAGCAACACGCGAAAATAAGGTAAGCTGTATATGCTTAGTGTAACTATTCATGGTTCTGTAAATTCTATTCAGCAAAACCGCTGATACTCTGGTACCTACTAAGTACTTATATAATAGATTATCTACATGCCACTTTGGGCTGAGTCCTATATATGGTAGTTGCCATACCAAACAATTACTGCTTTATTTTTCTGTCTGCCTACGTGTTATCTCCTTCCGAGTAAACATTCATTGTTTTCAATGGTTTATTGTTTTGGCTGGCCGTGTCCAGTTATGGAAAAACTATACTTTCAGTAGGTATATCACAAAATAATTTCATTTTGTCTTTTTTTTCTATTTGGTCAAGTAGGTAACAAGTCATCGAAATAAGTAAAATAACAAGGAAATAAGTAACAAGTCATCGAGCGCTTTTCTAGCAATCGGAATATCGCTGCCACTTCACCACTAATCAATCCATAGCTTAAGTTAAGTGGGTAGGTAAACATAAGAAAAGTATTTGCATACGACTAATACCAGAAGGTTATTTTTGTATAACCTAGATAAATGGTTATGTAAGAAACTAATCCTCAATTTGATATGATTAATGACTGGGACTCCACTACATCCCACATGGGAGTTATTAATTTCAATAATTATTTGGTAGTGCTTAAGGAAAATAAAGTATTTATGTCATTCGGTAGTCATTTAAAACAGTAATTCTCATGTTCAGGCTGTTGAACGTTAATCAAGAGAAAACTAGTCTGGTGGAATTTTAGGTGGAAAATTCTCTCTTTTTATCAAATCTTTTATCTGTTGGTTACAAATAGATATGTAATATCTTGAACAGCAAATTTTCAAAACGTTTGAGCATTTCAAAATGAAGTGATGCTTACGGTAGGATACGACAAATTTGTGAGAAATCGTTAATGTGGTGTTGTTGCTAAATCTACAGTTTTCCATCAGTAAAATGAGAAATAACCCTGGTCCAGGTTTTTTCAATTTCTTGGGAATTTGGCATCAACCGCACTTTTATTTGACATTTCAATTGTATTGCTACAATTTTTCGAAGTTTAGGCTTTTTTTTTGTAATGGCGTTATCACTCTCTTTTGCCTGAGCGGCAACCCCCACATGTCGTAGGAGAGTCTCATCCCCTTCTTATCTTTAATTTATGAATTTATAAGTATTGTCAAACTCAGAATAAGTTATACAGCTGGACTGATTGTAGTAAATAAAACTTACAAATAATTGAATAGGTATTCGGTGGAGTATTCGTATTTGGGATTTGAAAAGAAGCAATTTGAGTATGTTTTAATTACTTCATTAAAAGTAATGATTCCCAGTGTATAGCTGTTCATAAACATGCATCACATAATTTTGTGGTTAGGAGCTGTTGTAGAAGCGAGTTAAAAAAAATTTGATAGTTAGGTCAATTTCCTGAAAGAGTACCTACAATTTCATGTCCAGGCTTATAATCTCCAAAACCGCATGTACGAAGGACGTGATTTTTTTTTTCTCAAGTTTTATGGCCCTAGAGTCGTAGGCAACTTTTAACTTCTAAACCTAATGTAAGCCTATAAAAAAATATGGCGAAACCTCCTTTTGTCCCTCCCTAGCCATGTCCACACTTGCGTCTCCGCGGAACTCAAGTGCAGGGATTCCCCACTCTTCTTTTCTGCCATCAAATAGTCTTTCTCGATAGTATCGAATCGATTCAGCCTCCCAACACATCGATTTGCTCATTTTGAAATCAACCGACCTTCTGAGTGCCAAAATTGAAAAAGTTCCAGTCAATTCATTAGTAAACATTCAGATTAGTTGGACATATAGGTCAGAATAATGTGTATAGTGTGGTGGTCTGGATGCTCGCAAGCTCGCATCTCAAAAATACATAACATCAAGTAGTCAATCCCATAGTAAAAATTCAGGTTAGTTGGACATGCAGGTCAGAATGACGTTTTAAAAGTATGTTTCAGAGTACGAAGCAAAACAAATTTCTGACCTCACTGGATTTGAACCCGGGACCTTCATCTCATTAGACCACTATCCTAACCAGTGGGCCATGCTAGACCTTGCAATAAATTGAACAGTCACTCAATCGCTCTGAAATGACTCCTTTGCATCTGAATGCATCGATGTGTTGGGAGGCTGAATCAATACTATCGAGGGGGGATCTCTTCACTTGAGTTCTGCGGAGATGCAAATCCTTGTCCACACCATGAGTTGTAATGTTCGAAAATTAATAACTCCATTTTCTTTCATAATAAATTCGGAAAATTGGGTACTATTCTTCTTAGCAACATTTCAAGTATTGAAGAGAAGTAATACTAGAATTTTAGACCAAACAGGCTAATTATCACAAGAGAAAAAAATAAGAAATCTCTGGCCCTCATATTTTGGGTCACCCCCTAGCCCTTTTTTGAAATTCCCACTGATATCCTCAGAAAGGGAAATGTAGCGCCAATAATATATGGCAACACCAGTGGGATTCTAGAACCACGTGGGGTACATACTTTCCACTGACTTCATATCACTTCAGTAGCTACTGGAATGTGACAGGGAGTGGATTCCTGCCGCGTATCTTTATCACATGTCACTTCCTGGACCTCATCAAATCTCCCAAGTAAGATGATATTTTCTGTTAATTGCGCAGTCTTTCAGTATTTAAAAATCTCTTCACAGCTATGACTATTATTTAGTTTTCTCAAGGGTGTCATGTAGCTGCAGATGAAACATATTGGTAAGTAATGCATGCATTACAGGGACGTCCCTATGAATGGATTGTATATAATTTTGGTGAGTATTAAAATAAGAGAAAAAAAAGAAAATTATAATGATTTCTCGGAAACCCCTCTCCCTCCATTTAATTCCTTCGCCGACAGTAAATTTGGAACTTCCGAGATTGCATAACTGGACTACAATCTGGATTTAAAAAAAACGATAAAAAAAAGTCCCGAAAAGTCTAATGAATGTAATAAAAATCACGATTTATCGTTATTACCCCCTCTATTCACCCTCTGCAATCATAAAATTTGAAACTACTGTTACATATTCCAAATTCAAAGTTGAACAAGAATCACGAAAATCGGACGAGAATAGTTAAAACATCATGACTTATCAGTATTACCCCTTCCATTCACCCTCTTCCATCGTGAAATTTGGAACTCCTGTTACATTTTCCAAAACTAGGCCAAATTCAAAGTTGAACAAAACAATAATCGCGAATATCGGACGAGAATAGTTGAAACATCATGATTTATCAATATTAAGGGCCCCATACACTATGGGATCGCCTGCAGGCCGTCGCCTCAACAGACGAACTTACGACCAATATCGCCGGGCTCCCTACACTACCAGTCAACGGCCTGCAGGCGGCCGCACTAAACTGCCAATCATCGCCTGAACATGGCACACACTATCCGTCCGGGGCCTGCAGGCGGACTGTCGGACAGGAATCAGGACTGCAGGCGAACCTCAGTTCGCCAGTTTGCAATCGCTGAATTTTTGTGAAAATTCGCTTTAAAAAAAAAAGCAGTACTAAAATTAGCGATTTTTTAAATTTTTCTACTAACAATAGACGTCCCAAAACGGTTGAACGAAAATTTTAAATTTTGGACCACTATTCAAAAATCGGAACGAACGCAATAGCTTAATAACAATAAGCAATAAGCTTTTTAACCATATAGGTAACTTAATAGCAATAAGCTTTTTAACCATATCCACGGTAGCTGACGGCACGGTTTTCTGATAGAATTTCAATAAAACGTCGTACGCCTCGTCCCGTAATCTTTTATTGGCGTACGCATCGTCCTTAATTTTCCACAAACACGGATAGGCCCGATAAATCTCAATAAATAAAACGGAAGTTAGTGAAAAACGTTGTCTATTTCCACATTGTGTTTTATAATGGGTTTCCACAACTTCGTCGCGAGTGATTTAGTTCGTCTCAATAAATGCCGAAATAAAAGTAGGTTTCCCGTCCATCCTCGCCGTCAGTCCGCTGTCAGTCCAATTTCGGCTTGTGAAAACACGCTCAAAATTGATCGCACGGAAAACTGACGAAACGGGGGAAAAAAGGAGCCGACGGATCACGCGCCTGCAGGCCAACTGATAGTGTGTGGCGGGGAGCCTTTGCGATCATGATCTGACAGGCCGTTGCCTGTCGCGGATCTCTCATCGGATCCTCGCCGGCCCTTCGCCCACACACCTTCAGTCCGCGCTAACTGCAGTCCACGATCTTAAGATAAACTGATAAGTGTGTGGGCGACCACAGTCCACGGCCTTACGATAACCTGCAGTTAAACTGACAGTGTGTGGGGCCCTTTACCCCCTCCATTCCTCGCTCCTGGAGAGCACCTGGAACTACAACTCCCTGGGCAACAAAAAACAACTTTTTATTGCATATGGGGCACAATTTCAGCTGCAATAGAGACAATTATAGGATTCCTCCCAAAACCGGCCAATCAGAATGCTTACAGTCTTCTGTGGTGCAACCATTGAAGTAAAGATATGGTTGATCTAGAGCTGAAGTGCATTATGAGCAACAGAGTTTTACATTATGAACAAAAATGTATCTCTTATTTGTCGAATTAGACTAGATTTTTCAGCTTAATCCGAAATTAAAATGTAGGTGGGTTGGGAGAATTCGTGGCTAGTGAATTCATGGTCAACACACTGTTGGAGTGGTTGAGCTTATCTGAGCGATATGGTGGCAACCGCTTCACACCAACTTCAACTTTAACTGTTCGATTCCTGTTACACTTAATGTCAATATACGTTCAAAATCGTTTTAAATGTTACTTTCCCTGTTGCAGATGTGGTATTTCATTGTTAACTGCCTCGGGCGTTGTATGCATCTCCAGTTACATGAACCAAGCCGAAATGGATGCCAAGCAAAAAATCAATCTTTCCGATTTTATGGCTGAACCAATTACCGATATGAAAACCCTTGAAAATAACCCTGACGACATGAAAACCAGAATGGAGCTTATGATAATGCGAATCCAGGTATTAATTTTTGTTTCCTTATTCAACTATTGTGTTACCTTCCGACGAAATTAACGAATACCACTCTTACATTTGTTTCCAATTCTAGAAAGACTTTTGCAGAGCTCTAGAGGCTGAAGAAGATCCCGAAACCAAGTTCATAGTAGACAGGTGGACAAGGAAGGAAGGTGGTGGGGGTATCACATGTATTATGCAGGATGGAAGGGTTCTGGAGAAGGCTGGTGTCAACATATCTGTGGTTTCAGGATTTTTGCCTGCAGGAGCTGTCCAACAAATGAAGTCCAGGTACGTAGAATAAACCTTGAATAATTAGTACCTATTATGAAACAATTCTCATCCATAATGATTAGGCCACTTCCATAATTGTGTACGATGCTGCCTCGCACTGATATTTCTTAGAAAGCATGACCTTTTGACCCATGGAAGCACTGCAGTTATCGCTATTGTTACATTTATGAAACTTCTTATATAACAATGGCATTTGAAATGTACCTAGTATTGGAACTATATCCATCTGAACCACCGAGCAATCGAATAAGACAGAGAAGAAAGTTAAAGGGAGACCAGGCATAAAGAGTTCTATATGACTAATAGCGCTCCCCTTGGCGAGCAGTACGAAACTGCTGCCTGAGGAGGGCTCTAGTTCTGACTCCCGCTTGAAGGCACTGAATCGGCAGTCGCTGGCAGTGGTTCTATAACCTATTTTGTTATTTTTCAAAAGCAATTTGCATTGCTATTACAACCCTGCACCAGGAATCTTCAACTATGGTAAGTTCTGTACCCATTTATTCGGTTATGAAATGAAGTGAACCATCACCAAAAGTTAATCCAAATAATGGTCAAATTACATTATGTAATAGACCAATGGAACGATATATAACGCATTCTCTTGAAGTATTAAGCTCTTTCGACAACGTAACAAACAAAAATTCATGTTTGAAACAACGAAAAAATCACAAGGAATATTCGACAGAGGATGGTGGTTCTCTTCATTTCATACTCAAATCGTTAGGTAAACAATAAGAACACAACTTACCATTGTTGGAGATTACCACTGAAAATGACTGTGAAATTGAGGATGGTGATCAATTTGGTGGATAATATTCGTACAAACAAAACGAATTAACGGTGCTGTGATGGTCGAGGTTTCTGTAGGTTTAAAAATGTTAATCGAATGAATTGACTTTTAGTAGTGGAAGAGGAAATTAGTCTGCCCCAATCTTCAAAATATTAGTAAAAAAAAAATTATTTTTGAATATTCCTCAGTACTCTTCAACTTACAAACGTTTTTAAACCTTAGTATGGTTTAATACAAGATATCGTCACGAGTTTTGAAATTCGTAGGAAACGTTCACTTAGGGAAATGAAGAAGGTGGTCGGAAGTTGGGCGCCAGATGGTAACAAAGTAGTTCGAGAGCTCACCACATCGCTAGTGATGAGCTCAAACTCTTTCTCCCTCAAAATTATGGAGTGGCAGCACTCTGATCTGGACTGACCTACGGGTTACTTTCTAAAACTAGCAGGTGTAACGTCCCAAAAATATTTGATACCTCGACAGGAGCTTGAACTCGCGTCGTTACAACTACGGGAATTTCCCGTTGTTGCAACACTCAAGCGATCTGAGCTATGAGGCCAGGGTGATCAAACCTCTTTGACTGTGAGAGTTATTTTCCTGGAGTGTAACATTTCCTTGGAGTCAAACACCAGCCGTCTCGGCTGGTTTGGGGTCGGACGAATGATGAAGTGAAACTGCTGGCCACTGGCTCAGCAGATGCTCACTGGAAGAGGTCAGCAGTCGAGCGAGGTCATTGTCACGGTGTGTTTTGACTCAAGTGAGTGAGGAAGTGAAAGGTGCTAACGACAGGAAATGTGATGTTTACAGTCTTTTGGCTCGAGAGGGATTTAATTAATTATTGTTTCGTATGATTTCGGGTCCTATTTCGACTGCGCCACTGTAACGGCCCAAAAATATCTGATACCTCGGCAGAAGTTCGAACTCGCGTCGTTATAACTACGGGAAATTTCCCGAAGTTGCAACACTCTAACGATCAAAGCTATGAGGCCTGGGTGATCAAACCTCTTCAAGTGTGAGAGCTATTTTCCTGGAGCGTAACACAGGAAAAGTTCATGTAACGAATAAATTGAGAAGTATCAACAAATTTTCATTTCACTTACATTTTCTATTACATTCTGAAATATTTACAGTCAGCTAATGTTAAACCTATGGTCTTTCAACATTATGCTAGATAGTCGAAAGTCATATAGTCTATTAGCTCTGAGTTTCTTGCTATCTTTGCTGGGGACTGGGAAATGTGGAGAAGTGTTATCATGCACTGGTCGGGCCTTCTGATCTTGCCTTATTAGATCTTGGTTTTGTTGAGCTCAATGTAAGGTATAATAACTGCCACACCAATCACTGCGTTATGTCATCACAAAATTGTTGTTTAATTACGAAAAGGTCATTTCAAATTAAAGGAGCTTGCATTAGGATAGACAATTCACTCCACGAATTACTTGTGTGTCTAATGCTCTTGGAACGTTTTTGGATGACCCTCTTATGTGGTTGTATGATGATGTCATCATTGAATGAAGAACGTACGTCTAAAACATTTTCACTTATAAAGAAGCTTAGAGAAGAGCATTTTCGTTTGTATTTAAGTATGTGTGCATATTTAGGTATCTATCTATCCCTTTTTGCCCCAGCTGTTAGCATTTGGATTCAAGCATTTGCTTCAACCATAGAAAATAATAAGAGATGTTATCACGACTTACATAATTATTATTTCATTTTTTAGAGGAAAAGAGTTTGGTGAAGGCAGTCTTCCATTCTTCGCAGCTGGGGTTAGCTCAGTGATTCATCCTCGCAACCCAATGGTTCCCACCATACATTTCAACTATAGATATTTTGAAGTTACGAGTGCTGATGGCAATAAACAAGTAAGCAAATTGGTAATTTGCCCTGTAGTACCTCAGTTTTTAATCTCTTTGCTCACTAATAGTCCTTTCAATGTTTAGTGGTGGTTTGGAGGAGGCACCGATTTAACTCCATATTACCTTAATGAAGAAGATGGTAAGCACTTCCACTCTGAATTGAAGAAAGCCTGTGATAAACACAACAAATCATTCTACCCTCGCTTCAAGAAATGGTGTGACGATTACTTCACTATCACTCATCGAGGTAATAAATTCACCACTTGAACCTCAGTTATGCTACAAACCAACATTGTTATGAATCACTAATTTGTAGTAACACATAATATTAAATGAGGAACCTACTACCTTTTTTTCCAATTTTGAAGCTGATGCAATAACGTGATTTTTTTAAAGGACAAATGCTAAAATTACTTCAGTTTAAACTTGTTCGATCTCTAAGATTCATTAATAATAAATCAAAATACTTACCACAAGTAGGTATGTCCAGAGGTACATTCACCAAAACAGAACTTTCCTAAAGGAATCCACTTTATCTTGTTCCATTTCCTGGTTGTCTTTGTCCGCATCCTGGTGGCTATTTCCTTAATCACTTCCTTGATGATCGCACACCTTACCTTCTTCTTATTAGCAATTCTTGTTCCATTTATTGGTGTATGTAATCAAGACTGATTTTCGTCATTGCAGTATAGATAGGTACTTGTACTTCCTCATTTGAGACACCTTGATAGAACAGTATGCAACGATTCTGGGAAAGACTGGCAGATTTCAGACCCGCTAGTATTGCTCATTGGATCATGTGACGTTCGCCCACCAAATTAAAATATCAACTGACCACTCATGTTTCATAAAAAACAGACTATAGCTTTGACTATAAAAAAGAAAAAAATCCTCCCTACCCTGAATGCAAATTTATTACCTATGTCCGGTCGAAATTTTTGTTTTGATCAACTTTTATATTCCTGTTTCAAGGGGAGAAGAGAGGAATTGGTGGAATATTTTTTGATGACGTCGACTACCCGTCACAGGAACAAGCATTTTCGTTTGTCCAAAGCTGCGCAAGAGCGGTTATACCATCGTACATCCCTTTAGGTTTGTACCCTATTAAATTTTCATTATCATTTTTGATAGCATTAAGTAGGTACTTAAATTGCATTTTTTGGCAATCCTGTGTGACTCCTGCCTGAAGAAATGTTCAAACACTAATTTGGTGTATAATCTATTTATAAATTTAGTCATTTATTATACTGTTCCACTTTTTGCAATTAGTAATTTACCTACTAGATGCTTCTGGCTTACTTATTTCTGTTGATTCAAATTTCTGTCTCACTCGTCAAAATATCGAATGATAACATTTTCCTTACCTACTTTTGGTGTTATGATGATTACCTGAATTCGTAGTATTTGTTGTGCAATTTATGAAAAAATACTCAGGAGCAAGGTGAGATGTATATAAACAAACAATAATTGAATTGGTTGTAATGGCTTTGTGTTCTCCTGAAATTAACTTGAAGAATCAGTATTTCAAGTTATTTGAAAAGAAGTCATTTCAAGTATTTTATGTAGATTATATTCGATTGCAGTAGGTTCTTAAATACCTTCTAATCAATTGATAAATTTTCTACTCTTCAATAGTCGCCAAACACAAGGATGATCCTTACGGATATCATGAAAGGGAATGGCAGCTTCTTAGGAGAGGACGGTATGTTGAGTTCAACCTTATTTATGACAGAGGTACCAAATTCGGTCTCTACACCCCTGGCGCCCGTTATGAATCTATTCTCATGTCTCTGCCGCTATCTGCAGTAAGTATTAAACAGCCTTCTTCTATCCAAGTTGTACTCAACCATAATATATTTGATACCTCGACAGAGTCCAAACTCATGCTTTCATCTTCTTTGAGAGAGAAGTTATTTGAAAGACCGGCACTTTGGAAAACTATGCAACCGAGGCAGATGTAATCAAACCTCTTTGACGTGGGGGGGGGGGGGATTCGTGAATTACCATTTCCCCGGAATTGAGTATTCTGCAGATGCCCGCTGAAGAGAGATGTGCTCAGCAACATGGGCGTAGGTAGGATTTAGCCAAGGATGGGGGGGGGGAGCACCCCCAAGAGCTATTATATATAAAGTATGCGTGTGGATATTATAGCAAACGAAAGGTACAAAGTCTGAATTCCGAGAAATAATTTTCATGACACATATTTTACGTTATTTCATCATACAACATAGGTACTACAAAACAGCAATGGACAATTTTTAAGACAGCATCAGTCTTCTGGGGTTGCTGGCAAATTGATCAACAACCTCTTCTACAATGGTTGCCTTCTTTGATTTCACCAAATCTCGGTGGAGGCTGAGCATACACAGACCATTCAGCCTATCCTCCCCCATTGTAGACCGTGTCCATGTTTTTACGCGCCTCAGGGTATGAGAAGCTTCTAGAATTTAAGCTTCTCAGAATTACTTCCCCTTTCGCGCTCTTCCCTGTCTTATGTTCAATCCCAAAAGTGTTTTCAATACCTACCTAGAACCTTCTCTTACTATGAAGGTACTCTTGCTCACAAAAGACATGTTTCCAAATTCCAATAATACCTTCCCATGCCCCTAACTAAGCATTCAATATCTAGTGTTTCTTATAAATAAGTTCAGCCCAATTTATTTTTGTGTTCCCGAAAGTCTAGGGGGGTCCACGGCCCCTCCCTGCCCCACCCTGTCTAGGCCCTTGCTCAGCAGATGCTCGCTGGAAGAAGTCGCATTCGAGCGATTTCTTTTTCACAGTGGCTTTTGGCTCAAGTGAGTAAGGAAGTAAAAGATGCTCAAGAGGGATTACATATTAAAGTTTGGGTCCTGAGCCAAATGTAACGGGCCAAAATTATTTGTACCTCGACAGAGTTCAAACTCATGCCTTTAATTTCTTTTAAAGGGAACCTTGTTAGAAACAGCGCTTCAGCCAACTAGCCAATTTGTTTTGTAGAATATCTATTTGCACTGGCATTTTTGTTTCATTAAGGGGAAAGCAATGTGGGATATTATTTATGTTGTTGGCAAGACTGAGAAACATAAAATCATTATTACGTTCCAAGTATTGTGCTTTTCATTTCGATCCCCTTTTTTATTGAAGAAATCTGACATATAATACAAATACATCTATATATTTTTTTATTTAACCAATAGCAAAGGTTTATTACTGCAAATTTCGAACAAAAACGACTGGGGAGACTTTCTTCATCACACTTTGTTGTTTACAAAAATGTTTCATTTGTATACTGTCAAATTTTCTTTACTTTCTAGAAATGGATGTACATGCATGTGCCTGAAGAGTCTTCCAAAGAAGGTCAACTTACAGCTGTTCTAAAGAATCCCAGAGACTGGCTTGGGATTGAAGGGAAAACGAAGTGATAAGGCTAAAAAATTAGTTTTTTTTTTTACTGGTGGTTGTCATTAGAAGTTATATTTTTATTGTATATTTGGTATTATGTTGTTGTCATGATTTATTGATATTGTTGTAATTATTTATGTTGCATTATTTGATGGAACAATAAATGTTTTTGTTATTTGATTTTTTTCATTCTTTATAACACGCTTGATGTGTGAAGGTCCCTACTGGTATGATTTATTAACAATCTAATTCTTCAAGTGCTGACTCCATTACTGAAGGTTGGCGGTCTATTTACCAAACCTTTCCCGATCTTGTGCCAGGCTGAATATGCTGCTTGGTCAACTCCCGTCCATCTCTGTATTTTGGACAACCATCTGGCCCGCCTTCAACTGACTCCTCTCCTTCCACTGATTTACCAAAAGTCACCTGTGTTTCTCTGTTCCTTCTAATTTTAGTTGTTTCCAGTAAAGTTCAAGAAATTCCTTGTTTTATAGGGATCCATGTCATGAACTTTTCGGTTTTGTTACATTAAACAGGGGTGCCCACGGGGGGGGGGGGGTCACGACGCAAACTGCGTCGTTAAAATTTTTGGGGGGGTTAGAAAAATTAGTATTTTTTTAATTTTTTTATGAACAAGTAGGTAATAAGATTCATAGTTTTCAATTCGAATTACTTTATTGGATAATATGTTGTAGAAACAGGTATTGTCAGCATGCGTTGTGAGTGCCATAATGACAGCGGTAATGTCTTTGACACTGCCGCGCCGCACTGGGTGTGCGTGGTGAGAGTGGTGACTAGTCAGCGATCTAGCGGGCAGCACCCGCTTGGCTGTCAAACTTGTTGGTTCTTTCTGCAGAGAAAGATGTGATGGAGTCTATATCTAATGAGGAAATAATTGATGCATTTTCTTTATCATCAGCACAAAGAAAAAAACTGCTCTGTCGATTGTAGGCAAACCTAATAAGGCATATAACTAATAACGTTAAATATAATATACTTTGGCTTGTTTAGCTATAGTAGCCTAAATGGTGTATTTTGAGCAATGTATATAGTTACTGTAGATAATTGAAATTCTACATATACTTATTGTACTTGTTTTACTGTCAATTAAAAATTAATTACTTACATTTGTAAAACAAGAAATACAACATTCTTTATCACATCAGTGTATAATTTACATTACCTACCTATTTAATAAATATTTTAGTTTGGGGGGGGGGGGGTTCGAGTCGTTGCGGTGGGGGGGGGGGGGGGGGGGGCACCCCTGCATTAAATATATATTTTTTGTTATGTATGTAACAAAAAAACTTATATCCATTCACGTAAACAAATAAACGTTACGTTTATATGGAAGCCAGAAGTTCTTCAGGTCAAAGAATTGTGTTGCACGATATAGTCGTTGTAGAGCCGTGCAGTCCATGGAATCCTGAGCATTTCGAATGCTTTCAGCTGGTTAATGTTTGCATATGGTGGACGTTAATGTGTTCTGGTCAATTTTATTTACCAAATTTGTCCAATTTCATATTGCCTGTTTTATTCATTAACACTATGTTATTCTACCAATCCTGATTCATAGTAAGGTAAACTTCAAAACTCTTGCATAGAAAATCGAATGTAGTTTACAAAGGTTCTCTACCTAATTAGGATAAGGGAGGCTCCATCTAACCAAAACAATTTTTAATTTGGGTATTTAATGATGTATTTTTAAAATGCTTCAGGCAACTAGACAATTTCCCCATTACAGAAAAAACTAATAAAACAAGAGAAGACGAAGTCTCAAAAAACATTTGGTAAGTACATTGGTACCTAAGTACGGTTACGATTTTCAATAGCATCAGAGTCAGGATCTATTTAGTTTACCTTGCTGCCGCTAAGCTCGCATCATTATTTCTGGACATGTTGTTGTTGTTTGCGGTTCATCAATCTTCTAGATCCATGTCAACCTCGATCGTCGCCGCGTCACTGCTCACAGAAACGTTATCTAATCAAGTCTTTGTTTTCCCTTTTCTTCTTAGATTCTTTGTTTTGTGAGTCATAATTCGGTGTTAGAGGTGAGTGATACTTGAAAATTTCCTGACGGTACCTAATATAGTCAGTTTTCTAATAATATTAGTATCGTTACTTAACATTAGTTGAATAATTTCTTCCTATTTAAAGTTTTTTGAACGTGTTACAGTGCCTTCGTTGTGTCCACCATGTTTTCTTCGGGACCTAATTATTCAAAGCTCAAAACAAACCTTCGTTTGGCTATCAATCGTTTGAAGCTACTCGAAAAAAAGAAAACGGAGTTGGCTCAAAAGGCTAGGAAAGAAATAGCCGATTATATCAGCGATGGAAAATATGAAAGGGCTAAGATTCGAGTAGAGCACATCATACGTGAGGACTACATGGTTGAAGCCATGGAACTTGTGGAAATGTATTGCGATTTGTTGCTGTCTAGGTTTGGATTGCTGCAGGAAATGAAGTAAGTTCTAAGTCTCTCTTCCAATATTAGGGAATAACTTATTTTCTGGGAAGGCTCAAATAATGACCATTTCCAGGTTACACCACACAGGTTTCATAATCTTCTTGCTATATAAATTTGTCACCTACCACTCACTGCCGTATCATTGCACGGCCCGGACCACTTGACCTAGACTCTTGAAATGTTGCATGGCTGTTTCTTTCATATAAACATCCGGTATGAACAATATTTTCTGAATTTTAGGAGGGTTGAAGCCAGAAAAATAGCTTAAGCTAAAGCGGCCCATTCACGATCCTGCTGCAGGGAGTGAGGGGAACCAAAAACTTCCCTCTCTTCTTGCACGAGAGGCGTGCAGGACGTGTGTGGAGGCCTTCCTGCTGCAGGTGTCCTGCAGAGCTCGTCGGATGGGTTTCCCATTGGACCTTCCTGCGGTCCGGGGTCCCCCACCCAATCAACCTGCAAGGTCCGAGAGTGTGTGGAGCTGCTGGAAGACCCGCCAACATAGGATTACCTCAGAATACCGTATACTGGTGGGAAACCTTCGGTTTGAGCTGGGAATGATGGATCGTGTAGAGAACGCACTCTGAGGCAGGTGAGTGGAGGGGAACTTCGTTGCACCCCCCACCTCCTGCAGCAGGATCGTGAATGGGCCGCTTCATGGAAAAAATAGCCTCTTGCATCCGAACAAGTGAACCCATCTTCAATCTAATTCAAAAACGATAGCATAGAATTAAATGTCATACATACATTATACATATTTTGTTCATCCCTCATATTTTTTTTTATAGCTATTTTGTAAAATGTGCTAAATTCAGAAGTAAATTTGAGATTCCGCCATGGCGAATATACACCGTTATACACTCTTAAAAACCTTCTCTTGTGCATTCTTATACATTTTCATTTCCAAGATTTAAGTTGTCCAACTTAAATTTTTAAGTGTTTAAATTTTTGGAAATTCAAAATTTCCAACATTAAACACTCAAGTACTGGTTTTTATTTTTTTTTTAATTTCATGAAATTTTAGGGGATATTGCAATAATTAAATTTCCAACATAATTTAAGACCCTTAATGATGTGTCTCGAGTGGAATCATTCACCCAAAGTGTGGAGGGTAGTGGCCCTTAACCCAGCATGTATTAGGATGTGTAAATAGTATGTAACCCATTTTCAACATTTCGGGAACAGATACCTTTCCCAGCTCCCTTTTTCTTCCCTTCTTCTTCGCAGCTCCTTGGTATAGCCCTGGAGATGCGATGAAAAATTTGTATCAGTCATTTTTTATTTGTTAGAAAGATAAATTATTACTTTTATAACAATATTTCGATTCCTAATGTAACTAAAGTTTTAAAAGATGTCGTTAGTACACAGCATATGAAGAGTATTTGAATGTGACAGGTGATGAAGGATTTAAATGTGATTAAGTACATATTTGAATGTGTGGCAAGGAAAATGTAGGTGGTAGTGTACCCTCCATGTCTTCCTTTATTACTAATAGTAAAGCATAAAGCTGGATTCACATGGAGCGGAACGAGCGCGGAAAGTGGAAGGACGGAAAAACCAGTGGAGGGGAGGCGGAGTCGGAAAGATTATTCACATGAAGCTGTCTCCTTGTTGAACTGAATCATAACCTTCCTACTGAAAGCCTCACTGATCTGAAACCTCTACTAGTTATCAACATTCCTATCCAATGAGCGCGGAAAGCGGAAGGACAGAAAAACCAGTGGAGGGGGGGAGGTGGAGTTGGAAAGATTATTCAGATGAAGCTGTCTCCTTGTTGAAATGAATCATAACCTTCCTACTGAAAGCCTCACTGATCTGAAACCTCTACTAGTTATCAACATTCCTATCCAACGAGCGTGGAAAGCGGAAGGACAGAAAAACCAGTGGAGGGAGGGGAGGCGAAGTTGGAAAGATTATTCACATGAAGCTGTCTTCTTGTTGAACTGAATCATAACCTTCCTACTGAAAGCCTCACTGATCTGAAACCTCTACTAGTTATCAACATTCCTATCCAATGAGCTTGCACGAAGCTCGATGGAGCGTGGAAAGAGTATAAAAATTTCTACTGCTGTCCGCCCCTTCCGACAACATGGCAGCCACCTTCCTCTACTGTTGTCCCAACAGCCAATCAGATTGCGTTCCGTCCTTCTGCTTCCGCTTTCCGCGCTCGTTCCGCTCCATGTGAATCCAGCTTAAGTAACGAGTGACGTTTGAAACTGCACAGCAACATGAGCCCAACTGCACTACCCCCCCTCTCACCCCCAACCACCTCCCACTAGATGCATAGAATGGCTATTTCTATTGGGACTCCAGATATGAGAACCTAAGGGTAGAGCACGTAAACAAAGACTTTACCGATATGCTCTTCTTTTGTTGCCTATGACTGCAGTCGTGATGGACACAATTTGTTTTCGTTTTTTTGTTTGTTTTTGTTTGGGTGTATTTCATTATCATAATAACCCATTTATTAATAATATAATTCTCATCTTTGACCAGTATTGATGAGGTTGCTGGTGCGGGGAGAATGAATAGTAGAGCGAAAAGGGGTGACGCATGGTATCATCACAGGGAAAGTCGTGTCAACCACCATGTCCCGTAGGTCCTTCGCCCCCTAACACACCTAGAGGCGGACCTTGTTAGTTCGAAGCCTCATTTGGGATGGAGTCTAGCTATGCATTTTAAAAGGAGGTTAATGGGAGGGAGACAGGGTTAGTTTAAGAAAAAGGGGGTGGGGAGGGGGTGTTATGCTCTACAGGGGGTTGCAAAATAGGTAACAGTAGAAGTTTCTAATGAAACAAAACCGATTGAGTTGTAACGAGATGTCAAAGCTGCAAAGATCAATGAAAAAGCACCATTGATTTAAGAAGGTGTATGCACAGAGAGTAGCAGAGTCTTTCAGGTTAAATTATATGGAGGGTAGGTTCTACCACGGGCCTACTTGTTTGAAAATCTAAAGTAAGTGGTAACTTAATTACGTTTACGTTCTCTCATGACAATGATGACTGATTGTAATTCTTGAAGTTGGAAGAGGAGTGGGGGGAGGGGGGATCTCATAATCAAATGCATGATATATAAAGATTTATTTGTAGACCTTGACTTCTCTACTGGATCACATTTTCGCTACCAATTGGTAGACTGGAAAGCAAAATCATGTACCAGCTCATATATCATGGTCTAATTTCATTTATTTCATTGCTCATGTTTTGCGACGTTGTGTATTGTGATTTGACTGTAACATGGATGCTGAAATTCCCTAATTTAATCGAGGTTATAGTTTAGAATGACCAGTTTTCCATTAATTTTGTCTTCCAAGAGTTCAATTATGGAAACATGATTGATGTTTGGGAACATAATTTCAGGTACTTAGTTAGTTCCTTCTGTAAGTGAAAGATACAGAAGTTAGTAACGGACACTTAATTTTTACATTGCCGTTAATGACCCTTCTAGCTGAGGTGTAGCTTAAATCATTGAATAAATAAAAAATATATGTTAATTTTATCCATACAACATCCGTTTCAAATCACACTTCTGCAATCTCTGTGATTCATTGTAAGGGGGGGGGGGGGGGGGGCTCCCGCTCTACTAGGGTGGCCCCCAACTGGAAAAGTCAGGGAAAACCTGGAGTTGTCAGGGAATACTTTGCATCGGGGAAAGTCGGGGAATTTTACAAAAACCACCAAATGTCAGGGAATTTTTTAAATGAAAACTTGTAATAATTTAAAGCGTTCTTAGGTATATCATAACTCCTAAACAACCAAACTTCAATAGCGTACTTTATCGTACTAGGTACTTATTAATTTCATAGGTGAGTTATACGAATGATAAAAATAATTATCAAGAGTGGTGCTTAAACTGTTCAAAAATTACCTGCACGCACATAAAAAGTGAATGGATATGCCAATGGATTTCCTGCTTACTAGATCGCCTAGAGTAAACCATTTGTAAGAAAAATCCGCTGAATATTGAACTAGGGAGGAAAAACCCGGCAGAGTATTGGATTGATCAAGTAAGACTCCCAAAAATAGTTTGTATACATAAGCTAGGACTTCTCAGGAGGGTTAAGGGGGGGGGGGGGGGGGGGAATTGGCCCATAGGAATGTGGAGTCATGTGTTATAAATTCACAGAGCAACTTTCCAACGAACGATTTTTGTGGGATGGGAAATCAGGAAGTTATACTCTCTCTGGCAACGGTAGTAGGTGAAAAAAAGCGTGACATTTTTTTGCTGTCGGACGAAAATTTTGAATTATCCCCAGAGCTAAGAAATCCATGTAAAAAATGTACTTCAACAAATAGCTTCAGATCACAAATTGAGGGACCATAAAATAATAAATAAAAAGTCATGCAGCATGATCATATGGGTGAATTTTCGTAAATTATCGTATTACATTCATTTAGGTTAAATTGTTATGATATTTGAGCAGTTCGAGGGCAATGAAATTGTTAAATAAAGGTAGACTACATATAAGTAGTCTTTTTTTTTCTTTAAATTATATGATTTTTGTTTTAGAAGCATTAAAGGTACAATAAAATGACGACAAAAAAATTGAATTTGATATTTTTTGTCAGGGAAATCTTAAGTTCGGTCAGGGGAATATCAGGGAAATAAAAATCTCCATTTGTTGACCACCCTGTCTACCCATTCTACCTCTCCTCAAATTACGCCACTGCTAGAAAGTTACGTGTTACTCTTCCCCAAATGAAAACCAACCAATAACAAATGGTATTGTTGTCTGTAGTATAACTTTGTGGTAAGACAATTATTCTTAGTTTTACATTCATGTGAAATGGGACCGATCACACAAAAGCATTCATGTTTTTTATTCATTTAGAACGTTCACTCACATTTGAAATGTTTGCAAATATGTTAATCAGTGCCTGCTTTTCCTTTCCGTTTTTCAGAGGACTGGATCCAAGTTTGGCTGAGTCAATTTCGAGCCTGTTATGGGTTGCTCCCAGGTTGGGAAATGAATGTGGTGAATTGAAAGTCATTGCAGACCAGTTAGCTGGCAAATACGGGAAGAAATATTCCGATGTTAGTCTTTTCTCTGTTGTATTTGTATTAATAGTAATGATTTACGTATCTTTGTGTTATTGTTATGAGTACCAACTGAAAACTGTATTTAAATTAAAAGTCTCCTTCATTCCAGGCATGCCGAGTTGCTGGAGTGGACACAATATCTGAAAAGCTTAGACACAAAATGAGTGTACAAGCTCCCCCCAAAATATTGATTGAAAAATATCTCATAGAAATTGCAAAAATATACAACATTGCCTATGAGCCCGATCCTCATGTAAGTGACTGTTAATGAAAGCAAGACTTGGAAATTTAAGATATCTTGTTCCTACCTCAAAGTAGATGATGTACCTATGTTTTAGTTGATGATGTTTATGTTCGATATTTAATGTTTTATCACTCATTTTATGTTAGTGATAGTGGTTGTAGTGATAACAATTTGATTGCCGAAACCAGTATAAGTTGTTGGCCATTGGTTTTCGTGGAGTCTGACTCTCTTTAAATTTTCAGTCGTTCGAGGTTTCTGGGACTAGTTTCCCCTCGTAGCTTAGTATTTATTTATTTTTCAATTAATTAAATCTTTGTTTTTACAGGTTATGAAAGAATATGAGCAAAGTAAAGGCATGGATGCTCTGCTCTTCGACTCGGCAAATGCAAACAATTTGGATGGGAATATTGTTCGACCCACTGGCTTCGTAGATTACCCACCTCCTCCACTTATCCCGCAACCTCAGAACTTCAACCCTTACCCGGTATGGGCTATCTAGGGACTGATTGATGATATTAATTGAAATCTTGTTCGCCTATTATTTGTGTTCATTAATAATTTACACCGACTATTGGATAAAACATTGTTTTTTTTAATGGGGAACTTTCATGGTTAGAATTTCACACTTTGAAGGCCAGGACACACATATCCGCGCCGCATGATGGCCGTGTGTTGGACTGCACACGGGGAAGAAGTTATAAGAAGGGAGCTTACCAGGAAGTCCCCACATATCCGCACCGTCACCCCTCCGCGTCAGCGCTCCTTGTCCGCACCGTGCCGGAGTTTGGTTTAGTTTTAACATGGACGCAGTGACCTCGACAACGGATCCAGAACTATTAATTAAAGAGATACGAAAGTTTCCAGTGCTCTACGACCAGTCGAACGAAAAATACAGGAACAATGATGTATTGTGAATCCACATTCTTTTTTGGCTTCTGGACCCACGATTTTGTCTCCAATCTTTGTGTTCTTCCTCCAGTGCGAGTGCTATCATTCCTAACTCACTATTTGAAAAACGTCTCAACATGACCAGCGTCTTAGAGTGCAAACCGAATTGTGATAGACCTCCGTATGCACAGCCAACACTCTGAACAATGGCCTCTCACCTCTGTATGCACGGCCGACACTTGGAACCGTGTGGCCTCCCACCTCCGTCTCCAAGAGGGTGCAGTGCGGACACGGGGCGGATATGTGTGTCCCGGCCTTTAACCTCAGTTTTGAATTTAGTGCACTTGACAACCCTTACAAACCAATTTTCAGCTCAAAAGACCGTTTATTTCATCGAATAAACGGGTAGGAAGATCTCGCGTGACGTAGTGCTCAAGAGCTGGTCGGATACCGATTATATGGCCCTTTTTTGGAAAGCTCTCACTAAGATCTATCTATTGATCAAATAAAAAAAAAGATCATAAAAAATTCCCGATCAAATAAAAAAAAAAATTCCCTATTGTCCTGCAATCTTAGGTGGTGAGCATTTCTCCTACGATGCGACAAATTAACTTCTAACAGGCAAATAACTAATTGAAATTAGGTATTAGTTTATAACTACACAAGACATTTTTTTCTTCTTCAAATATGTATAAAATGAAAAGTTATGGAATGTATAAATTCATCAACCCTAAATCTACTTGACTTTTGGGGTTTCAGCCTATCAATCCTCAAGCATTCGCGCCCCCCGAGTATGACGTGAATCCTATGCCAATGTCGCCTGAGCAACCGCCATTCGCCTACAATATTCCCCCTCCTGGGCCTAATGTCCCCAATATCGCTGACGGAGTCAAGACGATCAACGTGAGTACACTTCGAATATTGGAAATTTCATTACGAATTGTGTTTTTTATCAAGTAAACTTCTTTAGTAAATAATCATAGTCTTTTGGGTTGGTACTCAATGCGCGAAAGGATTTCTCGTATTAAGAAACTTGATGAAATGTTACGTTTAAGAGTAGATAGGTACATTTTATTTTTATTAAATCCATTGTACAAATGAAAATAATTAAAAATAAAAACTCTGGATCCCCCGGTTGCTTTCTGCTTTGAGCCTTCGGCTAAAATGCTAAAACATGGAACATGCTTTCTTCCCGCTAATTCGTTAATGTAAATAAATTTAAAACTACGACATAAATGTTTTACTAATCGAAATTAGAACAGAGTACCTAGGTAGGTAATTTTCTGTTATGGTGCGCGTCTACAATTACTATAACCAAGATTAACTTCTCAACCAAGTGTCAACAAAACAAGCGGCATTGATACTATATCCACTTATAACATAAATAAATATAAAACTACAACATTAATAGAAGAACAAGTACGAAAGAAATGCGCGATAAATCGAGAGCATTCTTCCGAGTGGAGAACGATTTTTGTCCGGTGAAAACTAAAGGAGTTTCATTTCCCCAGTAACGGTTTGGTTGTATGTGAAAATCAAAAGACTAAATTTCGTGACACATCCGGGTAACGTTTTCCACCAGTTAGTCCAAGGTTTTGTGACACATCCGCGTAACGTGTTTCGCTTGTTAGTCCAAGGCTAAAGCATGCTCCTTGCTAAAAGCAATAATCCCATATAAATGTTTCCATAGTATTACGCAACATTTTATAGACCTTATGAAATCCTAATTACTCATCCAACTCCGTTTGAGGGAAATTATATGATTTTCTACCACCAACCATTCCTCAGCTTCGTTCTCAGTGCGCGTTCTAACAGTTCTCGAACTCATGAGAACTGGGACGGGGAGTCCCGGGGAGTTCCGGAACTTGTGGAACCGCGTTCTGCACTGCGAACGATTTCAGAACTTGGAAGGTCATTCCAGAAGATAACTATCCTTAGGATTGAGATAAAAATCCCTTTACTACTTACATTTCATTATTATTTGCTGAAAATCGATAAAAGCTGCCCAAAAAAGCTAAAATTCCCAAATCTTTTTTGAGTCGCAGATTATTATTTAGAACGAATTTTGTTGCCATAATGTTGGTTATTACGATTTCAAAGTGTTCTAATTTCAAAACTATGTAGGTACCTAACGTAATATAGGTACTAAGATAATTTACGAGATTCGCTCGTACGATCATGCTGCATGACTGGAACTTTTTTTTGACATACCTTGCCATAAGGACCGAAGTGGTGATGGTAGAGAGTGCTGGCCTGAAAACGGTGGGCTAACTCTTCCGCGAGCCCACGGCTTATTCTAAAGTGGTAAACGAACTCTTCGTCGTCAAACCTTGGCACGATTTTCTCAAAAAAATTTGAGTTTCTTGGATGTAGACGAGATCCAACTATAACTTCGATCTCGTCCTCATCGTCTACAAACCACGGAACACCATCGTCGAAATTATCGCTATCTGTACTTGACGAGCTAGTTGACATTTTGAATTATAGAATAGTTTGGTAACGTATAGAGACTGAAAGAGAATGAAATGAAAGAAAGAGAATGAAGCTGAAATTGTTATGATCGATGAAGCAAAATAAAACGAGCGAAATAAAACGATATAAGGTTGTTTAATGAATAAAGTCGATGAAGACGAAAGTTGTTTATTCCACGAGATCCGAAAAATAGTGAAGTGCGCATGCGTTAACTACGTCCTTGCGTTCGAGTTCTCACAGTTCCGAAAAAAAACGGGAACTGTCAGAACCGTTCGGAACTGGGTTCCAAAGACACTGCGAACGCAGAACTCGGCGTTCTTGGCGTTCCGGAACTGGGCGTTCTGGCACTGCGAACGACAAAACTCTACTGCGCTTGCCCAGAACCGTTCCGAACTCCCAGAACGCGCACTGAGAACGAAGCTCTCGTCACTCTGTAGAAGCACATATTATTTACAGCTGTTTTCCTTGGAGTTGTGGTAAACCATATCGTTCAATTCCAGATTCACCAGTCTTTTTCTCCTGCCCCGCCTAACGTGCCTAAGGCATCAGATTCTAACAATCAGGTCAGTATTGAAAGCCAGTTCCTTCTATTTAAAGCTAAAAATGTAGGTAGGTACTGTTAAATATAAGTTAAACAGTCATCCTAACGGTAGGAAGGTATATACGTATAGGTACCATAATTAATTTATTGGTGTTTTAGACGTAGTTACCTGATCCACATAACACACAAACATTTAATTTAAACGCATACTAAGGAGATTACTAGTGGAACGAATTGCAGAATTAGCTATTTTACATGAAGAAGGTATGGACCCGTAATTAAATGTAACCTACCTAATCGATGGCTGAAGTATTAAATTCTAAACTTTAAACAATTCATTTAACTCTTATTACCCATTGAAAATTCTAGCCAAAAATAAATGCATACACCAAAAAGTATAGTTTTTTAGTATAGTAATAGTTTTTTCTTTACTAATTTTTGTGGAAAATTCTCTTGCAAAAGCTCCAAAAATTTTGAAATAAACATTTTCCAAAATTTTCTTCATGGAAATAATTTTGGCAGTCAGTGTAACTCCATATGATTACTATCCTTAAGATTGACACAAAAATCAAGCATTAAAAAAAAAAAGGGATGAGTTCGTTCAGTAGCTCTTTTTAAACACAAAAATTTGGTCAAATTTCAAAAAATGTGCAATAAGTTTATCAACTATGAACTACAACATGTCAAGAAGTAGAATGTTAGTAGTAGAAGATAGAATGTATGCACAAAATTATGCTGAAAAGTGTACCTACTTGAATTCCATTGTGTGTTCTATAAAATTTATTAAAACTGCAGAATGTTCTTGAAATCAAAAATCTTTTAGTAGCAGATTATTATTACCTATTTAGAACAAGTTTTGTTGCCGTAAAATTGATGATTTATTTTCAGTTTATTTTCGCTCAGTGTTCAAATTTCAAAATAATTTTCGATAAATTCACTTATATGAACATGCTGCGTGATTAGAACAATTTTTTCAGAAATTATAATTAATGTCATATTATTAGTATGGGTGCCTAGTCCCATTGCATTTAATGACTTACTTAGGGCCGGTTTATCAATCACATTTATCCAATGGATAAGGGGGATTTATCTGAGGGATAGCGTTATCCTCCAGGTAACACAATATGGGGTGTTTATCCATCCCTAGTTAAACCTTATCTGGCGTTTTAATTTATCTGATCCCTGGACGGCTGGATAACTATTATAACTGGAGGTTAATGAGATATCTAGAGCTTTCTAACCTCAAACAAGTTTATTTATTTACAAAAATCTTATTTGAATCAAGTTTGATTGTCTTTATTTTTATACCTCCCAATGGATATATTTGGGGATCTGTCTTCAAACAGTAGCAACGGCGAAGATTCTATCGCAGCATAAATCATTGAATGGAAAAGAAGACAGTATATAGACCGTGTAGATCACTAGATCACCTACTAAAATAGAACGAGTGCGTATTTTTATTGAGGTTTTGGTTGGACGAAGATACCGTTCTTTACTTTATAACACAGATCGAAGATGAAATTAAGTCCACAACTTACTGATCACAATAATTCATCCATAATGATAAAGGTTGCAATATCGCAATTTGTATATGTATTTCTCTCTCTAGAAATGAAGCAAATAGCAAATGGCAAAAATGTGGTGGTTTCTTATTTGCCGAGCTTGATAGCATGATGACACTGTTGTGTTGTAGATGTCAGACCCGGTTTTTTTTTAAATAGTCGATCCATGAAGAAAATGTAGCTCCTACCCTACTCTGTGGTAGCTCCATGTGTAAATGGCCCTTATTTTGTCACCTACAAACACCAATGAGGATGCTAACGGCGCTATCTGCCAGACAGAATTTGTCTGAGGGATAATTTCATCTGCTAGGTATTTTGGTACTGGTTATACTCAGTATAGCTATCCTGCAGTTAATGTAGATAATTGATGAACCGGCCCTTAGTTGTTTAACGAAGTTAGTACCTATATAATTGAAAATGTATTGTTTCAGGCCACTGAACAACCAAAGCCCTTGCCCAGATCAAAGATGTCGCCCGATATTTCCCTACCAGACCTACCGTCTGTGCCTAGTGACTCTCTGCTACCTGAAACCAACGAGAACTCTGATGACGAATGTGATTTCCAAAATATTGCTCGAAGATTCGAAGAACTCAAGAAGAAGAAGTGAACTATGGATTTTAGGTCGCTCTGACATGTTTCTCAGTGGCTGCCTGGGTGTTATACATCACGTGTAATAACCCATTTTCTCGTATGAAAAATGATGGTTGAAATTTTAAATTTGCTAACATTATTATTTATTGAGAAGACGAGAATTTAGCGTAAGGTACATACGTTAATTATAAATTATGATTTTCAAATGTATTGCGGTTAAGGAAACTATTCAGTTGCAATGCCTAGGAAGATGTTGATTTTTACATCAGTATTTTTATGTGCAAGGAAAAACGAAAATAGGATCTACGTAGTAAAGGGACACCGTAAAAGCTGCTAACTTCGAACAAAAATTTTGGTTTTATTCGATTTTTACTAGAAAATAATAAGGCAAAAAATTTGAGAAAAGGATTCAGGCTTGTTCACTGTCTTCTTCACTCATTTACTTAGTTCTTTCCCCCTGTTAAAGAATGTTCGGAGTCTGGGAGTCCGAATATCTGGTAACTTCGGGCACAGTATTAGGTGCGGATTTAGACCCCATTGCACCTCTGGAGGTGATCTAAGTCCGTTACAACTACTTTACCATGCTTTCCTCTGATTCTATCAGTGATGGTTGATTTTGGTAGATACGGCGAATTTCCCAAAAGCCTTGCATATTGACATTCCTTGTTCCTTAACAATCTTGAGGGCATTTTTGAGTAAAATAGGGATGTATGGGCGATACAATCGGAGCTTATCTTATTCTTCCCCATATTTTTTACGTGACCGTAGTTACCTGTCAATTTTGCGATTGAACACAGAAGTAAGTGCTGAGAGGAAATGGATGGGTTGCCACGGAAGCCTGGTCGTAGCCAGGTAGTTAGTTACCTCATCTAAATACTTTAATCACAATCACTCAAAAAATCATCAATACATTTCACTAAAGAGATATTCTGAACTTTCCAAAATATATATAATAAAATTATGAAGCAAAACTTGTGGTGTTTGTGGTACAATATCGTGGCAACTAATAAACACAACTACTACAAGATGCACTGACAACCCGTGATTACAAGTGACCCTGGGAGCTCATCTAGGCTCACCGCCAAGGAGCTAACCTCGTTTTATTACCAAAATTCAAGATTGTCCGAAGTTAGCAGCTTTTAAAATATGTGAAGACTGCTACAGCGGAACTACATAACCTAGCTCAGGAGTTACATTAACTACTCAAGCAGTCAAAATTACTCGATAAAGTATGTATACATATTTATGCCTGCTAGAACAGCAAGAAAGACTGATTGTAAAACCTACCATACATTTTGGAGTAACGTTCAATGTTTGTTTCATGTTATAAGGGGCAGCAGCCCTTAATATTTTATTTTTATCCTTTGACAGTAGTTGAATTGTTACTTCTCAAACCACTTTTAAACACTCAATTTCTTGTATTAGGTACCTCCTTTATTTAAACCAAGAGTGAAGTAGATCATCACCAAAAAATCGCTGGTTCATCTCTTAATCTTATTGGCTGTTAGGGACTTTGAGAAAAAGGACTGCTGCATAATAGATATGATAATCTTGAGAATGTTGAAATTAGCTTCTGACAGCCCTTACCTTGCTGTTCTTCATGAAATAATATGAGTAAATGTTTGTTATTTTTAATATTTAGAGGTCTTTGCATAGCATTTCTCTTTGTGATATCCACCTATATCCAACCTTTGAATTCATATTGGCTGTTATTGCTTACTCTGATTTGGCGCTGCTATGTGATAGAGTTCGCTGTGGTATGTTATTGAGGAGCAATTAAATGCAATGAAAGATCATCTCTGTTTCCTAAATGTACGATTCTTCGTGTTTTAATAAATTATACCTGTACAGTACGCCTACTCCAGTTCCTGGCTTTTCCTAGGCAAGTATGCAAGATTCGGTAGAGTGTTGGAAGAGTAGCAGCATACAGCAGTGAACTGGATGTACTCCATTGTACTGTTTAGCTCCATCTTCTGCTGGTTAAAACTCAATCGATTTTAAACATGTAATTATATTTATTTTACTCGTATATTGCTTTTAGGTTAGCCTTATTTGTATCAACTTGCAAGCGTACTGAAAATTATGAGAGTTTATCAAGTATTAATTTTAAATAAATATTATTTACTTACCGTTTATATTGGTTTTTGTACCTGTTGCAGTTAATGAAAGAATGGATACCATTATTTGTAAAGGAAACATGATTAATCAAACATGGCTCGAACATGTAATATAGGTAGATTTGGCGTTGTGGTTGTTTTTAAGATTATGTTTGCCATGGGTGATTTGGTTTATAATGATGATTTTGGAATGCATTGAGCGTTGGATAAGAGAAATGAAGAAGAAAACCGCTTGTGCAGTATTGACCTCATATTCCACATCTGCACATGCAAAGAAAGGGAGAGGCTGTTGGCTGGTTCATCCCATGAGCTTTTCTTGTTAGTTCGATTGCTCCACCACTCACCAGGTATCTGGTTTCGTCACTCGCAACGAAGTTGTGGAAACCAATTAAGGTAAAAACGCCGAAGTTAAGGAAGAATGTTGTCCAATTCCACGAAAATAAAGAGTTGCAATGTTAGATCGATTTCGACGGTTAAGTCATCGTCAGTAACAAACAATTAGTTAGGTAAGAATCTATGCAAGAAGAACCTATTTATCAACCTACCATCCTTTACCTACTATCTTATTAACAAAACGTTTAAAAAAAATCAGAACCGAAGTAGGAATATGTTGGTAAAACTTTTTTCTAAGCTGCTTTTACTTGCGCTTGTAACCTTCTTCTTCAACAGTACCATTATTTTTGTTTTGTTTGCTGTAACTAGGTACCTAATATATAACCTCTTAAGTGCAAGGAAGTGATTTCTACAGAACTATTACAAGGAAAATGTAGGTACCTATTTACCTACGTCTGTTTTCGTCCGTCGAAAATGGTACACCCCTCGTTCGATAGACTATAATCAACCTCGAGGTATAATAACGTGATTTGGTAGTAACTAGGCACATAAATGAAGCTAACCACTCGTAAGTAAAGTGGTCCCGAACCTGGGTTCCAATTAACCGCAATCTTTTTCCTACCTATCTTTTTTAACGTTAAAAAATGTACTAAAATTTCAACTCTTGTTTAAAGAAACGCTTGCATACGAGTCTGCAACACATTGGGATATTTTATGTCTTTAGTTGAAGACAAGTATGTGTTGCAGACTCGTATGCAAGCTCTAAGAGCCACTTAGCTCATCCGGACCCTGGGCATCCTCACGTAAATGTCCTAAAGATACTACATACGAAATTACAGCTTCCTAGAGTGTAAAACATAGAAATTAGCTTTAAGAGTCACTCATCTGATCCGGACCCTGGGCATCGTCAAGTAAATGTCCTAAAGAGGCTACATACGAAATTACAGCTTCCTAGAGTGTAAAGCATAGAAATTACCTATTAAAATGATTTAACCACCGCTTCACAAATCAAACCGTTCTCGCAATATTTGGATCACCTGTTATGAATCAAATCATCGAAACACCAGCTCAATGAAATCATCAGAAATTAACAAGCGGTGGCAATCATGTTCACAATATCAATTATTGAGAATGGTCACCTGAGTGTACACAATTATTCAAATAACCTTGCTCATAACTCAGCTTGTTGGCCACGCACTTCGCAGTAGTTGTACCATTTCCCTAGCAACGACTCGGTTTAAGTGGAAATCATCAAAATATTTTCGTGAGCAATTTTCCGTGACGTTTTTTTAGTTTATGTGCCATATCAAAGACATAAAATGTCAAAACCGTTCATCTCTTTTATTTTTAAGACTTGCAACTAGTGAGAATATAAAGGTCCCTAGTCATTCCTATATTTCTTAATGCATCTACTAAAACAAGACTCCACTTATGAAGACGTGCATACCTACATGCAGCCAAGGTGGTGCCAAGTCATGAAGAGGCCCAAAGGGGCGAAAGCGATCGACAAATTAAATAAAATCGAAAATTGATTGAGGACGCCAGTTCTTGTACCTCAACTCCACAACCCCCTACTACAAAAATGGCAACAAATCAATTGAATGATACGTTCGTGAACAATCAATTTGAGACTCTGGACCCTGACCAACTAATCTAAATTTTTACCAAGGGATTGACTACTTGATGTTATGTATTTTTGAGATGCGAGCATCCAGACTACTAATCTAAGCAGAAAACTGATCTGTGTAAAATCTCATGGCGACTGGAGCGCTGGGAATGCCACGCAGTGGGTAGTCGAACTAAAGAGCAAGTCAGGGTCTAGAGCAGAGCCGGCCCCCGAGCCATTTTCGTTACCCATGCGGAATGGCTGGTGCCCCCCCCCCCCCCCCCCCCCCCCCCCCCCGAATATTGGATTGGAAGCCAAAAAAAGGCAAATTTAAAAATAAAACCGAATTATTAAATATGGAAATTTCCAGTATTTCAATTGTCGAATGACCTTGAGAGATCACTGATAGTGAATAACACGATGTGACCGAAGAGTGGCCAAGTGTAATGAGCTTGTTTTTTTAAAGTATAAGTACAGAAAAATACCAGGCAACGGCAACATATAGATAAATTCAATTCATTCAATAATTAACACAAAAAATAAACCAATTTATTCTTCTGTCCAGCGCCCCTTTCTGTCTGGCGCCCTAAGCGGCCGCATGCTCTCGTGTCTCAACTTGATTGTTCGCGAACGTCTCGTCTCAACTACATTGAAGTTGTTTATGTTTGAACTGCGAAAATTTTTTTAATAGAATGTTACATGAAGAGTCCACAAACTTGTCCGTCAAAGTTGTTGGGAGGTAGGTAGGTACCTACCTATCTAATACCTCCACATTCAACTGCAATTTTCCAATAAGGGAAAGCTCGGAATTTATGGATACATAACTTAAGTTTTTAAAACTGGTTTGTCCAGTATCAATGTGCTTTTGAAATAATACATATGTTTTTTCGAGGTGATGTAAACTTAGGAACAGGTCTGCCTGACTGCCTGTGTCTTCCTTAGAAAAGAATCTCCTTACACAGCTGTGAAAAATTAAGGAATCACTGTCGAAAAAACTCAGTTTTGGATTTGTGGTGGCCGAATCATAAAACCTGACCACTGAGACGAATTCTCACTTTTCGGTACATGGACGTCCATAAAAGTTCCAGACATGCAGCATGATCGTATGAGCAAATTTTCGTTAATTATCGCACTATATTAGGTATGTAACATTGATTTGAAAGTTAAGGACTTTGAGGAAAAAGAAAACGTTAACTACCAATTTTAGGGCAAAAAACTCGCACTAAATAATATTCTGCGATTTAAAAAGAGATTTTGGAATGACGAGATTGCAAAGAACATTTTAGAGCACGCAGCCGAATTCAAAAATTTGGTCAAATATGGGAATTTTCCCCTAAAACCCGATTTTTCTCACTTATTTATGAATATTAGAGATCTAGGAGTGGTGGCAATCGCCTCAGCGCTAAAAAATACTTTGCCTGTGACACCCCATATGCCGTATTGTCAAAATTTGGTCAACTATGAGCATTTTTCACCATTTTGGTTTATTACTTGCAATAACGGAACTTTGTAATCGACCAAGAAAAAAAAACTTTAACACCCCCATCAAAATTTGATGATTTACATTTCAAGATACGTCGATTCCAAGTGGTACGGTGATATATATATAGTTTATTAATTTATTTTCTTCTGGTAGGTGACATCGTCCAGTTGTATTTCAATTATGCACAATAGACTCAGTTTGATAGATAATTTGCTATGGACCTGTGACCTTCGAAGAAGGACTATCCAATACGGAAATAATAAACCTTTTAGTAATAATTTGCTGCTGTTCTCTCTCGCCACTATAATTCTTGTGGAGTTCTCTATATACCCATGAACCTAGGAGGGGGCTCCGTACATAGCATTCATTTACAAGAAGCAGTTGGTACCTACCTACAAGAATAACTGCAGTCTTCCAATCGTACAATTCCAAATCTACAGGGAGGTCAAAATCGTATCCCCCCGCGGAAATGGGAGTATCTTGCACGTAATTTGAAATGGAATCAACTACTTTTAAACCCGGTGTACAGCTGTGTAAAACATCAACCTTAGCAAAAATTTTATCTTACGCAAAGCTTACTTCTTTACTATTGTCTAATTTTTTGAATTCCATGGCTTTGAAATAATTCACAATAGGTAGTTGCTTTGGACCTCATAAGCGTATAAAGTAAGGGTACTTTTAAGAGGTTGAAAAATCCATTTACCTGAATGAAGTGCTTCGGTAGGTTGGAGTCCGTGAACCCCCTTCTAGGTTCATGGATTTACATTATAAGGTAGGTATGCTATTTTAAATTTACGCGGGAGCGTGAAATCTTATCAGCGGCGGTAGCGGTCCCTGGCGGAAGGAACGTTCTCCATTCCAATATGGGGATGATTTGACCAACCTGCTGTTTATGTGTGTGTGAATTGTGAAGGAACCTCCAACTCGTCCAGTCAACTTTTTCATGCGCGTTTCAATTTCATGTCGATAAAATTATCTCGTTCTCTAACATAAATTACGAATATTCCATCACGGCCAAGATGGTTCTCTCCGGTTTTCAAATATGTTTATATTTCCTCTTCAGATAACACATTTAGTGCAGATAACAGTTTCGTTGTTGTGTTCACTTTCATCTGACATGTCAGTTTTTCGATGCGGGGGTTTCGTGAAAAAAACACTCTAGGTGACCCAAAACTGACGATTTAGCGAGAGATAATGTGACAGTATTTGTTGAAAATTTCACATTGAGTTTGATAAGAAGATGAACATCACCAAAATTATAAATGGGGCCACGGATAGGATCCCGGAAATTTCCATCATCGATCGCAAACCCATCGTTACATGTTAGTATTATTTAGTTGACATTATTATAAGAATCTATTTACCTAGTACTCAAGAAGTAACTAGTTCAATTAATGTCAGTAGTATTTGTAGAAGCTAAGTGACAAGTAGGCGGAACGTTAGCGTTTCTATAACTAGGTAAGTATGCTGAACGGAGAGCGATGATTTGTATCATTTTGTTGGAAAATGATTCTCTTCCTTACGCAATTCACTTTTATTAGAATCTGTGTCATTTAGCAATACGTAGGAGATCATGACGCGTTGGAATCTGGAATGAAATCCGTTGTAGAAAACGATTCTTGTTGAATCAAGACCACAGGTGTCTTGTCGGATGAAGTGGAACGCCTTCCTTGTTGGCATGTTCCTTTAGGGCCTCAAGTTTCCTGTACTGCCATATTTTCTGTTGTTTGCTCCAACCCTCTTATACAGAGTGGGAGTATTTAACTTGTATCATTTCTTATTGAGTCGAATGCCAATTCCACCACATGGATGTCCCGTTATCGCCGATCTGCTTTCACCTGATAACAGGGTCATCTGGAATAGATACTACAATTTTGGTGTGGATGATTCTAGACAAGGGCTTGCACTGAAGGAAGATAGCTGAAACCGCTTAGTAAATTAGCGTCTGCCCTTCTGCATTCTGTAGCTAAGTAGGACAGTATGCAGGTTGAACACTAATTAATCATTACATACTCCAAGAACATATATATTTGTTTCTTCGTCCATGTTACCGTTGTAAGTGATTACCTCGATAGCTAGTTGACAGTAGTGGCTGTTGTACAAACCCAAGGACATATGACTCAGCACCGTCATCTTCCTGTTGAATGTTATAATATAAAAATAAATACAGGTTGATTTAATTATTGTTGTGATTCGTGAATCAGCCTATTGCGTTATATTACCAGTTTTGTGTCACTCCAAGAAAAGGAGGCTGACAAGTTGGGTGTGACACATGCTTTTCTCATCTCAGTTGCATAGGTAGTTATAATATTTTACTTGAGGTTATGAGTGTATACAGGGTGGAAGTGTTTTTACGTTATAATGGAGTTCACTTTGATTAACTAGTTTTACCCCATAACACACATACATTTAAGCGTAACAAACTAACTAAAAATTTGTGAGTTTAAGTGTAAAACTCGGTTATAACGGAGTTGGAGAGATCTACAAATGTTACCATTCGATTCAGCGTAGAAAAATACGTAGGAACCGACCTCATTCTCTAGGTTCATGGAGGGTCATTTTCCAAGAAAACCATCGATTTGATGGAAAAAACCACATTTTTCAACATTATAACATAATTTTCTCCCCTAAATAACAAAGTAAAAGTAAAATTTACTATACTGTTGGAAAGAGTAAATGAAGCAGTGGATGATGCAGTATTCATGAGATTTGCCAGTTTCCAGAATTTTCTTAGAAGAATATTAAAGTTCTAAAAAATTTCAGAAATTATATTTTTTCGAAATCGTCCAATGCTTGAGCTAATGTGAAAGTATTCGGATGGTACTTGAAAAGATCTCAAGTACACTATTAGTATAGGAGATTCAATGCTGATTCCGAAAATGAGGTTGTGGTGAAAACCACCCCCTCTTTTCAACAGCCCTTTTCAGGGCTACCAAAAAGAGGTAGACACGACACACAAATATTTATAAGACGTCGAGTTATAACTCCGTCAAACAAATTTTTCACCAGAGAGAAAATACGAAATTCTCTCTCAAAAGTGAAATATTAACAAATAACATACAAGGCGACCTCCCTAAACACTTACTGGGCGAGAGAGACGCGACAAGTATCTCGAACCAAGTCGCCTTGAATGAGAAAACTCAAACAGACAAGCAAACGTCCTCTAAAACTAACAAGGACAGTTCTAGCAAGCCTACTCGCCAATCAGAAACAATGATTACACGAGAGACAATAGGCGAACCAACCAGGAGGCGGAAAGCAACCACCTCTGGTCCAGCAGCCACCCCGGGGATCCCGTCTGAACAACGGACGCAGGGAAGCCACACGAGGACCCCGTCTAAACGACGGACGCAGGGAAGACACCTCAAGGTCCTTGTCTCCGCAACGGACGCACGGAAGCCACCTCCGGGGACCCCGTCGCAGCGACGGACGCGGGGAAGCCACCCCGGAGGACCAACTCAGCTATCATACTCGCAGATTCTGAGAAAACAATGTGCGAGCCAATGAGATAACACAGTTGAATTAATGAAATTAAGCGGACCAATCAGGAGGCGGCCACCTCCCTATAATTACCCCGCTCGGAGCCCTCCGAAATTCATTCCACTCACCGCTCTCGACGACTTCACTCTGCAGTACGAAGATTCTACACGCCCTACGCTGACGACCCTTCTGCTCACGAGTTCATCTCAGAAGGGCTTTCTACTGCTTTCTATAAGGCATACCTTCTCTCCACACAGATCTCGCATTGGCATCTACGAGTCCAGTGATTATTTATCCTGCTCATTGCCCAACGTAGTTCTTCTGTCAGGACGCCACCCGGTACATCTATTGATATTCTCATTAGATCGTACGCCCGCTGGGACGTTCCGAGACGTGTCGCCCGGGTTTCGTAGCACTAAGCTCGTCACCGACCGCTGGGGCACGCCGATAAATTACTCAGCTCATCCGCTCTAATTTATCGTCCAAGGAAGTCTTTTTCAAGACTACAAGGTAGGACCCTGATATCCGAGCAAAGGAAAGAAGCTCTGTCAAGCGAGTCCACCTTCCAAACCCTCTATCCTATACGTAGAGGTATCGAAAACGAGTTAACAAACTCGGGTACATCGATGGAGCGCCGCCCGTCCTACTTCCTCGTGCAAGAGGAAGCAGAACACGGCGCGGCCGGTGGCCTTAGCCCACGCAGCGCTCCCTACCCGCTACTCGACTCGTCCGCTGTTCCTAGCGACGGACAAAGGCTCGATTCTCGCGAAGAGATCGCCTTCTTACCTAACGTATTCATGCATGAAACGTTAGGTCAAGCCTCACACACACAAAAGTTCGAGGATACCTTTCAGACCCGCTCTGAAGTCAATCATCATGATTCGACAAAGATTTCTGAATATCCACGATATTCTACACAAGGCTACCCGGCTGATCCGAGTGTCAAACACACTCCAAACGTGCTAAAAATAAAGGATACTTTTCAGTACCTCAACCAAGCCCAGTATATTCCCCCTACAGATATAAATCTTAGGCCGGAATATTACACAACGGCTCAGCACCAAACTGATCGAACCCAGCACCCACTATGCGAGCCCAGTGCTCCACGCGGCTGCGACACGAACTATCCTCAAGTTCCTCCCGCCAAGCAAGCTGACCTTGGCGATTTCGCCCACATTCCTTACAGGAATACCTCAGGGACTTACCCGCATAACCAGAATATAAATGTCCCACTTGGTCTACCTACACCAAGTAAAACATATATAAATCCACTACAAATGGTGACCCCGCCTTTGAACAGGCTTAACACGGAGCATTTCGTTCCCTCTTATGAAGCTAGTGGATTTCAGGGAACCACTGCGGGCGTGCGACCCCCGCCGGGCCTATACGCCCCACATCTCACACAACAACCCTCTACACAAAGTGGCTTTCGAGCACTTTTGGAGGAAATGGGAGATTATCAAAGACCTATCTTCCAAAAGAAGAATATCGATCGTGCACTCGCCGAGTTCGATCAATACTGCGTGCGAAAAAACCTGAGAACGCAGAACGAATGTTTCTCAGCTATCTACAAGTGGGTACCGGAGGAAATGCGGGAAGCTATTGACTCAGCTTACCTCACGGCACCCCACGCACCTTATGAAGAGGCCAAACAGCGCCTACAACGAGAATACGGGTTGTCCTTACAGGACAGGCTCCTCGCGCTCGAGGACCCCGCATCTCTCGCCAAAAAACCCAGCACCAAGTACCATGAAATGTACTCTAAGGCTGTTGGGTACTTCTCAGAGGCTCTGATCACTCAAAAGTGGATCGAAACTCTGCCTATCGAAGCCCGAGGCATGGTCGCAGCACAGCCTACCACGACCGCCCGGCTCGACCTAGCTGATACGCTACACGCGTACAAAACAGCAAACCCCTCTCTCAACATACGAGGAGTAGAATCTACTTCGGAACCCACGAAGACTGGTTTCAAAAAGGCCCTCTCACAAAAAGCTGAGTTCAAACCTCAGCAAGTAGAGAGTAAGCCTCACCAACCGACGGCCTATGTCTGCTGAAACCACGCACGTTTCGGTAGCGAAACTCGCAAGTGTGCAGACCCAGAATACTGCACTTGGAAGGCAAATACCGCCTCCAAACCTATCAAAAAGGCAGCGCCTATCAGCCAGCCTAAAACCTTGGTTCCAAGCGAAAATACTCATAGAGCGGTACAAGAAAGTACCGTTCCAACCTCCGACGCAGAGAGTTCGGAAAACGAATAACTGCCAGTGTATCTGAGCCTATACACCGGCAGACTAAAGAGTATAAAAGGCTTTTTTTCAAGTGCAAACTAAATGGCACTGAATTTCTCATTGACACGGGAGCAGAAGTGAACATTCTGCCCCACAATGTCACCAAAAAATTGGGCTTAAAAATTCGTAAGTCCAACGTCAAGCTCACAGCAGCTAACGGCGCCCCTATAGACACACTAGGGCGTGCTGACACGACTATTAACATCGGCCTCGGAGACATGACCACCGATTTCATGATCACGAAAGTTGATCTAGCGATCCTCGGTATACCATTCCTCGAGTCTTGGGATATCGGAATACGGGTCAAACACAAATATATCTATAAAGATAAAATAAAGAGCTATGCCGATCAAAAAATCGCTGCAGTCATGAACAAAAAATTCACTGACGAACAAATAGCAGCTACTATCCCTCATCGTGACAACAGCCCTCAACCAGAGGACGTACAGCTCACGGAGGACGAAAACATACGCTCTATCATTGAAAAATACAATGATAAAATGAGCAAACTTCAAGGAAAGTGGAAAAACAACGGGGTTTACCACCGTATAACCACGGAAGGAACACCAGTACACTTCCGTGCAAGACCCATGGCAGGCGAAAAACGGGCTCAAGTCAAAAGTACTTTTGACAAAATGCTCTCGGATGGCATAATTGCACCATCAGACTCCGAATGGGCGTCCCCGTTACACTGTGTGCCAAAAAAAGACGGGTCATGGAGGATCACCGGCGACTACCGTTTCCTGAACGCGAAAACGAAGAAAGACGCCTACCCTCCTCCTCACATTCGCTCTTTCCAAGCGAATTTACATAATACACAAATCTATTCGACAATAGATTTAAAATCGGCATATTACCATATCCCGATGCACCCAGATGACGCTCATAAAACAGCAATTATTACCCCTTTCGGGCTCTATGAGTTTAAAAAATGAGCATGGGTTTGGCCGGAGCGGCTCAAACATGGCAAAGGTACATGGACAGCATCATGCGAAAATTCGATTTCGCATTTGTCTACCTAGATGACATATTGGTGGCTTCTAAAAATTATAAAGAACACATGAACCACCTCAAACAAATTTTCGACAAACTAGGAGAACACGGACTTCGAGTAGGTTTTGATAAATGCATTTTTTCAAAACCTACCGTCGATTTCCTAGGTTTCACTATCTCGAAAGAAGGGATAATTCCTAAACGAGATAAAATAGAAGCCATAGAGCAATTCCCTCGGCCAATAGACGTACGAAGCCTACGCAGATTCCTAGGTATGTGTGGTTTCTACCGAGCTTGCTCAAATAAATTCGCTCACACAGCGCAACCTCTGTATGACTCCATTCAGTCAAACAAAAAAAAATGACAAAACACCTATCGAATGGACATCAGAGAGAGAAAAGGCTTTCAACAGCTTAAAACAAGCAATGATAAAAGCTACATTACACAATATTGCTCATCCACACCCTACAGCAGAGTGGAGAATAGTTTGCGATGCATCCGATACACACATCGGAGCGGTACTGGAGCAGGAAATTACAGACAAACACGGCTCGAAATCTTACCAACCATTGGGATTTTTCAGTAAAGAAATTCCGGAACAATGGAAGAATAAAGCCTCGTTCGACAAAGAGATGTTCGCCGCTTACCAAGCTTGCATTCATTGGCACAATGACTTGGACGACCGCTCTTTTCATATTTGCTCAGATCACAAGCCTCTGCTAGGCACGATGCTTAAAAAAAACGCACATTTTTCTAAAATGCGATTGAGATGGCTAACATACATCTCCCAAATGACAAGTGACATTCGACATATACCCGGAGAAGACAACGTCGTAGCCGACGCACTCTCCAGACCCTTCGATCCAGTTGAAATTCAAACAAAGTCAATTTCAACCCAAACTGACGAGGGCCCGTCCATAGCCGAAATTTCACAAATTACGGCCGCAGTAGAGTGCAATCTTCTACTGCACATCTCAAATGCACAGATTCATTCTCCTCCTAACGCAGAGGACAAATTAAAACTCACACGAGTTGAATTCCCTCAAGGAGAGATTTGGTGTAACCTAGACCTAGGACACCCAAGACCTTATATTCCAAACGAAATAAGGCATGAAATGATCAGCCAAATTCACAATTTGGGACACCCAGGCATACACTCTACAGTGTATAAAGTAAAACAAAGATATTTTTGGCACGGTCTTCGTGCAGATGTCTCCAACAGGGTCCGAGCATGCGAGACTTGCCAACGAGCAAAAATCACTCGCTCCGTGAACCTCCCTTACTCCGAATTTGAAACGGCTAACAAATTCTCACATGTACACGTTGACATTACCGGACCTTTACCTTTAGCTAAAGGAGGGAAACGTTACATTCTAATGATGGTCGACAGAGCAACGGGTTGGCTAGAGGCAGTCCCTCTTAACAACATCGAAACATCCACGATCACAAACGCCTTTATCAATATTTGGGTAGCTTCAAAAGGCGTACCTAAATACATCACAAGTGACCAGGGCACACAATTCGAATCAGATCTATTTCATTCCATTATGGAACGTCTCGGAGTAAAACATACTCACACGTTACCATACAAACCGTCAACAAACGGAATGGTGGAACGCAGAAATAGATCTTTGAAAGAGGCTCTCAAAGCACAAAACGAAAATTGGCTCGACGCCCTTCCAAAAGTACTACTCGCCATGCGTACGGCAGTAGACCCAGCAACGGAAACTACACCCTTCCAAAAAGTTTACGGAATTGACGTACCGCTCCCAGGTGACATATTCGTAACTTCTACGAACCTTTCCGAGCCTCTCTTCTTCCGACCTACGCATATCAAACATAATAATACGAAATATGCCGTCAACATGCCCAAAAATTTGGATACATGTACACATGTCTATATCAGAGTGCCCACACAGCTCTCCTCTTTGCAATGTCCTTACACAGGACCATTCAAAGTTGTTAAAAGAGATAAGTTTTCGGTTACAGTACAAATTGGCGAACACACAAAAAAAGTTCCCAAACAGCAAATAAAACCAGCTTACACTCTAAATACAGACGAAGCTGTGTCACTAAGCAAAAATCAGGCAGAAAAAAAGGAGAAGACTCCCCGAAAATCCGCCAGAGGGCGCGTCCCCTCTACCAAATTCGACGAGAAGTGGGTGACTGCACTCGAAGCAGGCCACGCCCACTTTTCTCGGGTAGGAACAATGGGAGATATAAATAAAGAACACACCACACCCGGAGCTCATACCAACCTTGACCATGGCAGCTTCGACACCCACAGAACACATGCTCACCGAAGAAGTGGAGAATTTCCTCCTAGCAGAGGAAATTCCGGCACCCATCGGCCCGCTACCACCTTCGCCAGAGAAGAAGGGACCGGCGGACGCCAGCGCTCCAAGGGAGGTGGTGTGGAGGACACCAGCCGCATTCACAACGCCGGCTACACCCGCTCCGCAGCTGCCCAGGGCTCCACCCGCTCACCAGCTCCCCACGGTTCCACGCAAGTGGATCAGCTCGGGCGACGTGCCCGTGCCTCGGTGGGACGAGATGAGCGCAGCGGGGTGGACGTCGCCGGAACGAGCACCTCCGCAACAGCCCAGCCGCGGCCGCGGGCCAAACCCTCGCGGGTTTGGCTCCCGTCGGCAAAGCTCGGGCCGGCCACGGACGCCCCGCGGCGCTCGCCGAAACCGGCGAGGCCGGGGCGCACTCCAGGCGCGGGACGCGAGGCCTGCACCTCCGCCTCCGCCCCAACTGGTGAGAGTTTCATACGGAGAATTCTGTGTGGACCTCCCAGTTCTCCCCAACCGGCGTCGTCGTTAATAACACGACGTCTTGGGGGGGCGCCTGTGGTGAAAACCACCCCCTCTTTTCAACAGCCCTTTTCAGGGCTACCAAAAAGAGGTAGACACGACACACAAATATTTATAAGACGTCGAGTTATAACTCCGTCAAACAAAATATTTCACCAGAGAGAAAATACGAAATTCTCTCTCAAAAGTGAAATATTAACAAATAACATACAAGGCGACCTCCCTAAACACTTACTGGGCGAGAGAGACGCGACAAGTATCTCGAACCAAGTCGCCTTGAATGAGAAAACTCAAACAGACAATCAAACGTCCTCTAAAACTAACAAGGACAGTTCTAGCAAGCCTACTCGCCAATCAGAAACAATGATTACACGAGAGACAATAGGCGAACCAACCAGGAGGCGGCAAGCAACCACCTCTGGTCCAGCAGCCACCCCGGGGATCCCGTCTGAACAACGGACGCAGGGAAGCCACCCGAGGACCCCGTCTAAACGACGGACGCAGGGAAGACACCTCAAGGTCCTTGTCTCCGCAACGGACGCACGGAAGCCACCTCCGGGGACCCCGTCGCAGCGACGGACGCGGGGAAGCCACCCCGGAGGACCAACTCAGCTATCATACTCGCAGATTCTGAGAAAACAATGTGCGAGCCTATGAGATAACACAGTTGAATTAATGAAATTAAGCGGACCAATCAGGAGGCGGCAGGAGGCGGCCACCTCCCTATAATTACCCCGCTCGGAGCCCTCCGAAATTTCATTCCACTCTCCGCTCTCGACGACTTCACTCTGCAGTACGAAGATTCTACACGCCCTACGCTGACGACCCTTCTGCTCACGAGTTCATCTCAGAACGGCTACCTACTGCTTTCTACAAGGCATACCTTCTCTCCACACAGATCTCGCATTGGCATCTACGTGTCCAGTGATTATTCATCCTGCTCATTGCCCAACGTAGTTCTTCTGTCAGGACGCCACCCGGTACATCTATTGATATTCTCATTAGATCGTACGCCCGCTGGGACGTTCCGAGACGTGTCGCCCGGGTTTCGTAGCACTAAGCTCGTCACCGACCGCTGGGGCACGCCGATAAATTACTCAGCTCATCCGCTCTAATTTATCGTCCAAGGAAGTCTTTTTCAAGACTACAAGGTAGGACCCTGACATCCGAGCAAAGGAAAGAAGCTCTGTCAAGCGAGTCCACCTTCCAAACCCTCTATCCTATACGTAGAGGTATCGAAAACGAGTTAACAAACTCGGGTACATCGATGGAGCGCCGCCCGTCCTACTTCCTCGTGCAAGAGGAAGCAGAACACGGCGCGGCCGGTGGCCTTAGCCCACGCAGCGCTCCCTACCCGCTACTCGACTCGTCCGCTGTTCCTAGCGACGGACAAAGGCTCGATTCTCGCGAAGAGATCGCCTTCTTACCTAACGTATTCATGCATGAAACGTTAGGTCAAGCCTCACACACACAAAAGTTCGAGGATACCTTTCAGACCCGCTCTGAAGTCAATCATCATGATTCGACAAAGATTTCTGAATATCCACGATATTCTACACAAGGCTACCCGGCTGATCCGAGTGTCAAACACACTCCAAACGTGCTAAAAATAAAGGATACTTTTCAGTACCTCAACCAAGCCCAGTATATTCCCCCTACAGATATAAATCTTAGGCCGGAATATTACACAACGGCTCAGCACCAAACTGATCGAACCCAGCACCCACTATGCGAGCCCAGTGCTCCACGCGGCTGCGACACGAACTATCCTCAAGTTCCTCCCGCCAAGCAAGCTGACCTTGGCGATTTCGCCCACATTCCTTACAGGAATACCTCAGGGACTAACCCGCATAACCAGAATATAAATGTCCCACTTGGTCTACCTACACCAAGTAAAACATATATAAATCCACTACAGAGGTCAAAAGTTAAAATTAACTGAGGCAAAGTGGAGAAATTTGAGTTTAAAAGGAAAATACACAGTTTTTCTGAGAAAAATCCTTTAAAAAATAATATCTCGAGAACGGATTGAGATAAAAATATGCGGTTGGCGGCATTTTATCACAGTTTTGATGCAGACTAACAGAAAAAAAATTTCGTCACTTATCCGATTCCACCCTGTATATGTGACCGTGCAAGGGAAAAGGGAGTTTAACTTGCCAGTGCTTTTTTTCCCAGGAGAACCGAATAACGAAGTTGGGTCAAAAAATGACTTTTTTCTCGTACCTATTATTTTTTTGTGTCCCAAAACTATATCTCTTTCCCCAACCACCAAAACTTGAATTTTCTACATTTTTCATTGTATTAATTTATAATCGCGAGAAACTGCTGTTTTTCAGGTCTGCTGAAAATTTGCAATTTTCTGGCCCGCTTTTTGCAAAAAAATGATACATTTTTATTGAAAAATTATAGAAAAAAAAAGATTTTGTTCAGCATAATGTGGGGAAAAATGAAAATATATAAACTTAGATTTGACCTCGAGCAAGTTAAGCTCCCTTTTCCCTTGCACGGTCACATATTACAAATTAGAGTGGAATGTAGAATTCCACACAATCCTTCAGAATATCTTTGAAATGGAAGAAAAAAACGCTTGTTGAAAATGAAATTAATTATTTCGACCCCCTAATCATACATCATGTAAACTTTTTGTGTTACAATTTTTGTTATATCAAACTCGGATTGTGTATGCACACTGGGTACCTTTGAATGGAGAATGACGTGTGACCATTCAGGGCCGACCCGTTGTACGGTCGTAGTCCTTGAACAGTCCCTGACATTTTCATCGAAAATGACTCACTTGAGATTGTTTGATCAACTTTGACGCTTGCTCATGCTTAGAAGACTAGTATCCTCTTCTTCCAGAAAGAACTGGTTCTAGAAGAACTCACTGATTCCAGAATCCACCGGTTCCAGAAGAACCACTTCTACAGTATAGTGATGAAGTCATAGGGAACAATCCCTGAAATTTAATAGAAATCTTTCTATAAGATAGTATGGTTTTGCAGCTAGCGGCAGCATCTTTACATCACTTTTGCTCGTTTATATCATATAATTACAAAAGGTACCTATAATTTTACTTACCAATAGATGCTGGGGACAAAGACCTCTTCCTAAGTCTTGAACCTACATTGTCATCTTCGTTACCCAACGAACCAACAGAATGGCGGCGAGCTTATGGCAGAGCGATTAAAATGGTCAACGTTTCTGCAACTTTCGTTCCATTCACGAAAGACGTTATACCGAAAGAAGGAGACTATCATCTAATAGATCAACCTATCTTCCACACTTACTGGAGTCAATGTTCGGTGAGTGTTTCATTTTCATGCAATAATTACCGTAAGAATGGTTAAACATTTCCATTTCACCATTAATACCAATTTTATAGAAGGACATAGGTCAGATCACAGTTAGGAATTGGTCCAAAGATAGAAACATGTTCTCTTTTCACCGCAGTTAATAATATACAACTGGAACTCGGAGGAGCAATTAGGTTTTATGCCTTGTTTTTATGTAAGCAAGTTTAAGTTTTCTTCAGGAACCCGTGGCTGTAGTTGAATAGCTTTGGTAATAGATCTAAAGGGTTATTTCCGCTTGTAGTAACAGTAAAATTATCATTTACGTACCTTTCGGAGGAGTCCACCGTCATTAGCAAGTCGAGTACCGGGGGCGAGCGCTTTTGATGTAAATACATCATCATCAGGCTGTCGCGTCGAAGCAATACTGTACTGATGATGATGTATTTACATCAAAAGCGCTCGCCCCCGGTGCTCGACTTGCTAGTGTCGACGGATTCCTCCAAAAAGCACGTAAATGATCATTAAATAGCGTTGTTCCAATCGTATTCGAGTTTCGAAATAAATGGTAAGGGTGAGTTGTTTGAATTTCCCAGTTCAAGAACTGTTCATTTCATGATTTGAGGAGTACAATAAAAAAATCATCATTGCTGCACGCGCTAGCGTTACTCCCGTATTATCCATCGGGTTACAGTTCAGAAACCCTTCCATGACTGCGTAAAATTTCTTGAACTAGGTTCGGAAAGGTTTTGAACTCCCTGCAGCAGGAGCAAAGTGCAAGAAATGAGTTTATGAACTTGAGGCACTTGGAAGAGAGTTTGCGTTGGGAGTTACAAAAGTATCCTCTCTTGAAACGAAGCTACAGGTTTTTGGATTTCTTTCGACTCCTTATGTTGCTTAGTGACCGCAGTCCTCTATCAATTGGTACGGTCAATCCACGGTCCAACTGCTAGGGTAGTAACTAACTAGTACGAGTACTAGAATAGTAACTAGTACGAGTATTAGAACAGCAGTCTCCTTAACTCCCCACTTCATTTTTGTATTCAATATTTGATACTGTTTTTTGCTTGCTGAACAAAAATCCATTATTCCTGTCTGACGATACCTACGTTCTACAACGTTCTATAAACAGCACTTTTATGTGTCGATTACCTGTATAGCTGATTGAAGGTATCATTTTGAAATAAAAGGATCCAATAACTGTGAATCCAATCCATGATCCAATAATTAAATATTACCTCTAAAACTGACTGAATGTAAAAAAAAGAAATTTCCAATCCTGCAGCATGACCATATGAGCAAATTTTCGTGAATTGGTTATTGGATCATATTTATGTTAAATTGTTTTGCAATTTGAGCAGTTGGAGTCTGAATAATAATCCGCTATTCGAAAATTGAATTTGGATTTCCATAATTTTTCGTAGTTTTTATTGATTTTTTTTTAACACATCAAATTAAGTAGGTATACATTTTTAAATGTTCTAATTTATAGTTTTGGAACTTTATTTGAGTAATATTCAGCTATAAAATAGAAATTTAATAGTTGTTAGTCGTTTTTTGCCATTTTTATTGATTTTTCTGCAATTTTTTGAAAATTGGAACAATTATAGTGCTCAAAAAGCGCTGCCCAATGAACTCATCCTTTATTTTGGAAAACTTGATTCTTTGGCGCAAAAACGGATTTTTTTTCTCAAGCCCAATTATATGTTTAGAAAACTCCAGCAATCGTTTCAGAGTGCCTCAAGCGTGATTTCCAAAAACAAAAAAAAAACGGCCCCTCCGCCCCTTGACCCCGTCAGGGGCGCTTCGCCCCCCTGGACCCCCCTCGGTTACTTTCCGCTTTGAGCCTTCGGCTAAAATGCTAAAACATGGAACATGATTTCTTTCCGCTAATTCGTAAATGCAAATAAATTTAAAACTACGACATAAATGTTTTACTGATCGAAATTAGAACAGAGTACCTAGGTAGGTAATTTTCTGTTATGGTACGCGTCTACGGTTAATATAACCAAGATTAACTTCTCAACCAAGTGACGTGACAACAAAACAAGCGGCATTGTTTACTATATCCATTTATAACATAAATATATATAAAACTACGACACGAATAGAAGACCAAGTACGAAAGAAATGCGTGATAAATCGAGTGCTTTCCAGCGAGTGGAGAACGAGTTTTGTCCGGTGAAAACTAAAGAAGTTTCATTTCCCCAGCAACGGCTTGGTTGTACGTAAAAATCAAAAGAAAGAAATGTGCTAATAAATCTGTAAAAACGGCAAAACAAGTTAAAAATATTAATGGAAATGGTTAAGATAAACTGAATTGTGGCTTAGAGAATGTATCAAAACACAAACGGTGGGTACAGCTTTCACACGTTACGGTGTGACGAAGAAAGCGTTATGAAAAATTTCTAATGATTTTCACGTACAACCGATTCGTTGCTACGGAACTTTAACTTCGCCAGTTATCATCGTACAAAAATCGTTCACCACTCGCTGGATAGCTCTCGATTTACCTAACCATATTATTACGTTAACCACTGCGGAGTGCGTGGCCGACAAGCTGCGGTATGAGCGTGATTGTTTAAATAATTGATTACACACAGGTGATCATTCTCAATCATTTATATTGTGAACACGATTGCAAGCTTTATATAAGTAAAAACATAATTTTAAGACCAAACAACCGATAAACGAATTATCTCTTGAGATGTACGAGTCTTGGAGATGAAGCTCGGACAGTGTTTATGTTTAACAAAATTTTTATGAAGTGCACTCGTGGGTGTGTATATAAAAACCTGTGCATAAGGCACCACCTGTTACGACGAAACATTACATGGAGCATCAACAATCATCCAATGGACCATCGACGAAACGGAAACTTCCCAAATCGGCCAAGGAACTGATGCGTGAATTTCGTTTGCGCAAAAAACGATTCGTGGTGTGGGTGCGGGAGGGGGCGCAAAGAAATAAAATATCCCTCGTGGTTGCGTACTTGTACGAAAGCTGTACCCACCGTTTGTGTTTTGATACATTCTCTAAGCCACAATTCAGTTTATCTTAACCATTTCTAGAAATATTTGAGTTATGTGCCATAGTAAAGACATAAAATGTCAAAATTTTCGTGAGACATCCGCGTAACTTTTTTCGCTAGTTAGTCCAAGGTTTTGTGTCACATCCGCGTAACGTTTTTCGCTAGTTAGTCCAAGGCTACAGCATGTTCCATGCTGCAAACATTTTTTTTAAAACTCAAATTCCCTAAAAGACGGAGGGTTTTCTCCAATTTCTTCATTTTAAAAGTTGGTACCTATTTTGAATTGTTCAACATTCAATTTTTAAGAGGATTATATTTTTGTTTTTCATAAGTTAACCACAATATTTCATTGTTGAAAATAATAAATCACAATGGATTTGCAAATGGACGAAAACGTGGATGTCTATTGTAAATTTACGCCAAAAAAAGAGAAAAAAACCCGATTGTTATCTGTATAAATATCGATATAAGAATCAGCCGATTTGATTTTTGACGTTGAACTTCAGACACCACGTTATACTCTTTTGACCTTCAGGGCGATTTTCTTAAATAGGTGGTTGATTGGAGGAGAGGTGCCTTGTAGTTCACATAGGTTAACTGAGTAGGACCAAGGTCTCAGTTGCTCAATAAGAGCACAGCAACTTATAATTAGTACGTTCCCATGGGTTCTATCTCAACTTGACTTAAAAATCAAACAGCGGATGCCACTACCAATTGGCGAATCGTATTTGTTAAATTCAAGAACATTGCCTAATGTAAATTTGAATTCCTGATGACACTGGTAGGTGTGGCACCGAAGTAGGTCATTGACATTTTATTAAAATAGAGGTAGGATTATTAAAATAGGGAGGTACTGTTATTAGAGTTCTGTCTTAACAGTCAGGTAGTGGCTGAGGGGGGGTCTTATGGCTTGAGATCATTGAACCCCTGAGTACCCTCCTAGTATTGCATGCGCCAACGATAAATTCCATCAGGCATCATTTTCTCACGCCCTAATCGTTCGATCTTGAACAAATTTGGAGGATAGTTGGGAGAAGACGAGTTGAGCAACCCCATACACATGCACCAGGGACTGCTCAGTACGATAGCCTCAGAGGTTCCGAAGCTGATGTGAGACCCTCCATGCTTTGTAATTCTATTCCAGATGTGTCCAAATAGGAGCTACATTTCAGGTTTCAGCATCTTGAGTCGAATGGAGTAATGATTTAAGAAAATGAAATTGGTGGGGAACAATCTACAGTCTAACTCACTCATTCCCAGAAAATGTCATCAAATTCTTATGAAACCTAGAAATTAACCTTATTCTTGGATTAATATATTATTAATTAATGTAATAATATATTAAATGATATATTATATTATTAATATATTCATAAAGTGATTAAATCGTCTTCCCCATGCACCAAATTTGAGCGAGTTAAGACGACTAGGGCGTTAAATAATAATGATGCTTGAAGTAATTTACGTTTGCGCATGCGCAGAATGAAATAATGATTAGAGAAGTATGAAATTAATAGGGAACTATTTCCAGCGCAACCCTCACATTCTCTGAAAATTTCACCAAAATCGGAAGAAAACTATAAATTTTAGGCTCGTTAACAGGAATACTTATTCGCGTATGCGCAGGAGCTACAGATTATAAGATTTTATTGAAACTGTTAGGGAATGCCCAAAATAATCTCTTCCACCTATCCTCTGAATTTGTGGGTTCGGATGACGGGGGCTTGAGAAAATAATGCTTGATGAAATTCACGTTTGCGTATGCGCTGAGTGATTGATTTTGGAACAACGAAACTGATAGGGAAGCATCGGCACTCTAACCCGCACATTCCATGAACATTTCACAGAAATCGGTTGAAAATTGTGGAAATTAAGATTCCTGCAAGAATTTGTGGATACACGAAAGGCACACACACAAAGACAGGGAACGAAAGTTGTTCAGAATAGTTTAAAACGTATAATGCGAGTGGAACTTTACCACTGTTGAAAAAACCGTTCGTCCTTTGGAACCTAAACATTTTTCATCTCTCAGAAGTGAAAGCAATGCTTCCACTACGTATAGGTAGGCTCGGAAGCTATATATGAGATAAAATAAGCATCTACCAATGTTTCACTCGTACATGCTCACGGAAAATTGTTAATAAACACGATTTCGAAGAGTATGCCAGATTATGGTCTCATTTAATCAGTTAATAAGCAAACGTACTAATGTTTATTGTAATAAATAATACAGCCAATTAAGATTTTTGGTTAGAAGACATGTTTTGAATCACGCAGAGTTCGATGCTCCATTAAGAAATCCATAAAATGTATAATTTGGAGGTAACTGGTGTTGACTTCAGTCCGGACTGAGTGCTAACAGTAATTGCTCAATTTACAAGGTTCTTTTTTTGCAGGATGTTGATACTTACAAATCATCGGTCCGGGAGGACATCGAAATGTGGATGAGGGTACTCATGCAGTATAATTTGAACGACTGGATGATTGTTCTGGTGGAAACTTACGACTTTAGGAAATCTAGCAAACTGCTTCCTCGGACTACAGTTTTTGACAAAATCAAAAGCGACTTCGGTGCCAAACATGCAGATCGGTAAGTCATGAATTTTTATTCATATAACCATCCTTATTCTACATTATTGCATAACTTTTGCCAATTCAAATCGAACCGTTTCCCATGCACGTAAACACGCCATTTAGAAAAGTTGTGACCCTCATTCGGTTGTTCCTGCATCTTTCTGACACCATAGTGGTTCTAATGAAGTGATCTTATGTTTAATGTGTCCCTTACGATTTCTAATTATTGTCGGGTTAGTAAAACAATCATACACCTATGTTTCACTCACATGTTGACTACACAGACAACTCTTTCTGGCCAATGGCACTTCTCTGTGGTGTTTTGCAAATCACATGAGTTTTTCATACTTACAACGCTGTATATTCAGTATTATCCAAAGTGGTATCAAAGTAAAACATTACTTTGTACATTACATGCTTTAGCAACCTGTGTCTTGAATACACTATCTATACTATTAATAAGAATGAAACTCCGTTTGTCTGTCTGTTTATTTGTTTGTTTGTCGTGTCTATGCACGGCCAAACGGCTGAGTGGGGGGAGTCTACGAGTGGGGGGATCTTCTTGGGATTTTCCGAAAGGGGGAGCGAGCGAATTTAAAATTTTCTAATCCCACCCGAACCATGGGCCGTAGGGCGGGAGGGGGGTCGAAGTAAGAATTAATGTGCGCTTTTTGGACTTCCCCGCTTCCCCTACCCCTCTAAACGGGCGTTGAAAATTCTGGAAAAATACCGGTTTTGTAGGTTTTTGAACGAGAAAGACGACGGCGCAATCGGATCGCGAAAAAAGTATCGGAAAATGCGTCAAAAAAATGCGAGAGTACGGACCCGTTTTCTCAAAAAGTCCGACGAAAAACCACGTTTTTTCCCATTAAAATATACCCCCTACAGAAGTTAAACCTACCCTTAGAGATCTACCGTTTGCGAGCGAAGCGAGCAACATCCCCTACACACGTTAAACCTACCCTTAGGGATCTACCGTTTGCGAGCAAAGCGAGCAACATGCCCTACATGCCACACTTTGCGAGCGAAGCGAGAGCCATGTCAACAGAATAAATTCGGATTTTTTCCTACAAATATACAGCAATACCTTGCGAGCGAAGCGAGCAACATCCCCGAATAAACTTTTTGTGGTTCCGCGTAGTTTCATAAGATTTAATTTGTTTGTAAGAATCTCCAACAGAAAAAAACGTCTGCCAAGTTGGGTGGGCAGTATAACTTCCTCAAGCGAGCGAAGCGAGCAGCATCCCTTACAGAAGTTAAACCTACCCTTAGGGATCTATCGTTTGCGAGCGAAGCGAGCAACATTCCCTACATGCCACACTTTGCGAGCGAAGCGAGCAATATTCCCTACATGCCACACTTTGCGAGCGAAGCGAGCAATTGAATGGGGGGTCCGGGGGGCTTGCCCCCCGGCTGGACGTGGAGGCGAGCGTAGCGAGCCGGAGCGGCTAGTGTCTAATATCCCTGAAAATCTCCAGCAATAATTATGTGGGATTTATTCGGTTCCGAAGATTTATGAGGTGTCTTCAGAGTAATAAGTACGTGATTCTACCCATTTCTTCCAATGAATTTAATTTTTTCTTTATAGATGCCTGGTTGCCATCAATCCACTCAAGTCTGAATCCCGATCTGCACGTTCGTGGAGGGGGCTGGTAGTGAACACTCGCCTCCTGCTTTTAACGGCCTATGACAGGACCCTGATCAAATTTGAGGAAATCATAAGGGAGCAGCGAGAAAGAAGGAATCAAGCGGGGTGGAACTTCTGTAAATATTTTCTCCTTCAGGTTGGTGCATAACCGTATATTCTAGGTATATTCCATCACAGTTACCCAATAAGATTATGTGGGAGAATTCCCCACCTGCATTTGGCTGTTAGTAGTAATAGGGAGAATACAAAAAAATAATACCATGGTAATACCAGTAGTAAATGATGCCATAATAAAACGCCGCAAATGATTACACAGAGGTTTATTATTTCTGTATTGTATAGTTCTTCTACGCAGAACACCTGTCTATATTATTAAACGAATCATTAGGTATCTAATGTGTCTGCTTATGTGTAGACGCCTACTAAAGAGAAATTATTAAAATTATATTACACACCTTACACGAGCTGATGAAGGAGTGCCGTGAATTGGCGAAACCGTGGCGGTGGCAAGCATGGCCTGTAATGCCACTAGCTTGCTATCTAGCGGTCATTGATGAAAATTAGTTAGTTTCCCCAAAAAATCGTAGGTCGCAGCTCCATTATAGCTCGTAGTGAGAGAATGGAAAATCGTACGGCTTTCCGAATGAATTCATTTGATTTGTTGGGAAAATATATGTAAATTAAAAAAAAAAAAAAGCATTACTGTTACCGTGGAAATTTTTGATACCTATCTGGTTTTTCATTAGCAAAGCCCTTAATAAGTCCCTCTGATGGCCAAAAAATGTCCGGTTTTCACACGATGCGCGGCAAATGTCTGGTTCTCACAGGAAGGTTGGCGAGGGTCCTATCATAGGTTGCTATCTATAAACTCAGCTGTGACTTCTGGAAGACCTAATTACATCAAGGTTAAGTTATCTTTTGGCAATTGATGCTAGAAAGCAATCTAAATGCCCTAAATCGTAAATATTTGTATTCCTGTCACATTACTGTACAGAAGAAGGTATCCACGATCTTTCCTGTTAGCCATCACGAGATGCATTCTCTCGTTCAATTTTAGACCTGGGTATACTTACTCCCTTTTTACTTTCTTAACTCCACTGGTTGCAATAAAATTGTGTAATAATCCTGATACATTTTTCTGGAACTTTTAAAAATGTAGGTCTAGATCCATACCGATACGAATCAGGGAAATCTAGGTATACCTAGGTAGGTCTGTAGTTCATGAAGAGCATTCTGACTCTCAAGTCATGTCCTGCTATGGAATCATTTCGTCATTGAAGTTCTAACCACGCATATTTAAGAAAACAAAGTGAATTTGAGTTCTGGATTCGAGTTGGGGTTGGAGTTGGATTTAAGTTGGTTTGGATTCGTATTTTCGTGCCCAACCTGTTTGTATCAATGCTTCATTGGTTCAACGTTCGTCAGTGCCACAATAATTATGGTTTTTGTCAACATCATATATCTCCAATCTGCACAACACTACGTATAATAATGTACCTCATTGCGAGCGATGGCTTTATTGATGGTCGTGCATTCTTATTGCACTTTTATTACTTGTAATATTCATGTTACTATTGATCCACCTCGTTAATTACGAATTACTTCAGCCTGAGTAACAATTTCCTTACCGAGATATCCTGATTTTGATGCTTAAGTCTTCTCTATAATCTTAGTTTGTTATGTTGCCATAACACGAGTGAATCTTTTTATTTCTTTTGTCTCTTGCAAAGTTGAGAAAAATGAGATTTTTTTAAAAAGCAATATTGGTTTTCTGTAAGGAAATTAAGCCATTGGATGGAAACCTAAGTTTGTGTCCTGAACTGTCTGGCACCTTTGGTTTCTTTGTTGTTTCACTTTGGCACTGAGAGTATGCTGGGCCATAACCCAGAGGACCGTAGATTGAAACCATAATCGGGCCACCATATAACGGGCTTAGGTCGGGCCCGCATCACCTAATTTGTCATCAATAATTGGTAGAAGTGTGACAGTTCCAGTAAAATCTCAATTCTTCATTAATATGCGATTAGATGTTTCCTTGGGTAATTGAAGATTGGGATATCTCCTTTCCACTGGAGCTAAAAGGATTGAGAATAGTGCTCGTCATTTTTATAGATGAGGTTGGTCTTATGTTTTGTGTATAGTGTCTCAGGTATACTTCGAGCAGATGGAGATACTAACACAATTTCAATAGCTCCAGAATTTAACTATAATGGACTTGTAACCAACATTCCAGGAAGAGCTGGCCTTCGTTTTGGAAATGCTGGGTGTCTACGAAGAAGCTCTGGTTCAATATGACGAGTTAGATGCTCTTTTCACGCAGTTCGTCTTGAACTTCAACCTGGGTGGTGAGTTCCTGTAGTATAATTTGAAGTCTTATGCCGTGGAACTATATAACCCATTGTTTCGTTGCTATCATAGTCGTTGTAAATATTAAGAACGAATGAAATGATGCAGTTGAAGAAATGAGAATTCCAACCATCTATCATGATCGTATGATATACTTGTATTATATATCAAGATATATTTGATAGACTTAGTAATTACTAATAACCCACATCATGGCTACTGATTACACACAAAAAAGGTACATTTGTTAAAATCAATAAAAACGTGACACCCGACTAAGAGTCGGTGCGTCGCTTCTGGAAAGAAATCAACGCATATATGCAGTAGATTAATCTTTAGATTCTTGTTGAAAACAAGTTGGGAGGGGGGGGGGGGATAAAACTGGTAAGATAATTTCGTTGCACTCAACTTGCTCAAATTTCAAAACAATGTATCATAATGTAATTCGATAATTTACGAAATTTTTCTCGCATGATCATGCTCTGTGACTGGAAATTTGTATTATCTATTTTTCAACATTCAGAAACGGAATTTAGAAAGCCTTGCAAGTTCCCTTAAAAATTTGTTTTGCGGTAAGTAGAATGCTTGCTGAAAATTAGTGCGTTATTGGATGTTTCCACGTTTTGAATGCATTTTTTAGGCTAAAAAAATGAATGAATGGAATAGAGTTGTAAAAATAGTTACTTTTGTCTTCTTTTTAATCAGAAACTCCTGATTGGCTGACGCAGTTCCAATCCCCACTGGACTCTTGGGATGGATTATCAATAACGACTGGCGTCAATAGTAAAGAAAGAGCCCGAATTCAAAACAACACAGCATCGGTTCTTCAATTTCGGAATTACTTGTTCTCAAGACAGTGCGCCATGTTGCTGTATGCCAACAAACCTTCGGAGGTAAGCAATGTCAAAATCCTGCGTACCATGATTGTGTAAAAATTATTCACATCAGCAAAATGATCGAACAGCTGATGTGGAGCTGAAAGGAAAATGTGTTTCTTCATTCCCTACAGATTTCTGATTATTTTTGAGATTGGATATTTTATATAGATATTTATATATTTTATAAATATAGATATTTTATATTGCTAGCAGAATCAAGCGACCAGCGTTTGACTCACGGCAGCCAGAAGAATGTGAAGGGAAGTTGTGGGGTTTGACTCCCGACATTCTGTTGGACTCACAACTCGTCTCAACTGAGGAGATGATTGTTGTACTCCCATAATAAAGTGCAAAAGTTTGTAACAGATTAAGGGCTGGTTTATCAATGCTCAGTCAAATCTCTGATTTACTAACTACTGATTACAATTTATTAGTCAGAGGTTAAATATGTTGGACTTTCAGATACCGTTTATCAATCTTGAAATGCTGACTACCCAATCAGAATTTACCACGGGGAAAACAGGGGTGCAACAACAACAGCAAAATATTCCCATGAAATTTGGTTGGAACACTGCACAGTATTTATTTGTTTCCATAGCAACTGCCAGGCCTCAATTCACGGGCGCATTTTTCTTCCATAACCTCTTTCTTTTGCATCATTGTATCATTGGTGAATCCTTCCTTCCGTGAATTGCTGAAGTTATTTGTTGATTGTTTTTCTACAAATGTTGGGAGACATACCAGCTCTCAACCTGAAACTGAACTCATGGCGTTTAATGCACTGCTTCACTATACTTTCCCAACATTTGTCATTAAAAAATTAGCGTAGACACTTTATTTTTTTACACCTTTCATTTGAATTCCCAAACTTTTCAGCAGTTCCAGAAAATGTTTTTAGGCTAATTACAAAGCTTCCTCATTGTCATTCGGGGCGTTGAGAAATTGAAAAGTGTCACTAAATGAAATCGTGTAAGGGAATCCACATCGTCCACTACCAAGAACAAATCTGGACTAAGCCTCGCTCTCACCCAAGCAAGAAATGTCCAAGATTTTTTCATCTGAAGAATCCGAATCTTCTAATTCCCATTCAGAATCAGAGTCCATAATTTTCAAACACGAAGAAAAGAAACATGAACGATGTGACATATATATTACAATAAACTGTAACAAATGATTCCATTACTCATTTAACTGAGCAGCTGAAACGGTAACTGAACTCCAGGCGCTCGTTTCAAATAATCTGCAATTATTGGATAACTGAGCAGTAAAACTGAATTGATAAACGGTTATGTCAAAGATTATCAGAGATTTGGCTCAGTCATACTTTAATCAGGTTAGCAAATGTAATTGATAAACCGGCCGTAAAGCAGGCCATTCACGATCGCTCTTAACGGCCTCGCGCCATACCTCGCTGTGTCAACTGCTACATTTTTCTGCTGCTCTATTTCAGTAGGACATCCATGAACACGCCACGCCTGTCACTCCACGTGAATGGGTTGCTCTCGCCATGGATGACGAACTCTTTTTGTACGTGGCAATATGTTTTTATGTGAAAGGAAGAAAACCGAAGAAGAAGTGGTGTTAGCAGTGGCTGTTGAACTGGAGCTAATTTCCCCATTCGGTGCAGTGGATTTCTGGCTGGTGGCCATTCGACCGGGCCAACCACGCCGCGCCGCTCCACATTTTGGCATATTGGAGCAATCATGAATGGCCCGCTTAAGGCTATCTGGTGCTGGGTGTCCAGGGCCGAAGTCCGCACAATAAATAACAGAGGAGAGGTGTGACAGCCCCTTCCCCTACTAGCGCACATATGTGCTGCGTTCAGGAAAAATCTTTCCCGATCACGGCTGTGGCTATACCCAATTGCAGCAGCTCGAGAATGCTAGAAAAAGCGGCGTTCAACCCAATGCTGAGCGAAAGGTAGACGGGTAGGCTCTCTCGAAAATTACGGGTACTGTCACACTTCCCCCCTTAACATATTCAGTGCGGCCATCCCAGATCCGGAACGGCTACTACTACTCGCCACCCATGCATTTGTCCCGGATTCAAGCCACCTTCTATTGGCTGGAGGGTATTGATAATAAATTGGTACTGAAATTTTCATTTTTCACAACTAGCAACGCATTTCCCCCCATCTACAACATCAGATGATGTGATTAAATGCATCAGTTCAAATCAGGTTGGCTGGAAGCTTTCTGATCGAAGATCCGCACTGAATGTGTTAAAAACATACTTGTTTGAAGAACATTTATGTAAAATGTGGACTGACAGTAGTATGGGTTCCAATCCATGAAAGGTAATCTGGAAAACCACAAAGCTGTAAGGCTTCCTTCGTAAAGGTACTACTGAGATAGTTTTACTGGTGGAGAACTTATGCTTTTTGATAAATAGCTGGATTGGCGATTGGGAATAAAATGTGAAAATAAAACAGGATGGCTTGTTAATGAATATTGTTCAGGAATTGGCATCTGAAACATTCATTGGGCTACTAACCCCCAATCAAAGATTGGAACAATCGGGAATAACTTGTTCAACTTTGGAGTCTTACAACATAGCAAATATACTATGTTAGATATGCCCTCTTTGGGGACTTTGAATGATGGGAACTTATGCCCTGTGATATAGAAATGGGAAATTTTGCCATTGCATATAGAATTGGGAATTTTACCCTTAGAAATATATACAAGGTGGAGCATAATCTTAGTGTATCAAGTTTTTGAAAAAGTCTTAGGGACCACTGGTGGGCCGTGGCCCATAGGTTAAGCACCACTGATTTATTGGTTCACTCTGCCCAAGGGCTAGACTTTTGGTAAGAGAAAATAACTTCAACATGAATGTGAATAAGAACTGGGTGTGGGCATAGAGAAAATTGCCTTATAAACTACGATTTTAATGGAGTTAAAATTATGGATTACTTTTCAAGAAATCGAGTTTATTATAAACTAGAGGCCTGTTAGGGCTTGGAAAGCCCTAATCTAGAACACGATCAAGATAAGGACAGAGACGAACGGCGACACTTAGGGCCGTCTAACACTGAAATCGGTCCGCGAAGTTCTTCACAATTTCAAAGATCGTTCAGAAATAACTCTCCTAGATGTTAGTAACTACACTACGTTTCTTACTTACCGTGGCAACTGTTGTTACTGCCACAGCCTAATAAACAGAGAGTCTCCCTATCAAATTTCAACTTCCTCCAGTGAACAGGAAAGGATTTAGCTCACTCAGCTGATCAGAAAAGACCCCATCACTACGTTTCTTACTTACCGACACCTGGGGCCGTGCTGATTCGGAATTATATATAAAGACCGTTCGGAACTATAATTAAGTCCGCTAAGTTCTTCAGTTTCAATTTCTTCGTTCAGAAATAACTCTCCTAGATGTTAGTAACTACAGTACGTTTCTTACTTACCGTGAATTGATGGCAACTGTTGTTACCGCCACAGCCTAATAAACAACTCTCGTTGATAAGGACCGCCTAGAACACGATCAAGGCGGGTATAGAGGCGAACGGCGACACTTTTGCAACAAACTTGGGGCCGTGCTGATTCGAATGAGCAGTCTAACACTAAAATCGGACCGCGAAGTTCTTCACAATTTCAAAGACCGTTCGGAATTATATATAAAGATTTCGTTATAATATTGTTGGGAACTGCTAAGTAGGAAACATGGAGACACTTGGATACCAACAAGTTTCGTGGAAACAGAGACGCTTTTTGTTTCATAAAAATTACTTTTCTGTTGGTTACCGTGAGAGATTTCGAGTTCGGAAATATAATTTGTATTCTTACCTGTTTTTCGTACGTTTCTAACAGTGGTGTCAGAAGTGGGATAATTGAGAATGAGTGAACAAGAGGAAGTGCGAGAACCGACGTCGGAGGGGCAGCGATTACGAAGTGGCCGAGTGGTTACAGTACCAGTCCCGAACCCTAGCGACAGAGAGAACCTCGCACCCCAGGAAGACGACAGTGCTGCAGAAGGGCTAGCAGCGGAGGTACAACGGAGGGTATTGCAGGCGGTGGATGGACAACTACGTGGTTTCTATGAGAACATGATGAGTGAAATGCGTGCGTGGTATGAGCACGTGAGGCTAGAAACAGGCAGCCAAGGAGCCAGCAGAGACCCACCTCGGTGTCAGGTAGGCCCTAACGTTCAAAACTCGGACTCTGACGTTCAAAATTCAGATAATGTTCGAAATTTAGGCCCTAACGCTCGAAATTTAATTAAACCCGGCCGGTATGATGGCAGCTCCAACTGGGGAAATTATTTGGCCAAGTTTGAGAGGGTAAGTCGCAGTAATGGCTGGGGAGGGGAAGATAAGGCCGTGCACCTATTGACCAATTTGCACGATGCCGCCTTGGATGTCGTTTCCAATTTGGGCCCCGATCCCTCGTTCCAGCTGATGGTAGCGAGAGCACTTGTACATAGCCCAGCTCAGAGGGCGTATACAGGGGCCGAAGGAGGAGCTCATGGCTTTCGCGACAGGGGTAGAGAGCCTAGCTCGTAAGGCTCTACCAGGGGCAACGCCAGCTGCCGCCGAGGCGATGGCTTTACAACAGTTTTACGACGGCCTAAGAAACGCAGAGCTACGCAAACTTGTGCTGGCATACCCCACAACCACGCTGAGTGGGGCAGTAGAGTATGCAGTCCAAGCAGAAGCCAACCTGCTCCGGGCCAGTGGCGGGCTTGGCGTGGCTACAATTCGGGCAATGGAGGAAGGAGACAGCGACCAAGGGGAGGTACGGGCAGTAGGATCTAGCCAGAGGCCAGGCACTAACAGCATTCAGTGCTGGCGTTGCAGTGCAATGGGCCACGTCGCTCGATTTTGCCCCACAGTGAGGTGTTTCCGCTGCCAGGCGATGGGACACATTTCTCCAGATTGCCCCAGGGGACAGCAGGGACAGCAGCAGGCGGGAAACGGGCAACGGTTGTAGGGGGAGGGGGACCTATGACCAGAAGAAAAAGGACACAACCCCGCACAAAGGAAAGTTCACCTGTGGTCTATAGGCTAAGTTCAGCAGCGTCAATCCTCGTGCCAGGGGACATCAACGGCCAGGCCTGTACAATAGTAGTGGATACCGGCGCCATGGTCACAGTTGTACGGCGAGGGTTGCTGGCAGTACGGCCGAGGGAAGCAAAAGGTGGCAGGGAGATGGTACTGCGCACAGTGACAGGCCAGGAGTTCCCAGTGGAAGGGCGTGTGGTGGCCCATGGGTTGCCATCATTAAAGACGACTGCATCCTTGGCATGGATTTTTTGGCTAAAGTGAGGTGCAAAATTGACGCAGCGGCAGCCCAGGTCACGACGGAGGAAGAGGAGGAAGGAAACCTGGTGCGGGAACTACGGGGGAAGGAAGAGGAAGAAGAGCAGGAAGCAGGCGAGGAAGAGGAGGAAGATCAGGAAGCAGGAAAGGAAGAGGATGAACAGCAGGAAGCAGGCAAGGAAGAGGTGCAAGATCAGGAGACCAGCGGGGAGGAGGAAGGGATGGCAGATTTGGGGAAAAGGGAAGAAACCAGCAGAGGGTCGACGCATGTGCAAGGGCTGATCAAACGTGCGAAGGAAGGGTTAACCGAGCCAGAACAGGATTTGGTGGCCAAACTGATCGAGGAGTTTGCAGACGTTTTTTCGGCACAAGGTGATAAGTTAGGACAGATAGAGGGAGTACAACACGAAATTGTGGTAGAACCGGACGTGCCGATTCGGCAGGCTCCACGCAGGATCCCGGTTCACCGGCTAGAGGAGGTAGATGTGCTTATTCAGGAGATGGAGCGTGGTGGAGTCATAGAAACTTCAAGCAGCCCCTGGGCTAGCCCAGTCGTCCTGGTTGGTAAGAAAGATGGCTCAACACGATTTTGCATCGACTACAGGAAGCTGAATGAAGTGACCCGGAAAGATGCACACCCCCTACCCCACATTGATGATCTCCTGGTGGCGACAAGAGGAAGTTCATGGTTCTCCTCACTAGACTTGAAGAGTGGGTACTGGCAAGTACCCGTGAAAAAGGAGGACAAGCCGAAAACAGCATTCTGTACACCCCGTGGGCTATGGCAATTCAAAGTTATGCCGTTTGGCTTAACCAACGCGCCGGCAACTTTCCAGAGGGCCATGAACCGGGTGTTGCACGCTCTTGTGAGGAAAGGACGCGTTCGGGTGTACCTGGATGACGTGAGGGTGGATGCAGCGACGTTCTCAGAAATGATGAACTGGTTACAAGAGGTATTCCTTCTGTGCCGTGCCAATGGCTTGAAACTAAACGCAAAAAAATGTGACCTGTTCAGACGCAGTATCCCCTACTTAGGGTATGTCATCTCAAGCGAAGGTGTACACACGGACCCAGCAAAGGTGGAACGGGTAGCCACATGGCCTACGCCAACATCAGCCAAAGAAGTACATGGTTTCGTTCAGTTCTGCTCATACTATCGACCTTTTGTAGCTGACTTCGCACGACGCGCAGCCCCCTTGTACGAAGTTGTCAACAAGAAGGACGCCTTTGTTTGGACGGCCGAGTGCGAGCAGGCGTTTCAAGATCTAAAAACAGCGCTCACAACTGCCCCAATACTAGGCCACGCCCAGCCAGACGTCCCATATATCCTGGATGTAGATGCAAGTAGCACGGCAGTGGGAGGTGTTTTGTCACAGCGCCAAGGGGAAGCCGAAGTTGTCCTAGCTTACTACAGCCGCTGCTTAAGCCGGGCAGAACGTAACTACTGCGTTACTCGGAAGGAGTTATTAGCCCTGAAACTTGCGTTGGAACATTTTCGGCACTATGGGTTGGATGGAGGGATACCATTGACCGTCCGCACTGACCACGCGTCTTTGCAGTGGCTCCGAAATTTTAAGCAACCGGATGGACAGATGGCAAGGTGGTTAGAGGCGTTGGCACCATTCAACCTAACTGTACAGTACAGGAAGGGTGCCTCTCATGCAAACGCCGATGGTTTGTCAAGACGACCCTGTCAGGAGTGTAAGTACTGCAGCCGACAGGAGGAAAAGGATGCCCAGGAAGAAGAAGTTCGGCGGGTGCAGGTGCATGGGGGGATTGCATGGCAGGAAGAGCAGAGTAAGGACGAGGAGGTAGCACAGGTACGAGGGTGGGTGCAGGAGGGGAGGCGGCCGGATTGGCAGTCGGTAGCCGCATACGGGACTACTACGAAAGCTCTGTGGGCCATGTGGGAGAGGCTGATCGTGGAAGAGGGAATATTGAAGAGGTTGTGGGAAACTGAGGCAGGTGCTGGAAGCGTGAAGCAGATCATCGTTCCTAGGCAGTGTCGGCATGAAGTACTCCGCGCCGTGCACGAGGTCGGTCACTTTGGGACCCGGAAGACCATCACGGAGTTGCGTCGTAATTTCTGCTGGGAGGGTCTACAGCGGGATGTGCGGGAGTTTGGCAGAGCGTGCCTGGTCTGTAGGGAGGCGGGTCGACAGGGAGGAAAGCGAGCGCCGCTGCAAGAATATCGGGTGGGAGCCCCCTTCGAAAGGGTGGCCGTAGACGTCATGGGGCCATTCCCGCAGTCCAGTCGGGGGAACCGGTACCTGGTGGTGGCTGTAGACCAGTTCACCAAGTGGCCGGAAGCGTTTCCCACGCCAGACCAGCAAGCAGAAACAGTAGCCACGGGATTAGTAGAAAATCTGATGTCGCGGTTTGGAATTCCTAGAGAGATCCATACAGATCAGGGTCGAAATTTCGAAGCTGGAGTATTTGCGGATGCACTGAGGATCTTGGGGGTGAACAAAACGCGCACGACGCCCCTCAGGCCCCAAAGCAACGGTTCGGTCGAGCGCTTTAACCGAACACTGCTGGAAATGCTGCGGAAGGTTGTCGCCACACACCAGAAGGACTGGGATGACCACATAGCCTGGGCGTTACTGGCGTACAGAGCCTCCATCCATCGTTCCACTGGGTTCTCGCCAGCCATGCTGACTTGTGGGAGGACCCCCACCCTCCCGGCAGACCTATTAACGGGAAATGCGCCCACCCCTGAAGAGGCTCCAGCCTATGCTGCCAATTTGCGCCGCAGGTTGGACGAGGTACACCGGGTGGTACGGGAGACACTCGGGAAAATCGGGGAAGAAGCCAAGAGGAGGTACGATGTGCGTGCCGAGCAGCCGCGGTTTGTGGCTGGGGATCGCGTGTGGCTGTTCGACCCCACGAGGAAGAAGGGACTGACACCCAAGCTCCAGCGGCCTTGGAGGGGGCCGTGTGTAGTGCAGAAAAAGATAACGGACGTCGTTTTCAGGGTCCGCCTACCCCATGGCCGGTGTCGCGTTGTCCACGCCGACCGGCTCCAACGCTGCGAGGAGGAAGAGGATGTGGTGTTGGGAACTGCTAAGTAGGAAACATGGAGACACTTGGATACCAACAAGTTTCGTGGACACAGAGACGCTTTTTTGTTTCATAAAAATTACTTTTCTGTCGGTTACCGTGTGAGATTTCGAGTTCGGAAATATAATTTGTATTCTTACCTGTTTTTCGTACGTTTCTAACAATATTGACGGACAAGTGAAGCGTAGGTAGGTGTTTTTACAATGAGTATTTTCGTTTACCGATTTTCTCAGTTTTTTGAAGTGCCTGCCGGGACGGGAATCGCAAATCACGATTTCCAGTTTTTTTCTCCTACCTCGATATAATTTCTTAAACGTACCTAGGAGCTATTAGAGTGCGGTTGATTTATTTAATTTCATTCATTCCCTCTCGGTAGTTGCCAACGTTTATGTAGATATATTTAGACAGTAGGGATACTATCGACTACGTTTAATAATTACAGACCAGTGATCTGCGTAGAAGGGGTATCTAATGCAGAAATAAACTGTAGTAATTAACTGTAACACATGTTTATCTTTTGGGCCATAAATCATTGCAACATCTACTTCCCAAGATTTTATTGTTATTGTTCACCTTTGTTTTTTCAAGGTTGCTGAACGCACGTTACCTTATCTCCACAACTGTGTACGGGAGCTATCGTTACTAGATGTGTCAATCACCCAAGGTGCCTCCGCTTGTTGGGTATTTCTCAGTTGTTTGGAAATCCTACAGACCTGTGAAAACTACAAAGAATCCATCCACGTTGAGTCCTACTCCAAGTACACAGCAGGGATTTGGGCCTACGCTAGACAAAAGGTAGTTTTTTCCAGATTGTATTGTATGCAAATTCATTAAGACCTAATACTGAGAATACTTTTTTCCCTGCTACGAGTAGGTACATTGTTTTAGGTGTCAAAATTGCATTGAAGTTTTTGGGTCTAAAAACATGTACTAATGGAGGTAATGCAAAGTAGACAAGTAGTAATCTAGTAACCATAATGTGCAAGTTATGTTAATTTTCTCTTAATTTTTACAGCTTGAAGAATTAGGACAATTGTGCGGTCTGATGCCAGGTCAAAAACAAACGAGTGAACAGATCCACAAATCTGTGCAGATATTCTCAGGGCTAAGGGAGGAGTACGCCAAGCCCATCGAGAAGCTGAAAAAAGCCCTTTCTTGTTCCCAAGAGTTCTGCAAACAATATTTGGTAAATCATATATTTATGCTATCGCTCATTCAGTGTATTATTATATCGAAAATAAATCATTAATGGTGTTTATTTGCAACGGAACATGCTCGTACCATAATTGTATACTTAGTTAATAAAAACACTTTATATTAAAAACAACAATACAGCAAGCCTGGTCCTCGTCTTTGTGGTCGTCGGGCATGTTATCTTTCGCATACATCACCATGTGCTACACCCATTAGCTGCTTTGCTGAAAGACGAGCTTCAGTTTCTTCCAGTTCCCTAAGAGGAGTGGAGAAAGAGAAGGAGTAGAAGTGGTCAGGAGTCAACGTAGATATGATTCCTTCTTTCACGTTAAGGGCATCAGGGCTCCATCTTCTAGCCCTTGACACCGAACTCTCCGTCTCGACCCTCTGATTCTCATGGAGACAGCCTATAACTGCCATCTGCGTCTTCACTCTAACCTATTGTATCACATGGGAAAGAGGCTTGTCCCACTTGTCAGCAAGAACCGTCGCCATTCTCTTGAGAAACGCACTGTACTCCTTGTGTAAGGCACCGTCACAAGACACAACCAGGGGATGGAATGAGCCTCTTAGATCTTCAGCTGCAGTGTTGTACTTTCTATGCTTGATATTTGCTGCATTCTGAGACACTGTTGACCATGTTTGTGGGCTGTAAGAGCAGGCGTCAGCGTTGATAACGCGAGTATCAAAATACGCCGTCCTCTCAGCATCCCACAGATCATAATATCGAGAATTGGTTTGTAATTTGCATTTTTTCATTTAATTTATTATTTCCTTAGTTATTACACAGGCCTGTGAAATTTAATTTTTTTTAACACTTTTTGTATCATTGCACCTGACTTTTGACACCCGTTTTTCTCCATCACCCACCATTTCCTAGCAAATGTCTACCCCTGAATAGTGGCATTAGGGGGTTTCACCAGAAAAAGTGGTGTAGACAGGTTGACATGACCACACTATCGACTTCAATCAATTCTTTTTCTCACTTCAATCGATACTGATTGACAATGGAAAGGTTTTTGTGTTACTAGAAATCATTTGTTTTCTGAAAACATTGTTAGGTGTGAGATCTACAGTTGAGGAGTATGAAAAATAAGATCTTCTAAGGGCTAAATACGATTTTTTTTTCTGCATTTTGTAGCAAAAAGGAGTGATGGATCAAAATGAGTGTCATTTTTGGATTCAGCGCACCAAAATACATGAGGTTTAGGTGGAATGGTGCAAAAAGTTTTTTTGTCGCAGACCTGTGTTATTATTATTATTATTTTTAAAACAATATTACGATAATATTACTTACAAGGTGAATTTAGGCCTCGTGATTAAGCGTTGATAAGTTGCAGCCTTTTTGTAAAATCAGCCTTTTTACAATACGCCGCCTTTTCGTTATATATACGTTGGAATGAAAAACTATACTCATCTTTCTGATCTATTTCCAACTAATCTGAATTGTTTCTAAGGGATTGACATTCTTGAGATGCGATCATCCAGACCACCAAACTAAGGCGGATCAAGCTCAGCCTTTTTGTCAAATAGAGTAGGTTCGTTTTGCAAAAAGGATGAGCTCTTCGGGTTTCCGGCTTCCGGAAAAAATACCAGGCAGATTCCAATACCAATTCCAATGCCAATCCGATACCGACGTTTTTATTACGAAAAGGCGGCATATTGTAAAAAGGTTAGGCTTTTTGCAAAAAGGCTGATTTCACAATAGGGCTATGACAGATACATTGAATTCAAATTGATAAGCAGGTTTTTTGGGATTTCACGATGATGAATTGATTCCTAATATATAAAACTTCCATTCTTTCTCTCAACATGATATACATATATATTTACTCGTAGTTTGAGGGTTATATTTTGCGGAAACGAAAATCCATTGGATCTGGTATATTTGTGGCTTGAAAACGAAATACAAATAGATCAATTTGCACTATTCATCTAGTTTATTCAAAAGTAATTACTCTATTCACCATGCCATGTAAATGAATGTGAAGACGTATATGTACCTACTCTAGATGTTTACTATTCTTAAACAAAAAAACAAAAAAAAGTTTGCCAAGCTGGGTGTGGCACATAGCTTCCTCGTTTAACTATCATGAATGTATAGATCATTGAAAAGTTTTAAATGATCTTGAAAAATTCCGTAGCGGAAAAAAGTAAATCAAGAAGTAGCGTGAAATGTCATAATTGGTCAATTAAGAAACGAAAAAATGATACTTAATGTCATTTAAGTTTGTGCAAGCGCAGAATGAACTGATGAGTTGAAAACAATAGCTTCGTTCTCAGTGCGCGTTCTGGGAGTTCGGAACGGTTCTGGGCAAGCGCAGTAGAGTTTTGTCGTTCGCAGTGCCAGAACGCCCAGTTCCGGAACGCCAAGAACGCCGAGTTCTGCGTTCGCAGTGTCTTCGGAACCCAGTTCCGAACGGTTCTGACAGTTCCCGTTTTTTTTTTCGGAACTGTGAGAACTCGAACGCAAGGACGTAGTTAACGCATGCGCATTTCACTATTTTTCGGATCTCGTGGAATAAACAACTTTCGTCTTCATCGACTTTATTCATTAAACAACCTTATATCGTTTTATTTCGCTTCATCGATCATAACAATTTCAGCTTCATTCTCTTTCTTTCATTTCATTCTCTTTCAGTCTCCATACGTTACCAAACTATTCTATAATTCGAAATGTCAACTAGCTCGTCAAGTACAGATAGCGATAATTTCGACGATGGTGTTCCGTGGTTTGTAGACGATGAGGACGAGATCGAAGTTATAGTTGGATCTCGTCTACATCCAAGAAACTCAAATTTTTTTGAGAAAATCGAGCCAAGGTTTGACGACGAAGAGTTCGTTTACCACTTTAGAATAAGCCATGGGCTCGCGGAAGAGTTAGCCCACCGTTTTCAGGCCAGCACCCTCTACCATCACCACTTCGGTCCTTATGGCAAGGTATGGCAAAAAAAAGTTCCAGTCATGCAGCATGATCGTACGAGCGAATCTCGTAAATTATCTTAGTACCTATATTACGTTAGGTACATAGTTTTGAAATTAGAACACTTTGAAATCGTAATAACCAACATTATGGCAACAAAATTCGTTCTAAATAATAATCTGCGACTCAAAAAAGATTTGGGAATTTTAGCTTTTTTGGGGAGCTTTTATCGATTTTCAGCAAATAATAATGAAATCTAAGTAGTAAAGGGATTTTTATCTCAATCCTAAGGATAGTCTGGAATGACACATGCGTGTATACATATATGAAAACGCATTAAACACTAGGATTCGTTTCAGAATGTCTCAAAACGGATTTCAATGAAAAAAATTTTCAAACATTTTTGGACCCATTGCAATAGCTTCATTTTCTACGATAATTCGAAAATTGAGCACTGGAAGGTAACACGAGTTGAGTGAGGTTACAAACAACACAGGTTATTCCACTTCCAAGTTCTGAAATCGTTCGCAGTGCAGAACGCGGTTCCACAAGTTCCGGGACTCCCCGTCAAAGTTCTCATGAGTTCGAGAACTGTTAGAACGCGCACTGAGAACGAAGCTAACGATATACTCGTAGGTACGGGACCATCTACATATACAACCTAAACCGCGCATTCGCTGAAATTTTCATCGAAATCGGATGAAAACTGTGGAAATTAAGGTCATTACAAGTATTTCATAATGGCACATGCGCAGTAGCTATTAATGATACAATCGTGTTGAAATTGATAAGAGGTAATCAAGTCATCTTCTTCCAATTATCATCCAAATTTAAGCGAAATCGAACAACTAGAGTGTGAAAGAATGGAGCATAATGGAATTTACGTTTGTGCATGTGCAGAATGAAGTATTGATTTGGCAACCATGAAACTGATAGGGAACCATCTGCAACCTAACCCGCGCATTCTCCGGCAATTTCATCGAAATCGGATGAAAACAGTGGAAATTAAGGTCGTTACAAGGATTTTGTATAGACGCATGCACAGTAACTATTAATGATAGTTACGTCATTTCCCAACTATCATCCAAATCCGAGAGAGATCGGACGACTAGGTCGTGAGAATATGATGCTTGGTAGAATTTACGTTTGCGCATGCGCTGAGTGAGGTATCTAGTCAAGAACAATGAAACTGATAGAGTCTACCCCCTAGCCCACACATCCGCTGAAAATTTCATCCAAATCGGATGAAAACTGTCGAAAATAAGCTTGTTACAAAGATTTGCGGACACACGACACACACACCCACACAGACACGGAACCATAGTTGTTCAGAATGGTCTAAAACGTAAAATGCGAGTGGAAATTTTGATTTTGGAGACCAAAAAATGTTTTTTTCCCGAATGTGAAAACAATGCTTCTGCTACCTTTAGGTAGACTCGGAAGCAAAATTGAATGTTTAGGAATTTTAGATAGTTGTAGACTCAGTCTGAATTTTTTCGAATTGGAGTTCCAGTTTCTGATATTTTCATTCTTGACAGATTTAATGTTACAAGATACACTTCTGATCAGCCATTTGTGACATTTTGTTTAGGAGCTCTCAGAATTAGCAATGGGGACCTACAAACACATTGGTCGCGTTCGGTCAGCTAGAAGTCTTGGATTCGACCTTGCCAAATTCTACTGGAGCATTGGGGACTACGCGACTGCCACTTCCTTTCTTCAGAATGCACTTCTTTGTTACGAACAAGATGGGTGGAAACAACTGGCTGCAGGAGCCCGGCTTCATCTGGCGCAATCCTACTTGAAGCTGGAAGACATGCTCAAGTAAGTTACAGAAATACAGCCATATTTTACTCAACTTTGTACGAAATTTCCTAGTCTGAAACAAATTATATTTTGTTTCTATTACAGGTATGCAAAAATGTGCTTATCCATAGCTTGTACTTCTGAATTGGACCTATCCACAAGACTGAAACATTATGATGAGATGACGAAAACTTTGGCCTCAGCTAATCCTGGTGAGCTAAATTTTGTGTACAAAGTACAATCACAATTATTCGCCTGTGTATTAAATTTCATGGGGGGTCCTTCATAAGAATCTGTCAGTTGTTTTCAAGTATGTCACTGTTTTCCAACTGGGCCAACCAGTTGAATTCCGTGACTCTCCAGACCACAATATTATTATACCTTAACAAACTTTCAGAAAAAATTCCCTTTCCCGTTTCATTTTGAAATTGGTTTTTATTGATCGTGCGCATACATTCACCGAATTTTAATGAAAATAAACCATTTATTATCTGCCTATTAGAGTAAGGAAGTCGAATATGAAATTTTTAATTGAAAACTGGATAGGAGTTGATTTAATGATTATGCGAGTCCTTCAATGTATTAGCCAGAGAAGGCCGGAAGGAGGTGTACGTCCTTGTCACCTTAAATTATTGTAAATCCTTAGGAAATAAGGTTGCAATTATTTGGGCATATTCTTTGATTGGCGTTCATCTCTTAGGGTGGTATGCTAGAACGACCTTCGAAGTTGGAGGGACGTTTGAGGGCAGATCGTTTGAGGGCATCTCCAGTAAAAGTTCCTATTGCAAAGATAACCCTTAGTTCAAACGTTGGAGGGGCACCCTTACTATGGAGGATCGCCCCTCTAACGACCCTCAAACCCCCCGTTCAATGCAAAGACACAGTTTAAGGGGGGCCCTCCGAATTTCCACCAATCACGTATCGAGATTTTAAGGGCTACCCTCCAAAAGTGAGGGTGGTCCTGAGGTCCCTCGAGGGTCTTTCCTTGCTGCAATCCGTCCTTATTTTCCCGTTTCAACTTTGTTTGGAATGTAATAATGTCGAAAGATTGAGAAATATATACCTACTTACATTTGATTTGATGCTGTAATGGATTCATTGTTTCTAAAATCCGTCCCAATTTCCACCTGAGTTGCTTGTGAAATGTACAATACTTTCGACCTTCCGTCTCTGTTTGAAAAATAATAAATAGCCAAAAGGTGAAGAAATATACCTATATTTGATCAGAGGCTGTAATGGATTCCTAATCCGTCTCAATTTTCACTTGAGATGCTTGTGAAGCGTACAATACTTTCAACCTTCCCTCTCTGTTTGGAAAGTAAAAATGGTCAAAAGGTGAAGAAATATATAAATTTGATTTGATTTGATGAAGTTTTAATGTAATCCTGGATGCTGCCTAAGATCAGCATCTGATTCCTTTTTTACACGCTCATAATGATAATACATACACTTCTCTCAGGGTTTAGAAGTGCAAAAGGACTGGGGAAGGAACAGACTGCGGGCTGATGCGAGACTACCTCTCCCCTCCTCTTCCCCCTTTCATAGGTGAATTTGCGGATCGTGATTTGCGGGAGCCCGCTGTGAAGAGGGAACCGCGAATCACAATCCGCGAATTTACCTATTGGAAGGGGAAGAGGAGGGGAGGGGGCCGCGAACGGCCCAGTCTCGTATCAGCCCACTGCAGCGCCGTCCCGATCCTTTTGTACTTCTAAAACCTTCTAGTCCACGTGTTTGTTCGCTTCGCCATCTTTGGCCATTGACTGCCGAACTCGGCAGAGCTGAAAAATCTGCCGAAGTCGGTTCAAGTGTAACCACAGCCGTACACTCCCTCTGTTCTTACCTTAATCGTATTTTATTTATTCAAATATGATGATCCTCCATCCTCTTCTAGATCCACCCTGGACCGGAACATTGACAGACTGCATGACCCTTCTCGACGTTGATATCCAGGTAGATCCAGGGAGTACTAAAGTTACTGCCACGTTCGAGGTAGAATGCCATCTTCCAATAGAGACTCAAGTCTCTATCATATCTGCCGCCATTTCTCACCATAGTTCAAAAAATGAAAAGAGGCATCGAGATTCCTCAGAAAATAATCGGAGGTTTGTGTACTAGAGCAAATTTCGTATGACTACTCAATGTTGTGATGATCATGAATATATTGGTTGGATGTTCTTGTATTGTTTTCGTTGTATTGATTTGAGCTTAATTATATTCTGCTTGCGAAGTGGGTCAGAGTCAGTGTAGCGATGTTAGCATGGAATGCTAGGCTAGGGCGGCTTTGACGGGAGTGTAGGGTAGGTGATGTGCCTAGATTACTACCTAGTATGAGTCTACCAAAGTATCTTCCAAATATGGATTGAAATGAGGAGGAACCCAAATAGATATGTGTTGCCATTGCCTACCCCGTCTCTTCTTCCAAGTCACATCCTATGCAATGTCACTTGAGCGAATTATTTGTTATCTGTGTGCTTTCAGTGTGCTTAGTACATTGTATATTGCAGAACAAAACACTATGGATTTCAAAAGTTAATATGAACAATCATCTTATTTGACGTCAAATTGATAATGGTGTTATTTATTATTATTATTTAAATCTTATTCTCTACTTATTTCATTTTTGAAAAATGAATAGGCTTGTAGAGCTTAACAAGATATTCTTCTTATTTTTCACCAAAGATTACAATAATTTTACGTTCGTTAGGCCTACACTACGAGTAGGTACTTATTGTAAAAATGCATACCAACTGTAAAAAAGTTCCAGTCATTTAGCATGATCGTATGAGCGAATTTTCGTGAATTATCGTATTGTATTATGTTAAATTGTTTTGAAATTTGAGCTTTTTGAGTGCAAGGAAATTGTTAACTATTATTTATAGCAAAAAACGTATTTCAAATAATAATCTCCTATTCAAATACAGGTTTTGAATTTTTAGCTTCTTTTTACAGTTTTTATCGATTTTTTAAAAGCAAATTTGAACTAAATTTTTCGTCATAATTTTTTGAATGTTCTATTTTTTAGTTAATAAACTTTATTTGAGCAATATTCTACCAAAAGATATAAATTTAACAATTTTTATCCGTTTTTAGGAATTTTTAGTGATTTTTTTTAGTACATTTTTTGAAAATTTACCAATTTAATGTGCTCAAAAAGTGCTGGCCAACGAACTCGTCCTTTCCTTTGGAAAGCTTGATTTTTTGGCGCAATAACGGAATTTTTATCTCAATTCTAAGGAGAGTTATCGTCTGGAAGGACACATATGTAAACACACATACACGTATATATATATATATATATATATATGATAAAGCTCTGAACTCTTGGGTTCGTTTCAGAATGCCCCAAAATGGATTTCAATGAAATTTTTTATTTTAAAATTTTCCGAGCCATTGCAATAGTTTCATTCGCTAAAATCTTTCCGTATTGTAAAAAATCGTTTGACCTGCCAACAGTCTTTGCACGATGTGGTGTTTGTGTGATGCCAGCATTGCAGAGTAAGTAATTTATTTAGTAGGTTTTCATCAACTTTTTCATGTTTTCCTTTAATGGGTACCTACTACTGGTAGGTAACTGATATATGTGTGGTAGATGTCTTGTGATAATTGTTGTGCTTAAGAAGCATTTAAAGCCAAGCCTTCGACACTGAATAATGAAGGTTTAGAAATAGGGATTCAGTTTTTTTTTTTTTTAGGCGTTCAGTGCTGGCATGTAATACTTGAGAGGTATTAATTTTAAGTTGACTTTATGCTTACTTAAGGGCAATTCATATTCCTACGTATTCCTCCTGAGGAAGAAGATGTCTCTTACATGGCTAGAGTTCCCATTAGAGTTAGTAAATTCCCAGGGCCATATAGCCATCCTTGACTGTATTGGTAAGGAGGTTGGAAAGTATATATCTATAGTGGGTATAGGTCGTGTGCAGTAACCTTGCCGATTTCTCTGACATGGGCTCAGGGCAAATAGAGCTAAGGAGTGGGATCCTTCCCTCGCCCTACGTCAGTCACCCTTACCCTCATACCCTTCTCGCCTTCTTAAACAACCCCAGCGTACACCTCTCATCCTGGATACCCTGAAACGGGTAGAAGAGGGATGTGACTTTTGCCGTAAAATCTGTAGAAAGTGGCAAAGTTACAGTGGGCAACTTATAACTTCTGGGCTTTTATTCAGTGAATGCTGTATACTAGGTGTGGGAGGTAGGTCTCAATGGGTAGGTCTGAAAATGGAAATGTAACTCCATGTTTAAGCGTTCCAATAACTGTTTGCTCCCAAAGGCCCAAAATCAGGAAGTGAACACAACCTCTCAGATCAGTCGTATGAAGGTGGAAGAATACCCCCCCCCCCCCCCTTTTTTTCACCCTTCACTGGGTCACGGAGTAAATTATCAAACTCGCTCCTGCATCAGGACCTTTGATATTGTATGGTCAGTTTTGAGAAAAATTGTGTAGTGAATTTCAAGTAAGTGGGACTACACCTGCGTAACTTATGTTGATGATTCAAAAATTATAGTTGCCTTCGCTATGTTTGGAATCATAACCTTCCAGTCAAAGTTCTGGAAGAGGCTAGCCTCCTATATTTCAGGGAACCCAGAACGATTTACCAAACCTCTCAGACTACTGGAGTTATGTTATACATAGCAATTTGAAAAAGACTATACTGATCCTGGAAACTGAAAGAGCTTTCTGTAACTATCCGCCTTGATCCAAACAAATTAGAAAGAAATAAGAAGTATATTGTCAACGCATTTAAAGCTAATGTTTACAAACAAAAGTTAATGTTTGACCAATCTTTAGAAACCTTAGTATTAGCTACCGATAATGAAATGTACCGTAAAAGCCCATTGAATTTTCTCTAACGCTTTCAATCCCTTACGTCTACTCTGACCCACTTGTCTTCAAAAATAGGCTCATACGTTTCCCAAAAGTCCGATGGTGAAATGGTCACCTGAAATTTCTTTTCGCTTATATTTCTCAATTCTTGTGTTTTTAAAGGAAGTCAAAAGAAAGTTTAGCGCCAATAAATCCCTTCCTTCAGAGGCTTCCGCTTGCTGTTAGATTAGACTACAAACAGGATAAAAGTTTAGCTGCAGCTATTGTTGAATTGAAGAACCAGAAGTCACTTGTCAGGTTTGTTATGTGCTTTTTTTCTTCTTTTATATATATTTATAAAATATGACACTCTTGGTGCTGACAGAAAATTACTACATGAATGAAATGAAAAGTCAAGATGGAGCCCATAAAATTTGAAATAAATTACTTGGACGCTTTATAAATTCAGGCCTCATGAATACAATCTCTATCTCTGTACCTACCAGTTGGTTTGTTTTTCTGTGCGTAAATTCAAGAATCATCTACCTAAGTATGATTTGATGATCTTCCTTAAATCTTCAAAAGCCGATTATATTATTAGGTACACATAAGTGGTACCTATGATTTTATTGAAATGATTTGGGAGATAGATGATTATTTCATTAATGAATTTGGTAACACCAGCCGTTCTACGTTCGCTAAACGTAATTTTATTTTGTCTTTTTTTTTTTTTTTTTTAGATTTATTATATTTTGTTCTGAGTTTATCCGAGGCCCTCCTTATTTTGTGAAAGTAAAATATGTCCTACTGTAATTATCTCCACCTTTAAATTCCCATTTAATCTATAATAATAATGTTTTGTTTATACTGTCTGTATCTCAATACTTGGAAAATATGAATTTCATTATTATGAACTTGATTATTTTAAATTGTAATTATTGTATGGCTATTTTTCATTCGCGACTTTTTCATGTAACTCTGTTTTCAATTCAGGAGGACTGACAGCCATGGAAAATATAGGAAAATTTCAACTGTCTCTAAGTCAGATTTCACTCGCTCTCTAGTCTGCCACAGTGTCACCCTCAAACCTGGACCCAACACATTAAAATTGACATCAGAGGTATGAAGCATCTATGTTATACAAATTAAAAAAGGTTATCCCACTTTGTTCAAATTCGTTGTGTCTGAAGTCACTATATCATACAGATGTGCTTTGTACACTCACCCAATATAGAAAGCTTAAGAATATTCAACTTACGGTTTTAATTATGAAATAGTGTCTGTTCTCTAATGTTGGAAGTCCTAAAGAGTTCAACTAAAGAGCCTCGATTCCAAAGTTAACTCACCCCTAATTGTGGGGTTTACACAATTTAGTTTTAAGCCTCGTTAGATATGTATAAATATTTCTTTTGAAATTTCATAGTCGTTATTGATATACTTGCTTTGGCAGGAAAATGAAGCTGGAACTTACCGGTTGAATCAACTTTGCGTTATGCTTGTTGACAAATTTGAACTACTATCTCTACCTTACCATCAAAAAATACAGTTCGACGTAGTACACACATTGCCAACGATAGCCCTCACAAATAATAACGACCTTCTGGCTGGTCTTGTCCAAACTGCTATACTCCAAATCACCTCTCAGGGATTCCACATATCTCAGGTATAATGTGTAAAATCGATGTTTTATTGCATTATCTGAATCGTTATCATAAGTAGCTGTCTTACAGTTTGGTAGATTACAGTTTAACAATGACTTTGTGGTGAGCTATCCCTTCCCTAATATTCCAATTATTTGATCTGGGAAAATATTGAATTTTCAGGGAAGCGAACTGGTCCTTAAATCCAGTTCTGGCCTGTCTATGCAGCAAAGATCAAGTGATGAAAGTATGAAGAGCCAGTTGTCTCTGATACTGCCCGAAATACTTCCTAACAGCACATTCAACATGCCGCTATTTATACACGCCGCCCTTCCCCCGTACAAAGAAACAAGCCCGATTGTCCATAGTGTTAGTATAAAAACCTCTTTTGACCTACTCTTTCAAGTGTTCATATAGCGAATTTTCAAAGAAAAATTAGTAATTTAGATGGCTTCGAAATTTTGAAAGTAGGTAGGATGGGGCCAGGGACAAATCCGTTTCATACATCAAAGAACACAATCCTAGATTTTAACGTCGTATAAATATATATATACTGATGTGAAATTAAGAAACAAACTAAATTTTTTATATTTCGGATAATTTGCCTTTTTCAAATATAGAACGAACAATAAAGTAGGTGTTGGGAAATTTTAAGTTGTCACGAAATCTTAAGAACTGGAGCTAAGGAGTTATCGTGGGGATGTATTGCACTGGACGGAACTCTCATCTTCTACTATTGAGTCCTGGTGGCTCAAGCTCTCAAGAAATTACTGTGAACCTTCTCGGACTGGTACAATTTCGTCTTATTCTCACCAGGCTTCATCTTTCCGAGGGCTTTTATCCCGAAGCAGTCGTTGAATGGAGCGCCATGTGTAATTGCATGACGACTCACTTGGAGATCTTGGTCCTGTACCACCACTGAATGTCTATGGTTGTTCACATTTAAACCACACACTATATATATATATATATAGGGTGTATTTTTAGACGATAACTGCCTTCATTCATTAAAGAGCACAATCCTAGATTTTAACGTCGTATGTGTATATATGTATAATGGTGTACTTCCAGACGATAACTCCCTTCAAAACCGACGTAAAAAATTCGTTCTGACACAGAAAAATCCGTCTTGGCCAGCCTGATTGCTCCAGAATTTTATGCTCAAATTTACAATTTAATGGCAAATAAACGTGAAAAATTCTTCTTTTGACAAAAGGAAATGAGGGGTATTACAGTCGAAGTATTTTTCAGCGCTGAGTTGATTGACCACTTCCAAATCTCTAAAATTCATAATAAGTGAGAAAAATAGATTTTTAGGTGAAAAATGTCCATAATTGACCAAATTTTTGAGTTTGGCTGCGTGTTCTAAAATTTCCTTTGTGATCTCGTCGCATGGCTGTCCCCTCAGTTTTATTCAGGACATGGTTGGCCTCAATGATCATAATTGGAGTACCTAATTTAATGTTACCCACAGCTTTTCTTTGAAAATTCGCTCTATTAGTTAGTCATGCTGCATGACTTGAGTACTTTAAAAAAATATATATTGAGCGGCTATCTACTTTGAGGTGTTAGCATTTTTCTTCATAATTTGTTGTTAATTCACTGTTGTTGAATGTATTTTTTTTTTTTAAATACATTTTTTATGTTTTGACCTTACATTGTTCAAATTGACCACTATTATTTCAATAGAACTTCTTATATTTCAAGATCATCTTTCCAACGTTCTAGTAAATTTTAATTTTTGTAGAAGAATTTCGAGGTATACCTGATTCACGTTTCTATTCCTATTGGTGTAACACATAACCTCAGCAGTTACACGAACCACTGTTCATATTATGCTGCTTGCTCACCAAAATGAAATTTTTCTTGCAGATATCCATTAAAGCACCTTGGTCCAAAGAAGAAGAAAAGATTTCGTTACAACTTCAACCTGCTCTCTACGCGATTCTTAAACTTCAGTCAGCCAAAATGACCAAATTGCTGAACGTGACAGTTGCAGGATTAAGCACACAAGTAATCAGGATATCTGACCCTGTTATGACAGTTTTAGGCCCACCAGGAATAACTGTTGCTCCATGCAATCCTCCACACACCCATCTAGTAAGTGTATGGAATTAAGACAAGGCACATTTACCTACTACCGAGATATTATCAAGATCGAAAGCCTGTATTTTATAACCTTCTAAAACTTTTTAAAATTTAACATCTCATATTAATGTATTCTGGAAATGGGATAGGAAACCAACTCGCTAGGAACACAGTATTTTCAATAATAATGTGAAAGGTAACTGTGAATACCTAGCGGGTGAAAGGCGAGTTAGGAAGTCTTAAACTTCAGTCAGCCAAAATGACCAAATTGCTGAACGTGACAGTTGCAGGATTAAGCACACAAGTAATCAGGATATCTGACCCTGTTATGACAGTTTTAGGCCCACCAGGAATAACTTTTGCTCCATGCAATCCTCCACACACACATCTAGTAAGTGTATGGAATTAAGACGAGGCACATTTACCTAATACGGAGATATTATCAAGGTCGAAAGCCTGTATTGTATAACCTTCTAAAACTATGTTTTACAATGTAATATCGCGTACTAATGTATTCTGGTAATGGGATAGGTAACCAACTCGATAGGAACACAGTATTTGCATTAATACTGTGAAAGGTAACTGTGAATACCGAGCGGGTGAAAGACGAGTTAGGAAGTAATCAAAACCTCCCACTCTATTTATATAATTCTGCCAAAATGACGTGACTTATTTTGGTTGTGTGGTTCCCAGGTTTTTGTATAAAAAGTTCCTCATTGGTGGGGTTGCTTGATGGGCTTGTGCTGTCAAAAAGTGGTTAGTTTGTATGGCACATTTAAAAGCTATGGACAAAGAGGTTATTGAAGTTGACGATGCACACTACCTCAGTTAATAGTAAATGTATTTGTAGCGATTCACTAAGTACCAACGAGGCGATTAGGGACTTATATTCTGATGATCCCCTAATACAAAGCCTATGTGGATCGCTACACCAAGCCACAACATTGGGCTCAGCCATAACTTTTATGTGGGTAGTGAGCCATGTGGGTATTCATGGCAATGAGTCTTGATGCCCTTGCAAGAAGAGTCATTGGTGATAACTCCATTGATATGTTGCCTATACACATAGAGGATCAAATCTCCTACATGCAACATAAAGCCAATTCCATCTGGCATGAGCAATGGCAGGGTGAGGTCACTGGTCTGCGTGGTGTCCTTCAGGACTTGAGCCCAGTGGGCCCTTTCCTAACCCTACTTCCAAGGAGGGATCGAATAGTGGTCAACCGGGTTGCCACTGGCCTTACCCTTAGTGCAGAAGCTCGAGATGTTGTGTGAGGGGGGTATGGGGGTGATCTGTCCATCCACCACTTTCTGGAGGACTGTCCAGCCCTTGTGGACCTCCGAGTCCAGCATCAGCCCCCTCATTGGGTTGACGTTTTATCCGGACCAGACAAGGTCCGATCCCTGTTGTTGTACCTGAGAGCCGCTAAGCTCTACTACGAACTGTGATATCTGATCTGTGATATATTTATAAACATAAATATATCACAAAATAAATAAATAAACATCTAGTCGTAGTTTTATTTCACTTTGCTGATTGTATATAGTAGCATGTATGTAATTATTAGCCTATTTTACCTCTAGTCTTAGTTGTATTACTTTATTTTTGGGTTTTTTTAATCCCCTTTGGGGGCTAAACAGTGGTCATCACTGTACCCCTCATTTTTCCCCCCTCCGAGTTGCCAGTGGAGTCCATGATGGCGCTCCTTTTGGTTTTTTATTTCCAATACTAAGCCTATGTGATCGTATAGCAAAAAATTTTTATAACCCCCCCTCAAACTTTGTCACTTTACGTTTCAAGGTGCGTAGAATCCAAATTTGAAATGTCCGTTCGCCGTCCACCGTCCGGGCCATAAAAGGCCTAAGAATTGACTTAAAAACCCCGTTCTTTCGCACATAGACTCCATTTGGGGTCTAGTTGGTCCTAACGTTTAACCATCCCGATCGCTTTACTCGTATAGATGCTATGGGCCAAAAACGGGCGAAAAAGTGTCTTTTTCGAGCTTTGAGTGTTAGACATACGCACGCGCGCACGCCTGGCACGCTTGGCAGGGGGTCACGGTGGGTGGTAAGGGGGGTGAGCGGGGGGTGGAGTGAGAGCAGAATCGACTGGGATAGGTCCCAGATGCTTTTGGAATCCAGTGTACCTACGGTTTTAGTTTGATTCCTATAGAAATTAGCTCCATGGATTGAATGAGACCACTCGGGTGGCTGTACGATCATCCATTTGCTTCCCATCGGGAGCGCAGCCTGTAACGCGAGAACAGAGGTGGGTACTAGAAAAGAGACTGGCAATAGCCCCAGAGTTCGCTGGTTACTATAGCTGGCTATCTGATTCAGAAATAATATACCATTATGTAATAATTTGCAGCGTTTTTAATCAAGGATGGCAACATGGCTCCTCTTAGAATCGTGCCATTTCCAGTGTCCCTTTAGACACCTTGTTCAATGCTGCTAATGACCCTTCTGGTTGAGTTGCAGCTTAAACCTTAAAAAAAAGTAAATGTGGTAGATTGTGTTGAGTTCTTTAATGGTAGAGTTTTGATACATGGGGAGATTTGGTTGAATCCCCAGATAAAATGCAAGTATCAGTCTTTATAATAGTCATGACCCAAGGTCTCTCTCACTATTCCACCAAGAGACTGGGCCTCGTGATCAGTCTAGAGTGACCTCACATACGAGCGCCTGGTGGCATCGAAGGTAGCACTAGGAGGATGGGGCGCCAAATTTCAAATTCATTGAAAAGAGCGTGGTTTGACAAATGTTGAAAACATCTACTAAAATTGTAGTATCTTTCGAACATCTTGTTCTGAAATTTTCCTTAAAATGTTGTCTCCAATGCTAAATTCCCAATTCGCAGTACTACTATGTATGTATCTTTGCAGGTTGTAAATAATGAAAAGAAAGTGAGCTTCATGTGGCGAGTCGAAGCGATGCAAAATATAGAAACGCCAGTTAAGACTGAATTCTCGTTACACTATGAAGCGGATAACGAATCCGAGTCGCAAATTCCTCTCATATACAAATGCTTATTCGAGTTGAGCAACTTTGAGGTAATTGAATTGATTTAAAATGATTTGTAGCATTTTATTATTTTGTTTAATTAAATTTGGATTATTTTAAAAGGACTTAAAATATTGCATTAGGAGCCATTATCTAGCTTCGGGTTTTGAATTGTTGGAAAACATATTTAAAGCAAGATTTTGTATTTCTTACACTACCTATTTCGCTTGGTAGGCCATTCAGAACTGGAACATTTTTATTGTGGAATTATTTTCTTAAATAAATCAAATCGTATCACCTTATTGTACCTAACATTTAAAAATTATTTTGCAGACCTTGTACATAGTAGAATGTAGAGTAGAACCCGGACGAGGCTCCGAATTCTGTCGTGTGAGCACAGTATGTCAACTTTTCATTAAGGTTACACGAATGAGCAAAAAGCAAGATTCTAGTTTGATGTACGAAGTTTTTGCTGAGCACAACATGTGGGCTGTGTGCGGAAAAGCTGCTGGTATGTACATCTTTTTAAATATTTGAAAATATAAATTACAATATTTATGTCTAAATTGTTGAAAATAGCTCTTGTTTTGGATTATTATTTTCAATAATGAACTGTTGTAATCTAAGATCAAGGGGGAAAAAAGTGGCAACTAAGAAGCTTGCAGTCAGAGAATTCTCTAGTGCAGGGGTTCCCAACACAAATTTTCCAGGGACCCCTAAAAAAATTACAAATATTTTGAGGACCCCCTACTTATATGTATACATTATGCACGCATTTATGTTGTACCACTAATGCATTTAATATATTAATATACCGGTATACAGTGAAATACGTACTAATTTATATAAAATTACAAAAAGGGAAATTTTATCGTTACAAAAAAATTAGGCCTACCCTTCTAGTTTGGTAAAACTGTAGTTTTTAGTTAATTTTTATACCAGTCTGTTATTATGTATTTTTATATATACAGTTATAGATCACATGGAAAGAGAAACAGGCGACTGTTACAAGTAATCATTTATTTTACATTGAAAGTATATTGCTTAATTGCAGTCACATCAATACAAAAACATAAGGACAAATTTATAACTCTCAGATTAACTTATTTCTTGTAAGAATGTCTTCTTGAAGTGTGTAAGTGTAAGATCAATGAGAAGAGTTGAATCGTTCCTTGGTTTCCATTATACCGTAAATATTGGGATGGATGTTTGACACTTTAACTCTGAAGTCAGATTTGATGTCGAGTCTATTTCTGTATTTATTTTTCATTACACACATTGCAGAGAATGCTTGTTCATTACGGTAGGTAGTAGCAAAAGGAAGTATATATTGTAACGCTTTCTTACTAACGTCACTGTAGTCTTTGCTGGCTTTTAACCAAAACTCAGTGATATTTCCATCACTGAAAGCGGTTTTCATTGTACCACAACTTGTTAGGTCCACAAGTTGATCTTGTTGCTCTTCTGTAAGGGTTTGGATTTGGTCCACTTCAAGGCTTTTGAATGGATTTCGAATCCAGTCGTTCTCATGATTAGGCTCTGGGAAATACTCCCGAAATGTAGTAGCCAAGCACTGGAGATGAGACTTGATTTCATCTTTTACTTCATGGGGCACATTCAGTTCCGATGATTCCAAAAACCCTTTCAAATTCGGAAAGTTAGTTAGTAGGTCTTTTTCCACCCTTTTCGCCCAGATCTCACACTTCTTTACCATCGCGCTGATGTTATCTTCGATCCTGAACAAGTCAACATCATTTCCTTGTAATTTTAGGTTCAGAGAATTTAAATGTTCAAACACATCAGACAGGTATGCAAGAGAACAAAGCCAAGAGAAGTTGTTAAGTAGGTTGGAGTACTGTGTTTCAACGAGGAAGACTCGGACTTCATCTTTGAGCTCAAAAAACCTTGTCAAGATTTTACCACGGGAAAGCCAACGAACTTCCGTATGAATGAGAAGCTGTGTATGCTCACTCCCCATATCTTTGCATAACAAAGAGAATAACCTGGATTGCAAAGGTCGAGTCTTGATTAAGTTAATAATTTTAACTATTTCGTTTAATGTTTTTTGCAACCTTTCAGGCAGCCTTTTAGCTACTAGGGCTTCTCTGTGGATGCAACAATGTGTCCATACCACGTTAGGAGCAACCGCTTCAACGCGAGCTTTCAGGCCTATTTTGTGGCCGGCCATAGCTCTTGCCCCATCTGTAGACAAACCTACACATTTTTCCCAACTTATGTTATTTTTATTGAACAAATCATTCAACGCAGTGAAAATAGCATCGGCATCAGTATGGAGTAGTTCATAGCTAAACAGAAAATCTTCAAATATTTGACCCTCCCATAAATAACGAACAAAAACCAGCATTATTGCTTTTATTGTTATGTCGGTGCTTTCATCTACTTGTAGAGCAAACATATCTACTTGGTCCCACTCAGTAGCAACAAATAACGCTTGGTTATGTTAGCGCTACTCTGCATGCACGATCCCCTTCCTCAACTCCTGCGAGCCTGCAACGCTGCGACTGCGCGTTTATTGCTGTCATTAGAGTTCCTAATAAAAAATAAGCTTAAATAATATTTTTTTAAAGCAGCTCGCGGACCCCCTGGTCTCCCTTCGCGGACCCCCGGGGGTCCGCGGACCGCCTGTTGGGAACCCCTGCTCTAGTGGTCTGACTAATACATCTACTCAACAATCTTTATTTTCGACCTTAAGCTAAAATTGTCAAACATGGAACATGCTTCAATCTGCTCTTCTACTATCAAACCTATATTGGTAGTATTATACTAGATAGTTCACGCAGCAGATTTGACTTCCCCATGATTACTTCCAGAGGTTTCCTAAACCTCTGCATTAATCCTCTGTGGTTTGTAATCAAATTTCAGAATGGACAGAAGTTTTATTCCTCCCGTAGCTGATTCTACTTCCCTCACTTTCTCTAATAATTTCCAGTGGTCACCAAGTGGCTGTGTACCAAATTCAGCATTCTAGGATGAACTAAAAAGAAGTTAGCTTTATTGCCCACACAGCTGTACTATCAGCTTCATTGACTTCCTCCTAATCACATCCAATGGTCACCAGGATGACATTTGACTATGTTGAACGAGAAAGGAGACTAAAGTTACGTCATTAAAAGCATGGTGTTTCACTCCGAAAATTTGGCGAAACGTCGTGCCAACTATTAGTGAACGGTACAATTTTTTTAAATAACCCCCCCTCTTCTTTTTCTAACTAAGTGTATTGGTTTACATTTCAAGATAAGTAGATTTAAAAAAGCCGAAAAATAAAAATCCGACTGTCTCCCGATCGACGCTCTTATGCTAAACTATAGTCCTATGTTTATGAAATTTTGCTCCAAAATCAAACGTTGGCTGGGAACGTGCCTGTAATCTCTGCATCATTTTCTATCAACCCTAAGACTAAGCTTATCCTAACGGTAGTGGCAGCGGGTACTAGCGGTGTAGTCTATTCCCCAAGTACGTTGAACTAAATGGGAACTGCTGTAACTCCTTTATGCAAGTGGCAGTGGCTGTTCAAGCCATTGTGCCACCACCTCCCCACCACTGTGTTTCAGGACTCTGTGGTCGAGCTCATCTTCCTCAAGTATCACTATAACTACAAGTTCATCAGTGTACGTAAGCAATTTTCCCTTCTTTATGGGCAGATTTGAACTGATTTTTAGTCTGTGAAGGCATCTGGCTGGCCAGGTCGTGGATGGAGTCTGCTGTTCAACGATGTGCCAGACTTCAGACCACCTTCCGGCAGGCGTGGTAGTCTTCCAGATCGTGTCTGGTGGACTTGAGAGATGCATGGTCTGTAGAAAAAAGAAGAACAAGGGAGGGGGAGTGGGATAGTAGGCTTACGTGCAGTCAGCTGGCCCAACTATTGTGCATGCACAATCGTACCGAATCTTTAATGTACTAAGTATCAATCTTATGCTTATGTAGGTACAACTATTAATGTGATCCGGTGATAAATATATTTCATCAGGTTGAAAATTCGAGGATTTTGATGAGCCTCATCCACTAGGTTTATGCATGTAATTTTATTTGTTTTTATAATTTTTATTTTTTTCTGAAAGGTGTGGTGATGTGGAACGACAAAGATGAACAAACCGTTACAGTGGATGTAATGCCTCTGGTGAATGGTTTCCTCCCTCTTCCCACAGTCAGACTTAGCAAATACATACTTGCCAATCCCAAAGCATCACAAAACAACCGTAAGTACTATTTTCATTAGCCGTATTCATCTGCACTCACTCATCTGCTGATAATGCTGTAATAACGTTTCTTTATAAAGCTTGTGATAATGAAGTCTAATTTTATAGTTTCATCTCAATTTATAACGTTATTTCCATGTACTATCTGGCAAAAATCTGGTACACTGATTGTAGAACCTCTTGACATCATTATCTTAGGCGTAGTCAACTTGGTGGATGTTAATTTTCATCTCCCTTTACCTCTTGATTAATTGGTCAGAAATTCTCCTAACTTTTGTATCAGAACCTTCCTGGTTGGAGTTCATTTACTTTTTTTACTGCCTTCAAATATTAACGTAAACTCCATCCACCCCAAAACTTTTAATTTATCTAGTCTTAATTGCTCGGTTTGTATGCTTCTTGAGGTACTCTTTCTGTATATTTTCATCTTCTAAACCTCTAGAGCAATGAGCCCATTACTGACGAAAAGTTCAATAAAAAGTTGTTGGTACGGAAAATTGAAAATATTCTACATTTAAAGCTGAAAAAGGTATTGTCCAAGAGGATAGGAAAAACAAGAAGAATGCTTCAAGAGCCATTTATATAGTCTGTCCAGTCAAAGAAAGCCTTTGCAAACTGTTCATACAAACTTTGGCACACCCTGAAATAGAGGCGAAAAGATTTACCAAAAGGAAAAGCTTCAAATAGACGTCATTACCCATAAAATTTCACCAATCCTGATTTTTCATGGAGGGTCATCCAACGTCTTTTCAGATGTCCGAGGTGACAATCAGCCGCATTTAGAGCAATTCAACGCGGGACAAGTATACAATGCAAGCAAAGGCACCCAGGTACATGTGATCACCGCTGCATCACCCCAAGATATGTAGCATATCTTCACCTTTCTCATTCAGACCACTTGACTGTAGGGAGCACTGCCATCGCAACAATAGTGTCCCAACTTCCTCACCTGGTCAAAAGTAACGGTACTTGGACATTAGTTTCTAGAACAGTAGGTTTTCATCTTGGTTAAAAACAATAACTTAAATTTGGTGCGATTCTTGAATCAAGTTGCTTTTTTATAACTACATAGATTCATTCATTCTAGATCCTTGTATTTAATCTTGACTTTATCTCATTTGTTTGCTTATCGCTGTAACTTTTCTTCCGATCAAATAGATGTAAGTACATGAAGGTGATTCATCTTGTTACAAATATAAAAATAGAAGAGTCAACATCAAGGTACGGTCGATGTCCAACATATCGGTTGATTTAGCAAGGTTATACATAACCTGTATGTAATATGTTTGTTGCATTCACTTTCCTTCTTAAGCAGTAGGTAGGTTCTACCTACATTGTAGGCTCTTCAGGTTTGTAATGTACAGTGGTAAGCATTGGATATCTGGTGGAAAACATGCTTTGGCCTCACGTGCCCGAATTGAAAGACATTCCCTTTCTTAACTTCAAACAAGACTCAATCGCTTTCGAGAGTAGGTAGACAATTGAAAATAATCACAATGTCTACTTATTCATCTACTTGACTAAAAAATTTCTGTCTGTGTCTTGCAGGCAACCCTAAATTTCGGGTAGATCGCTTTTTTGGCTGGTACCTATCAAAGTTACTCCTCTCTCTATTCCATCTATACCTCTTTTTTCCCAACTTCTTTGAGTTAATATGTGCTGGAATTTTAATAAATGTCCTTCCACCAATTTTTCTTGAATCGCACCAACATCTACCTTCATTAATAATAAATTATTACTATAAGCGGCCCATTCACGATCCTGCTTCAGGAAGTGAGGGGAACGAAAAACTTCCCTCTCTTCTTGCACGGGAGGCGTGCAGGACGTGTGTGGTGGCCTTCCTGCTACAGGTGTCCTGCAGAGCTCGTCGGATGAGTTTCCCATCAGACCATCCTGCGGTCCGGGGTCCCCCACCCTATCAACCTGCTAGGTCCTAGCGTGTGTGGGGCTGCCGGAAGACCTTAAATAAGGAGCCATTGAAGAATTGAGAACGCAGAAGTTAAACATAGAATACCGTATACTGGCGGGAAACCTTCGGTTTGAGCTGGGAATGACGGATCGTGTATGGAAAACGCACTCTGAGGCAGGAGAGCGAAGAGGGGAACTTCGTTGCACTCCCCATCTCCTGCAGCAGGATCGTGAATGGGCCGCTTTAACCAGGCTTCAGATCTTCATGCATTGAATGTTTGTTTCTTTCCTTGATTTTCTCGCCTTTCAGTCCGTTTACTTTTGGATCACCCCGCTTCACTTTTACCATGTGGGCTCCTACACTTTGAAGCTACCTTTATGATAATATTTTTAAAAACTAAATAAATTGTTAAAAAACTATTTGAAAAAACCTTCGATCCGCACATATGCGTAGTTATATCTGTATGCTAGAAGGTGTTATATATATATGTTAGAGAAGTGCCATGTTATTACCGATCACATTCGTCCACCACTCATGCAGATGCATTTTTGCAGTTTTATTTATTTTTGGCAAAGATCGAAAAAATCTATTTTTTCACTTGTCCACGAATTATAAGCTCATTCTATCTCATCAAATATATTCCATTCAAAAATAATGAGCCCCGTGAACTTCTTGAGGAGAAATGTTTCTATGATTCACTAGTCACTTTTATTTAATGGATGAAAACATTTTCTCCTCTAAGGAGTTGTTGAAAATTATTATGATTCTTTATTTTTATCGTTCTTGGTTTTCGTTAGTCAATTGATCGTTACATACTCATTTACTGTAAGATTGGTGCCTCAAGTAGATTCGTTGTAATTAAAAAACATCGCGAATTCTATATAAAATAGATGTAATTAACTATATGTAATCGTAAGAATCTACGTAATTTTCGTGCAATATGATGTTAATATGAATCATTATTGTGATGGTACTGAAGAAAAAAAGCAATTGAAATCGAACTGTAGCTTATTGGATTTGGTATGGAGTAAGGGGGAAATATGGGTTTTAATCAGTAGATAATGGTTGTTGGTGGAATAACCACACAGCCCTTGTGATCGAAATGTAGATAAAATTATATTGATTATTGCATTCTTTTCAACTGTGAAATTTACTTTTGTCGTTTAACGTTGATTCGTTAATTTATTGTTGGTAACCACCCCCACACACACACACACACAGCATTGGTGAATAATCATCGAAGTAAATTAACTTTAAATGACTAACCTGTTAGAAGTAATGAATTCCCATGAATAACCAACCAAAAATATAAAATCCATTTTAACTCACAAGGGGAATGCGCGGTAAGTCCTTTTACCGATCTTAATGAAATTATATTCACTAGAGTTTCTACATCAAAAATGAATTGACAGAATGGGCCCTTGGAGTTTCGATAAAAATCAAAAATTTCAAAAAATGGCTAAATTTGGCGTTTACGAAACTAATGCTGCTCCCACTTGTTTGAACCAATTTCAATTAAATTCACACCAGTGTTTCGTCATTAAAAAACATTAGACTGTTGTACAGGGATTTTCCTATTTAAGCCCCAGAAAGGCCAGAATGGAGTGCGTAAAATAGGGCTCAAGCCATTACTGGATAAAGAGCCAACAAGCAACTCTAGAAAACCCACAACATCATGTTAGACAAATTTAGGAATCGTTAGGCCTTCAGACGAAATTGACAAGCTTAGATTATAGTGTAATTTACAGTGCAATCAACCCTTTTATAATTTTACCCTTGTACACATATCAATAAATTCACTACATGCAACTTGATTTTCTGCAGAATTTCCTAAATTGCTTGGAAACATTCAAAACAAAAGTGTCAGTTTCTTCTGAAGGCCTAGCGATTCCTAAATTTGTCGAAAATTATGTTGTGGGCGTTACTTGTTGGTGCTTTATCCAGTAATGGCGTGAGCCATATTTCATGCGTTGCGATCTGGCCTTCCTGGTGCTTGAATAGGAAAATCTCTATACATCAGCTTGATGTAGAAACTGGCGTGAGTTTCATTGAAATTGATTCTTACACGTGGGTGTAGCATAAGTTTCGTGAACGCCCAATTTAGCCATTTTTTGATTTTTATCGAAGCTTCAAGGGCTGTCAAATGGCAAAATACGTGTCGACTCATTTTTGATGTAGAAACTCCGATAAATAATTCATTGTGATCGGTGCTGGACTTACTACGCACTCCCCTTATCAGTTGGAAACATGAATGGCAGGACGCTGCGCTTAACAGAATCCCCATTTCACCAGGCCATTGACATCACTAGTTGGGTTAAACCACCGAAAGAATGCGCTATAATTAGGATATCATTATGATACTCTATTATTAAATATATAAGATACATATTATATGTATAGTATAGTAGAAATAGGATGGATATAATGATCTAACATGCTATATTTTTAAAGTCTTTGAAGCAATGCCCTAGAATTTGTACAAAGCGAACATTTTGCGATTTCAGAAGCAGTCCCCAGAAATTCATGTTATACCTTTTCCTCTGTTACGCTGCTTAATCTAGTTTTCTCTGATGTCATTGGTCTGGTGGAAGTTTTAACTGTTGAATTATGTTTCATACAAACAGTTCGGACTAGTGTCGTTATTTTTTGGTTATATATTTAGTAGCCCTAAAGGTAAATTAGGTAAATTTGATTTTTCAAACAAGGAAACTGATCGTAATTTAATTGTTGGAGTCTTTATGAAACCTACTCTTCCCCTGTAAGTCGACTCTGCTCTCCCTCACAATGACATTTCACAGTTTATTATTCATAGTCTACTTAATGAAAATACAATTTCACATTTCTATATGCGCATGTGAAAATCGTATTGTAATTAAGGTATAAATGTAGTACCTGAGGTTGTAACGTCCCATAACTATTAGATTTCCCCGCAGATGTGTTTTGTGATTTTTGTTTCTAGCAGGCCCTCCATGGTTTGATCACTCTAATACACTCATGACATTCTTTTTCATTCTAAATAATTGATTCAAATAGCAAAAACCTGCAAAAGGTGTACATGACTATAAGGTTTCAGTATATATTTATAAATATATATACACACATCATTATTTATTTGGAACATGAACGTACTAATTAAAATTGTTATTGAAGAAGTTCAGTTTTCTGAACTTTAAAAATAAGGTTTGTGCAATGAAGTTTGTCGTGTGCTGAATCTCATTTTCAGTTCATATCATGTATTCATGGTGGAACCTACTTAGTTGGAATCAACTATTTGAATTACATAGATATTAATGTATGAATTTGGATTTTTATTTAAGTCGATGGAGTTTTTTTTTTTTTTTTTGACCATATTCACGTGTCATTACGTTACAATTATTTATTAGCAGTTGAAGACTACCTACTTATTTATTATTTATCTAATTTGCGATTAATCAAATTAAATTATTGTTTGTTTATGGATACTCAACAACAGATTCCCTGACAGCATCTTCGGTTCTGAAATTGTATCGGTGTTGAAATGAAGAATAGAAAAACGATTATTCCGGTCGATACCATTTTTAATTTCTGTAACCTTACGACGTACTTATATCAAGTAATATCAAAATAGCGTATTATTCTCAATTGACATAGCATACTTTCCTTCTCTCTATCATAATGCTTCAGAAATCTACTGTAGGGGTTTCCCAGCTCAAATAGAACCTGTTCTGTTGATTTCTCGAGTCACAAAAATACCGATCGAAATAGAATTTTGTTTGTTTGACTCTTCGAGTTTATTTTCTGTAGAAACTGGAGACAATATTGTGTAGAATAATCAATCTTTAGATTTAAGTGTTGTGACGAGTTATCAGTGATTGTAAATTTGATTCTCTGTACATAAAACCAGGTTGTTCAGATGTAAATAATGTTAACTTATGTTGTATCAATTATGTTTTTGTATATTAGAAAAAGTTATCAAATTGATAGGGTTAAGGCTGTGAAGGCAGTTGATTAATAAATCTAATTATGTCCTTAAAATATTTTGTTTTCTGCATTTTCCTTTTTGATTTTGATGGGGTTTGTCTTACTGGACAGAATACTTATTCAAGAACTTCATTGCTGTGGTTACATCACTCTCTTACTCACTCACTGCTCGGGGTTTCCATTGGAAAAGAGTTTCAGGCACCATAATCGGCTTATACTTTCCCTCAAGAAGAGGCCCCTTTAATTTAAAAGAGGATTCCGCCGGTTACCCCGAGTTGGAGCAAATCTTTTGTTTAAGTTAGCAAATTTTTTTGTTCTATCCCACTCAACATCTCTGAGGGAAGCACGTTCAATTACATGATGCCCGAATGCCCCCGTTCTGGATCTCCAGTACCGGTTGAATCTGCAAAGAAAATGCTCTGCGGAATCCTCCTCGAGTCTGCAAGGGCACATACGTGAGATGTTGTTATCTATAGTATTTAGCATCCTGCGGAAATCATAATGTCCGGTAAGGATGCAAATCATAGTTCTAATAAAATTTCTACGTTTACTTAGAAGCCAATATGCTCATTTGGGATCAAAAGACGTAACAAGCATTCTGGTTTGTCTATATTTAGCTGTTTCTCTACTTCAGAGAATGTTGAGGTCCTCTGTGGCCCATGTTTTAATTTTAGTTTTACAGGCATTTTTGGAAATGCAGATGGCAGGTGAAGGGCCCAGAAATTGTGTCCTGAGCCTGCTCGTGCAAAACCAACCGCATTAACAGTGCCTTCGTGATTCTTACGACCAGGAATCCATTTTATGGTTATTTTGTTGTTGTTAAGAAACAAATTGTTCAGGTATTTCTCTGTTTCCCAGACCAATTTTGAAGTCGTGAGGGGGTTCAGGAGTGCTTTAATGCTGGTCTGACTATCGGTAAAAATGTGAATGTTTTTGTCGTAAGGTGACCAGGCACTTGTTGATAGCATAGATTTCTGATTGAAATACAGTTGCGTATTTGTCAAGGCTATAAGAGTCTGACACTTGAAGGCTGGGTATTAACACACCTGCACCAGAGGAAGGTTTGGGTCCCCTATCTATCTTAGAACCATCAGTGTAGCAGTTGATGGTGTCTATAGTCTCAACAGGGGTTTGTTGATTGTTCTACTCGGTGTAGTTACATTTCCTTATCAATTTCTTCTAATATCGGTATAGAGATTCTAGTATACACACTAGACCCGTGGAGCTCATTCCTTGTGTTCAATGATCTCTATTTTAATTTCAAAAAGCAAATTAAATATAAAAGTGTGTTCCTGCTATATTAAATCGTGATGCCTGCATGTTGTAATTCAATAAGAAAGAAATACAAATTATAAAGTGTTGTTTTTTGTTCTATCTATTTGACTGCGTGACAATGTAATTAGGCATCGGTATCTTGTGGATCTAGTTCAAATTTCACTTATACTCCAGTAAAACCACATTACCTATCTAATGACTTGTATATCCATAGATTGTCTATTATCTATTAATTCAATTATTTGTTTACTTTATCAATTTTTTTTTTTTCACAAAGCATCAATTCCTCAGTACTCAATCACGTCAACGTCCTATTCAGTGTAATTTGCTCATCCCTGATCTATTTCTGGCTCACCCCGCCAGACTGAGTGATGGACCACCCGAAGAATTTCGTCAGTGACCTACTTTCTGTTGAAAAAACAACAATAAGAACGAGTGAGTCTTTTATTGTTTGTCTTCTTTTACGCTATCAGTATATGTCTGCAGGTATGTATTCGTTTCTATTAAACCTTTGGACAAAAGTAGGGGGAAACTAAGAAGGAAATATAGTTACAACCTATGATTAATAAAATGATTTTAATGTAAAATCATAGTTATTGAAAATTGATTTTTTGTGTTTTTATTCTTTGCTTTCTCATTTTTAAATCCGATGACTTGTAGTAAGCTGCCGTATCAGGCAGGGTGCCAACATGCTGATCAGGTACGATCCACCTTGGAGAGGTTTTTGGGGGACCCACTCTGCATTCTTGGCATTGAGCCTTCAGCTGTGAGTCCTACAGGCTCAACTCCTTAATTAGGTCTATTAGTTTCTAAGGATTCCTGTGCTAATTGTTCTAAGGATTCCTTTCTGTAGGACAGTCAGACCCCCAGCAGGATGACTCTACGTTGTGAGAGAGTTTCACAGCAAAATATGTTTTGGTGGCTTCTTCCTCTTTGCCACATATTTATTAAGTCGCTGTGTATTTTACCATTTAATTGGTTCCGATAATAGTTTTCTTCGCTGAGGCGGTTTGAAGGGACTTCCAAACTGTTTCAGACTTGATGGAGACTGGTAAAGTGTGCACGCGCGATATTTGCCAACTTACAAAGTGATTTCAAACCGGTTGGGGATTGGAGTCCATCCACTTTATAATTTAATGTTTCAGCAAAACACACGGAGGCGTGAAACAGCGGCAAAAACGGAGTTTAAAATTTGAATGATTTCATTGGCTGCTGTGAGTTTGGAATGGATGTGGCACAGTCCAGTGGTTAGCTGGAAAAAGCTCTGACCGATTTGAAGATCCACAACCAGTTAGATGCCAGTTTGGAAATCTCTACAAATGTACTGTGACCGTGGGTGGGGGCTCTAATGATGAGAGAACTGAGCGAACACCTCAAGTGGGTTGTTAACTGGTTTGGTGGCTTCAGCGAAAAAACCTAATGTTCGTTCCATCATTTGATCATTTCAGATTCCCATCTTTACACTTGCCCATTTACTTCTGACTGAGTGATGCCAATCACTATTAGAGGGGGTCGTTACGAGTTGTGGTAGTCTAAAAATGATAGATATCCCAGCACAATTCGAACACATCCCTTTTTCCTATGCCAGAGAAAAAGATCTGAAAAAGGCTGCTAACTAAACCACTTGGCTATTGTGGCCAAATAATCAAACCAGTTCAACTGCGGAAGTTTCCCCCGTCATAACATTTCTCCAGAGTCAAATATCAACCGACTTCCTCTGAATTGGTGGTCGAATGAGCGATGGAGTGAAACTGACGACTAAGCAGTTGCTCGCTGGAAGCTTTCTCGGTTGAGCAGGGTCATTGACCTGATAATTTGTCTTGATAATTGTGTCAGTTTGTGATGTTTACAGTATGACTCAAGAAGGATTACATATCAATGTTTGGGTCCTTTTTGCCTGCACCAATTTTTTACAAGTCATGCTGACTCAAAAGTTGTAGATACCTACGTCGGAAAAATTCAAACTCATTCCTTCTACAGAGAGACAGCTCAGGAAACGACCTCCAACTAAACCACTCTGCTCTGAGGTCAACCAATCAAACCTCTTCGACTGCAGGAGTTTCCCTGCTCGTAACAGAGTGTTGGATCCCTTTCTGGCGAAGAAATAACTTTTTCACTACCACGTTCTGTGCTCTGTGAGATTTCAGAGGATACTGAAACAGTCCAGGACTAGTGAGCTCATCACAGGCGTTTTACCGATCCTTCTCTTCTGCTAATAAGGCGTATTTAGCTTGGAAGGCAATGGCGTGACTCCCGGGACATTGTGACTTTTCCCTTCTAGTTTCACATACACTCCTGGTGACTTTCTAACTTTTCTTCTTTCGCTTGCAACGCCCAAGAGACGTTGTTCGACTAGTACCCTGGGTATCATATTCACTTCATATCATGTTGCTGGTGTTGTAGGAGAAGGATCAGAAATACTCGCTCCTCTCATTTTCCTCAATGCTAACATTGCCACATAGCCTTGCTTCTTGGCAAAGCTGTCGAGATCCGTATGCATGACCTCCACAAGTATCCAAACTTCAAAAGATGTTATATGTTAGTGGGTGCTTACCTGCCGGGTTCGGTAAGAACATTATTCTTAGTAGGGAGTAGGCAAAAAAAATGCAATAAATGAAATAAACACCGATACCATAATTATTTCATTAATATTTTATTCTTCTTTCAATGTCAACAACATCACTTTTAATAATAAATTTTATACTCTCGAAGCACTTTTTAACTTTTATTGCATTCAACTAATCTGACTTTATTACCTATCATTTCATTACGAATGATATCTACTCCAATATCTTATTCGTACATTAACAAAAGTATGCTATTGGTTATAGCAGGAAACTTTTACACTCCACTAAATAATCTCTACTATGAAATTCGCCTCTCATTGGCAGGCTGTGATACGAGTAGTTGCGGTTAGGAGTCAGCCCTTTCAGGGTTCTCTAGTATATTCCTCAGGAGAAGTTTAACTCATGAGTAACCCTTTTCCAGGATTAGACTGGATCCTACCGTCACAAAAACGTCAATTTTCCTACAGTTACTACTAATTTGAATAAAGCCTTCTTGTTTTCTTACTAGAAAAACAAATAATAGATCATTCGAACCGGTTGAGAACATCACAGCTCTTGAGATCGTTTCAACAATATTATGCCTCTAAAGAAATATTCTCCTAATAATAACTACAATGTTGGCACTCAGTCCCTTGCTATTTACTTTCTACAGTATTTTACCGTGTAGTAAGTGGGTGTCCTACTTCGAAGATGATTAAATTATCTGTCCACTCTTTTTCAGAATTGGCAAAAAGTATATTTGTACCTACCTCCTCAATTCATACCAATGTAATTGTGATACTCGTACTATACCATACGTAACAGATTAAACAAATCCAACATCAAATAAAAATTGGTTTGTAGGCTCCGAAGATCTGGTAAAACGTGAATATTAATAAATGCCAAACTCAAATTGCACATTACATGCCTAACGTATTGTTTACTGTTCAATTTCTGACTAGACATACTGTGGCCACCTAGAGAATATTCGTTGACTTGGACAACCGATAGGTACCTACCACGAGGCGTTCCAGACCCGCTGCGAGCACCTCCCACCCCACTGTCTTTTCCCCTCAGTTTAAGAGTGTCACAAGCCTGCCATCTGTGGCCGCGTGGAACTACCACTCATTGCTTTGTCTGACCGGCTATGAGTAGCGAAGTTCTATAATTGTTCAATGGTTCTTGTAGTCCACTGTAAACTTTCCATGAGGGATAGGCTCTCCTAAACAAATTTCAACCTTCTGTAAGAAGGGGGATCTCTCTTAGTCCTCTGTAGACTAGTGATAGTACAACAGACTACTGAGTCAAAAGACTGGATATCGATTTTTGCATTTGAATTTATTTTGAATTTTTGCATTTTTAAACGTCATTATTTTAAGCCATATTTTAAAACGTCATTTTTATCTATTCGTCAAACTAATCTGTATTTTGCTAAGGGATTGGCTTCTCGATGTTATGCATTTTTGAGATGCGAGCTTGCGAGCATCCAGACCACCAAACTATACAAATCATTCTGATCTATTTGACCAACTAATCTGAATTTTTACTAAGGGATTGACTACTTGAATCAGAAAGAGATGAAATAGCTTTAAAATACAGGCGTTCAAGTTCAATTCAGAATATTTTGTTTGTACATTTGACAGCAACTCCCTACAGTTACGGATTTTTACGAAGGTTGGGGGATCCCGTCGAGTCTAGAACGTCTCGTGGTACCTACCTACCTATTTTGGTTTATCATATCAAAATAGATGAGTTACATATAGTATACATGTTCGGCCAGAAATGATGTGGTTTTCCCATCAATTGAACTTGAGGCCTCAGATATCAATGTAGGTACATAGTTGAAAAACCACCACAATTTGAACAAAAGTCGTCCTGTCAACCTAAAATAGAGTAAAAATTAGGAATAAAATAAAGATTAAGAATAAGGTAGTGAAATAATTGTCTAGTCGTGGCAAAAGGGGTTTCAAGCTTTCTCATTTGTGTTGTAGGAATTCCCATGTAAAATAGTTAACAACGAGGCTAATGATACTAAAGAACTGTAATGAAATTATATCTAATAATTAATAAAGCGAATTCAGTCTACATCATATTCATACTTTTGTTACTCACATTATTTTCTATGACCTGTGGATATATTGTATCACGTGGTGAGACAACATATTCATGAGAGTTAGAAACATACCTACCTAATAGTTAGTTGGTAGACCGAAGCAATACAGTCATATTTTACATAGTCAGCATTTTCTACACTTATACGACGGCTTGGAAGAACATTATCAAAACTACGTAAATTTCAAAAAATAAATCTGATCAAATAAGTTTTCCAAGTCCCGTTCGATTTACATAGGGAACAGTGAACTTAATATAAATTCTGTAGACGAATTATTAAATTTTAGGACGAAATTACATAGAAGAACGCATTTGCGATGCGACCATTTCATTGTAAAGAAGTTCTTGTATCTTCAATCTGATGTAGAGGTTCCTGGTAGTTGGGAGACACCGCATTTGGGGTAGAAGACTCATAAGAAAATTGAAATCATCATCGTCCAAAGCTTTTTCTTTCTTCTTTGTGTCGTTTTTATGAAGAATATCGTTGGCAGGCTTGAGTCTCTTTCTCTTCTCGCGTTCGTTATCTTCCACTTTCTATTATTTGAAACAAAGTTTATAAAAATTTTATGAATTTCACAATTACTAAGACTGCAAATCCGTGAATTAATCAAATGTTCAAGTGTAGTAATGGCGTTTGGTGTGATATTTGTGGTATGTAGAGAAATCTGAAGATGATTAAATCCTTAAGGAGCCGTTTGCAAGCAAGCCTACAACTACCATCTAAAGTTGAAGTAAATTGCTGAAAAATAGGATAGTTATCTTCATACCACAAGATTAAGCCACCCCAAGCCGCTATTTTGGCGCATGTGCTAGATCTAGAGCGCCTCTGGGCTCAGAATCCTCCTGTTTAGTTTTCCTTTACGTGGAAGGGGATACATCTTGCTAGAGATTTGTAACCTCTTCATTCAACTTTTTTTTTATATGTATAAGAAATAACATACCTAATTCGGGTGCCCATGCACCAAGATCCTGCAAACAAGTTTTATCTATGTTTGTTTTCATTATTACTTTGTGAGACAAATGGGTGATGGAGTGGAGTAGTTACAAGATTGAGGCGATACTGGGTAGTCTGCAATACTCAGTAGCCAGTTTCCCTAAACGGGAGTTTTCCTTGGATTAACCCAGGACTGTGAGTTTACTCGTCGAAACAGCGAAATGACTGTTCCACCAACGTTTGACTCAGGATTTTTGTGTGATAAAGCTCGGATTCCAGAATCCATCCGTTGGGGTGGGTTAACGCAACGATGAGCGCTAATCCGCAACTTTCTCAGAGCTCGCCATCTTGAAAAAAATGTGTTCCTAATCCTGTTTTTCTGTTTGTTTCAAACATGGGCCAGCAGGATGTCCTCCTAAGGATTTTCCATGCAGTGGTGCAATCTCGCATTGATTATGAATCTGCAGTTTACAGCTCAGCAAGAAAGTCTTTGCTGCGTCAACTGGAACCTATATTAAACAAGCGTTTTTGTAGATGCCAAGCCATCTGCACGGAGAATCATTGGTGATAACTCCATTGAGATGTTATCTATACGGATTGAGTATCAAATATCCTACATGCAACATGAAGCTAATTCATTCTGGCGTGATCTATGACTGGGCGAGGTCACTGGTCTATGTTGTGTCCTTTAGGACTTGTGCCAGGTAGGCCCTTTTGTAGCCCAACTTCCAAGGAGGGACCAAATAGTGGTCAATCGCATTGCCACTGGCCAACCTGTCTTACAGAAACCTGCTTAGCACAGAAGCTCGAGATGTTGTGTGTGGGGGTCATCTGTCCATCCACCACTTCCTGGAGGTCTGCCCAGGCCTTGTGGATCTTAGAGTCCAGCATAGGTTCCCTCAGTAGGTTGACGTTTAGTCTAGGCCACACAAGGTCCAGTCCGTGTTTTACTTGAGAGCCACTGAGCTCACTACGAACTGTGATATCTGATCTGTGATATTTTTATGTACATCTACTAGTCATAGTTTTATTTCACTTTGCTGATTATATATAGTAACATGCATTCAGCCTATTCATCACCTAATCTTAGTTGCAGTATTTAATTTTTGAAGTTTTTATATGATTTAGGGGCTAAACAGTGGTCATTGCTGTACCCCTAGCCCCCCCCCCCCCCCCCCCCGATCCGATTTGCCAGTGGTGTCCGTGATGGCACTCCGTTCAGTGACGGAGGGCAACATGGCTCCCCCTAGTCATGCCACTTGCAGTGTCCCTTTGGACACCTCGTTCAATGACCCTTCTGGTTAAGGTGTGGCTTAAATCATGAAAATAATAATAATAAAAACAATAGGAGGAGAATTTATGTGACTTTTTTCAGCATTAGTTTGACTTCAACTTGCTCAATGTGTTAAGTTTGCCCGAAAGCCCATATTATTGCTTTGGTCGGCCCAATCTTAACACAAACAGGTCCCAGTACAGACTTGTACTTTAATGAGCGGGTTTGTTCGCTTTTTGTTCGTCCTTTAGGGTTTGTTTGCCCACCATCCTTGTCTAAACCACCATACTTGACAGTAGTAGTTACCTACCTAATTTTTAAATCACAATAATATGTTAGTAAGAGACTTTACCTTAACATGATTTTCCTGAACTTGTGGCAGACTTTCTGCTTTCACGGGGTCCTCTTTGCCATTTTCGTGGTGCTCGTGGTCCTCAGTTTCAGGGGACGATAGTGTTTCGTCAGGTTCAGACTTTAGTTTGCCATTTACGCGATGCTGATCGCAGCTGTTGGAGTCATCAGTCGTGCTGTGTACTTGTCCACTGTGATGTCGAACGTGATTCGCCTACCGAAAGAATATTTTGGGTTAATATAGGTAGGTGTAGGTAGGTAATGATGATTTGTCATCGAACAAAACCAAACGATAATCTCTAAAATTTCCTATTGCATTCTAGTTTTTGAAGCTTTGTGAACGTCCACTTGGGGTTTCCTTTTCACAGCATCTGAACAAATTTAACTATTTGAATGTCTGACTGTACAACAAGAAAAAACCATATATTTCGAATTTGAAGTCTTGGAAGTCACTGTTTTTGGTTCAAGTTTCTATACCTAGTTAAAACCGGATCACTGCCAAAAAGCTTTCAGGATTCACAATACAGAAAAGTGAAAAAACAAGTTTTGGAGTAATTATGTTATTACTTTTGTCGGATATAGAATTGTAGCAATATAGACGAAACTTGAATAAAGTTAGTGCTTCACAGTTTGGTTAAATCTAAAACAGACTGCGCCAAAAATGTCACCACTCGTGATCAGAAGATGAACTTGATGAATCAAGTTGAACAATATCCGGGTTGCTTTGAAAAGTGACAGACATTCATAAGAACCGCCGCTACTTAGGTCACGTTTTTTTTGACATTTTTCACTTGGTAGGTAGGTACCTACCTACCGGCAAAAACGTGTTGCACGCTAAAAGTGAGTTTACACGTTTTTCACCTGTGGTCCTACTATAAAATAATATTTCTTCTACCTACTTATTTGAACCTCACCATTTCTTCCAAATGTCTCTTATTGGAGTAAATTTGATCCTTGACGAACATCATTTCATCGAAGTATTCCCAATTGGTGGATGTCCTGGGCCTTCCATTGATGAGAGTTTTGTGCAGCTTCCTCAGCTCGCCTCTGAAAGTGTCTCTCAGGCCTTTCCATTTCGTACGAGCAGTTTCGGCTGCAAAAGAACCAAAATATTTTATTGGAAGTGTGTCGGGTGCAAAGAAAGTTATAAAGTTTTGGTGTTTGTTTGTTGAGATGGGGCATTGCAGGAGTATCTCGCCGCAACACGGAGCGAGTTAGAACTAGCCCTGAATTATAGAATTATTTATAGACAGATTGATCAAAATGTCCAATAAAAACCCCTAAATCAATCCTTTAAGTACAATATACATTCAGCGAGACGCTCGTCTTGCATTGCCGAGCTTTCAATAAACCATAGCTACGAAACGCGTCGTTCGTAAGTCCTGATCTGACGAGTGAGCTAAATTCTCTTCTGTTTACTCTAGGAAGTTTAAACTTGATAGGGAGATTCTCTGGGACTTTATGCGACGAATGAATTGATGGGCTCTGTTCTGATCAGCTGAGTTAGCTAAATTATCTCCTGTTCACCCTAGTAATGTGACATTTGAGCGTCTCTATGGCAATCAGGGATGAACAAAATTACGGGTTCTGTCCTATTCAGTGCAGTAAATTCTCACCTGTTCACCATATTAAACATGCATTTTTCAGGGAACTTCTCTCAGACAACAAAAGTTGAATGAAATAACTCACTCCATCCGGAATCAGCGCAAATTTCTCACAATTTTTTTTTCCCCACATCACGGAAAAACATTAAATCATGGATATGTTTTGGGGCACTGTATATCTATATCCACATTTCAATGGTTTTCTATGAAGAAGGGAAAATTATAACAATTCATTTCTACTCCAGAATACACGTTGAGAAAACAAACCGACAAAACATCACAATACAGATGTATCGAGAAGGGCAAAGGAAACCAAAAACATATTTATCTATATTAAGATTTACTGCTGGACATTGCCTATGTGTTGATTCAACACTAGGATTCTAGGATGTTATTTGATTAGAGATGATTAAGGTTCTAATTAACCTTCTAATTAGAGATGAGTCGATACCAAAATTTATCGATTCCCGATACCGATACCTAAAAAATCGATTCCCGATTCTCAATACCGATACCATCGGCGCATAATACCTAACTTACCTGTAGGTGAAAAATAAAAATTCCTCTTGAACTAGTAATATATTAAAATTTTAAAGATTAAGTCATATTACAAATTCTAAATTTCAGATTAATATTTTCATTCAAGGCTTTAGTTAATTTGATTTGTGCAAATACAAAATTTGATATTTTTTTGTTATCTATCTTTTATGTAAGCTATCTTTCATTGCCTAGGATTGATTTCTTTCTGGATAAAACAAGTTAAGCAGACTGACTTGGCTTTTTAGTTTTTCGTCGGTAACTGTAAGGTATTTCCAAATAAGACTGGCTCTAGGCTTTTATACTTGGAAAACATAGCTTTGTTCTAATGCTTCTGTTGTCACATACAAAATAACACAAGCCTACTTGTAAACAAAGTTATAATTGTAAGTTGTGTTTTGGACAATTCATGTTTCGCAACTGCTAACTTCACACAACGGTTGCACGGTACAACCATCTTCGTTGTTAGATGGTTGCAACAGTACCGTAGTGTAATAAAACGCCCATCACCGGGCGGTATCGGCTTTAGGCGATCGATTCTCGATACCGATACCAATGCCTAAGAATCGGTGGTCTCGAGAATCGGTATCGGGAATCGACTCATCCCTACTTCTAATTAAGATACCTACCGTATGCTATGCAACATGCTTTTTCCTCCGGTGACGGTAGTAGAGGCTCCCAACCTAATTTCAACATCCTAGGGCGAACAGAAAAAATTAGCGTTACCCACGTATACATTTTATATTTTTAAATGAAAATAGATTCAATTCTAAGAAATTTGACACCACCCATACTTTCCTATGTTGAGTAGTTTTCGTTTTGTGATTTTTCAAAGTTTACACTGGTGACGTCACGCTTGCGGTAGGGGGCTTATTCGTGGCTGAAAAAATCTTTGGCGTCTTCTACGCTGAATGCTTCTTGTCTGTATTCTTCAGCAGAAGATGATTCCCACATTTTAAACACCGAAAAATTGTCAACTCACAATATTGGAAAATGACAAGTTTACAGGTGAATGGACGTAGGTTAAAAATCGGTCATTTTCCACAACTGTAAAACAGTGACTTGTTCAAAATGATGGGGAACCACTTGTAACTTGTCCAAATTCTCCTGTACCTGCACTTGTTAATTTTCTCAGTGCATTACAAATCTACACTTGTACACTTGAAACGCTTGCACACTCATTTTTTACAACATGTACATAAAATTGGCTTGTAACTTGTCACTTGTTGCTTTATGTAATAGGGCCCAGGCGGGAGAGGTGCGTTGACGTCACAGTGCGCGAAACTTTGAAAAATCATATAAAGAAAACTACTAATCGTAGGAGAGTGCGGTTGACGCAAAACTTCATAGAATGGAATAATCTTCCATTTACAAATATTTAAACTACATTTTCCCACCCATGGGTAACGAACACTCAGCCAATCAGTTAAGTTTATTCGTATCTTGATGTCTCAGAGAGGCTCTTTACCAAATTTAAAATTCCCTAGAGTGAAAAGAAGATAATTTAACTTTCTCAGCTTTCAGAATGTAACGTAACCCGTCATTTCTTTCGTCTATTAATGTCCCAGACAGGTTCCCTATCTAATTTCACATTCCTAGGGCGAAAAGGAGAATATTTGAGCGCACTCAGCCGATCAGGAAAGAGCCCTTCATTTTGGTTTTATTCGTGTCTTGATGTGTTGGGCTCTTTTTCCAAATTTCAAATTCCCTAAAGCGAAAAGGAAAGAATGTAACTTTCTCAGCTGGGTCAGGGTGTCTACAGGTCACGGATTCCCGGAAAGTCCCGGAAAAGTCACGGATTTAATAGTTGGGCACGGATATTATCGAAAGTCGGTAACCAAATAATAATAATATAAATGCCAGTACCGGGATTCACACAAAATACGCAAGAATCAATTGAGATTTTTTAATCTATAATATTAAATATTTTGTACATTGTATTTTACCAATATTCTTAAGTAGTTTTAGACTTCTGTACTTTATAAGTAGGCTAGAATCAATAAAAAAGTTATGAAGATCTAATTTTATACAGGCTACTCATGATTACAGTAGGTCTACTGCCTACTGGTAAGTATTTCGATACGCTATTCCTAAAGAAATTAAGGCCTGTAAAAGGTCACCGATTTTAAAAATTAGAACCCAAAAAGTCCCCGATTTTTATCACGTCTTTTCATTTGTCTCTTAATGTCCCAAGAGTATCTCTTTCAAATTTCCACCAGATTTAACAGGAGATAATTTAGTTTAGCCCAGGTGATCAGGAAGGATCCCATATTATTCGTAAACTAATTTAGTTCGAAAGTGAGTTTCAAAAATTTAACTAAAAACTCATTTAGTTCGAAAGTGAGTTTCAAAAATTTAACAAGACTCCATCATCCAGTGACAGTAATAATCTTCAGGCTAAAACATACAGTTTCCCAGAGATAAAATATCTGTGATTATATTTATTCTAAAACAAAACATTTTTTAAAAAGTTGAATTATTTGTTCTAATTTTAAATTATTCTATTTATGTTAACCTATTTATTCTAATTATCGTATTTATTCACTTATTTGTTGACTTATTTATCACAATTGAACAATTATTTATTCTAATTTATACTATTTAATTACTTAAAACCACTGTTGTTAAATTAATATGTCGCAATATAAATAGCTGGTTGTTGGACATCCAAAGGGGTGTACCATTACACAAGTACCATGTAAATTAGGCTTGTAGCCTACTATATGTACACTAATAGGCGCAACTGTAAAGCTAATGAAGCAATAAAGTTGAATTAAAAAAAAAAAAAATTTTACTAAAAACTCATCTCATTTCAGTTTTGGCCTGAAACAAAAAACTAATTAGTTTTTAGTTTAACTAAATTTTCAGTTAACTACTCCCAACTCTGGTTGAAGGCATACGAATTGGATGGGTGGAGGAGAGGAGCAAGCGCCCGTAGGGAAGAGGGAAGGCAGGTCGACCTTGAAGGGCGGCTGAGTGGGTGGGTCGAAAAAAGGAGGGAACCCAAGTTCCACCGGTAACCGCTAGATGCCTCTCGCGACGCAACAACTGAGGGGGAGAATATAATGCTAGAAAGCAACAATGCATTTGATAATAAACAGTCACGTGCTCACTCACATATGACGAGCTCGCCCCGCCAAAACACGAGTGAAACAAATGAGGCTGTTTTGACTAGCCGGGAAATATTCAGGTTGACACTCGCGGCGCTCGCTTCGCTTTACCTGGTGGGCGGAGATTGAGCTCGGAAAAAATCGTTCTGAAAACATCCAACGGCGTTTTTTTCTGTCTAGTACTTACAATCGACTCCTATCGAAAATGCGACGTCGTCCCACAGAGCCATAGTGACGGTCCTGTCGTGGTAATACGAGTGTTTCCTGTCCCAGAGGGGCTCCCTGGAGCGGACACCGCGAATCAGCTTGGTCACGTCCATCGTTCGGGGGCTGGAGGGCCGGTTCCCTCGCCTTGGAAGACGTACGAACTAAGGTGACCCTTCTGCGCAGCGCTAACTGCGCTCGCTTCGTTAGCTCGCCTTTTCCCCCCTCTGTCCACATTGATCCGGTTCTGTATTGGTCCACCGCACGCTCTTGGCTGACCTACATCATTCCCCTGATCGCCCGCTCTGACGTGCGGCGCTATTAGTGCGCCAATGCAATGGTTGAGCGCAAATCTCGAAATTCAAGTTCAACGTTCAAATCGTTCAGCCGTTCAGTTGAATTTAAATGCCAAAAATATTGTCAGTTCGACCATTAATTAGGTGCCAATGATAATGTTTGAATACAAATCTGAAGATATAAATATAATTTTTGATGACGAGATCAACACTGACGAATTCCCTTTCATAAACACAAACAAATCCGAGATATATTAATTAGGGTGCCCGCTATTTTGAGAAAAGTGGAGTAATAATATATTATCTTTGTGAAGTAATAATAGACATGTAGATCCTTTAGTGAATAAGATAGAACATGTTCGAAAAGCATAGTTTCTTGGACGCAATCAAACGCACAACGTCTGACGATTTGGATCATCATTTGGACATAGCTTCCTCGTTGACATGGTTATGTCTATAGGCTATAGTCATGTTTTTAAATTCAACTCGATTTTCAGATCGAAAATTGTAACGCAATACCGGTAAACAAATAAGGTGTCTAGTGCAAGAATGAAATCAGAAATCATTAGAAACTTTGTTGGGAAGTTCCCAAATTGCATGGCTGTTTTAAGTCTCTTTGTTAGTGAGTTAAATTCTCTTCTAAGTAAGTTAAAATTTGATAAGCAATTATTGGCTCTTTCCTAATCAGCTGAGTGAGCTAAATTTGCTCTCCTGTTCATTTTACGAAGTTGAAATTTGATAGGGAGACTCCCTGGGACAGTAAGAGACGATTGAAATTATTGGTTCTTTTCTAATCAGCTGAGTGAGCAAAATTCTCTCCTGTTACCCCTAGGAAATTGAAATTTGATAGGGAGACTCTTTGGGACAGTAAGAGACGATTGAAATTATTGGTTCTTTTCTAATCAGCTGAGTGATCTAAAATCTCTTCTGTTCATCCTAGGAAGTTGAGATTTGATAGGGAGACTCTCTGGGACAGTAAGAGACGATTGAAATTATTGGTTCTTTTCTAATCACCTGAGTGAGCAAAATTCTCTCCTGTTACCCCTAGGAAATTGAAATTTGATAGGGAGACTCTCTGGGACACTAACAGACGATTGAAATGATTGGGTCCTTTCTGATCAGCCGACTGAGCTAATTTAATTGAGACATTTTTAACTTTAGACACAAAACTCATATTTCGCAGGGGAAAAAATAAGACTTAGGTACCGATGTATCTGCATGTAATGCAGATATTCAACATCAGCTTACTGATTTGGTTTAAAATTTTGATCTACATTGTACCCTTTATGTTAAATTTAATTAGTTTTTAGGGGTAAATCTTTTCGTTACAGGAAAGTGTAGATTCAACTGTTGAAAGATTAAACAATCTTGAAAGATTAGTTGGTCCGCTGACCAGGTTTCACGAAGTTTTTGAAAAACTGGTTGTCTTGTAGGATTTAGATCGATTCTATGTTACGAAAACTAGTAAAAACGGTAGCAAAACCGATTTTTGATTATTTGACAATGATTGACGTCATTGAAGACGACGGTGACATCTATTGTCGTCAAGGACAACTTTTAAAGCTTTTACAGTTGTTTTGGTCGATTCTGTTCGGCAAAAACTATTGAAAACGATACCAGACTCGATTTTTTGTTGATTTGACGACGATCGTCGTTGCCAACGACAAGATCCTGTCGTCAGATCGTCACCAAAAACTACACTGCTAATTCCGGATGTATAAAAAGTCTACCTGTTGTATTGTATTGTATTTCAAGTTGATAGTCCAAATTTGCGGACTGTTGCGGACACTTCGTTCCTCAATAAAATATTCAAAACCTTGAAATTTTGTTCGAAAACTGTAAAAGCCATGCTTGTTACAATGATTTGAGGTTCTTGCATGCGCAGCAGCTACTAATGATACGATCTTGATGAAGCTCATAGGGGGTAATCAAAAATATCGTAATTTCCCAGCCTCTACCTTTCAAATTTAAGCGAGATCGGAGAAAATTACGCACAATGTATTAGGCATACGATTGCGCATGCGCAGTGAAAACTTTCAATAGCCTAACTTGCACAGACGTGGATCAAATGTTTTTCAGGATGAATAACTATTAAGTTTAGGTAACGCCAGCGGAAATTTTTATTTTCGATAGAAAAATTGTTTCATCTCCCTAAGTGGAAACAATGTTACAGTCTATATCAGGGGTCTCCAACTATTTTTTCAGGGCGGGCCCATCTGAAATTTTTCCTCGATGGTGCGGGCCAAACATATAAGAAAATACACTGCCAAGGAAATGGCACATGAGCTTCCTCGTGATCTTCACAGTACGTCACCATTAAATTCCAGAAAACTAGAAACGGCCGGCAAATAAATTCCCGGCATGATGGGCACAATCACTGGTAGTACCGTACGATTCGTATGGCACCTCAAGGGACTCTACCGGGATCATCTCTGAAAATGTGAACAAAATCCGATAAAATTAACTAAGCTGTGACCGTAACAAAAACATCACTTTCGCGCAAGTGCCTAGCGTACCGCTGCTGATGATCGCGAAGAATGTGATACGGGACCTCAAGAAACCTTGCCCGCATCATCCCTGAAAATCTGACCGAAATCCGTTCACAATTGCCTGAGTTATGACCGAAACAAGATAATTTTGTTTGCGCCTGCGCAGAGGCTACCGTTGATTCGATCATGACTGAACTGATAGGGGACCATGTAGAGCTATACCCGCACGATCCCTAAAAATTGCGGAAATTACGCATCAAAATTGTGGAAATTACGGTTGTTGCAAGAACCGTAACAAGAATATTTCGTTCACGCATGCGCAGAGCGTACCGCTAATGCAATTATGATTATTGTCTTATGGGATCTCAAGGGACCTTACCCACATCATCCCTGAAAATCTGACCGAAATCCGTTCTACATTGACCGAGTTATGACCGTCACAAGGAATTCACGTTATCGCCTGCGCAGAAGCTACCGTTGATTCGATCACGATGAAGTTGATAGGGGATCATCTAGAGCTTAACCCGCACGACCCCTGAAAATTTGGTTAAAATCGGATCAAAATTGTGGAAGTTATGGCTGTTACAAGGAAATGTGGACGGACGGACAGACAGACAGACACGGAACCAAATTTGTGCAGGAGGCTCTGACACGCAAATTGCGAGTGGAAATTTTGATTTTGGAGCAACAATTTTTTTCATTTCGAAAGTGAAAACAAAGCTTCCGCTGCCTTGCAGTCTTGGAAGCAAAAAGGAACCCATAAAAACAAGTTTTTAATGTAACTTTTTCTTTTTCTCATGTTCTCGGTTAATTTTATTGTTGTTTCAATATTTGGTAGTTTCTTGGCAACAGTAAATTGAAACAAAATCACATTGTTTCAAAATCACATTGATAATAACTTAAATTAAGTTGACAAGGAAAATCATTTAATATTTTATTGACCCTGGATTCGTTGTCATTTTATGCAGACGTTCAATAGTATATAGTATATTTAGTGGGATATAAGATAAGACATGTATTCATTGTTGAACATTCAATTTCGATTATCACATTAGTAGTTAACTCAATTTAATCAGGAACATCGTTTTACTCAGTCTTTTTTTCACGTGGCTAATTTGTATTTGGCATTTTCATTAAGATTAAAAAAATTAAGGAACATTTTTTCATTCAGTATTCAGTCTTTTCATTCGTCATTAATCAATATTGAGGTAAGACGGAAGTTGACGCAACCTTTCCATCTCTGCCAACGCTGGCAGGTTACAGAATGTTTTATCCTGTATTTTTGAGCAGTCGAGCTCTTCAAGTCGAATTCCTTCGAGTGTCCTTACACGACTGAGAGCGACGTAAGCCTGTCCTTTTGCGAAAACTTTTGGGCCTAAGTTTATGACTGCATGGTCAACTGTTGAACCTTGCATTTTGTGAACAGTCGTAGCCCAACAAAGGATAAGTGGCAGCATTCGCCTTTCTACTGTTCCCGCTGATAGTTTCGCCGGAAATTCAACCGTTCGTGGTTCAATGATGTGTTCGCCAATCTCAAGGAATCTCACTTTTACATTTGGCAAATCTTGAGTGTACATTTGTGCTCTACGAAATAGTGGCCAAATAATTTCGATAACTTCACCCATCGCTCCATTCACGAGGCTTTTACTTGTGTCGACATTATAGCGAAGCATAACTCGTGCACCTGCAAAGAGAGTCAGCGTTTTTGGCAAGCCTCCAGTCTTGTTTATATCATCCGGAATCAGCCTATCCATAGCAATATTGCTGACATCTTTGATTGCGTCAGAGATTCGGTCAACTGCTTTGAGATGAATTATTGTCTGGCCTTGTTGCAGGTGATATTGAAGAGCTTGTTCATTGTGGTAATCCACCAATGCGTTTTTTGGATCAATGCGGAGTGCTTTTCCGATTGCAAATTCACCGCTGAGATTTTTGTCGACTTTTCCTAGCAGAATCGCCATATGTTCTGACTTCAGTTCACCGAATCGTCATTGAGTCATTGAGTAAATGATTGAGTCATTGAGTAAATGAGTCATTGAGTAAATCTTTGAGAGATGAATCTTCTTTCTGTCGCTCATTTTCAGTCAGTTCCCATTACGAAAAAGTACGCCAAAGATGAGTTGATTGATTGATGGTTGTGATTTTTTTGGTTGCTGAAACACTGAATGTCCTCGAACTGGTGGTAATTGCATCAAATCACCAAATAACAAAATGTTGATTCCACCGAACAACTCGCTGCTGTTTAGAATTTGTTGTAATCTTGAATTTAAATGTTCTAACATTTCGTGTGGAACCATTGAAATTTCGTCAATAATAAGAAACTTTGTGTTTCGCCATTGCAATCTCAAACTCTTCAAATAAATTCCAGTTAAATTTGGTAGTCTTTCTAATTTACCATCACGTTGATCAGGTAATTTAAACATTGAGTGGAGAGTTCGCCCCGAAATCAGATTTGCTGCAACACCTGTAAGAGCACCAACTTTCACTGACTCTTTCTCACCACCAAAGAGAAACGGACGAATCTATTCCTTGATAAGGTTGAGCGTGAATGTTTTCCCGGTGCCAGCACCACCAGTAATGAATAATCTTACACGCTGTTGTGATCCCTTCTGTTGATTATCAATATTTCGGGTGATGAAATTGAAGAGATTTCTCTGTCCTGCATTCATTTTCACTAATGATGCTCGAAACTCGTCATCAGTTGGTCTGATATCACTGTCGTCAGGAACGTCATCTATGTCATCGTCAATAACTGGATCCTCTAATTGGATAAAAGCATTCGCTTGGTTGATTGCATTATCCAGCTGTCGATCTCGAGCACGATGTATTTCCATGTATGCGCTTGTAGCTCTCAATGTAGCCTCTCTTGCAAGAAATGCCTCTCTCGGTGATTCGTAGATTGATCCGTCGGGTCTTCTCAAAAGTTCATTTTCATCACGGAAAGGACAATATTGAGCTAGAAGACTGTAGTAGTAATTATCGGCATCGTTCGCTTCTCGGAAATTTGGCACTCGTACGACAGCAGGGCGTCTTCTAATTTTCATTTTCGTTCCATCTAAGAGTTTCAGCAAAGGTAATTGTCGAACTTCTAGAGTGTCATCGTATGCGTCCTGATCGCCATCGTCTTCATCTACAGAAGCTTTACTGTAGTGAGGTTCAAACAACATGGCAAATTCCATCAATGACATTTTCTCAAATTCATATTTTGGATGAGGATCATGGGGACGATTCACATATCGTTCAATAATATCCTTGCAGTAGCCAGCTGCATCATCATTTACAAAACGTAAGACTTTGTATCGTTGCTCTGGCTTTCGTGTATTATGAAGACACATCGACGAGAAGACTGCTTGAGAGGTAGGTGGCACAAGCGATATATCCACTCACACCCCGACAATTGCCGTTCATGCAAAATTTTCATACATATCTTGGAAAGTTTTGCAGAAGTATTGCTTTCTTCTTGACGAATTTTCCTAATCGCTTCCCTCAAACTTGAAGACATCTCTGTTGGCTCGTTTTTCGAAACATATTTGGCCAAAAATGCTGCAATCGACTCGTTGTTTCCACATGCCTGAAAGTCCATATTTGCTTTTGTGTATTTCAACAGCTTGATACTATAATTGTTGATGAATTCCTCTCCGGGTTTCCGTTTCAAAATACATATGCGTCCACCATTTTTAATGAAATCATCTGATGTATGATCGACTATTATCACATTTCATGAATTTAATCACTAATTATCACTTTCGTTTTTCACTAAAAACTAAAATTTCAGATCTGGAATTCCGGCAGTTAATATATCTAACTTTAACGGTGTTTTCATTTTTAAAATTTTCCCGGTAGAGTTGCCCGAGTTGCTCAGTTTGTGTTGCCGAAACATTTGTAAAGTTTTTAAAAAAAACTAGTAAGGTTTCCCATATTAAATTTCAAATTTTCGAAAATATATAGGTAGTATAACTAACTTTTTCTTCGCGAAAATTTGATAAATTAAAATGGACGCCACCGTGAACTCGTGTGCAAAATTTCAGATCGATTGGATATCGGGAAGTGAGTTAAAAATCGATCTGAAATTTCGTCTCAAGAAAGAAAGCAAGAGCTCAAGAAGAGAATCGAAGTTAAAAGAGAGAGTTAAAAAAAAGAAGAGATTCAAAGATAAAGAGGAACAAATGAAATTTATTTAGAATGTTTAACAGGTACCTACCTAGAATTGTAATTTCAACAGTGAAATTACTTTATTGTGAGGTTGGGCACTGTTGTTGCTCAAAATATTTACCCACGTAATCTGGCTCAATGTTTTCATTCCTAACAGACTGGCTCCCAAATGTTCATCAATTAAGTTGGCTCTGTATTTAGATCTTGTGAATTTCTTCCTCGAAAAGGCTGGTTCGCACAGATAGGTACAACTGAAGAGAAAGATCATTGCGCGGATAAAGTCTCGGTGGTTTGGAAAATTCTATTCTGGGTGCACAGCGTAGGATTTTTGGATATCATTTTAATCAGACTGCAGTTCAATGACTTCCAGCTGAAGATCCGGAGGTAAATCTTCAACTGTTGCAGTGAAAGGGTTTCGAAAAATTCTGATGTTCAAAGATTCGTCCTCAAAATTTCGAAAACGAGTCTCGAACTGGTCTCGCAAACACCTGATAAAAAATTCCCTCGAAAACTCTTCATCATTTTTGGATTGAAGGGTAGCTAGTTTTTCATTGTTGTATGTGTTTCGAAAAGATCCATTTTCATTTTAAAAGCTTTGATATGGGAGTATAAATCAGAAATCAGGCTGTTCGTTCCTTGAAGTTTCAAGTTCGTCATTTAGCATTTGAGTAACATCAACTAGAAAAGCTAATTTCCATAGCCAAGGAAAATCTGAAAATTCTGGAGTAGCAAGATTTTTTTTCTTTTTGTCAAGAAAATGTCTATTCCTACGTAGAGCTGGAAAAAAACTAAGCAGAACTTTCCCCCTACTTAGCCAACGAAATTCACTATGATGAGGTACATCTGGATACAGACTGTCCATTTCAGCAAGAGATACCTTAAACTATCGGTGGTTCAGTGCATTTTTTCAAATGAAATTCACTATCTTCACCTCGACAGTCATGCTTCAGTGTCACATGACATTGACACTTTTTCAGCATAAAGCTTGCTGGTGAATAATGCAGTGAATGGCCATTAGTTTTTCTGAGCCTGCCTCAATAACAGATTCGTGAGATTCACACTAATCCCCTCCCTCCTCAACCGCTAATTTCATTCCTAATTTTATATAGGTAGGTTACTCATGGTTACAGTAGGTCTACTGGTAAGTATTTCGGTACCTACGTTATTCTAAAAGAATTAAAGCCTGTAAAATGTCACCGATTTTTAAAATTTAGAACCCTAAAAGTTCCCAAAAAGTCCCCGATTTTTATTTTACAGATCTAGTAGACACCCTGCACACTTGCAATTTTCGCCTTAGGCCGGCCCTGTGAATAGGCCAGTTTCACCTCCTCCAGAGCATTCTGAAGCCGAAGCTCTGATACGAATAGTGCGCCTCGTCGACACTAGGTGGCATCGCCCTCCGTTCTCAGATAGAAGGAAAGGTAGCTAGCTATACAGACAGCAATTACATACGAAACACCCTACGATTTCCAAGATATATGAGGGTTTTAGACCTACAGTAGGTCTTTCTAGGGTAGGGTAACTAGGTCTTTCTTTCATAGGTTCCGTCCGAATTTAGAGAAATTAATGTGTGTTTGTCTGCAATAGAGAAGGTAGGTAATACGCTTACCAAGCATAATCGCTAATCACAAATTTGAATAATGGGCAAAACCCCTTCCATTAAAATGTCACAGAGATGAACTGTTAGAAAAACTTCAATTCATTGATACAGGAGTCACAAGATCACAAGGGAAATGTTGTGATGGTTCCTTATCGCAAGACAGTGGGCAATCGTCGTTTGACTTAGGAGGTACCTACCAAGCAACAACGTTTAATGATTTACCAATAGAGATAAGATCTATAATTAAAATAGCTACATTTAAAGAAAGAATTTAAATGTTGGTTACGAAAAACAATATAATTAGATTAGTCGTGTATCTGCCTCTTCTTCAGGTGGGAAGCCAAACTGAGTATTGGCTAACATGAACTCGCATTTCCTGTATATTCTGGTATGAATGATCCTTAAGAATATCTTCAGCATATGGGACATGAGGCTAATTAGAAGATACTCATCACAATATGATGCACTCCGGTCTAGTAGTCTAATTACGTTCTTCTAATTTTTTTGAAAATGGAAGGGTCAGCTCATAGGTACCTATGTGATTCCATCACTACCTACCTATTTGATTTTTCATAATTTCATACTCAATTTCTCCCACAGGTAATAGAAAAGATGATATATTAAGGAAAAACGTATCCATGATCCTTTGTTTCTCCCTTGGAGGGAGAAATTGTGCGTTATCAAAATATAACTGCATAGACGTAGATGGTTAAGTTTTTCTCACTTTTGGTATGCTATAAAATTGGTTGTTAACAATTTCTTTGTCGTTTAAATTGTACTTGTGGAACGTTGTGATATTTTTGGTTTGTTATTTTAATAATAAAGATTTGTATCGACCAAGAAAAACACATTTTAACCCCCACCCTTTTCTCATCAAATTTCAAAATTCAAGTTTCAAGACACGAAGATTCAAAAAAACCACATTGAAATAAATAGATAGATACAACAAGTAAACATTAAAAGAAGCATCTTTCCATCCGCCGCGCAGTCTAAAGCTTTAATCTGAAACTAAGTACTGAATCAAAGTTTACGAAATTTGGCTCGGTTGTGTGCCTGTGACCTCGGCAACAATTTTTATCGACCCCGAGATGAAAATTCTAAGAGAATTATTAAAAACTCTGCATATTATTACACATAGGCATATTATTTCTGTATTGGATACTCCTACGCAGAAGACCCGTCTATGATTATTACACGAAGTCTATTATTCATTAGGTAACTAAATATATCTGCATAGGTACCTGCAGGTGCATAGTATCTGCGGTAGTTATCTACCGAAGATAAGTTAATTAAATTAGGTAACTCACCGACACTTTTCTAGTATTTAACACGAGTTGACTCACCATCTTATATAATTACACTGCCGTACTAAGAATAGGTCCCGTATCTTCATTTTTGGCCATATTGAGTTTATGGTACCTACTCCCCGTTTTCGGGGGTGGTTTCTTTCGATTTTGCTAGTCTCGAAGTCTGATCTCAACGGGACACACCTCAAAAACGGCTTACAATTATCGCATTAACTACGCTTTGGTTCGATTTAATAATGAAAATCCCGTTAACTGGCCAGTAACGATAATTTTATTATTATTCAAGTACCTACGAATTGTGATACTCTTGAAAGTCCAGATAAGAATTTATTTCTTAGTATTTTAGGACTCGTGGCGTCTGATACGATTTCGGAATCAGTGGCAGATACGATTTTTCTTCCCAGTATTTTGATCATACGCATGTATTTTCTCTTGTCAGATCAGATACGAGGAAATCGCCTATTACATATGTACACAACTTTTTTCGCAATTTTCTGACCCAAATTATGTTTTTTCCGCCACCCCACGCAATTCAGCGAGAAATTTCCTTTGGAATGAGTGCTATTGGAGCTCGAGACAACGTAAATTAGAGCTAATATCAAGAAATTTCTACTCAAAACCTAGAGACGCATTTTCCCAAAAGTAGGGTTTGGTCAGATACGGGATCTATTCTTAGTACGGCAGTATATATCACCTACCTACAGGTTTCAGAAGTAGGTACACCTTCGGTTGACAAATCTTATAATAAAACCGATTACAAGAAGCTGATTCGAGCGTCGTTGTAACAAGGCGATTCTCGATATTAATATAAACGAAACGTTCTCGAACAATCAAGTTGAGTCACGAGACTCTAGACCCTGACTTGCTCTTTAGTTCGATACATACCGCATGGCATTCCCAGCGCTCCAGTCGCCATGAGATTTTACACAGATCAGTGGTCTGGACGCTCGCTACGCTCGCATCTCGAAAATGCATAACATCAAGTAGCCAATCCCCCAGTAAAAATTCAGATTAGCTGGATTAGTTGGTCAGGGCCTAGAGTCTCGTGACTCAACTTGATTGTTCGAGAACGACTCGTTAAATATACCTCTCTATTTTGTTTCTGGTTATATCTGGCGGCGTTTTCCATTTTTAAAGGTGATCACAGGACAAACGCACCAGACAGGCTCGAAAAACCATCTGTTGCGGCTCGTGATGGCTTGATAGGTTTTTAACGTATTAGACACAACAGACAATCAAATGACACTTGTGACCGTTATTAGCAGGTTTCTCGAAAAGTACAGTTTTAGGAGACAAACAAATTACTTTTTCCCGAGTTCGACTTATCGACCACGCGTAGTAGATACCTACCTACCTAACATCTCTTGTGGACTCGTAGAGGGCATTTTATAGGTATTTCCATCCTGCAGACCCTCGAGGCCCCAGAATTAATTAAAAGTTAATTATAAATCACAAGGTCTGTTTTTGTCTTCTTTTAAACACGGGGAAAGGAGAGGTAGGAAGGTACACCTTGAGGGCAGTGAATGGAATTGTACTGATTTAGGGGTCGACAACTGAACGTGATCTCCCTTACCCTTCCACCTCACCTCAACTTCATCTCACTAAATCCAGTTCGGGTTCAATTGTGTGTTACGGACCAGCTTTTTTTTCGTAGTAGATATTTCTCCGTGAACCCCATTCCTGTCGCCCCTTTTTCGATAGGTGGTTTATTTATTCAAATCAAGCCCCATTGTGGTTAGGTAGCCTAGAAACTAGAAGGTACCTACCAAGTACAAGGAGTCTATAGGGCTATCCCCCACTATGTCATAAACGGGTTGAAGAATTCCTATTAGAATAATCAAATCTGTGGCTTGGCAGTTAACTGTACCTACCCATACTACCAATTACTGAGTGAAAGTAAGAAGTTCCAGTCATGCAGCCTGATCGTATGAGCGAATTTTCTTAAATTACCACCTACCCTATGATAATATGTTAAATTGTTTGAAATTATAAGTAGGATAAGTTCGTTGGCCAGCACTTTTTGAGCACAATAAATTGGTCAAATTTCAAAAACATTTGCTAAAAAAAATCACTACAAATGGCTGAAAATTGTTGAACTCATAATGCTTAGCACAATATTGCTCAAAAAAAGTTTATCAAATATAAAATAGAATATGAAAAAAAATGTATGTACAAAATTAAGCTGAAAATAGTTTTTATATTTCATTAAAATTTGCTGTGCAATCGACTAAATCTTCAAAAAAAAAAAAAAAAAATGAACATTCCAAAAGCATTTTATGAATAGCAGATAACTATTTATAACACGTTTTTGGCCATAAAAATAATGATCAACATTTTATTTGCACTCAAAAATCTCAAATTTCAAAACAATTCAACATTATATATATATATATATATATATATATATATATATATATTTATTTATTTAGTGGTTTAAGCCGCACCTCAACCAGAAGGGTCATTAGCGGCACAAACATGATGATTATATGATAATGATAACTCAAGAAAATTCGCTCGTACCATCATGCTGCATGACTGGAACTTTTTAGTGATTTTTATTAAATCGAATTCATTGTAGAAAAGCTCCTTATAGAAGAATCCACGGAGTAGGTACCTGCCTTACCAACTCTCTCTGTCACTGTATAACTTCTTATCAAGATGTCTACCGCTGCAGCTTGCCTTACCTTCTCCACGTGTGATTTTGACGAGAGTCAGGGTCTATGTGGGTTTAAGCATAGATGGTCCCCTACGAATTTGAATGGGTAAAGTTGAAGCCTGAAATCTGGTGAGATACGATGTGAGTACATTCAATTGACGGGGCATGTGGTCAGGGCAAGCCAGTGTTCTGCGCACATTGGGCATCTTAATAGAGAAGTGATGGATGGTTGTTTAATGTCTTGCAGTGTTTCTTTATTAGGAGGTCAAGCACTCACAAAATACAAGAGCTCTTCCTTTTCCATTGATTTTGCCTTTCATTCTGAAGTCCAATAGTTTTTAAACCAAATCGTACATGAAATGAGACGGTCCCACGTCCTTACTTACTTACAAAATGCCGTTGGGTACTTCCTACCTATGTTCACTCGGATTTTTTATAATATTTCAACATGTTCATTCATGTTTTGCTGTTCAGTAACACCCAAACGAATTTGGTCCCGTCTGATATGAAGTGTCGAGGGACACTTGAAGCTAACCAATCTGGATGATCTTTTCAAGGATTGGATACGTTGTTGGGCGAAGTTAATACTCGTGAAATTTGGCCAAACAAACACATTTTCCTAATTTCTTTTTTTATTTAATAATTCAAAGTTTACTCCTGGTTGTTTTGAAGTTTTTACCGATTTTTGAGCAAATGTTTGTACATTTTCCAACATAATTTTGTCCATAAATTGTAGTTTACAGACTGCGATAAGTGAGGTTCAAATTATGAACAGAGATACACAAAAATTGCTTAGGTAATTCAAATCCGTCACTAATTGAGCGTTACGAAAATCCGTTACAAATTGTTATTTCTCGTAAGAACTAAGTTTGACGAAATACCATAGCCCTGAAAAGTGATCGGGAGTAAGTCAGATCAGCTGCGAGAGCGTTAAATGAAAAGCGTTAAACTCTAGGATTCCTTCAAGCCTCTAAACAGATACCGATAAAGAAAATTTGCAAAAATGTTTGGGACCATTGTAATAGCTTCATTTTCGCTAATGATTAATTTTCGTATTTGCCGATGGATTCCCTACGGATTTCATTGCTATTATTTCATTATAACGGTTGCTCTATCTGGTCTTTGACGTCATTGGGCGTGCCCGCAATTCTTAAATAAATAAGTACGAGAGTGATAATATTTATTTTCTCTAATGAATTTTGCAATGTAGTAACTAACTGTAAGATTATAAGATTTGATATCTAGTTATGACTTTATATTTAACGCCTTTATCTTTGTTTGATTCGTTTGCTTACTTTTTCTTAGATACAAAATGTCAATTATTCTGGTTTTAAATAGAAACTCATTCATAATATCCAAGTAAATTGAATACTTGTTTGAAAAGAGTGTGAACCTCCGTACTTAAAGAAACAAATATGCTGCATTATGCTTAATGTGTAAGCACTTGCAGATATTGGTAGGTGGGATAAACTTATTACACATATTGAATGAATCAATGATCGAATGAAAACAGAGTTTATTTACGCGAAAATAATTTAAGTACATTTGCTTACAAATACCCATCGTACAGCTTGGCATAAAGCCATTGCCGAGGTTGGCCATTGTTTTTGAATATTTATTAAAGTAATTTAAGATAAAATATGTGTTGTAAGAAAAATAAAGGAAAATTTTGTAATTAATTACTAAATACAGTTATGGCTAGGTACTGTAATTATTCTAATCATTGCCTACTTATTGCATTGCCATCATTTATCAGATATTCGATCGTATTTTTTTAATTGAATTCCGTAGTAGTCTGTTAAATTCCAAGACAAGCTCCCATCTTTATTATTTCCATGCAGCGGAGCGAAATTCTCCCTGGACATCGAAATGCCGTTGCCGTAGTTGTAAGAGCGTTTCTGCTTCCGATAGAGCTGGCTTGCCAAACAACTTGAACGGATTTCTGCCACTATTGGGCAGATACTCACAAAATGGACGAAATCCTCTCTAAACCCTCTATTGCACATAGAACCTCATTGTGCCGCGGGAGCACGCCAAACTTAATAGTTAAGAAAGAGACCTTTAAAGGTTCATTTGGCCTTCCTCCAGTCACTACAACCAGCATAGTTAGGGAGCTGTAGGATATTCAACACCTCCTGGTAGATATCGATAAAATATCCACCTTCCTGTGGTTAGATCGTAAGATCTTTCATCCTGATTAACTTATGTAATATATATATGTATATATATATATATATATATATATATATATATATATATATATATATATATATATATATATATATACTTTGCTTGATGGGTTTGGTGAATGACCAAAACTAGTCTGGGTGTAGATATTTTTTTATTTAGTGCGACGTTTCGGTCAGGATCTGACACTAATCATGCAGATATCAAAGACAACAATGAATGAAAATATGTTAGTGAATGATATATGCTTAAAAGTAGGAGACAGTGGTCAGTTTGAAAACAGTCAGTGATCCGTGAGATGGTAGAATTTAAATTATATTAGTGCTACTAGAAGTAGTCATCACAACAAACACTTTTGCACAATCACAAGAAAAATTCTACCATCTCTGTTTGTTTTCAAACTGGAACAACACCTGTACAACTGTAAGTACTTAGTTACCTGATCTTGATTGACCACTGTCACCTACTTTTAAGCAAATATATATATATATATCCTATTATATGTAATAGTAAATACTGGTTACCTACCTACTCACTATCCAGCTTTTTGTATTCATCATTATAAAAATCTGTACAGCGTGTATAAATTCTCGCATTACACGATTATCTACGCTCCACTACATGTGGTTAGGTGCCCCGCGAGCTTTTATGGCCCATTTAAAGCTTTCTGAGCGATATAAAGACTAAACAAACACTGCAGCTAGTGGCCGACGTGACGTCTCTCAAGATTTTTTTTTCTTTTTTCGTTCTATTCACCTTAAGCGGTGACAAGGGCGATTTCCTTCACGTTGTTTCGTAACTGCGGTTAGGTCTCTTTCTCGTAACAACGTTGGCAAAATCGCTTGTATTGGCGGTCTTTAGACCCGTCTTTAGATAGGGTATAGTTTATGGAAACAAGCGATCGTTATATAGAGGTATTTAGAGGTGCTGAAAATCACTTCCATTAGGTATCATTATTAGTAGCTTAGACAGATATCATCTATACAGTCATTACCTATCCTTATCCGGTAAAGCGAATTTCCTTCAGCTATAGTTAGGGCTATTCTAGCCTTGTCATTATTATCCAGCTGTCCTAAAAATGCTCCATTTCGAATTCCAGCTCCTTTATAGGTTGAGATCAAATGAAATAAGCTGCCCTGAATACCGAGTAATTCTAAGTAATTACTACGTAGCACTCCCATAGTACTTATCTGAATGCTACATTTCAGCAGATGTGAAATTCGACAGCCTTATTGCTCACTTAGCAGAAAGGACAAGGTGATTCTCGGTCGTACACCAGTTGTACAGTAGTCCCAAAGATACTCCGTTTCCAGCGTCGTCGGCTAATTAGGAAAGACATTTGAGCGAAACATTCGCCTTAGAACTTTGAGTCTTAGAGCTAAGAGCTAAGCTGAACTCAAAGCTAGGCGTTCGCATCACAGGTAAATAGATCAGAGTCGTACAAATCAGCTGATACAAGTTCTCTGATCTGCCTGACTAACAATGCGAGGCTCAGGTTCTTAATTATCCTATTTTAATCAAAATCTACAGTTTATTCTTGGACCGAAACAAGTCGACACGTGTTCCCAATTTGTATACGAAAAAAAAGTACTTTTGTAATCTTGTACATTGATTTTTTAAACAATTTAAAAAAAAATAGTCTGTAAGCGAAAGTAATTAGTTGAGAGTAGGTACCTGTAATATAATTCTATCTATCTATATACTAATTCTATTTTTTATTTATTTATTTATTTTTGAAGGCTGGATTATCTTCAATAAGCGTTAATTCTTTACTTAATCCTAAACATTAATGATATAACGTCTCTATTGCTTCGGTTAGCAATAACAAAACTGCCTCCAAATATTGAATTGAAAAAATATTACGTAAGTTGGATGATAATTGGGGGAAGACGATTTGATTATCCCCATATCAATTTCAACATGATTGTATCATTAATAGCTACTGCGCATGAGCCAATGTGAAATCATTGTAACGACCTTAATTTCCACAATTTTCATCCGATATTGATGAAATTGTCAGTGATTGTGCGGGTTAGGTTGTAGATGGTCCCTACCTATTTCATTGTTCTACTCATCAGTTCATTCTCCGCAGGCTCGAACGTAATTACATTGACTATACCTAATTTTTGTTGTTTCTTAATTGACCAATTATGACGTTTCACGCTACTTCTTGGTTTCTCTATTCCGCTATGGCATTTTTCGAAATCATTAAACAAATTTCAATGATCTATACATTCATGAAATGTAAACGAGGAAGCTATGTGCCACACCCAACTCGGCAGACGTTTTTTTAATCTCTTGTGCTAAACTGATTAGCAGATAGGTATTAATTTATAATCACAACAAAAATTTAGTACCTATACCATGAGAAATCAGTTTTGGGTTTCATTATCGGTTTCGACAGTTCAGATAGAGTTTGGAGGAAATAATAATTGCAAAACAAACAGATCGTGGCAAGAAAAGAGAAGTTAGAATCGCAACATTATTTATGTTAGGTACACAAACTTCGCATACACACGTGATTCGGTGAGCCCACACATGAATATAATTATGTTCCTTGTTATACCTACCGAGAAAAAGAGGTTTTCATGAAGATCTTTTCCTTGATAGTTCCTATTTACACGACTTCTTTACATACTAAAACGTGGGAACTCAGTTTTTTATTGTTGAACTCAAAATGTTGACTTCAAATTCTGATAAGTTAAGTCGTAGAATGGATGGGAATTTCTACACGTGGTAGTTGAAAACATTGTCTTCAATGCCCATGATATTCATTAATCTGCACGCATGCAGTAAGCTCTCTTGGAGGTCAACGGGGGTGGGGTAAGCGATTAAAAATGGCAAGCTAGAAAAATCTGTGATTTACAGTTTTATCGTTCCTGTCTCAATACTTCACTCTGCGCAAGCGTAAACGTAAATTCCACCAAGCATCATTTTGTCACGCTCTAATCGTCCGATCTCGCTCAAATTTGGATGATAGTTGGGGGATGACGATTTGATCATCCCATATCAATTTCAACGTGATTGTATCACTAATAGCTACTGCGCATGCGCTAATATGAAATCCATCGTTTGCAGAGTTAAGTACTGACTCAAGAATGATGAAACTGATGGGGGACTGTCTACACCCTAGCCCGCACATTCCCTGAAAATGTCATCCAAATAGGATGAAAGTGTGGAAAATAAGCTTGTTACAAGGATTTGCGGTCACACGACAGACACACACACACACACACACACAGACTCAGAACCAAAGTTGTTCAGAATGGTCTAAATTCTAAAACGTAAAATGCGAGTAGACATTTTGATTTTGGAGACCAAAATTTTTTTTCCTCCCGAAAGTGAAAATAATTTTTCTACTACCTTTAAGTAGACTCGGAAGCAATAAACAAATTAAAAAATAGTAGTACCTAATGAAAAAATAAATTACCACCTTGCGCCTGAAGGCTAAAGAGTGATGAGCGAAAAAGAGGTTTTCACGTATTCGACAAAAAAAAAAGTGCTATTCATGTGCAGAATAGCGAAGAAATCAGCTCCGTAGCTCACTCAGCTGCATCAAGGGGCATCGGGCCTTATTAGATGCCCTAATAAGGTGTCTTAGATGTCCCAAAGGGCCTCCATGACCAAATTTTAGCAGCATATGTTGAATATTAAATAAATTAGCTCCGTAGCTCACACAGCTGATTCAGGGGGCTTCAGAATTTATAATTAATTTCTAGATGTTCCAAAAGGCGTCCATTTCATATTTCAGCTTCATAGGTTGAATAGCAAAGAAATTAGCTCCATAGGTTCAATTTCAATAGATATAATAATAAATACTAGAAGCTTCTACACTCATGATCATTAGTTTGTAATCAAAACATGAGAACTGTTATGCCCATAGCTCTGCTAGTCGCACAGTCACAGAGTTATAGTGAACACGAAAATGTTGGGAAAATTTTGAGCTTTCCAAGTAGTGGTGAACGATTTTTGTGAATTAACGAGCAAAGAAGGTGCACAAACGTAACAACGGAGTCGTTGTATGTGAAAATGATTAGAAAGTTCTCCGTTATGTTGCGCTTTGTGTGACGCGAATTGTAATTTCCACCGTGGGGGGGGGGGGGGGGGGGCGTAGTAAAGACATGGTAATGTCAAAAAGTAGTGTAAAAAAACATATTAACTAACATATTAAGACATATTAATTAATTGTTAAGTAATGTCAAAAAGACATATTAACTATGTGTAGAGATCAGATTCCTAATAAATAGCAAACGATGGAAATCTAGGATTCCTTAAAACACGTTGTGTTTTATTGTCTGTTTCAACTTATGGGTTGATGAAAGTTTTCCTGTTCATAAAACATCCAAAAGCTCCTAAAACAAGAGGATGAAAAGAAGATGATGAATTTCTGGGTCAGTTTTAGCGGTGGGGTGGGGGAGAGAAAATCGAAGAAGGGACTTCTGTTAGAGTAGTAATCATGCGGTGATATATCAAAAGCTGCCTTCAGTAATCACAGACAACATCGGAGCTGGAGCTCTACCATCCAGAGCCATTACTGGGTCCTCGTATTTGTAGGTACCGAACCCCCAGTTCTTATGTTCCTCGTTACGTCTCATAACTCCTTTACCAAAGATCTAAAACTCAAGATAACTCGACGTATTTTTTGTGAATTTCATGGATTCAAACTAGTAGTTGCAATCGGGTGGCCACTCTAAAGCTCACGATAACAGTGACTGAGACTACAAAGATGAAGAGTTTCTATAAGTGGTCATACACGAGCAGATATCTACCAAAGATCCCTTCAGTCAGAACCCATCTACCAGATCTGCATGGCCTACTTTTAACTTCCCGTTTTTGTCAAATGCTCAAATTATTATTTTTAAAGGGGGTTTCTGCATCTACGACTTAATAAAAATAATAGATAAATTCATTATTTAGCAACAAGGTTGCTTCAAAATTGAAGAAACAGGATACAGTGATGCGTAAAAGCATTACTACAACTGAACGGTAAAGCAAGATCTTTCTCTGTACATCATATCAATTAAAAGTTCTATTACCACGTTGTGCCACTCCGTCTTCCCCATTATCTTAGTCAAAACATGATGTTCAAGAAACTTCTCAAATTTTCAATGAAAAATAACTCCTGAATTCATCTGTAAACAAGTGAACATTTCCTGGACATATCTTTCAATGAAGCCGTGGATTAGGGGGGTACATACCGCAGACCGCATCTGCTGGAGTTATCTGTCGTAGATATCGTTCGGCAGATGTTGGCCCACATCTCATCGCTTGTTGCCCACTAACGATCAAATCTGTCTCACAGATATCACTGAAAACCGTTAAATCTGTCGCAGATATCTGCTCGGCTATGGCCAGCTGATAAGCTAATATATAACGTATTTTGCATTAAAAGTTTCATGTTTGGAAGAATAGGTACCTACATGGGCTTTGATATTCATTTTTACATGAATTACTTACCTAATTAATCTGGCTTAGAGTTCATACGATCGTTAGATGGTATTGTTAAGCGTTCACTCTATATTTAAGTGATATTTAGAGCAAATAGCTGGCTGTTAAGTTTGAATTATTGTTGGAAAGAAAAGAACAAGAAAAGAGTTTCTTGTTTTGTGCCGTATTTAAACCGTTACAGCATTCTCACCACGTTCCTTGAGAAGCTCCGCTATCGCTGTCATGAAGTTTGTGAAAAACATTCCAGACGTGTCGAGAGATCGTGGGCCCCTTTCTGTAAAAGGTAGAAGAGGCTCCCCGATAGGATCTGCAGTTGGAAGGTCGAGGATGTAATCTCCCGGCTCAAATCAAGTAGAGCGGGGCCCAGGGGGTTGAAATGTAGAGTGGACGGGGTGTTCACAGTCCAGAAGTCATGTATAGCATAACTCACATAGAAGAAATGACTAGAACCGGATCACAAGGGAGGGGTACCATCGCCTTCAGAGGTGGAGAGTCGACCACAAATCATCTTTGGAAGCACTGGAAAGCCTATGGCACTCCAATTATTGCTTTGGAGCTTCCAACAGGCTCGTGGAGAGTGGAAAAAAATTATGCGGGTACCAGGAAGGGTCGTGTCGTCCACCGACCCCAGTCGGACTCCAAACAACCTACTCTTTGACTTCAGTAGAGAATACTGTTTTCATTCCAAACTGTTGAGTTAAAACTCATGAGAGTGCTTCCAAAATGCAACAAACCAATGAAACGACGCTGCAAATTACATTCCTAATTTATTTAGTCTTCAAGACTACGCATGTACCTACCGTTCATGTGCTGTTCGATACAGCGGTAAGAGTTCTACACCCCATACTTTACTATCCCCTTACTTAAGATCATTTTAGCTCATGTCTATGTCAAAACCGTTTTCTCGCCAATTCTATGAGCCTTGATAAGTTGAACATTAAATAACAATTGTGTACGATATACAAATTCTTTAGATTTAGAAGTAAGTACTTAATAAGCAAGAATGTAATTAGCAATAATTTCCGTTGACAAAACAATTCTCCTTTCAATCAATCTAATCTAGTCATAAAATAATATCAAGTGAACTCAATATCGAGCATTATTGTAACGTTCTTAGTAATTGTGTAGGTACGTATGCAAATCTAAGTAGTAGACGTTTCAACTTCAGAAATACTTCCCAAGCCCTAAACAATCTTTACCCATTTTTTTTTACACCAAGTGCTTCAAAATCTATTCAGGAGTTTAAAATATGTATATAAGAAAATTCTGATTCATTTTCCACAGAATTAATACAAACAACAAATGATGAAAAAGAGCCGTTTGTCAGTTTGGTGAACGAAAAATGTCCTGATCGTGAACGATTAGTTTACAGTCTGTTAATAGCTACAACACTTATAGTTATTTAGGCAAATATTCTGTTTCCTCCAATTTTCTTGAATGTTAAGGCAAATTTTCGATCAAACAAGCTGAAAACCCGTTCGATTCGAGAAATTGTTATGTTTTAAATTTTAGGATATTAGAAGGGCTCTTAGGCAATAGTAGTATCTAGGTAGTGCCTTCCTACCTAGAGACTAGGGTGGGGGAGGGGGGTATTCTCTTGTGTGGGGAACCAGGGTTATGTATGGGAGGAAAGTCATCAGGTACATATTTCAAATTTAACATGCAATTCTTAAGTAGGAATTTTAATATCGTTGAATACATCAATATAATATCGTAGTTAAATAGTTCAAATTCGCTTAGAAAAGAATTTAAGCATTACAGTCGTCCACATATTGGAAAATACATCTTTTGTCAGACCAACGAACAAGTAAACATGTCAGATTAAACCTTCAAATCGCAGTATTTTTCCGGTTCTGAAGCATTTTTATGGTGAGAAAGCATGTGAGGAAACCAACAGAGCAACAAACCTCGAAATTAGTTAATATAATTGCTTATATATTTTTTTAATTTTTTTATTATCGCACACTCAACCATCCAGTGGGCATGGGTGCCGAATATTACAAGTAATTCAAATTAATTAGATATTAACTACAGTTTATAAAACAGTGATAGTCTCTTGAGGTGGTCAAAAACTTCTTTCAAGTGAGTCGATCTATTTCCCAGTTCTTCTAGATTTTTTGTTAGCCCTGGTGAGATATTGTTGAATACAGGACATTCCACTAGCAGAAAGTTGGCATCCACAAGTAACGCAGTTTGGTGGTGGGATTCGATCTCTTGTGATAAGGTGAGAATGAGTGAGTCGTGAGTATCCGCTTCTGAGGCGAGTTAGGATAACTTCTTCCCTTCTGGAGTGAAAAACGGATCCGTCGACAAGTTTTCGAGTATGGCTAGATGATGACCAGGGTTTTTACACTCTTCTTTATTTTCCAGAGTTTCTGGTGCTGCATGAGCTGCCAGTTCGTCTGCCAGCTGTTCCGAATCGTCGATGTTATTAATGTCCTAAAATCAGAGCGTATGTAGAGGAGGGATGGTGGCGATTCTTCTACTGCTAATTTTGCAGCCTTGTCGGCTATTTCATTACCCATTATTCCAGAGTGTCCCAGAATCCAGCACATTATGACGGTTTTGCCACAATCCTTGAATTTCTTTATGTTGATTTGTATGCTTGCAATCAATGGATGCGCTTCTACTCCTATTTTAATTGCCTGTATAATGCACTGAGTGAATCGGAACAAACCACAATTCTCTCTTAGGTTTGAGACATTAAACACAATGTTTTGTGAATCGCAAACAGTTCAGCAGTGAATATTGATTTATTCACCGGTAAGGAGAACTTGTGAGCTACGGAATCGATATATGTAGCACTACCTAATTGCTTATATCTTAAATTAAAGAAAAAGAATCCTTAAACTCGCCTCGTCTTAGATATGTGTACGGAAGTAGCATTGGTTTCTGATCCTACGTCTTATAAAATTTTCAAGTCTAACTTAAGCAATGGTATAATTTCATAGTTATTCTAACGAAAAAGGATAACAATATTTTATGTGATTTGTAATGTATACGAATATATATGAGTGTTGAAATGAATGGCTTTCAATACGAATAATTTCCGATGCATGGCATTCAAAAGCTGTTTGATGTTTAATTTCGAAGAGTTTTCACAATAAAAAAAGCCTAAATTCAATTATTTGACTGAAAATGTCTTCAGTTAAGTAGCTCTTAAAATATTGCCTTACTCCAAAAATGTGTTTATACGATTGACTTTACGTAGAAAAACTCCGACAAAATTAATGAGAATTCACGGTAAAATGTTTTTGACGAACGATGTAGGTTTCTTCTTTGGCTTGTGTTTGTGTGTCTTTCCTCGCTTCATTCGGTACTTTTTCGCTACTCCTTGACACAATGGTTGGGTAATAACCCTTGCCCATGCGCAAAACGAAAGTTGGTTGACGCATTAAACTCTGATACAAATGGACCGATTTTGATGAAACTTTCAGGAATTGTGTTGGTTAGCTTCTAGATTATCTCCTGTCAACAGTAGCGTGTGCGCAGCGCTTGCGCAATCGTGAATTTCTGATAATGCCGATATCGTTGTAAGTCGCAAGTATGCCGATTGTGACTTGAACGCTTGTACAAGTTGCCCAGAGGTGGCTAAATGTCTCAGTGTTGAATGCTTGGGTATTGTCTTAGATTCTAATATGAAGTGGGAAAATCAAATTAATTTAGTCTGCAAGAGATTGAGGAAGGTTATTTATGTATACTCCTTCTTAAGAACTTATTTAACTCCTAAGCTCATGCGTATAATACATTTTTCATTGGCTCAGTGAGTTTTGCTTTATGGTTTGCCAGTTAGGGGTGGAGCTTACGCCTCAACCTTAAATCCAGTAGGTATATATTTGCCAGAAGATTCTAATTCGAGTTATTACGAAAAGTAAATTCTTAGAACACACTGGTCCACTGTTTTGTAAACTCAAAATTCTAAAATTATGTTATCTTATAGATCTTAATAATGTAAGTTCTGAAAGAGAAGCGGTTTGCGTATCCCAATCATGAAATAAAAACAAGGTTTCAATCGCAAGGCAAATTTTGTCTACCACATGTGCACACAACTGCCTCTTTCAATTCATATTTTTTTTAGCTGGAATCGAGTATTTAACAATCTGCCTTCTATCGTTAAAAATAAGTTAATAGGTCAACCTAATCAAGTGCATGAAATTTTGAAAAATTGGTGTCTCAAAACACAAGATAATGATTAATAATACTCATGTGTGTAAATAATGAAATATCATCTAGATTGTAATATTTATACTTAAGTAATGGTACGTTATTTATTTCTTCAACATGATATAATTATTTTTGGATTAAGAATTTAAAAAAATGTGATATTTAAGAACCTACAGGTTGCTACAACTCGTTTTCCATGTCGCGGGTATCACTCATTAGGGAGACTATATTTCTTTCATTTATCGTAGGTGAATTGTTTTGTCATATTTTCAGAAATAACATACATTTTCATTTCATTTCAAAAGTAATTGGTTCTTTCCACTTGTTCTGTATTACAGTATTCCACGTTAACTGGTTACATCATGAACCAGCGGACCCACTAGTATTAGAACGATGTTCTTTATTGTTAAATAATTATCACTATAAATCCAACTGATGTTACAAGGTTTCACCATTCGGGGTTTTGGGTCTCTAGACTACACCAACCGTATATTACCCCAGTAATCCGGTGTTCCATGGAACAAAAGGTATCGTGTTCGGGCCAAGGAGGAATGCAAAGGTCGAGAGGGGTTCCCCGTCAAAAATGACTATTATCGATAAAGATTGGGAAGGGATCGATGCGATGGATCAAGTTGTCATTGAGCAGCACGAGCCAGGCCGGTTTTCTCTACGAACACTATGATTAGGTAGGTATAGTTTCCCCTCTGGTCAGATGGGCAAAACCTCTCTCAGGCATTTTCAACCAGGTAGGCTCTGGTTCGAGAGGACCTCGAAAGGTCTCTCATCTTGGCTCGTCTGCTTTATCACACCGACTCCTCTCAATATTCTCATATAGATACCTACGTATATAGAGTATGTGAAATCAAATGCAAGTCAAATTTTATTGGCCCTGCAAATTATAACTGCTTTTGTAACTGCTTTTGTAGGACCGGCCTTATTTTTCGATTGAAATCTTCATTTTCCAACTCAACAACACTCGTCCAAACTCCTCTGGGGCAAAAAACATTTCCTATCGACGTGATGATCAGAACCACAGGAAAATGTGGTAGAAACAACAACAAAACGCTGCAAATTATTACACAATGGTTTATCATTTCCGTGTTAGACAGCCCTTCTACGCAGATCATTGGGCTATAATTATTAAACCCGTTTGAAATATATGATCAGAACATGACGCATCGTGACTCCACGAAGGGTTCACAATTTTTTCAGTTCCAGGACCCCGCAATTTTACTCTAAGATATTTTAAAAAATCATTCCATGTTGATTTTTCCCCCCTGTTAAAGTTCCAGCTCTTAGGGAGGAGAGCAAACCTATGAAGTTACAGCTACCTGGGTGGTTTCTTTCGATTCTTTGGGATGATATGTATGAATTATTATTAAACCCCGTATATGGCAAACCTGTATTAGATAACCCTTCACCGAAGAACACTGGTCCAAAACAAATTACCGACCAAACTAAGTCTAAGGTGCATTATCGAAATATAACTGGACGATGTTACCTACCAAAAGAAAAATCTACATTAGATGCAGATACATCGAAACATGGATATGCCTTATTTTTCCCTTGTGAAATATGTGATTTGTGTCTCAAGTTAAAAATGTCTCAATTAAATTAGCTAAGTCAGCTGATAAAAAAATACCCAATCAATTCAATCTTCTCTTAGTGTCCCAGAGATTTTCCATATCAAATATCAACTTCTTAGGATAAACAGAAGACAATTCAGCTCACTCAGCTGAGTAAGAATGAGCCAATCTTTTCAATCGATTCCTAATGTTCTACTTCCTATGATGAACAGGAGAGATTTTAGCTCACTCAGCTGATTAGGAAAGACCCAATAATTGCAATCGTCTAGTACTTACTGCTTACAAGTACCTACTACTCATTAGTATACCTACCATGTATCTAGTGCCTTCTTTTCACATTATTTGGTCATTATGGTTACTTATCAATATTAGTTTAAAACAGCGTAATAAATCAGCTTTCCTTGGCACTACAATGGCTTAGGGATCATGAGATGTTGTGATAAAATGAGAGCATTCCAAAAAGTGGCGGACGATTTTCCTGCTATGAAAACTAAGGGAGTTACAATAGAAATAGAAAAACCTAGGTATGAGGAAAAATATGAGGAAAAAACCCCGTTTTGGCCTATTTTTGGCTCATAGCATTGATGCGTGCTTAGCGATCGGGCTGGCTAGATTCCAGGACCAACTAGACCCCAAGTGGAGTCCATGTGGGAAAGAAAGGATTTTTTTCAAAAAGTTAAAGGTATCTTATAGCCTGGACAGCAGATGGCGGACGGACATTACAGTTTTGGAATCTGCGCACCTTGAAACGTAAAGTGACAAAGTTTGAGAGAAAATTTATTTTTTCCCCTATACGATTACAAAGGTTTATTATTGGAAATAATAAACCAAAACGCTGCAAATTATAACAAAACGGCTTATTATTATTGTTATTATCTGTATTCGAGAGCCCTACTACGCCGATCATTGATCTATAATAATTATTAAAACCCGTATATAGTAAATGACCAAAACTTGGCGCATCGTGTCTCCCAAAAGGGTTCACACCTTTACAGCTCCAGGACCCCACAACTTTTTCACTTTATAGTAAATGTCCAAAAATTTAGTAAAAATGTCGAAAAATGGCAAGAAAGAAATTAGCCTCTGAGGCCCCTCAGCTGATCAGGGCGTCTCCTTACCTCGTAATATTGTTTTTGAGGTGTCCCAAAGGAGCTCCATCTAAATTTCACACCGTGAGTCGATTAGAAAGAAATTAACCTCAGAGGTTCCAAAGCTGACCAGTGTACACTGACATTGAGTTCTAAATATCACAAAGGAACTCCATTTCAAATTGCAGAGGAAAAACATCTCCAATTAATTAAAAAAGGCGACTGCAATTAGTTAAAACATCTATACTTTACTTAGGCGAGGGAGACTGTGTACCTACTGACATCAAACAGTGGTCCAAAACTTGGATCTAGCGCTGACCATATATTCTAAACCGTTAATTGTATTTTTGGAGAACATTAATGTTGTAGATGCGTGTGATGAATTGTTGAATTTAAATTTACAGAATTCGATTGCATTGCCAGATTTAACGCAGGTCTAACCACAAATCACATATAACTATGGAGAGAGAAGTAGATAGAGAGGTAGTAGATAGAGTTAATTTCATTAATGGACATCAATCTAATCGCGAAGCACAAACTAATAGCCAGACCATGAGGGCCCGTAGCTTTGGATGCACTAATAAAAGTTAGAATGGAAATAATTAACACAAGAACGGAAAATATTGGATATATAGCACTGGTGTAAAATAACACCTAAGGCAAACTGGTGAGGGAGGTTTGAAAAAGGTTGGAAGAACAAGGTAGGTCGCTTGTAGTAGATAGCTCCATCAGATCACAAAATTACGATTAAAAATGTGCTTAAATTTCATTAAAATGTTCTTAAAAATCAGTAAAAACAGCAAAAAAAGTTAAAAATCCAAAATCTCTTTTTAAGTAGCAGATTATTATTTGGAACGAGTTTTTTGCCATAAAATTAGTAATTAACATTTTCTTTTCACTCAAAAAGTTAATTATTTTTCAAAGCAATGTAACATAAGAATAGTATGATATTTACGAAAATTCGCTCATACGATCATGCTGCATGACTGGAACTTTCTTCAGTCATACAATCGTATTATCCCCCCTCCCAGTACCTAATGCATTGTGGAATCACTCGACCGAAATATAGATGGTAGAAGACTTTTGAACCTCGTGGCAGGTGGGTATCGTGTACAGACTACAAGCCCTTTGCCCGTAATTAAAAGCAAAAACTCGTGGAACGAACGGTCACGTAGACTTTGATGATCGGGCGAGACGTCAGGCGATAATCATAGGACGTCCACTCTCGTCGCGCGTTCTCACAGCCCCTAATAAATCACTCCCTCGGCGGCCTGCAGCTTTGTTTGACAAAGAAACCCGTCTATTTCTTCCTTCGTAATTCACCGCAGTAATACCAAAAGTGTCCATCCTGTTATGAAATTTTAAGTTTATTATTTACGATAATGAATATTTTTGAAATCAACCAAGGATAACAATTAATAAATCCCTCCCTAAACCTCTGTTGACTATTTTGTCAGCGTTGGTAGGTAGGTAAACTACAAAGATTAAAAAAATCCGTTTTCAGATTTTCTTCCAAACCAAACAAACGGATACATTGACGAAATATTTTGGCACAAAACATATTGTCCGAAAATAGTAGTGAGATTTCGGCATCCCGAAATAATATGAAATTTAACGATTGAAATTTTAAAAACGATCACCTTCAAAACTTTCAACGATTTTTTTAAATTTATTACTTATTTATTTTTTTAAGATTCCAATTGATTTTATTTAAATATGACAGTCAGGAATATGCTAATCATAAAACTTCTACCAAGTTGGGTGTGGTTCATAGCTTCCTCGTATCCGTATCAAGAATGTATAGATGTATACGTATAATATATAGGCTGCCTGTACGCCTAGAGGATCAAATCTTCTTCATGCAACATAAAGCCGAATCCATCTGGCATGAGCAATGGTCTGCGTGGTATCCTTCAGGACATGAGCCCGGTGGGCTCTTTCGTAACCCTACTTCAAAGGAGGGATCGACTAGTGGTCAACCGGGTGGCCACTGGCCATACCCGTCTTACTCATAGACACCTGCTTAGTGCAGAAGCTCGAGATGTTGTGTGTGGGAGGTGTGGGGGTGATCTGTCCATCCGTCACTTTCTGGAGAACTGTCCAGCCTTTCTGGACCTCCGAGTCTAGCATCAGACCCTCAGTACCAGACAAGGCCAGATCCCTGTTGTTGTACCTGAGAGCCGCTAAGCTCTACTACGAACTGTGATATCTGATCTGTGGTATATTTATATACATCTAGTCGTAGTAGTTTTATTTCACTTTGCTGATTGTATATAGTTATTAGTCTATTCTACATCTAGTCTTGGCTGTATTAATTTATTTTTGGGTTTTTTTTAATCCACTGGGCTAAACAGTAGTCATCACTGTACCCCTCATTTTTTTTCCTCTCCGAGTCGCCAGTGGAGTTTTAGTCAAGGATGGCAGCATGACTCCCCTTAGAATCGTGCCACTTCCAGTGTTCAATGCCGTTAATGACCCTTCTGGTTGAGGTTAAACCTAAAAAAAAAAAGGATAGATCATTGAAATTTTTTAAATAACAGAATATTAACCTTTCTCATATGAACTTGCAATAATTCTATTCACACTCGTGTTTCTTTTAACTTTGCTTACTTGAACATAAGAGATGAGGCTAAGTATTGTAATCTGTCTAAATTTTTGTATTGCACTTTCCAAACATGTGAGCCCTGACATAATCAGAACTAATAATAATTAGAAAAATTGATGTATGTGAGTATGATCTTCACCATAATAGGTATCCAGCCATGGAAAAAACAGGAGCCATTTGGAAGATAAGTTGACCATAAAATGGAGCGGCAGAAAATGGAGCAGTTGGCACGGCGTGGCGTGGCGTGAGGCCGCTTGGATGGCCCGCTTAATATTTCCGCTAGAGCGATGGAAAAGTGGTCTTTGGTTATGTCAGACCCGAATTTACTTAATAGGTATCGAAAAATCAAATAAGATTATTTGAAGAATGACTGCTGAGCGCGAGTTTTTACTTTACTGCGCATTTGCATGCATCATTGGTGGATCCCCTCTTCTGAGAAAAAAAAGAAGAAATTTGTAACATGTCGTCCAACTATTTTTTCTGTTATGACCAGCATTCCTGATGACAAGACTAAAAATGCTAATTACCCCTTATTTAAAAAAAGTGTATATACAAAATGTCCCGTTACTCCGATGAGTGATGAGAAAAAACTTTTTTTTTCGAGTTTAATGTGGTGAAATATTAATTTTAAATTAAATTAAGCCGAAAATAGTGAGAAAAAAAAGAAAAAATAATCTGCCAAGTGGGTATGGCACATAGTTTCCTCGTATCCGTAACATGAGTGTGTTGATCATTGAAATGCTTTAAATTATCTTATGATTCCATAGCTGGCCTATGGTTGAGGGAAATGGTAATTTAAGATGGAGTATGAGCCTGGTCCTCCACTGGAAGCGACTATGCGACTAAGGCTGAATTCACACTGCCCGCGATGCGATGCGAAGCGAAGCGAATGGCGGCGCGAACTTCCAAGCGATGCGATGCGATGATGTGTTCACACTGCTAGCGATTACAGGCGAGCGAGTAGACCAGTCGAGTATTTGGTGTCCCGGAAAGATGTTCCCATTTAACTCTGTTAATTCCTTTTTATTAGAGTCTAGTACGTTGAAAATTAAAAGAAAGCGTAAAAGAAAGTGGGTTCATGAAGTGAATCAGCCAAGATGTGCGTTAGGTGAATATCACCATTTGCACCCTCAACTGCGAGAGGATGAAGAGTGCTGGACGTTGTTGAACACCGTTTATCAACTTCTCGATGTCCATCGTGAATTTAATGTGAAATAAGTAATTCAAAAACAAGATAATTTACAATGCACAACAAACTGGAGAGCGCGAAATCTATTACTCGCACGAATCGCTCGCTTCAAATCGCAACGTTCCTTGCGATTGCGAGAGGCCACTCGCACGAAATCGCTCGCAACCGCCCTCTACCGCTCGCAGTGTGAACACCCGTCGCCTCCTCCCATTTAAAAACCTTACTCGCGCGGCGTTTTGTCTTTTTCGCGCGTAATCGCATCGCTTCGCTTCGCTCAAATCGCGGGCAGTGTAAAAGCCGCCTGAGGCGACTTCCGCGAGGCGACTGGGACGCGACTGAGCTCCTCCATTGGAGGAGACTTAGTCGCACGAAGTCTGTGGTGGTGTTTAGTAGACTGCATTTATTTGTGGTAAAATGGACGACATAGATAGTTATTATTTGCTGGATAATGCTCTCGTAAATTTCCTTCGGATGAGAAGGAAACTACGAATGTTCTGGATGAACCCAATATTGACAAGGAGACAAAGTTTAGGTGAATTCAACCACCTCCACGACGCACTGAAGGGAGATTCAGAGAAGTTTCTAAATTATTATAGGATGGACCTACAAACGTACGATTACATCTGGAATGCTATAGAAGCTTCGATCACCAAATCGTCCAACTTCATTACGTTTTTACTTGTAATTATTGTTGTTAATCATAATAAGGGATGTAATGAAAGTACAGAAATAAAAAATTCAGTGTAGCTCCTAAAAAAATTCGTTTTTGATAGTGAGTGTTAATTTAACCAAAGTAATGTAATTGAGGCGCAAAAGTGAAAAGTTCAACGTAACTCCTTTGAAAAATTAACATAATAGCCTGTAGATGTTGAGGTTCGCCGTTCACAGCCGAAGGGTGCGCCGAGAAAACATGGGAGGGGGAAGCCAGGTCGCTCAAAGACAAGCGACTGATCCCATCCGGATGGGATCAGTCGCTCGTCGCCTTCAAAATACGCGAAGTCGCGTCGCTCAGGTCGCTTGCAGTGGAGGAGCTCTAATACGTTTCAAGCTTATGGGATTAGTCGCTTATATAGTCGCATAGTCGCTTCCAGTGGAGGACCACCCTGAAACTTATGTGTAGTAGGGACGTTCGATACTTCCGAAGTATCGATGCCAGTACTCACTCAGTAGTAGGTATACTATTCGATACTACTCAAACATCGAATGAGAAGTATCGATATACATGAGTATTCAGAGGAAAATACTCATAAAATTGTTTTTGTAAGTAAGAAAAAATCGTGCATTAAAACAATATGCCTATCGTGCAAATTATACGTACATGTATTTATTACACTAACCGAATAATAAAATAAAATCATCAAACCTGTCCCTATAACACATTCCAAGATATTTTCACCTCCAAAACTATTTGAAGCTGTACCTATCTATCTATGTGTTTCTCCGTACGAGGGTAGGTGCACTTATTTTATTGCTCAACTTTAATGGGATTAAATAAGTTAAAATTGAGCGATAAACTTCCGAAAAAAATAACAGCCATCACACGCCCCGACAAGCATGATAAATGTTGGACAGAGGCTAAACTGTCGGTGGGCTCAAATCCCTACTGCCCTTACAAGAGAGTTGTGTTTTCCACAGGTTCCACCTCTAACGAATATCCCCGATCTATCAAACGAGGTTTTTTTTTCTTAACCTGTGAGGTAAATTAATTTTCTTTCTTCTTGTTTCTTCTCGCTGGAGTGATGCAGGGGGTTTCGGAGCTCGGAGGAGTCCCATGAAAGCCGTCCCTTCCTTTAGGGTCCCGTTAGGCCCTTCCTACCAGCCCGTGGTGGTTACGACCTAGTAGGTACCTTCGGTAACCCACATCCTTGTATTGCGTCTCAACCTTAGGAGAGAACACTTGGCTACGATTCCCTGAAATACGCAATTCATCAATATTAACCCATAACGCGACACCACCTTTCTTACACACCTGGGCAAAACCAATGAGTACGACAGACTCAACTCATTCTATTTCTAAAAATCGGAGATTTGTTAATAAAAAATTATGAGTAATAGTCTGTAGAAAATAACACAAATATACATTAGTAATCAAATCAATATTTAGGCATATAGCCAACTTTGATTCACATTCTTCAAGGGGGGGGGGGGGGGGGGCTTTGAAGAATGAAACGGAGGAGTAAGCTACAGAAAGAATGGTTCTGAAAAAGTGAAGAATAATTTTCTTCCCAACTCAAATAATTTTAAAAGATTTCACCTAAACCAAAAACGTCTGCCATGTTAAGAGGACAGAATAGCTTCCTCACAAATTCTAACTTTTGGACGAATGGAATTCGATAAAGAACAAAGTACGAGTCAAAATGATTGATAAGCCAAAGTTATAAGAATTTAACGTTTTTACGTGCGCACAGACGGCAATGAAATCCATAGGGGACCTCCAGGAGCTAAACCACACAATCCTTGGAAATATCATAAAAATCGGTCCATTAGTCTCGGAGTTTTGCGCGTGTTAATCGATATTAGTTTCGCGAATTCGCAATGATTATTACTACCAATCGCGATATAATTCATAGGGCGTTTTTCTAGAACGTATATCCAATTACCTACCAAGTCTGAACAAAATCGGACAAACAGATGTTAAGAAATCAACGTTATGAAAAATTCACGTTTGCGCATGCGCACAGGCCATCTGATTTGGCGGCATTGAAAATTATAGAGCACCGTCTAGGAGCTAACCCTCTCAATCCCTGAAAATTTCATCGGAATTGGACTAAAACTTGGGATAGTTTTGAGCGCGACAAGGATTTACCACAGACAGACAGACAGACAAAGAACCAAAATTGATCAGCAGACTCTGGAACACAAAAAGCAAGTGGAAATTTTGATTTTGGAGGACAAAAATTTTTTCGACTTCAATCACGAAAAACAACCTTCGGTTGTGAGGAAGCAAAATTATCAGGACAGTGATTTTATGGATTACTACTAAAAAAGCTCCAGTCATGCAACAAGCCCGTGAGAGCAAATTTTCTGAAAATCTCTTGTATTTATGATTAATTGTTTCGAAATTTGGGCACTTAGAGCGCAAAGAAATTGTTAACGGTTTAGCTCCTAGACGTTCCCCTATAAATTTCATTGCCGTTGGATTAATAGTAGTCTGCGCGCATGCCCAAAGATTAATTCCTTATAACGTCACTTGTACTGTGTTCTTCAACAAATTCTATACGTCCAAGTTACAATGTGTGAGGGAACTATACTGCCCACCCAACTTGGCAGACTTTTTTTGACGGATTCGGTCTTAGAATGGGTTATTTTTTTATGTTTTGTCTCGTGATTATATTGTCCCTTACTCCTCTGGATAATTTCAAATAGGCCGTCCCACTTTTTGACGAAGCGTTGCTTTTATGGCCTTAAAAAAATGTGACTTTCTTTCGTCGCAGTATGCATTTCTGTACTATGCATTTTAGAACAGGCACACTCATACATTTTTGATATCTACTTGATGACTTCTAAATATGCTGTAAAAGTTTAATAATCTTGTACGTAGGTACATCAAACTGCATTCATAATCCATTAGCAATCCTTACTCCTATTATTTATTAATAAGTACGATTGACTTTCTAATGTGAATTGAGTGGAAGAGAAATGGGTTTTTAGGACTTGGCTGGTTTTTACCCACTGTCTCCGAGGCTGTTATTAAAATAACTCTCACATAAAAGGGCTTCGAGCAGTAGCCTTGCCAGGACAATGAGGTAGGTAGGTGTCAAAACTCAACAGTAGCTGAGCAGAAACGAGGCGACCACATAAATATTACAGAAGTGTTTGCACCACTCCATTGAATACTAAATGGGCAGGAGATGGCTCAGCGACTAACTTATTTTGTTCTATTATTGTCCTGAGAGCAGGTATAATATCCACACCTTAGTATCATTAGTTGCCATTCGGTTAACGAGGTTGACAGATGTACCTTCGTATCTTCCTAGCTAGAACAGTTGCACCTATTTACATTGCCGTATAAAAATAGACGATGAGCAATTTAAGCGTATTTTGGATTAGGAGGGTCAATAACGACGATAAGAAAATCTGGAAATTTTCCTTGTATATCTCCGCTTATTTCCATGAATTCTCTACTATTCATTCATTCTGACCTGCATGTAAAACTAATCTGTATTTTTACTAAGGGATTGACTACTTGATGTAATGTATTTTTTAGATGCGAGCTTGCGAGCATCCAGACCACCAAACTATACACAGCATTCTGATCTATTTTATCACAGTGGACGTAAAAATGATTGGGGATCATCAATCCGATCAGTCCCCATTCTATAGAAAATATTTTGTAAATTGATATAACAGAAAAGACTCGACAATCTGGAATTCGGGGATTTTGTGGGTATGCATTTCAATTAAATGTAATAATAACGTTTTCTTCAATCATAATCCATTATCATGCATATATTAGCGACCTCCCTCTATACCATAAACCAGAGTGAATTCGGCACTTATCCATAATTAAACCTTATTATATTATCTATTATAACTAGAACATCCACCAATGGCCTACATGCCTGAGCAGTAAAGCAGGGAATCAAGGGGAATGAGGCGAAATCGGTTCATATCGATTTTCCAATCGCCAAATCAACCACATACTCTCTACCCAACGATCGGGACATGACCCCAGTTACAAAGTCCCGCTAGAACAACAAAGAAGACCAATAACAAGACTTGTGAAAAATACCAGTACCTACTGTAACAGAATCGGATACCGAATGGGCAATTTTGCTTGTTAAATTTTATTCCACCAGCTAAAAGGTATCGGCGAGAGCTTTCCAAAAATGTGCTATATGAAGGGTACAAGATGATTGACATGACCGAAACGGGGGCTGCCCAACTGGGTTCCATCGAGTGAAAATGAGTTTCGCAAATGGCCAACTTGGTCCCCCAACGGAGATGCGATAGAACGTCTGGGTCTGATCAAATGTGTCGACCGAGGGGAATAAGATAACAGTTTTATTTATCTTTAGTATCTTTTGTACCAGTAATCTGTTATTATTGTGTGCGTTGAAACTCAACATGAGTTTTGTAGCTGGGGTTAGTAAAAGAAATTACGATATAATTATTCAGAACGGTATCAATTTTGTTTGCGTTAACATTTGGCTGATAGTTAGACGGTCTTACTCCAAGGGAAACAAATGAAAAATAAAGGAAAAAACAAAGAAAAAATCTACAGATTTCTAACCTCATTGCCCAACACCGGCGGCAGAAAAATTTTCCGTTCACTTGGCCAAGTATGTGCCTACCGCCCCTGTGTTAAGACGAACACAACTGTTTGATGACCTTTTATGTAACTTATGTTTTACTGTGGTGTGATTTTTACTACACTACCTACAGCAGTGTTGGGCATAATCTTATCGTCGAATACGAATACGATTGTAATCGCGATAAGTATTCATTGATTCTGAGTCAACTGCGATTATATTCGTATTCTTGTAATCGTATTCGTGTAATCGCATTCGTCTGTCGGCGATTACACGAATACAACCCAAAATATGCGTCACGGTTATCAATTTCAATAGGGCGTCCCTCCTGTAATATGCGAAGCCTTGCTAATATTACCTAGCTTCAGAGGGACGTGCTATTGAAATAGATTTGAGACAAATAGGCTGGGCTCCAATCATTGAATTTGCTTTAAGGACGTCCCTCTGAAGCTAGGTAATATTAGCAAGGCTTCGCAATTATAGGAGGGACGCCCTTTGAAATTGATGGCCGTGACGCATATTTAAGGGTTGTATTCGTGTAATCGCCGACAGACGAATGCGATTACACGAATACAAATATAATCGCAGTTGACTCAGAATCAACGAATAATTATCGCGATTACAATCGTATTCGTATTCGACGATTAGATTATACCCAACGCTTACCTGCAGCAGCTATGAGCTTGGCATTTGTTGGATCGAGTTGGGCGAAATATCAGTTTCTTCTAGGCAATCTAGGCTAAATGGAGTCATAGGGGAACGGATCAGGAACCAGCGCCATCCATTCATGACGTGAATTCATTTTATTTCTATCGGTTTTTCATTTGAAGTTTTGAACTGAAAATACGCAGTAAGGAGTTTTCAAGGGTACAGAATCCTTTTCGTAAATAATGAAAAATGAGAAATTTCACACACGGAAGTACCCTATTTCAAAAAGTGTATTGGTTATTTGGTAGACAGTTCAAATTGTCGATCCATAAAAAAATAGCTTTATACAATCAAGTCTTCAAGTTTTTCTAGACTAATGGTACACAATTGTGGCGCTGTACCGCCCAAACCAAATGAGTGTCATACCACGGATCCAGAATAGCGTGCCTTGCATTCCCATACGAAATGGACAGATGGGTGAATACATTGCGGTGGTCGTCAACTAACGGCATCCATAAGTCCTTCTAAATTCCCCCAATTAATGGATTCATGAAGAATTATATAGTAGCGAGTAGCCCATCACTCTGGTTCATATTCCATGGATCCATCGCAACACACAGTGGTGAGTGGTGTACAATTCGACGCAACATGTCATAATGGTTTTGACATTTTATGTCTCTACTTTGGCACATAAACGAAAAAAGCGTTAAAAAAAAGTATGGTTGGATAAATCAGGAGCTTTCCAACGAATGGTGAACGATTTCTGTGCGATTAAAATTGCGGAAGTTCCATTTCCCTACCAACGGCTCGGTTGTACGTGAAAATCATAAGAAAATTTACAAGCGGTTGCAATCATGTTGACAATATCAATTATTGAGAATGATCATCTGTGTGTAAACAATTGATTCAAATAACCATGCTCATAACTCAGGTTGATGGCCACGCACTTCGCAGTAGTTAACATAATATGGTTGGATAAATCAGGAGCTTTCCAACGAATGGTGAACGATTTCTGTGCGATTAAAATTGCGGAAGTTCCATTTCCCTACCAACGGCTCGGTTGTACGTGAAAATCATGTACGTCACACATTTCGTTACCATCCCGGATCCCGCGTTCCATTTTCGGCTAGTTAGTCCATGGCTAAAACACATTCTGTGTTAAAAGTGTTAGGTACGGTTGGTTTTCTGATTATTTCCGCTTACAACCGAGTCGTTGCTAGGGAAATGGTACTTCGTCGTTTTTCATCCCACAAAATTCGTTGACCATTCGTTTGAAAGCTCTCGATTTATCCAACCATATTATGTTAACTACTGCGAAGTGCGTGGCCAACAAGCTGAGTTATGAGCATGGTTATATGAATAATTGTTTACGCACAGGTGATCATTCTCAATAATTGATACTGTGAACATGATTGCAACCGCTTTTTAATTTCTGATGATTTCATTGAGCTGGTGTTTCGATGATTTGATTCATAGCAGGTGATCCGAATGTTGCGAGAACGGTTTGATTTGTGAAGCGGTGGTTAAATAATTTTAATAGGCAATTTCTATACTTTACAATCTAGGAAGCTGTAATTTCGTATGTAGCCTATTTAGGACATTTACTTGATGATGCCCAGGGTCCGGATCAGATGAGGGGCTCTTAAAGTTAATATGCTTTACACTCTAGGAAGCTGTAATTTCGTATGTAGCCTCTTTAGGACATTTACTTGACGATATCCAGGGTCCGGATCAGCTGAGTGGCTCTTAGAGCTTGCATACGAGTCTGCAACTCATACGAGTCTACAACTAAAGACATAAAATGTCCCAATGTGTTGCAGACTCGTATGCAGGCATTTTCCATTGATCTATGACATAATAATTTTTAACAATTAAGAACTTTTGTTATGATAGTTAAATGCATTGTTGAAAGTCGAACTAGGTTGATCGACATTTTCTGTCCATTTGATTCATTCGTTTTTGTATCAAGGCGTATTGCCGGGATGCAAACAAGCAATTATTTGTTCATTCTCCTCCAATGCAGAATGATTTGTACGGATTAATTTGAACATAGCTGAATCCGATTTCTGGTAGAGCTTTCCATCGGCAGGATTGTTAAGAGTAAAAAAAGACCACCTACAGACAGATCATGCGTATCTTACACTAAAATGAATGATGCCCTTGGGGCACCATTAAAACTTTTATGGGGTGGGTGGAGGTCGAGCTGGATGTTTATGGTGCAAAAGGCTCTCACTCCTGATTTACAGTACCAACATAACCAGCTGGATACGACCTAAGACAGATAACGATTTTATTAGTGTGGTTGTGATTTTCACGTTTTCATCACTTACTACCACCCGTCATCTGAATACCATGAGTCCGATGCATTAGGTATTTTGTGAAGGATACATGAACAGATCGATTGTGTTATAGAACCTATAATCTGATTAATCTAAATCTCCACTTGATATAATTCACAGATTCCAAAACGTTCTAGCCATCCTATGTTTCTTTTCTATTCAAACACGTCGCTAAGTACCTACAGAGAAGAATTTGATTTGCATCATTGATTTGAGAGAATTTTTATTATTTTGTTTTATGATCGGCACAACCGATCCAGGGCTCCGATTTCGATTCAGATGTCCATCTGACGTGTCCATCCTGGATACTAAACTTGAAAATTTAATAGTGCCTGCTTAGATTTCGTCGCTTGCGATGCGCCTTGGAAAACAATTCTAGTGTTCTCTGGGTCTGGTGACACAAGACGATCCAGTCTCTGGCAGAACGACATTTCGCAATCGCAAGCAACGGATTTCATGGAACAAGCCCTGCCGCGGATGAGCCTATCGCGGTTCTATCCTTTTAAAGAACAACGGCATCAAAGGAACTTCTCTTTGAAGCCTTGGGTTCCGATCTTTCAATCGTCGTCGCTAAAACCGCAGACAACATTTCAGTCTCTTCCAACGCCCGTTTCAAGCTCTCCATATTCTCATGGTAATTCATCAAAATCCCATTCTTCTCTCCGGCAGCTTCAATTTTACGAGGGGCGGCATAATGTGTTTTCGCAGTTTTCCATTCTGCAGAGTGGATTGTGAGGTCTCATCTTTCGCTAGGGGTTGTGAGGAAATAATTTATGTAAAGATGAAATTGCCAAAGTATAAAAGGTTGCTAAAGTGCTGCGGTTTCTCAGTTTACTTACAGAATTTTGTCGTGGCAATCAGCCCTGGATGAACTTGTGTGCAAAATATCAGCTCAAGACCGTTTCACTATAATAAATACATACTAGGTAGGTACATACCTACCTACTTTTGGCTTATTTTAATTGCCTTAGTACCTAAACCAATGCAGTAACTGTATTATTCTAACCTTCCCCCAAAATTTGAAGGCTCAAATTTCAGAATTCCAAATCAGATTCCAAAAATCTTATTTGAAAAAAAAAAAAAAAAAAAAAAAAATTAATGGATTCAAAAGGTACAGTCACACAGCATGATCGTATAAGCGAATTTTGGTGACTTATTGAATCAATTTACGTCACACTGTTCTGAGCTACCAATTTTATGGCAAAGAAACTCGTTCTAAATACTATTCTGCAATTCAAAATAGATTTCCAATTTTTATTATTATTATTTTTTATTATTTTTTATTTATAATATTTTATTTTTATTTATAGTTTTATTTATATATATATATTTTTTTTTTGCAGTATTTATTGATTTTCAGCAAATCTTAATGAAATGTAAATACATGTTTCAGCATAATTTTGTGCATACATTTTTTAATGTTCTAGTCCACCGTTGAAGAACTTCTTTAGATTACTTTTATTTCTGCTAGAAAATATAAATTTAACCCTTATTCATAAATTTATAAATATAATAATATTAACAATGACTGGGTTTATAAACGTAGAACAGGGCGTTCCTTTGAGTATAAATAATAATAAATGAATATATGATTATGTAAATTATATAAAATTTATATAATAAATATAATCCATAGTATTTTATGAGAATGGAACACAGTGAGTCTTCTAATGTGAGTTTTCTAATCCCACCCGAACCATGGGGGGGGGGGGGGGGGTTTAAATGCACGTTTTTTTTCCCCCGAGCGCCCGATCTTCTGTCCGCTGCCACATTAAAATATGACCGAGAGCACTTCGTATGTCAGCGACAAAGTTACGTTTCAGGACCTGTGGAACACGATGGTTCCGTCAAAATTGCTGAACGATGCTGTCTTCCCAGAGAAATCAGCGAAAGAATGCGGGAAATGACGAAAAAAATGCATTCCCCGCTATGGTTTTTTCCGCCTTAGACCAAGTAAATTTCGACAGTTTTTGGTCAAGTTGGTCTTAAAATGTTCGTTGAATTTCCAATTTGATCCCATGCGATTTTCGAGACATGAAATTCTTTTTTCCGATTGTAGTAAATGAAAATGTTTAAAATGGTCTACCTTTATTAAATCTAATATACTTTTCGTGGTTCCACGTAGTTTTATAAGATTTAATTTGTTTGTAAGTATTTCCAACCGAAAAAATGTCTGCCAAGTTGGGTAGGCAGTATAACGTCTTCAAATATTGTAACATGGACGTATAAAATTAGTTGAAAAATTGAAATGCCCTTAAAACTAAACTTTTCGTTGTCCCATATAGAAAACGCTGTAAATTATTACATAGCAATAAATAATGGCCTATCTTTATCAAATCTAGAAACTTTTCGTGGCTTTACAGTTTTATAAGATTTAATTTGTTTGTAAGTTATTTCCAAAAGAGAAAAACTGAAAAACTAAGGCTCCAAATTCAAAATCTTTTTGAATTGCACAATTAATAAGAACAGTTTTTCCCATAAAATTGGGTGTTTACAATAAATTTCTTTGCACTCAAAGCGCTCGATATCGAGAGGTAGGTTCAACTAAAAACGCAACAGATACCTACCTAGGTATCTCAAATCAGGATCCGAAGGAAAACAGATCTGTTGATTTTCAATCTGACACTGATCAAGCAGATTGGCATAAAAGACCAGCGCTGTGGGACCCGTAAAATCCTCTAGTTCTTATTCCTGATTGATTATGTAAGATATATTAGGTATATGATTGAAAATAGATAGGTACCCACTAATCTACCGATGAATTCCGCGGATAAAATCCCAGTGTATCTGCGCTGATTTGGTGAACCGCGACTCCCAATTTACAGTCCTCGGTAGTATAGTGGTAAGTATCCCCGCCTGTCACGCGGGAGACCGGGGTTCGATTCCCCGCCGGGGAGGTCAATTTTTTAGTCTCCCATGAGGAGAAACCAATCTTCGTAAAATAAACCATTTTGATGAGTAGCTACCCACCCTATGAAATAGCCTTTTTAATATCAAAACTTCAATTTTTGAATCCTTAGTTGAAAATGGAAGTTCAGGAAAGTCTACTTACTAAGTAAATTGTTCGCTATGGTCATCGCTTCGAGCATATCAGACGTCGGTGTTGAGTTGTGTAGTGGAAATGCTGCAGTAAGCCGATCTCGCAGTAAAACCAATTTATATCAACGCCAGCGCTCGTTATCTTAAAACTCGAGACACGTCCCAAGTCACGTTCTGAACCCGAGATTTCAACTGCCTTGACATCCGCTCCCCTCCGTTATGTTTTTCAGAAAAACATTTCGAAAGGAAGCCGAAACCAAACCTATTATAAGTTAACACCTTTTGCGAGTAATTTTTTAAGTTAGTATAAAAAACTTTCGGAGGGTTCGCATTACTCTCACATGTAGGACCTATTGACTTTGCAAAAGTGCAGCTTGAATCGAGCTCGTTAGTGGTTTGCTTGTGGATATGGAATCCAACCAGTAATATGGAATCCATATAATAGGTACATGCTATATGAAAAAGCGTTAAACTGCAGGATATGTTGCAGAATGCCACAAAATGTATTCAACTGAGAAAAAAAAAAAACAATTTTTATTTTAAAATATTTTGAGCTCTTCTTTTTTTTAATACAAACTACCTAATCAGTTCTTTCGCCATAAAATCAAGCTTTCCAAAAGAAAATGTATGCTCTTCGTTGGCCAGCACTTTTTGAGCCCAATAAAAACTCAACTACAAAAACATGCTTGAGGAAAAAAAAAAAAAAAACACATTTTTTGTATTATAATTTTTTTTGTAAGCAAAATATCACTTGAAATGAGAATATGCCTAAACTGTGATAGCACATTTCGAAATAGTTACCTACTCAAAACTGCGCTTTAAAATGTACCAACTTGAGCATTCAGTCATTAAGTAGATTCTACCTACCTAGTAAAGAATGTTTTAGCGATTTTTAGCTTATTTGAAAATGAAGCTATTGCAAAGGCTCAAAAAATTTAAAATCTAAATTTTCGAAAACTTTTTGCATTGAAATCCGGTTTGAAGCATTCTAAAACCAATCCCAGAGTTTATTTTTCATATATATTCTTGCGTAAAAAAATCAAGCTTTCTAAACGAAAGGATGAGTTCGTTGGCCAGCACTTTCTGAGCACATTAAATAATTTAATGTCAAAATTCAAAAAATGTCAGTAAAATTGGCTAAGAACAGCTAAAAATAGTTAAATTTATATTTATCAACAATGAATTAAAACATTAAACAAAATTTTGCAATAAAATGTACAAAATTCCATTAATATTTGCTACAAAAATTGATAAAAACTGCGACAAAATCCCAATTTTTGTTTGAATGGCAAAATATAATGCAAAATAAGTTTATTTACCATAACATTAGTAGTTATCAATTCCTTTGCACTCAACGTGCTCAAATTTCAAAACAATTCACCATAAATATAGTACGATAACTTACGAAAATTCGCTCATACGGTCATGCTGCAATGACTGGAACTCCTATGTCTTATTAGTCTACTTATGTGCTAAAAATCTATTAATACTCCAACAAATGGTCAAAACTCTAAAAATTTGTTCGTGTAGGTACCAGAATATCATCTAGAAAAATATAGATCAGTTATCTCGTAGTGAGTTGACCCCTTTTTCTTTCAAACAGATTAGTGTTTCACAAGGAATGAGGAAATAGGAATTTCGGGGGGAAGTCCAACGCTTGTACGGAGCATCATTATCATTACAATAATTATTCCGGTCTTAATTATTATTTGAATCCGTTCCAAATTTCAGCGTCGTAGGATTTAAACTGCATAGAAATTAGCTTTAAGAACTCACCCAGCTGATTGGGGTGGTTCGGCAAATGAAAATCCTATTCTACTTGGCTCACAGAGGCTATGCTCCAAATTTCAGCTTCGTAGGATAAATAGCATGTAAGTTGGATTTTTGAATCACGAAATCAGCTCACGCCGGTGATTATCATATAACTATTTTTGCAACTACTGTATTTTTTATGAACAGCTTATCATTTTGCGACCCATCCCATCAAATTCGGTCCAGCCGTTATCGCGTAAAAGCGATTTTAAGAGGATGCACATACATTCACACATAGGAACATAAACGGACGAAGTTAATGCAATAGCGCATTTTTAAAAGAGAAAATGGCTTAAAAGATAGTCATAAAATAGATAGTTTCTGTGCACATAATGTCCTCACATTTCAAAACGAGTTAACACTTAATTCGGCATAAACCTAGAAAAAATTCGCTCATATGGTGATGCTACAGCTCGAAACTTTTGTTTACATCGAAGTATCACGCTTCCACCTCTGTTCCTGTGGTAGGACTGGGTTAGATTTCTCCTGCTGGTAACCTTAACTTTGAAGAAGCCCGTGGGTGCCAACTGCCAACGCAAATCCTGTTGTAGGTCGCTCAAGTCGTTTCGAAGAGCGCATTAGGTCAAGGTGGCGCTGCAGCTTGGGGATGACGTCAACCTCCGCCGACAGTAATAGTGAGTTTTTGGTGTCCACTAAATGTACCCTTAACGCCACCCTAACGTACCCAAGAGTACGTGACCTTGAGGGGACGTTAGCATTGTCGCACGTAAGAATGGCTCATTTAACGTCACCCGTTTGGGGGCCTAAAGGCACACGACACCAGCCTAACCTGCCTGTAAATGTAACACTAATGGACACCTCAAAATTACTCGAATATGGTGAAGTAAATAATAATAGTTTTTTTTCCAAATGTCCCATTACTGATGGGTCCCCCATCAGTTTCATTGTTCCGAAATCAATACACCACTCTGCGCATGCGCAAACGCAAATTCCATTATGCTTCATTTTTTCATGCCCTGTGCGTTTCTGTATGTCGTGTGTCCGCAAATCCTTGTAACAAGCTTATTTTCCACACTTTTCATCTGATTTGGATGACATTTTCAGGGAATGTGCGGCCTTGGGGGTAGACGGTCCCCTCTCAGTTTCATCGTTTTTGACTCAATACCTCACTTCTGCCCATGAGCAAACGTAAATTCTACCAAGCATCAATTCTCAAGCCCTAGTCGTCCGAACTCGCTCAAATTTGAATGATAATTGGGAGATGATAATTTGAACATTTTATATCCATTTCAACAAGATTGTATCATAAATACCTACTGCGCAAGCGCCAATATGAAATCCTTGTAACAAGCTTATTTTCCACAGTTTCCATCCGAACTGGATACAATTTTCAGGGAATGTGGGAGCTAAGGGGTAGACAATGCCCTGTCAGTTTCATTGTTGCCAAATCAATACTTCACTCTGAGCATGCGCAAACGTAAATTCCATTATGCTTTTTGACATTTTATGTCTTTACTATGGCACATAAATGAAAAAACGTCACGCGGGGGGCGTCACGCGGGGAGCGTCACGCGGAGATGATCCCACGATTCTGAGATTTGGTATGTAGCCCCTTGAGGGACTTCTGAACACAACTGACCGATCCCAGATCAGCTGAGTGGCTCTAGAATCCAGTTTTTTCCCTAATGATCCCACGATTCTGAGATTTGGTATGTGGGCCCTTGAGGGACTTCTGAACACAACTGACCGATCCCAGATCAGCTGAGTGGATCTAGAATCCAGTTTTTTCCCTAATGATCCCACGATTCTGAGATTTGGTATGTGTGCCCTTGAGGGACTTCTGAACACAACTGACCGATCCCAGATCAGCTGAGTGGCTCTAGAATCCAGTTTTTTCTTTAATGATCCCACGATTCTGAGATTTGGTATGTGGGCCCTTGAGGGACTTCTGAACATAACTGACCGATCCCAGATCAGCTGAGTGGATCTAGAATCCAGTTTTTTCCCTAATGATCCCACGATTCTGAGATTTGGTATGTGGGCCCTTGAGGGACTTCTGAACACAACTGACCGATCCCAGATCAGCTGAGTGGCTCTAGAATACAATACGGGGTTTTATAGGAAGGGGAAAGGGGGCGCAAAGACATAAAATGTCTCTCGTGGTTGCGTACTTGTACGAAAGCTGTATCCACCGTATGAGTTTCAAGAGGTTCTAATACCAAGTTCAGAGTACATACGTTTCAAAGTTTAACATAGTCCCGAGCAGGTTTTCTCAAAGTTTATCATCCACAGAGCTCCATAGATTGTTTTTCACGCCCTAGTCTTTTACAACTTTTTTTTTTTTTTAACCGCATACCTCTATTTAACAAAACCTTTGTGACTTTCAAGGGAACCCGCACTTTTCTTATTGAAATTGGGTTTCATAGAGTTCTTATGCAACTATGCTCACAATACCCCACAGTATACAGCTTTAGATGCCCCAATCAAAAGACTCCAAGGACTAAAAATAAAAAAATATATGTATGTGTGTGGCTCTTTAATGCGTTTTTGTGGGGAAAACTCGTATTTCAGCATATTCTACAACCTTTTTCCTACGAAAATAATTCAGAACGATTTTTGTCTGGCAGAAACGTAGAGGATTAAATTCTGCGTCGATTCATCACGAGATTATTTTTAATTGATCAATTCATAAGAGATATTGAATTTTTAGTTTTTTAATACTCCGAAAATTCCAATTATTTGCAAAACTTGATATCTGAAGCCAAAAACTGGTTGTTTAGATTGAAGAGCTGCAGGAGGTTCCCCGCATGGGCCTAACCTGTCTCCATTTTGGCCACACAGTTAGCCGAAACTTAACTCCAGCCAGATCTCTGATCTAGACGTCTACATATAGGAGTGGTATTTTTCGCTGCAAATTGCGACTGTCTCAGTATGCGCAAGATTATCCAACGAGTATAGACTCTTGACAACCTTACCTTCCTAGCAAAACAATAATTTTTACCCCGCAAGACCGAACACTATACTAAAAGTTTATTTGAATGTACTTTTATAAACATAGTTTCACTAATAGGAGCCTTAATCTAAAAATCGCTTTCCTGAGGCTCAAATAAATTAGGTATTTACTAAGATGATGGATTTGAACTTACCTCAAAGTACGTACGATTCACTGACAGGAGAAAGAGTTTCTCCCAACGGTAGTAAACGGTTGAAATAGGTCGTAAAGTCGCTCCAGTTTTGCAGGCTGGGGAAAATCATATTTAAGGAAGTGCTAGGTACCTCTGGATTTGGAGGTTTTGAGCTGTCCTTTTTTTTTGGATTTTGTCCTCCTAGATGCCATCAGATGCCTAGATTTCAAACTGGGCACCGTTGACATTCCGAACATTTATATGATGATATTCGTCTTTATTGGGATATGAATATTTTCCAATCACTAAACTTATTATTTTATTTACCTCCATGTCATGTGATTGGTGTGACTGATTTGTCGTTACTATTGTACGAAAATACATTCTTTCATTAAACATCAAACTCAACATTCACTCGTAAAATATATCAGTCTTAAGTCCTAAGATAGTGGTTATTTTTCCTCACGTGAATGTTTGGTTTCGAAACGTATTGGATAAGGAAGTTCTTGTTGCAATTCAAAAACATGGTTTTCTAAATAAATAAAAAAGTAATAATAAAAATAAAAAAAATAAACAAATAAATTAAAAAAATGTGACCAAAATACATAAAATGAGTGTCAGTGGAATCACAGGGTAAGATCAATTTGGGCCGAATCCCAAGGGATATAAGTTTGACTAAGCAGCAGTCTGGAACTTGTCGTGGATTAGGTAGATAGGTTACAATTATCCGACCTTCAGCAAATATTGAAATATGTATCTGAATAAAATCCCCATCTACTGATGATTTAAGTGACAATTATTAGAAGGAATTGACGAACCTTGAAAATATTTTGTCACTATCATTAAGCTAGGAGATTAAACGATGAAGGATAAAATGGTTCATGCTAAATTCATTAATAAAACGTCTGCCAAGGTGGTCATTATAGCTTTCTCTCAATTGTAACGTAGACTATGTATAGCATTAATTAAAATTAGTTTGAAGAACGCATTAGTTGAAGAACGAAGAGCGAGTCGAATTGATTGATTGCAAAATGGAACAGTATTTTAATACATGTATACTAACAGATCATGAGAAATCGACGTTATAGGAAATTAAAGTTTGCGCATGCGCACAAATTACGATTAGTTCAACGGCAGTAAAATTTAAAGGGGATCGTCTAGGAGCCAACCCCCACAATCACTGAAAACTTCATAAAAATCGGTTCAATAGTCTTGGAGTTTTGTCTGTGTCAATCAATTATTGTTCTGCATTTGCGCAATACTTGGTTCCTACATTACCAATCGCGATATAATTCATAGGGAATTTCCTTGGAACATACACCGAACTACTCCCCGAGTTTGAACGAAATAGGACCAATAGATGATGAGAAATCAACGTTATAGGGAATTCAAATTTGAGCATGCAATGAATGTTATAGGATTCCTTCTAGGATCTAACGCGCACACTCCCTGAAAATTCCATCGAAATAGGTCCATTAAACTCCGAGTTTTGCCAGAGTGAAACAATTTTAGTTTTGCGCATGTGCAATAGATAATAATTCACCTGTCGCAATATAATTCGTTTGGTATTTTTCTGGAACATATACCCAACTGCCTCCCGAATTTGGACGAAATCAGACCAAAAGATGGTGAGAAATCGACGTTATAAGAAATTTACGTTTGCGCATGCGCACAGACTACTACCGATCCTATGGCACTGAAATTTATAGGGGACCGTCTGTGAGGTAAATCGCACAATCCCTCAAAATTTCATCAAAATTGGGCTGGCTAGGATTTACCACAGACAGACAGAAAGGGGACCAAATTAGATCATTAATCTCTAAATCGCAAAAAGCAAGTGGAAATTTTGATTTTAGAGGACAAACTTTTTCGATTTCTATCACGAACACCAATCATTATCTGGACACGTAGTTTCGCGAACTCCAACCCAATTAAAATATTACTTATTAATTATGGATCTCATGTAGGTAGCAGCATCCTAAAAAAAATGTGGATATAAGAGAAACAGGAATGTTTTTAAACCATATATTTATCAAATATATATTACAAACAATGTATTTAACAAGAAACTGTCAAAATACACATATATAGATATGTAAATATAATTTGTATTTTCGTGTCGTTAAATTTCATCCAAGGAATTCCGTTGAAAAACATTTAGGAGGACGAGCAGAACTCTTTATTTGAGCATCAAGTTATAATATTTATCAAATAATTTTAACATTCAATTAGCTACATAATCAATCTTGGAATGTAAATTGTCTAGTTAAATATTTCAACTTTTTCAGTTAAACCAAAAGCACTAGTAAATTGACTTCACTAAACCAAAAATATTGGAAGTTCGTATTACAATTATCAATATCAATTGTAAAAGAAACAAATTGTATGAGGAGCAAGAAAAATAGTTCAAGAAACACAACAATTGAAATAACATGGACAATTCAATTACGAAATTTGATAATAAGTAGTACAAGTTTGACACTGAATTGGCAGTCTTCGATTAATTCGTTACGGTTCTGAACACATGTATATTGCTACCAAACTTTATATTACAACAGATTATGAAATATCTGCAAAAATAATTTAATGAATTCCTGATACAAAACACTATGTACAAGTTTAAATTACAAAAATAAAACACAAAAATCGAAAAGCCATCCTTTTTCTTAAAGTAGCATGGGTGCTACGTACCTACTTCAAATTTTATAGGATAAACTCGCATCACAGTCATTACTAAAATTTTTCTTCATATAAACAGCATCAAGGCACTAGCAGTCTTTGTTATAAGGAGGTATAGGAATTATCACTGGATGTTGCTAGCGGCAGTCTGTATTTTCTTGGAAAGCTCTGTGACCACTTCTTTAAATATCAGGGGGTCCATGTTCCTTCCCAGCATGTACAGGACCCACCAGTCACCAATGTCGGTGTTTCTGGAGATGTCTTCAGCCACATCCATGGGCACCATGCGGTTTCTGGCGCGGAACAGCGTCGGGCGAATGGCAGGCATGAGGATGATTATGACGCGGTAGATCACCAAAAACGTCAGCATCGTCGCCAAAATGATGAACCAAAACCAAATTACTATGTAGGTTTTTTCGTTGACGATGTTGAGAGGGAGGATGCAGAGGGAATCGTGTTTCTGGATGGTGCCCGTAGGACCGAATTTGTGGAACGTACATTTGGTGACACGGGGAAAAACGTACACCATCGGGTCGACTCGTTCTTCTTGGGATTCTTCGCTGAAAGTGAGGACTCGGAGGCCGTAGGACATGAATTCACCATCGAAAAACCTGTTCATGAGGTACAGCTGACCTATGACGTTGACCAGGCAGAGGACTTCACAGAACCAGTAGCGAACAGCGTACGTATTGTGCCTCTGTAACAGAACAGAAACCAACAAATTCAGTACATATTATATAATAAAATAAATTAAGGGGTATCATGGAAAGTTGAAATTATATTATCACTAACATAACATGAATTCCAAGGATTCAAAATGCCATGGCGGATTGAAACCCAGTATTTTCAAGATCATTACATTCGCTCCCCATCGTTCTTTGTGGATTAGGAACAATAAAAGGTATCTATACGCGTTATATTCAGTTTGCTGGAGAACTGGGAGCAGTGCATCGGGGAAATGGAAAACCGAATCCAACAGCTGTTTTGCACCCTAATCATGTAAAAATGCTTGTCAGTCCCACCAGTAGTTTGTTATTCGTTGAGAAGTTCGTGAATGAGCGTCATAGTGGCTGACAACGTAATGTTCCATCCCCAGCATACATCATATGATTTAGTTGTCGGCAGTCTTGCTAACTAACTCCGATGGGTGTCAAGTCGATTTTTGAAGTTTCGCACATTCAAAATAGCAATAAAGGTTGTCTCATCAAAAGAGGAGACGAGGTACTTGACGCAACATCGAAGTCGGTAAACCAAGCTTGGGGCTGGCGTGGTGACGCCATCATTGAGCCAGGGCTTGACGAAAGTGGGGTTCAATTAAGGTCCAACGTTGATTACCAATATCAAAAAGGGAGCGGCGGCATATCTGCATCTAAACGGGGTTTAAGTGAAAGGCGCGTCTGGAACTGGTTTGTATTTCATCTATAACATCAAGTGTCCCCGAGGAAATGCATATGCAGTTTTTAAGGACTGCTGAAGTTCGAAGATAAAAGGTCAACACGCGCTGGTCGGTGCAGTAAACAATGCACCGTTGAAACCATCGGAAGTGACTTGTCCGAAACTGTGTGAACTCATTGTTACAATGGAATTAAAAATGTTAAAGGCAAATGTTTATTACCAATTTTTGCGAAAGTGCAGGAATGTAGTTCTCCACAAAACTTGGGGGTACAGAAAATACAGTTTCGAGATTAGGATAAAGTCTATTTGCAAAACTTAGACGTTTATTATTTTTAAATGAAGGAGGATTTCATCCTGAGAATTTAGACACCATTCCCACGTTTCTACGAAGAGCGGTTTGGTTTTTTCGCTTGATCAAATTTTCGGCAAACAGTGAAGGCACACTGGACAGGGGGGTGCAGCCGAGGCGAGAGGGCTGCGATGAGGTAGTTGATTGTCAAAACTTTGAAAAATCATAGAAGAGTGTGGTATGTGTTTGAAATCTAAGAATTTTATCTGCTTTCATTAAAAAATATAAAAACCTGCGGGTATTCCTCATTGCTCCAAAGTGAACGAGTTCTGGGAATGTGGAGGGCCGATATGTTTTAGACGAGCGAATCATATATATGCTGCTGATCTACATAAAAAGATACTCCAAGGATGGACCTCCTATACACAGCAAAAACATTAGAACAAGAGTAGCATGAAACGTATTGGCAAGTAATGCATGCATTACATGGACGCCCTTAAGTATGGGTTGTATATACTCGTAATTTTGGTGTGATTGGCCATTAGATCACGATTTGACTGGAGAAAAATTTAATTATCATGATTTATCGGAATTCCCCCTCCAATAATATATTTGAAAATTCCAAGGTTTATTGCACCAAATCCTTAATTGAACAAAAAATAATCACAAAAATCAGTCGACAATGGGGGGGGGGGGGGGGGGGGGGGGGGGTTAAGAATAGTAGGCCAGGTTGGGTAGCGCATAAAGATCGGCTATTACCCGCTCTACCTCATCTTATTGGCATATCCAAAACTTCAAAATTTTGGTTTACAACTTAGACTGCAATTGGTACCAAATTTTAAAAAGCACGAAAATCGGTTGAGCAATGTAGCTTGGGCAGCGCATTACCCCTTCCACATCCTCTCATGATGACAAATCCCAAATTTCCAAGGTTTGTGGCACAACTAGATTAAAATTGGGATCGAAAAAAGAAATAATCTCGAAAATCGGTTGAAAATTGTGGGAGCATCGACAAAATTTGATACAAACAGGCACAGACGTACAGCAATGGTTATTCTATTTTTATTTTTTCTCATGCTTTGGTTGTCCAACACCCCCGTGGATCAATTCTAATAGGCGTCCCTCTTACTTCCGAAGCATTTCCTGTAAGATAAGAGACGTCCTAAAAATGGAAACGGGCCTCCGAGGTCCCTTACGGTTCCTTCTCGTTGTTCCTGTGTTGGAACGATGTATAATAGGGATCAGTGCTTTATTGAATAGGATGGCTTATTAAAGTGTTGTACATAATATGTCAACTACCTTAAAATTTGCAAGATCAGATTCGATCGAACATTGACAAGACACGAAGAAAAGGCAAATTACGGACGTTTCTATACGTTTGCGATTCCTCAGGAGGGTTACAGAAGGGAAATTAGCCCATTGAAATCTGGAGTCATCTATAATAGAATCAGAGCATCCTCCAAGTGGTGATTCTTGTGGGATAGGATATCAGAAGTTATATTCACCCTTAGCAACGATTGGTTGTACGTGAACTACCCCAGTATAACAGAAAAAAGTGAAATTTTGTCTACCGGACAACAATTTGGATTGACAACCACAGCTAAGACATATCGGTACAAATCAATAAACTACAAATACCAAACTCCAACATATTTATGGCATGATTTTTTGGTCTTTTCACGATGTAAACAAGTTTCATTGATGCATCCAGTTAGCCTTCCAGGGGTTAGTTAAGTTTAAAATGAGTTTTCGAAACACCCTTCCCTCCAATTCAGTTCCCCCTCACAACCATTCCAATTTCCGGATTCCCCCAGTTTAATTACACGATGTGCCACCAAGATACGTAAGCAGCACGATAAACGTAGTGTAGAAAACATTACCTACATTCATGTTCCCATAATTGTTCCAGAGAGACCTTTGTGGTTAACTAAAGAATTATGAGAACAAAACACCATAGGTGTGCAAATCGCAGGTATGACTGACACAAACATAATCTCTGTAATAAATCAATTATTAATGATAATGCATGATGTACAGTACAACAAAAGTTGCTTCCGATTATATTTTTCATTAGTTAAAACAATGAAAGGGCTTCGAAGAGAAAACAATGATAGTATGAACCTCCACGAATGTTATCAATTCAACCAGCGCGGAACACTCTGTTTTAAACGCCTTGTGGCATTCATAAAGTAGTCACCATGTTTTTAAAGCGAATGAGTGGGTTTTATAAGGGATTTCAGTTGTAGGTATATATATATATATATATATATATATATATATATATATATATATATATATATATATATATATATATATATATATATATATATATATGAAAAGCGTTAAACTCTAGGATTGAAGACAATTTTCGGAAATTTTGATTTTAAACTTTTTGGAGCCAATTTTCAACAAAAATTCGCCAAAATGCCATAGATTTTTGGAAATGAAAAATAGTCATGGAAATATGAAAACTGCAGAAAGATATTTTAAATTCCATTAATCTGCATTCCATTTAGATCGATCGTGAAGATACAAATTGACGGCTGAATCATGGGCTTGTCATATATACCTGCTCTATCGCTCAGTTTGTCAGGTTTGTTGTTCATAGTAATTTAGAATATCAACAAATGATTGAAATGTCACAAGAGCTTAGGTGAAGGGACTAGAAAGGAGAACGGACGCTCGTGCATCGCAAAAGTCTGTTAAGCTGATCAACAGGGCCTGCTAATGACTAGCATTTCCTCTCCGGTTTAGGTTCGGTGGTGATGGAGTCATTGACACCATTTCCCTGTCAGAAAGCCCCTCGGATCTGACCTGGGTAACGTTGCCTGTTATAATCTATACCTACCACTAGTCTATTTTTAGGCCATTTATCGGTATTGTGTTTATTTGACCGGACGAGATTATAAGGTCATGCACCTACTGTACCATCGGGTTAGAGAATTGTGGAAATTCCCTTCCTCTAGAGAACATCATGGAATCGCCGGCCTACACCTGAGAAAACTGGCCACTTGCGCCCCAAAAACCCATGATCCTCATATTTAGTGCGAAAAAATCCATGAAATAATTTTCACATCCACTCGCTTTTATTGCCACTGAGCGTTTTCTACGGTTAACGATAGACAATCCGATAACTGCAACTAAACATCCTAGAAAAGATGGTCACAAAAAAGCTTTTTTCAATTAATTTTATTATAATAATTATTTTTTTCCTAGATGCGATGTATTACGTATAAGTACGACCATCTCAATATTTCATGAAGATCAAATGATTGTTGAAGGAGATATGCAAGTAGGAAAAATTTCATGTTTGTGCAGGCGGATAGGCTTACATAGATCCCGATACAACGAAATTCGTAGTAAGTTATTTAGGACCTTCGCCGTCTAGACACTGAAAATTCCTGAAAATCGGACGAGAATTGTAAATGAAGCATAAAATAAATGGAACGCCCAGAGGAAAGGAAATGCCCGAAGTACATCATGCTCTACCTTTCAAGAATCATTATGAGTGCATGAAACAAATGTTTTGATTGAGTTTGCCCACTTTTATGAATCGAGAAAACCTTCTCTTACATTCTCTGGCAGAGCATGTCCTTGCAAATGGAACTTAAGTACTCTTTACAATGGGGCAGTCGTGGCTTTGGGATCAGGAGCGGTGAAAGAAGTCCAAAAAGGCGACAGCTTTGGGATCATGTTTGGTCAGGTGACCGCATTATGATAGGTATCGTCACATACCCTTGTAGGGAACAAGGTCTAGCGAACGCCCTACACAAAGAAAACTGGAAGTGAGGCTATGGCTTCAATATTTTTCGCATTAAGCTTTCTTCCCTCAAATTTGGTGTTCAAAGCCTTCAAAAAACTCATATGCATACTCATGAGGAGGGTATAGCATTTAGTTACTCCATACATAAAAATTATAAATATAAGAAAACAGCTTGTTCTCCCCACCACTCTGTGCCTATGTTCCAAGTGAGAGCAACCTACGAACTGCTGGAAGTTTTCATTTCACAGAGATTTCAACTAACAATTTCACTTTGCGCTCCCCAATATAAATTTTCTGATTTCCTGAAAGAATAATACAAATGAAGGAAATTCAAGGGGGGAGCGAGTTGAATAAGATATCGAGCGTGAACAAAGGTACTGAACTAAAATTAGGAATATAATAATACATAGACGAGTGCTAAATTATTACTGGCTAGAAATTTTCCAATATTCAGATGACGTAAAGAACAAGTTCGTAACCACCAGGAAATCAAGGGCTACCTATCGAGGGTCAGCTTTGGTATGGACGTCTAAATGACAAATTTGATAAAAAGGCCGAGTAAAGGGACGTGTATGTGTTTGACGATGGATTTTCCGGAATTCTGATTAGCCAGGTACTTAGACAAGACCATTAAACGTAAGTGTTTTGTCGTGATCCCGAAATTGCTGCTTTACGAACATTCCGTCATCCCAAAACCGCTAGGTACTTTACGAACACTCCATGATCCCAAACCTGTTGCTTTACATTCCATGATCCCAAACTTGTTGCGCTTTGATCCCCCTCCCACCTAAATTTGCTACTAAGATTTTTTATTTTTCGTAGCTCAACATTCAACCAACTAACGCCCGTTTATGCTCGTCTGCACGAGACCTTGGGTGCAGAATCTGCACCCGTACCAAAAACGTCTTGATAATGGAGGTAGGTAGCCAAAATTCGTAGCTAACTGATGTTCTCAACTTCGCAAGTAACGCCTTCCCAATTATAAATGCGGGATATTTTAAGGCAATTAAGGTGCGTTGAGTGTATTTCTTACGAACTTCCAAATGGGTCTCTTTCCTACTTTTGCGTCCAAGCACCTACAACTGAATGTGTGATTTCAGGGATTGCGTACAAACATTAAATGAATTCTCTAAAAGCTGGCTGTAGGTGCATCAATATATGTACAGCGCATGAAATTACTATTTCAACGATAATCACAGTTGATCACGTTCAACAATCTGCGCAGCCATACATATATTGTAACTTTAGGCGATATATGAAAAATGATATTCATCAGGTACACCTAGTTAGATAGGTACATTATGACGGATTGACGCACAAACAGGATAATATGGTTTTTAAAGGATCGGCGAATTTAAACATTGATGTAATTGAATTTCTTAATCAAGTTACTAACTAATCAACTAACTAACGAATTTACTGTCATATCGTTGGTGATATGAAAAAAGGGCAAATTCCACATTTTAACGGAAAATGACTTTTTTTCACCAACGATCATGTTTATAATAGTAGGTATATTACCAGGTGAAAAAGTCGAAGTCCTAGCAAATGTATTTTCAAGGTAAACCAAACTTAGGACTTCGACTTTTTCACCTGTTAATATACTATTAGAAACATGATCGTTGGTGAAAAAAAGTCATTTTCCGTTAAAATGTGGAATTCGCCCTTTTTTCATATCACCAACGATATAAGTTACTAACTATTCTGGAGTGATGGGAGTTACCTTACACTGATGGTAAATTGAATCGCAACGTAGTTTTTATTCATGTAATTACCGACTCAATCAAGGAAGTTGCTATTAAGAATATTAAATTTACATATTCATATGTCTTGTTAGATTCCGTTGTAAGTTACGTGTAGCACTTCTGTGGAACTGGCGAATATTCTCATACGATGACAATCAAGCGAGTGGGAATTTTCCCAAAGAACTCCACTAATGATGAAAAGAATTCAGGGAGTTATGTAGAGCGTTATCACCCCTCCGAGGAAGGAAGGTGGGTAGGTTGAGAATCCAGTGGACAGCAGAGTTAGGCAACCAAGCCAACAACAAAAACGACCGGTTCTTCAAATATCTTCAATCCGAACCCGGTTCCGCATCCATAGATAGTCGAGCGAAGCTTCGATATGAAAGTGACCGTAAATATGAGATACGGTTACCGCCATCGTCAGGGCGTTAAATTCCTTTCAAGTTCAATGCCGCTCCCGCAGGAGCTGAATAAGGTTACACGATACTTACGTCACGCTCTGGCGCGGCGACGCGAAATGATCGCATTATTGAAAGCGATTGGAGACATAAGTTACATGTACGTTGGGAATAAACTGCAATAAGCCATTTTCGTAGTATTGGGGTGGTGGAGGTGAGGTCGTTATTATTGGCAGCCCTCAATTAAAACTTGCTTCAAATGTATTCATCACGAGCCCTTTCGCCTTTGGGCTACAACAGGACTGTAAATATAGTTACCACATTAACCTATAGTGATAGTCCATTGCAGGGGCTTTCAGTTAAGTTTGTTTTAGCGCGGAACCTAATAGGCGAAAAATGTCACAAAACAATGTCACGAAAAAAACGAGACTAAGGTTGCGGCGGATACAAATTATTTGCTATTCAACCTATGATGGTGATATTTGAAATGGAGAATCCTTGGGACGTTTAGAAACGAATCATGAAGTCTAGGGCCCCCCAGATTAGATGAGTAAAATCCGGAGCTAAGTTCTTTGCTAATAAACCTATGAAGCTGTTCCACGTTCCTTCAATGCTTAGCCGAGGCTCAAGGTGACAGCAAAAGGGGGTCTGGAGTCTCCTCAGAGGGGTCAAGGGGCGGAGCATGACGGGAACTTTTTTGCCTAGCTAGTAAGTAGGTACATGTTTTCAAGAGACTCACATTATACCTACTCATTGTAGGTATTTTCTCGATAATTAAGTTGTAACCTTATATCGAATCTGGTTAACTTTACGTTTCAGAGCAGGCATCTCGAACCTTTTTCATAAAAGACGGAATGTGAGGTGAGAATGGCTGATTGGTAGAAGAAGTTAGTAGGCCGGAGGGAAAGTGAATGGAATTCAGGGTGATAATAAAACCATTATACAGTGAGCAAAACTAATTACTGAAAAAGTGCAGTTACTCGGCGAGAAGTTTGGAAATTCTTTTGGTACGACATGTGTTCGAAGTTCAAATCAAATTTGCACAATTCAATCCACAGGATTGCACCATACATACAGAGCAGGTACTGAAAAGGGCGAAAAGGGCTCAACATGATTAATACAATGCAAGTTTCACCTGAGGACTGTCAATCTTAATGACATCTCTTCCACCACACCAATAGGTAGAAAAAGACGAATTCAATTTGAAAATGCCATATGTGCAGAGAAAATTCCTTCTTCCGAGAAAGTCTTCCGATTTCCCAGCGTTTTGTGTACCTAGATCACATTTTGATTAGGATTGTCGACTGATGAATCGGATTTCAGTGACGAATAGTCCCGAGTAAGTAAATTTTAATTTAGATATTTATAATTTGTTTTACTTCTCGAACATGTTTAAATAGGTAATGAGTATTTTTTTTTTTTTTTTCGAAAGGCTAACTTTACGTTGGTAGCGTAATATTGAAAAGTTGTGAGAATGATGAATGTCCGTTGTTTACATAATGCAGTAAACATTATTAACTGATCCCGGCCAAGTTATATAATTAGTGGTGGTAACTAGTTGAACGTTTGATATTGCTGATGACACCACCACCTTTTCTCAATTTAAAAAAATATATATACATGAAAAAGCGTTAAACTCTAGGATTCGTTTCAGAATGCCTCAAAACGGATATTAATGAAGAAATTTTTCAAGAATTTTGATTCTAAAATTTCCCGAACCATTGCAATAGCTTCGTTCTTTACGAGAATTCGCTAACAGCGAATAAGATCAGATTTTTAATGAACAAATCTAATGGAGAAATTATTCTTGCAGTGTAGAAATTATGTGTACGATGGAATCAACTACAGAGAAGAGCTGAAACTGCAAATTATCTTATTCTTCATAATATGTCCTTGAGAAGTTGTAAAGGAATAAACGTGACTTCTCCTTTTATACGATGTTGGTTTGAGATATCCAAGGTAAGAATGATGACTCAGTGGGAATAGCGAATAGCAGTCAACGAAAACCACAGACACCCTGTTTTAGAACCATTTGCAGCGCGAGCATGTGAGCTTGACTAGCGGTAGTTCACCTTTAATTCTCACAAGTTTAGTGGTAGCATGTTTCGTAAAAATGCCATCGTTCTTCTTTGTGATCAAGCCAATAATGACTGGTGGGTTCGTAAGTACCTTTATCCAATTTTCGTTTATTTATTTTCTTCAATTTGGCTCACGTATTCAAAAACAGCATGGATTTGTAATTTTTAATCTCTGGTGCATGGTCGCAAGTGAGAGAAACGTATAGGTATCCATAGAATTACCCTCCATTTATTCAAAAGGGTACCACATTACCTTGAACCAGGATGACCCTCATAAGGAAATCGTATGCAGAAGAACGATTTCTCCAACATATGTATAACAAAATTGATGGCGATTGATCTCGGAGGTTTATAAGATTGTTTTCCTTCAACTACTAATTTGTTTCGGCAGTAAGAACTACATTATCAAGTCATTGGATATAAAAGCTGCAGTTTCATAAATGAAATGCTTTGAAAACTGAATTGGAAATCAATTCATTCTATCAACATCTTATCCGCAATACGTAAATGCATCCCTCTCACAAACACGACCCGTAGCACGCAATAAAAGCTACTAATACAAGCCCATAACTGAATAGTATGCTTCTACCTGTACTCAAATTACCAAGAAATTAAAGATATCGAGCAATCATATACACTTCTTACGCTTTTGGGTTTCAATTATGACTTGAGTTCGTTATATGGATAGAACAATATTCTTCTATAATACATACATATTATTAATGAGACCCATCTTGTGCCAGAGCACTTACATTCATAAAATGGAGGACAACCATTTGATTGTTTTTGATCGATTCACCAGAGGTCCACTCACGCACAAGAGTTACTCATCGGTTACTAATCTGGTGATTAGGAAAATCTCTTTCACAAATCTTAGTTAGCTGCTTTGTTCTCTCAATTGCTGTTTTCTTCTAAAAGCTTTCACATTGACAGTTCTCTACCACGAACCATTTATATCATCATTACAGTAAATACACAGTCATTTAGCCAGCAACTAATGGTAGACCCGCCAGGTTCACCTTGATTTTTCCCTCAATGCGATATCTTTCTAGACCGCAAGAATATCCGTGAAAAGAATTCACTTCAGTACGCGTTATCCACGTATCAATGTTATATTTTTAAATGAAAATAGATTTAATAGATTTAATTCTAAGGAATTTGATACCATTTGCACTCTCCTACGATTAGTAGTTTTCTTTATATGATTTTTCAAAGTTTGCTTCAGTGGTGACGTCATAGGGGCAGCACGGTCCCGTCCAGGCAGAAAGAGTGCTTTGACGTCATCAATGAGTGAAACTTTGAGTGATGGAAAGAAAATTGCTCATCGTAGAAGAGTGAAGTTGATGCCAAAGTTCTTAGGATAGAATCTTCTTCGTTTTAAAAATAGTTAAAATACCTTTTTTACACCCATGGGTATCGCTCATTCAAGTATTGGTTCCTCAAACAGATGGGATTCTGAGTGCTGTTTCTGAATATTCCGAAATCAATCTCCATCATATGGCAAAATGTCGCCATTCTACACATTGATAGATGGTGAATAACAGCTGTTAGTTTCTGGCACTGACCCTCATAAATCATTACTTTACATCACATAAATCGCAAGTACCTATTAGAATATTACCAAAGAGTATCTGTTACAATTTCAGGATATTCCAGAATCTCAATGATGTTGATACTTCTCCCGCCAAAATGCCTTCTTCCCCAGCTGTGGAAGAGCTTTACGGTTTGGGGGCTCATAAAAAGGGCCCGCCTACAGCCTGTCCTGTTCATTAGAGAAGCCCAGGGCCTCGCCTGGGGCGTGTAGCACGACCGGGCGCTTCAGGACTGTGGAGCTCTCACTCTCTCTCACCGTCCAACCATCTGCTCTCTTCCTCTTTCCCAGTTGTTATTCTCTGAACACTCGGAAACGCTACATCCCGCTCTCGAGTCGTCTCTCACGAAGGATCTATCCTGTTAATTGTCACTTCATTACGCCAGTGCATACTGGGAGGTTCACACGATATGCAACGCAGAACGTCTGAATTATTGTCGGCCAAGTTCTTCTTACCAGCAGAAACCACCAAAGAATAGCAAGGCCAAAAACTTACATAAATGTGAATTCATCAACGTGACACGATACTGATACTCCATAAGATAAATAAGACGTACCTAAAACATATTTTTGATACATTTAGTACCCTTTCCCACCATTGTAAACAAATACTTCAAGTATAAGAACTCCCTAACCCCCTCATTCCTTATTAGCGCAACCTCCCTTTTTCTATATTTCCAAAAACCAAACTTTTTTCTTCAAGACATTGCTCAAAAGAGGACTAACATCTATAGTATTACATGAAAATCTAATGGTGTCTATGTGTGTGTCTTTGTGTGAGCGTGTGTGTGTGTGTGTGTGTGTGTGTGTGTGTGTGTGTGTGTGTGTGTGTGTGTCTTTGTGTGAGCGTGTGTGTGTGTGCGTTGTTAACCACGTAAAAACTTAAAGGCTCAGTGTCTCTCGGCAAAGCGCTCGGCTGAATATATCCTTCATTTATTGACCAAACACATTTAATTTTTTTTCTCATTTAATTTTTTCTACAAACAAACCATTCAGTTTCTGATTTCTCTTAATACGTTAATTTTGTCTTAGATACCTATGCAATCGTCGGTAAAAGAGGTAAAATCCCTAAGCAGGCTACAAACTAAATTATAGCTTTATAATTTTGACATAGATATAACTATTGGCTGGCCTACGTGAGTACGAAAATAATATAGAAAAATGCATCGGTTTTTTTCTTTTTCTATTGATTTTCAAGTACAACCAATGCGTTACTAGCGAAGTATAATAGCTCCCTTAGTTTTCATAGCAGGAAAATCGTTCGCCACTTTTTGGAATGCTCTCATTGTATCACAACATCTCATGATCCCTAGGCCATTGTAGCGTCAAGAAAAGCTGATTTATTACGCAAAGTTATAAACTAATATTGCGAAGTAACCATAATGAACTAATAATGTGAACAGAAGGCAACTAGGTAGGTATACCATTGAGTAGTAGTAGTTCGAAATTTTTAAATTAAAAAAGTCATACCACATTAATATAACTCAGATGTACCTATTCTCAGTATTCGTTCGATTGAAGACTCATTCAATGCTAATTTGCTTGTCTCTCGGTCTGCAAATGAGAGGGGAGTCGAGCGAATGTTAGACTGATTGAGCATCGCAAAGCTAAGACAATTGTTTTACTAACCTGAATGAAATAGTGATAACGTAATAGTAGTGATGCTGCATTAATCAAGTAACGGAAAATATTCTCTCGGCCATGAACGGCAGATGAAGGGAACAATAGGGGTGGCCAGTAACAGTTGGAAAAATCAATAATGGGTGAAGAAAGGGTCTTCGGTTAGGGATAGGAAGGTAGAGGAAGATCAAAATACTTCTATTCACTTTTTAAAAATCGAAGAGAGAAATAATTAATTATTGCAAGTTCTGGAAACATCAAGTTACCAAATCCTTTTGATGTATATATAGGGGCGAGCATTTCGCAGTCCATTCAGAGTGGAAAGCGTATGTGCAAAAAACAGATTTCAACAAAAAGTCTGCAGTTTGTGAATAGGCACAAGGCATATAACACAATTTCATTGATACCTTTTGTAATAGTTTCAATTTAGAACCTTCGTTGTACTCCACGTCAGCGGAATTTTGAACTTCGCTTCAGAATGTTAAGACTTGTTGAGAGTAGGAGTGGCACATAGCTTCCTCGTATTCGTAAAATGAATGTATAGATCACTGAAATGTTTGAAATAATTTGGAAAGATTCCATACCGAGTTCCTATGGTTGGGGGATATAGCAAATTCAGATGGAGTATAAAACCTCAAAATCGGTCAATTAGGTAATGAAAAAATGATGGTTGATGTATGTTACGTTTGCGCATGCGTGGAAGCTCTCAGCGGGTCGGGAATATTTAAAGTTCTACAGCCTAAACCGCAGAGTCTCTGAAAATTTCATCGAAATCTGATGAAAACTAACAAAGTCAAGCTCGTTAAACAAGGATTTGATGTATTCCACAGCTACTTCCACAGCTACTGGAACGTTCGTGATGGAAGTCAATTAGGGCAATCAAATCGCCGTTTCCCCAACTTCCCTCCAAATTTGAGCGAGATCGGACGAATAGGTTAATGAGAATATGACGCCTGAAGAATTTTGCATTTGCGCAGTGTGATGTATTGATTTGTGAGCAACACATCCCCTAAAAATGTCATCGAAATCGGATGAAAACTGTAGAAATTAAGCTTGTTACAAGCGTATGCGGGCACATGACAGACAAACACTGTATTTTGATTTTGGAGCAAACTCTTTTTTCATCTCCTGAAAGTGAAATCAATGCCATCATGCCTTGGTATAGGAAAAGGTACACCAGGAAAGCAATAGAGCCAAATATTACTTCTGATACATGTAAAAATAGACGTGGCTTAGAACGTGATTTATGAAATGACTAATAGATGTCATAGTGCTTTTCAAATGGTCTGCATCGGACCGTTGGTTGGACGGAAGATAACAAGGGCTAAACCGACACTAGACATCAGAGACGAAACAGCTTTTGAGGCACTGTTCAGAGGCGTCTTCTTGAAAGGCCGACGCCAACTATCTGGTGGGCGTCCGGTAGCTGATGTGAGAATCATTTTGTTGTTCGAGATGAGCCAGCAGTTTCCTTTGAATGTAATCGTGCACACGTGTCCAACCCTTTAGGCGACAAAGACTGACACCTTATTCTAGCTGGATGGACGTAAGGACAGTTTAAAGGAGAAAATGAGATCAGCACCGATACGTGAGGAGGACAAAACCGGCGTTTTAGTTATTTTTGTAACCAACCCTAATTTTTCAATCTAATTTGAAACTTGAAAGTCTGCAACCTTGAGGGGCTTACAATATAAATAAAGCTTAGTGATTTACAAGATAAATTGTAGCGATAAGCCCAATAAATTGGAAGAGTGGCTTAGTTATACACGCTAAGATAAATCTATCGATTTATGTCATATTCCTTTGTCGAGAGCCAGTCCCAGAAAAGTGGAGCACATCTTACGATTCGAATGGTTCGTTACGAGTCTTTTCGTTAAATTGATGAAGCTTGCTAAAAATAGTAAGGTGGTTTGGTCCAATGGGTGGTAATTTTGCATCAATTGTATAAAAACCAACGGATTAATCAATTTCAAGTTATAATTAGAAACTAGAAAGGTATAAATGCCCGTATTTCACTCGTTTTATGTTTCAAGGCATTTTTTAAATAAAAACTCACTGTTTTAAACTATTGCTTCCGAAAATTGAATAAAATCAATATTTGTAAAATAAATGGGTTGACAATTCAAATTCAGCATTGAATTTTGTAAAGAATGCTTCTAGTTTTGAGACTTGATAAACCCGTACTCGACAGTAGGTACTTTTTTAAAGCTGAAAACTTTATACCAGTGGTTTTCAATATCTATTTCCCGATAAGAAGAGACATCAATTAAAAATTAATATTCAAAACTTGAGAATATTATTCGTTGAAACCTTTGGGGGAAACATCGCAGTCCAAGCCCAGATGATCAGAAGAAGGGGAAAAATGAAATATTGGATTTCAGAGGAATAATGTTGTATTAGGGGTTCCACGCAATTGCTTTCTATTTAGTGCGGTCAAGTGTGGTCATTTGGTCATTACTCCTCCAATGGAGGAAGGAATTCCTATCTTATCCTTCCGGCTGCTATATAAGGGTCTTTTCCCATACCCTACGAAAAGGGTATGGTTTGATGGAACAACGGGCACAAACCCCAAAGCCCTCTTCAAAACCATAACCAGATTACGCACGGGTCATTGCAAGACCAACTTATATTTACATAAAATTAACCCCGCCAACTCATCACGCTGCAGACATTGTTCTCTCGCTGAAGAATCCCCCGAACTAATCATCCTGGAATGTCCAATCCATCATGCCGCTCGTCTACTACTCTAGGAAGCATGTGAAAACAGGGCGGCGGCACACCTCTACAACCTCAACTCGCTACTAGCCGAAGGCGATATGGTTATTTACTAACAAATTTACAAATTTTTGAGCCAAGTGAACATTTCAATTGAAAATAGTTCCTACATATATTATTCGTGATTTATTGAAGTACCTACTTTTATTTTTGTAGAATCTATTGTTATCTTTGTGGCTGTATAAATCTATTTCGAAGCAAAGAAAAAAAAAAAAAAAAAAGTGTTGGCATAGAGTTACCCAGCGAGGGTACCAAGAAAATATTATCGATTTGAGACCTTCACCTATCACCCTGGGCGCTGAAGACTTTTTTTTTTTTTTTTTGAAAACTTTTATGTTGACTTTCTTCCACCAGAATCACATTAGTCGAAACACTGTGCGACGTTTTTCACTTTTATGGGGCCGGTAGCTCTCGACAATGGTGGGGATAAATAAACGGCATGTACTTATTCCCTGAACGTCCGCGACTTTACTTTTGAAACTTAACGCCCTCTCTCTTTACTTCGTAACAACTCTAAGGTCTGAGAGCTGACGAATTAGCGAAAAGAAGCACAAATTATACATTCCTAGGACCACAACCAGTTATGGGAATCACCCTTCAAATGTGTAAATGAAAATGAACAATTTCATGTGGAATAATGTTACCTCCAAAATCACCGAAAATAAAAGTCTATACAAACACTCGAAAAACACAGGAACTACTAAATATATTTCAACCTATACAGATTGGCTATTAGGACTGAATAGACTGAATATAAGAAGGGTGACAGGACATTATGCTGTCAGATCAAAACTAACAAAATAAACCCGAGAGTATCAAATAGATGTGCATATGAAAACATAGAAACTATGGAACACTATCTATGCGAATGTCCTATATACTATGGAACATATGAAATATATATTTCACATATGGAATAACATATGGAATAGTATGAAATAGATGTGCCTGTGAAAACATAGAAACTATGAAACACTATCTATGCGAATGTCCTTTAAATACTTCAGATCGAGACTTCTTAGTTTTGAAGATACTATAATTATTATAAATGAAATTAAAAAAGGTGATTGGAACACTATTCTTACATTCATGAGGTACCTACCTATACAGGAAGGTTCAAAGAGCCTTTCTAAAAGGAATAAATGTATCCATAACCTACATTCTAAGTAACAGTTAACCAAAATACATACATAAGTAAATAGTAAATACCCCTAACGTCGGAAAAAAAAGATATCTAGGATGTTCAGATAAGACAATAAAATGTACACCTACAACGTAAGTTATGATAAAGAAGCCAAGACTAAAAAGTCACTGGTCCTCCCGATTTGCTCGGGCTCCCACTGTTGAATTGAATTGACCCCGAAGGACTAACAAAAAGTTATGCAATTGGCAAGAAGCTAGAATGTTTAGAACTTCAGGCCAAAACTGAAATCATACTATTATGGTAGATTATGAAGAGCATCAACCTCGTACCATCATTATCAAGTATCAATAATTAAAGGTTAGTTCTACCGTGAAATCAAACGTAATTTTCATGACCGGAGTCAAGAAACAGAAAATTAGTCCAATTAACGAGTTTCTGATTGGGAAAAATGTATATCTGTAGTAATTTACTACGTTCTAACGCAATGTTTTGACATTCTTCTCAGTTAGATATAACTCATTAAATAAATATAGCGAGCACAGATAAATATTGGCACTCCGTTCGGTAATGATGATTGAGCTAATGACGTCCAAGCTGATAGTAAATTAATCTGGAGCAGACTGCTAAAGGCATTACACAACCAGAGGACCCATCAAGAATATAATCTTTTCAGAGTGAACCTTGGAAGAAAGAACGGCCATGATTATTTCTACTCGTATTAAACAATGAACAATAATAATAATCGCCTAAGCCCACATCCGTAATTTAGGTACTCCAGAAAAGCCTTCTAAACGGAAGTTAGTGAAAAAACGTTGTCTATTTCCACGAAAAATGAAGAGTTACAATGTTAAATCGATTTCGACGGTTAGACCATCATCAGTTAGTTCTAGTTCTAGTTAGTTATTATTCTAAATGATAAGTTATTGTTTGTTACTGATGATGCCTATAGCGGGCCCTACACGCTCAATAATATTGACAATATCAGGTATTGTCAATATTATTGACGACGCTGTTTTTTCACTTCAATATCCTCCTCATCAATAATGTTGTATCCTACACGGGCAATATTATTGTCAATATTCTTGTCAATAAAACGTGCTCAGTACGTCTGTTCCCGCCATTCCGACAAGTGAATTTGTGTGTTTTTTTAAGTGAAATTTTGTCTTTTTTGAAGTGAATTTCGGGGATTAGTTTGTTTTGGCATCATGGACAACAGGAAAAGAGGCTGTGTAGCCATAGTTATGGCTATCGCAATGTTTCTTCGAGTTCAGAGAAAAAGATAGGTGAAAGAGTGGTTGAAAAAGCGGGAAAAATATTCTCATCTGCGATTACTGCGAGAAATAAGTTTGACAGATACTGCAGACTTTCACAATTACTTCCGAATGAACTAACAGACGTTTATAAAATTATTACAGATGGTTGAACCACTATTGAGTCGACAAAACACAAACATGAGGGAGTGCATCCCTGTTTGCATCCCCCCGGGAGCGCGGCAACAACTGAGGATTGACAATAATATTAACATTTGCCCCTACATGCTCAATAATATTGACAATATTCCCTCCACTTTTTAATATTGACGCCTCGAGAACAGAATTTCCGGATTTCATCAATATCGCCGTCAATACTCATTCTTTTTCCCTACACGGTCAATATTATTGTCAATGTGATAAGGTATTGACAATATTATTGACCGTGTAGGGGCCGCTTAACTGTTGAAATCGATTCAACATTGTAACACTTTAATTTTTCGAGGAAATAGACAACGTTTTTTCACTAACTTTCGTTTTGAAATAATGGGTTTCCACAACATCGTCGCGAGTGATTTAGTTCGTAAAGCTGTAAGAGGTGTAAGAGACGTTACAAAAGTAGGAAGACGAGAGAGGGCAGGAAGTGTCCAATTATAGCTGGGAGCCGTGAAGTTTCCGGTAGTTCCACAGTTTTTCATTGCGGAACGTAGTAGCTCCCTGGTTAATCGATTCTATTAGCGAATCAACGGGTGTTTCGTTGTTGCATTTATCAACCAATTGAGCTTTACGAGTTGAAGCATAAAGTACCGAAGACTATAAATAGACGTCACGCTATTTCCTGAAGTAATAATAATGGGTAGTATCGCTATACAAATTTCGAAAAAAAAGAAGTTGTTAAGCTGCTGTAGAATGGTTTTAAGGTGAAGAGGAGGGTCTAGATATATTTTGTGTTCCCCTAATAGTATGAGTAACCAGATACAACAGGAGGAATTCTTTTAAATTGACTTCTTCTTTAAAAATAGAAATTGGATGGATTGATTGAGGCTACTAACGGTTTGATTGTTTTGAGAAATTCATTTCTTATTCATGGATCGAAAGGGAGCCTCTGTCTCAACTTGTTGTCACTTTTGTTTTCTCGTTTTCGAATGAGCCAACTTGAAATCGGATTAACTACAGAAATAAGGATCAAAGTATTAGTGGCGACCATCCTCCGAGCTTGAGGGGATGAATGGACTTGGTGTGATATGGAAGGTCCAGGTTTTTGCGCCTGCTCATGAACAGAGATTTCTTTCTTTTTAACGTTGAAGACAACGACACGAAACGATAGCACGTAACAACGACACAAAACAATGATACGTAACAACGACATACACAAGAAGGCAAGTACCGCTGCCCTGTGATCTCCGGAGCTAAATTCTTAGCTATTCAACCTATGAAGCTAAAATAAATGGAGGAGAAAAACGTATTCTGCTCTCATCACTCTTTGGCCTTTTCATGGGGATGCCGTACATAAGGCTCGATCCGCAGTTCCAACATTGTATATTTTAGTGGAATTCGAGTTTAATATTTAATTAAGGAACCTCCCCTGCAAACAGAATTATGTTATTAGGTATTAGCTCAAATGTAGGAAAATCGTACTTCTGGATGTACCTATTACCGGCACTAGATAAAGAAAAAAAGATGCTGTGAGTCACCAGATTGGACAGTTATGATGAGGTATCACTAACAAACCAGGTGTGATAAGTGTGGCAGTGAGTGAAGGAGGAATCATGAAAATGATGTGCATGACTGCATGCTTCAAAAGCTTTTTCTAAATCTCAAAATACGAAATTAGCACTCTTGAAAACTTCCTGCTTGACATTTTCATCACAAAACTCAAGATGGTTAGAACAATAATTGATAGAAATTAACTACAGAACAGACTTGTCCAGTCGCATTTCTTCGACAACTCAACCCAGAACAACGAATTCGCTTAATTTGTGTAATTTTCAACAGCACCCGTTATTGAAGGTTGGAACCGGTATAATACTTCGCCACATTCGAAAATTGATAACAAGAATAGGAATCAGGAGAAAATTGTACTTCCAAGATTTTCAACACATTCTAGGAGATTTGCTTGGTTTCATTCTTGGAGGTTGGTTTCAGATTTTCAACCAGATGGCTTCAATAGGGCTTCTCATATCCAACTCGACACCTCTGAAAATAGGGCTAGGTATAATAGTAAATTTTGCCACTTTCATTAGGTAAAATACAGATTGAAAGAGTCCAAGCTAGAACGACCCGATTTTTACGTCCCGAGATTCTAATCCACGCAATGGGCTATTTGATTTTATTCCACCAGCTAAAAGATCTAGCGGAGCTTTCCAAAAATGTGCAATATGGAGGGTATTAGGTTATTGGAAGTGGCCACAACAGTGGTGTACTGAAAGCTGAATGATACGGGGAGTGACCTCACGGGGGGGGGGCTAAGTGACGCCCACCTGTGATTTCCAATTCAGTTTCTTCCTATCGGCTTTTTGTTCAAACCATTCGGAGTTTTGAGATAAAAATTTGTAGTCGAGGGTTTTCAAAGGCCCAGAACACGATTCTAAAATCAAATGAGTAATAGCAACACACGAAAGTTGCTGATTGAATCAATAATCTAGACATTGATAACTGTTGTGAACTCCACAGAAGTAGGTACCTAATTATTGAATGTTTTGATATCGATCCGCCAATGTTGGCACGGAACTCCACGAAGTCAGGTTCCTTTCGTACAACCAGGCCATTACCTACCAAGTCAACGTTTCGACTAATATGAACTCCTACAGTATAAAAATCACTGTCCATAAATAAAGGCCTATCTCGTGATGACCATAATGGTGAAGGTAAAAAAAAGATAAAGGTATGAGATAAAGATAAGGTAAAGATAAAAGACAAAAAAGGTATGAAAAGAGCATAATATGCAGACGAAGAGGAGAAAGATGAGAACTGGGCGCGGATGTACAACTGGATTGTCGGAGGAGGATTCGCTGACCAACTTCAGAGGTCGAGCAATCTGGGGCACGAGCGAGTGACTTGAAAGGTGGGGAAGGGAAGCGCATGATCTCACCCACTGCATGAGAGAAGCACCACGGAATGGAGCTCTGAACTAACAAGATCCGCCGCTAGGAGCGGTAGGGGGCGAAGGACCTAAGGAACGTGACTCCCCCCTCGTCACCACTTTTCGCTCTACGATTCGTTCCCCTCACCATCAATCTCACCAATACTGGTAAAAAAGTGAATTATTTTATTAATAAATAATTAAATAAAGAAACACACAAACAAACAAAAAACCCCTTATAGGCAACAAAAGAATAGCAAATCGGTAACGATTCGCCAACTCGAACTGGTGTTCCTGACATGATTGGAATCAGTGGCGATCGCAAGGGACGGGGAGGGGGGGGGGGGGGTGTAAATCCGTCACGTCATAACATCGTTTTCAAAAAACAACACGGGGACAACGCGATGCAGATTCAAGTTTGTTAAATTAAAATAACTTCATAATGTGGTTATAATAACGCTCATTTGTTCTAAAAATTTCATTTATTTGCGTCTTTTTTTGGTTAGTTCAAGCTTTAAAAAAAAGTAGATTAAAAAAAAAACATTAATTCGTTTACTACTGGCCGTTAAATGTTATCGAAAATGTTGGGTCCCGATGTGATTATATCATAAATATCATACTTATACTTTCATTTATCATAATTCTCTATCTTTCACATATTAAGCTTAATCTTTCATATTAATAAGCGGCGCCCACTGTACGAGAAAGATATCGTACAGGTCGTTCTAGCACACTTGTAGGCGTTTACTAATCATTTCTCTATAGGAGATTGTTAACCAATATTGTGGGAAATCCTGAGCTGTGATGATCAAACCAACAACTAGGAACATCGCTCTAATATACGTTTTGCAAAAACATTACCTATAGGTATAGGTGCCGGTTTTAACTAAAAGATTCATTAAGAAATCATAAAGGATTTGACGGTACACTAGCATACCTGAGTTCGCCTTATACTTATGGATTGATCGTAAAATTGAAAGAATTGTGTATGAAGTGATGGGTCAGATAAAGAGTTGAATTGGGGAAGCAGATTAAGGAATAAGGTGAATAAAATATAGGAAGTTTCGCGAGATGATTTCAGGTAGTAAGCAATTCACCATTAGGGAAGCCGTTAGGGAGGCTATCAGTTTGCATGAGCTTCCTTTACGAATAATCTCCTGGGCTGACGAACTAATGACCATAATTGTTTTCATGTACTATGGTTATAGGTATTATTGTATCTCTTATCGTACACTTTTCTATTCAATTCCGTATTAGGCTCTCATTTAAATTGTATTTATCTCATCACGAAATGTCCAGTCAAACGGAGCGAATGACTAAAACAGCACTATCAAGTTGTCAGGCCCGCTAAGGATTAATCTTAGCTGTTACGTAATAGCAAGTCTCTGTATACGTCGGATGTGTCAGAAAACAATATATTCAGATTCCATCCTGAGAACTGTCATATCAACCGAACTCTCATCTGATTCACAGTAGTTTTCTTGTAGTGATATTTCAAATTTTGACGAATATGTACAAATATTTCCAAGTTTTTGGACAATTTATCTGACTACAATTATTCCACATATTTGGCCAATTTATCCGATATAGGTGGAAAAAATGCAAGTCAAAACACTGAGATTTTTATGTAACTTATTGTTCACAACATAGTCGAAGTTCGGAAAACATGGGTATTTTTCACCTCTATACCTTTTCACCTGTTTACAAGGGAGTATGAAGTCGTGATTCAATAGGTGTGTTTCTGGTTTTCTCGACGAAATCGTCATTACCACTGTTGCGTATGCCGTTGTTCAGATGAACGTGAAAACTTCGCAATGGATGTTATAGGGGCAAGCAAGTACTACTGTATCGTATTAATGGGTGTCGATAAATTATTAAGTTGGGGGTAAAGCCCGAAGTGATTTTTACTGCATTTTTCGTCACTTTTTAAGATGTCTACAGCTTGACAACAACAGAATTTTGTAGGTTCCACAAGGTTCCAGAAAGATTATTTTCCTAAATTATCGTGAAAATCTCCAGTTTTTCAAACCACTAATGGTTTTTGCCATTGAACACTTTTTTGCCACTCAATATAAAGAATCCATTCTAAATTTTTGGAATTCTTACAACATCTTTCAGACATGACATGACATGTAAAAATTTCAAGACAATTAAGTGGATTCGGCGAACGTGGGAACAGTTTAGGCCCGCTGAAATCTAGATTTCCGTAGGCAACACTACGCGACGAAAATAGGGATCGCGTTAAAATATGAAAAAACCGTTGTTGGGTTTGAAAAAGTTTATATTCTCAACAACATTATAGAAATCAAATCTCTTCAAAATCTCCTGGAAACTTGAATTTTTTCCATGTAGATCAGGAAAATCGGCCCACTATGCGCCTGGGTGTTTTACTAAAGTCAGCTAGATCGGACAACTAGGTCGAAAAAAATGGTGCTGATATCGTTTGCCCTTGCGCGGAGTGAAGTTAAAATTAGGAAACAATCCTAACCTGTGTATTCCCAGAAAATTGCATCAAAATCGATTGAAAACTGAGGATGTGTTTGATACAAGGATTTCAAATTGGTGTATGCGCAGAAACTACTAAAGATTCGATTATATTGCTCAAGTCTTCTCCTGTCTGTGCTCCTATTTTGAGTGAGATCAGAATTCTGAGGCGTGCGAAAAATTATGCTCAATTGAATTTACGTTTGCGCATGCGCATAGTTACGTATTGTTGTGGGAACAATGAAAGTGATAGGTGACCGACCATATACAACCTAACTCGCACATTCCCTGAAAATGACATCAAAATCGGATGAAAACTGTGGAAACTGAGTTTGTTACAAGGATTTGCGAACACGACAGACACACACAGGACGAAAGTTATTCGGAATGATCTAAAACGTAAAATGCGAGTGGAAATTTTAATTTGAGAGACATTTGTATCTCACGAAAGTGCCAAGTGGAAAAGTGTGGGATAGAGATGGTGGGGGAGTGCAGTGCAATGCTTCCACTACCTACAGGTAGACTGTTAGGCATTTCCAAAATCCAGGTTAAATCCATATTTCACGTAAAAGAGTGTAAAATATCGATCCCGGCCAATACCTATAGTATAGATATTGGCCAATACCAATTTTGATTGGTTTGATTGAAGTTATAGATCTGATAACTTCAATCAAACCAACGAGTGAAATGAATTTATGTTACAGCAGATTTCGTTGGAAAACAGATTTGGAAAATATTTCAGATTATTCCTTAAAAAAATAATTCCTATTTCAGAGTTTCCCTAAAATCAATGGAAATGCTTCCTTCGTCAGTGAAAATATTCTGACAAGATGCAATCGTACCTATTTTCCATTTTTCGTCGCTATTGCACATTTCGTCAACCTATTGCACAAGGCCTGAGATAGTTTTCGATTGAGGTGGTGGTTTGTTTTACTTATGATGGTAAGGCTGCCCTTCTGGAACCGAATGATGCTCTCTAGCTTAGGGTCAGATTAAGGAGGGTGATGCTGATGCAATAGGGGAGTTTCCCCCTGTCATCTGGCCTCTTGCGAGGATGGGCGTAACCCTAAACGGATGCACCCCCAAATAATGTAGGTACCTATCTGGAAAGACCAACTCATAAGGGATCCTCCCACTGCATTCAAATTGGAAGATATTGTCTTTGTGCAAAATATATAGTGCGAGGAGAAATATTGCTAAAAAAAATATATAGACTGGGGTTACGGTTGCTTCCGATTATCAACAAATTTATCCGCAAAATATCGACGAACTTCACCACAAAACTGGTGAAAGGACTCCAGTTACTCGTGACCTGATGGACGCTTCGACCATTTGGGCAAAGGTCGCAGACATAGGAATATTTATACTAATGTTAAATTTGTAGATAGGCATGCACCTAAAAAACTAATTAATGCATCCTTCACATGGACGTTCCTTTTTTCGACGGATCCGTGTAAAGCGAAATCAAAAACTAGAGGACCAGTACTAGCGTCGTACTTGCTTTATTCATGACCCAACTCTCCGAAAACAAAGTATCATTACGTGAGAATGGAACGAAATATTGTACCGGTATCATCTAGGAACAAAAATGTGACCTCAAAATAGAGTTTCTAGAGCAACGGTTTGCTGACGAAATGATTTTCGTATGTTACGAAACCATCAGCTGTACTCCCTCCTCGTCACCCAATATGAAAAGAATCCTAGAAGACGACTTCTTCCCCCCGCACCTAATAAAGAACGGAATACTGACAACCAAAGTATCCATACTTCAACAGTGATGACAGAAAGGAATGGTGTTGCATCATTTGCCGCTAGGTATACCATTTCATAGTGGCGACGACCATCTTAAACGATGTTTCATCAACAGTATATAAGTGCCACATGTAATGAAGAGATGAAATGAAAATTGAAGACCTTCGCCATGCTTAGGTATAGAAATGCAAGCAGTTGGCTCAAAGCAGAAAAGCTTGTTCTAAAAGGGCAAAAACACGTGTTTAAAAATGGCCTCCCCCCACCCTCAACAACTACAAAGCGTTACCTACACCCATTTTGTTAATAATGATCAAATTAATGTACTCTTATGTGCAACGCTCATAAGATTTAGTCTAAAAACGGACGCACACAACGCAAATTTACGTCCCCAAGGAAACACGTTAGTATACATATGTATTCTATGGAAACAACAACCACATAGGTAGATCGGTAGCCAATATTGAGGAATGGCCGTCGCGCATAGATTGACAACTGATGAACATATTTTTTTCTAGTACATACCTTTGTCCAGGTCTCGTCCCGTATGCCACTGGGAAAATCAAAATCAGGATAACAATGCACTGGCAAGATTCGTCACTGAAATTGGTCAGAGAGATCTTATACTTGAATAGATACAACTTCCATATTGGAATCGTATGAGGGGGAGCTAGCCAAGGGGAGATAGACCAGAACGCCCCACCGCCCAAAACGGAAGTTATATCTATTCTAGTATAGATGCGTGTGGAAACTTCAAATCGGAGTAAAAAATGGTACACCTTTCACAATTAAAGAGTGTATCTATCTTGGTTGATTCGTAAGCAATATGGCAAATGAAAGAAGGTTTCGAACTGATTAGCAACTTGCTTGTTTTAAAATATGCACGAACGTGAGGTACAAACGTAGTTAGCGCGATTAGCAATATCAACTAAGTACAAAGTCGAGTTGACAAAACCTACAGCTTGTGAATATCTCGATAAAATCATTTTAGAGGACGAGCTTTGGAAATTAGGTAAATAAAATTTCCATAAATCATTTAATTTGTCACCGCCCAGGAAAACGCCTGCTCAATTATAGGTATGGTATAAAATGTATAAGACCGGTATGTTTCTATAATATTACTAATTTTTCTAGTGAGTTCTCTTCACTATGCAAATCCTTTTAAATACATATAGGTATGTACGCCGTTGAAGAGAAGACGATCTTGTTTCGTTCCCTTGTAATAATGGGCGCGCACACCGGGACATGTTGTGTACCCAACGTCAAGTCCTGCCCTCCAGTGTGACGTCACCTGTGCATACTGAAAAATCATTGAAAGAAAGTCACTCAACGCAGGAGAGTGCGGATGGTATCAAATTCCTCCGAATAGAATCTATTTTCATGTTACAATATAAAATGAATATGTACGTGGGTAACGCTCATTGGCTGGACTTGACTCCTCGATTACTATGACATAGAATTTCGGAAAAATGTGACTTTGGACTATTAGCTCTCAACGTAATATTTTGATTTGATATCAGTATATCACCTAATACGAATGACGTTTCGTAAACATACGGGTGACACATTGGAATCCCGCCACTCCTTATCAACGCTCCAGCACAAGATAACAATACTATCAACCGCAAGCCAGAATATTCCCCAAACTCGGAAAGTGAAATCGGTTATTCTGGTCGTATTGAAAATGCATCAGTGGTCTCATTACAGAAAATATTGATTGCGTTGTCAATAAAGCCATGGAATAGAGAGCATTTGTACAATCAAATTTATACGAGAAAGAGGGGGAAAAGTAGAGTAGGATGCAAACGTAGGTGTCTACAAATACCTCCACTAATTATTATTTCGAGAACGCAAAAACCAAAAAATGATTAGGTATTTTGAGCTGTTGATTATTTAAGTAGGTACCTACCAACGTCAATTATAAACCAAAGAATTGACAATTGAAGATTACGAGCTAAAATTTTAACCTCATTCGTCGAGCTCTTTTTAGCCCAAAAAGACATCCAAAGCCTATTTCTAATCCATTAAAGTTGTGCGCCTTTAGTGGTTTCCTGATGATGGATAGCAATTATTATTATGTAGTCAGTAATTATTCAATCTTCTGGCTGTATTTTATAGGTTCACTATTATCGTATAGGAATGAATAAAGTTACCTACCTACTAGGTTGAAATTGTCGGTTCTCAAAAATGTCTTCAAAATGCACTAGGTATTTAGGAATGTATCCATCGCGTTGAAAATTCATATAGGATATTATGCTTATCAATAACTGTGCGTAGATTTTCTGCATAAATTTTACTAAGTTTTCAATACGCTTTCCAACTCTGTCCGGTTTTCCTCCCCCATCTCAACTGGTAACCCTGGGCATGACACCGGATCACGTTTTCTGTCAGTAAATACTTCACCCCCCCCCCCCCCCTACTTCTTTTCATTACTTACTTCTTACCATTTACTGATATTATTTCTTCTCGGTCGTTCGTAATGTAAATGCTGCTGATAAATTTCATTAGTCCTAGAAGACTTGTACTAAACAAATGGCCGTAGTCTTGTGAGTCACGTAGAAACAGGTAGGTTCTTCGGTACCCCAACTCAATGCATTTACCGTTTCAAGAAGGGGCTCACAAAGAAGAAATAGCGCCTCCCCTATTTCACCCTCACGCTTTGTGCAGACCCCATACAACTTTGTTACCCGAATCTCTACAACGTGGGTACCTACACGCTGGACCGGCGTAGAAAACCGCTTGGAACCTCAAAACACCGGGAGGTGAAGAGGTGGAACGGAGGGGGGGGTTACATCCAAGGGCCTGCTGAAATAAATGATTTATTATTAGGTATATATTAAGTGTCAAGAATGCTAAAACTACACAGTTGTTTCTAAAACGTGTACGAGTTCCTAATAAATCACAAGTAACAATCAATCGAATGGTATGTATGGATGTTCATACCTACCGCGAGCAATGCTAGTTAGAATCAAACAAATGCAAGCCCATTGTTTATTCATGTACCAATAAATAAAAAATTACACATCAATTGTATACAAGGATTAAATAAATAATCGCTGCCTGGAGAGAGCATTATTATCGATTCGTTTATACCTATAAATATTTTAATGATCATGGATTCGAAAATTTGCCATTTCGATGGTTTCTCAAAGAATAGTTCACCAGCGTCGAGCATGGCGAGCTGATCCCGACCCCGAGCAGGCTCGAGGGCTGCAATGACGTAACCAGTGCACTAAACTTTTAATATCGTAAACAGAAAACAACTGATTACAGGAGAGGATCATTAGTATAAAAATTATCAGCTTGATAACGTGCATTCAACGATTTAACATCTCCTTCATACACTGCGGTCTGATAAGACGTTTTCTTTTCAGGTAGGTAGGTGCTGATAAAATTGCATACTTTAAATGCTGCTATGTTGTTTGTCATTTCAGTGAAATTATTAAGTACATTAAATTGATTTCCTGAATCTATAGTTGATTTCTTCTTAATCATGATTAAGTGGTCGTTATTTTTAAAGCATCATTAATATCACCATAATCCACATTACTGTAGTTCGATTAATCATAGATTAGAAGGATGTATGAGATTATTTTCATGGAGATAATAATTATTGATAAGACAATAATTACACAAGTAGAGTGGAATATTTACCTTTATGTGGGCGAGGAAGTAGTCCATCAGCACTTTCTTCTGTTTGCACTTGTCCTCTTCCTTGCAGATACCAAGGTTGAGACCGGTGACCAGGCAGCGGATCAGGCCGCCTTCCCAGTTGTCCCACAGCCATTTCGGAACGTAGCACAGACAAGCTTGGAAAAACAACACGAAACACACCCACTGGTAGTAAGTGTAGTATTTTTTAGCGTCCTCGTTTCCAAAGTCATTTGCGACTCCTGGATGAGCCACTTCCACCCCCACTTGCCTCTGGAACGCGTCTGGCATCGTAAACGTCGACGTTATCCAGCAGTAGGTGTTGATGGGGTGCGTCGGCAGGCCGTTTACGATGCACTGGATCGGATTGCCAACGTACTGTGTTGCCGTGACAACGAGGGAACACGCCATCAGCATAGCCGTCGTGAACAAGTTGTGGAGCCTGAAGATGGTACTGTCCGTGGAGATGGGCTGCCATTTCAGGTAAGTTTTGAGATCTCCGAGGAGTCGCAACATCCTGCCGTTGGTTCTTCAGATATTCGAGAGTGTTTCGTCTTCTACGGATGGAAATAACAAAACGATCTACGGCACATACGTCGTATTTGGTCACACGCGTGCACTCGGCTGTCTCCCAAGTTTGACTGAAGCTGGCTCGATCCCCACCACCGTCGAACCGACCCTCCGTTGATATCCTACTTCCATCCGTTCCATCCCCTCCTGATTCCTGAGTCCCCTTTCTCAACTCCTACCTACAAACGCTTCAGCTCTCTTTCACCCCAACCGTTCTCCCTGCTTCCATAAAGGAACCATAAATTTAGAGTTTATGTTTTTCGCACATTCCATTAATTAAGTATCTCCCTCAATAGATTACCACCTCATCAAGATAATTTATAGCGGTTAAGACTATCCCAAGAGCACGTGTTGTAACAAAGTCCACAAGTAATGAGCTTCCCTCCCACCTAAGCAAAATATCAATCCGGACGTTTAATTCACCAAGAATTAACAATTTGTCCTTCCAAATTGCTTAAGGAGGTTTCATTTTCAATACCTCAAAACCAGTACATTTACAAAAAATTTATATTTCAGATAAACCGAGAGCCAGCGACCTAAAACTTAACCGAAAAGGTGTAGGAGGTTTGAATATCTTAAAATATAGTTTTTTTGCTTACTGTTAACGAAATTGATCGTCTGGCAGTTTGTACCTGCCGCATAGCCTCATGTTGGCGCCAAAAATTGCACTAAACCTAACCGGAAGGTTATAGGATGGAAGTTTCACTGATTAAAATAAGGTACATTGCATCTCGAAGGGGGGGTTGAATAGTGCCAGACGCGCAGGTTGGCCCAAGTACGCAGCCAGACGCACCAGTGTGCCAATATTGCACGCAACTGACTAAGAATGATGCGACTGTAGTGCTGATAATACGAGTATACAGATGGAAATTTCACTAATAAAAAGTACAAAGCACCATGAATGGAGGGAAAATATTGCCAGATGATCGAGTTGGGGCTAGAGCGCACCAAGACGCACCAGGGTATGACAAACAGGGGCTTATTTACGGGCGTACGAAAGGGATGGACCCCCCCCCAGATGGACCTTCTGTGTTCGTCAATTTTCATTTTTAGCTGCACACTCGAGCCTTTGGTAGGGCATAAAATTGGTCAATTTCGGTTAAAAAAAATATAAATAAATAAATTTGGAAAATTTTTAGATTTAAATGCTGGAAGACTCATTTAAACTAGAAGGAACTTTTTCTCAAAACTGTTACAGTTGAATTTCAAGGTAAAACTGAAGATCTACCCCAATGAGTTCTGGAATGTAGTATTGCTATGCCCTTGACCAAGGTCCAAGGTCAGTAGAGCAGTTGTCTGCCCTTGTGGTCCTGAACTTGATAAAAACATACCTCAGGTCAACACTTTCTCAAGAAAGACCTGCGTCGACCACGTGGGAGCTAGAATAATAGTCGTCCACGTGGGGTCCACCAGGACCCCACTCACATTTCTGGCTGTGCCGCCCTATTGTTGCATGGGACTAGCGTCAAAACATCATGCAATCAATTCTGAGGTGTCTACGAGGATAGTCTCCTAATATCGTGTCTATGGTAGCAAAGTTGCAGCTTGTAGCTCCGAAATTACATGGGCCAAAGAATTTCCTCATCTAAGAAAACCAAAAACGCAGGAGAAAGGAATAAAAAGCAAAACGTTCAAGTCTTTTATTTATATCACAACGAAATATAAACTTTAGTCAACTTTTTAGGCATATAAACTCTAAGAAGGCCCATTGTTTTTCAATAAAATACGGAACTTCAGCCAACACAGAACTTTTTCGAAAATTGCCTTTTCATATTGCTTTTTTGCATGGTGCCTACGAAAGTGAATTTACATTTAGTGAGCACCTCTGCTAGTACGTATGACGTGAACCAATTGTTTGCAGTCACATTGCGATTGATATTTTCCATGTTTTCACAACAAAGAACTCGTCGGACACTGAGTCATCGTTAGGCAAGATTTCGTCCTCCACTTCACTGTCTACTAGTATGGACAAAAAACGACTGATTCACATTCCCAGTTTTTTCCATGGTGCAAACAGGAGAACTAAGTAACCACTACGTATGTATGCTCAAACGATTGAAAATTAAGACAAAACATGTGAGTGAATGTGCCGAAATTTTTTTTTCACGGAAGTCTACGTGGGGTCTACCCCAACAACGATTTTCATCAAACAGAAATGAATTCAAAAGGTACACTATCCTGGAGCTACCTCGCCAACCTCTGGAGCAGTACTGACTACTGAGTAGGAAGCTACTCGAGGAGCAGGCAGTGAGGGGCAAAGTGGCTATAAGGGAGGGGGGGGGGGGGAAAGGTGCGCATGGGGTCCACCTGGACCCCACGTAGTCGACGTTGGGTTAACAGCCTTTCAATTGTATCGATTGAAAACGAGCTGTATCAGTCAATTGATTATTTATTTGGACATAGTAAATTCATTCTCCGAAATGAAAGCAAGAAAAGCGCTTGTATCAATGTATAATAAAAGAGTGCATGTGCGTCATTTCAAAACTCTGTAATTATTGGCTCATTATGTTCGGTTGTTTTATTATCGTTTACCCATGAGATATGGAAATTTATCTTAGGTCCGGCGAACGGTGATTCCCACATTAGCTATTTATTCTTAGATTACTTGCCATATAAGCGTAAAACTCATTGTAACGTGACCCACAAGCTTTCATTAGTTTATTTAACATTCACAAGGCAGGTACAATAATTTGAGTTTAAGGTACAAGACTGAGTACCTATTGAACCTATCAAATCAGTCAATAATAAATCAAATTGAGAGACATACATTTAATCTTCTAAAAGAAGCAAAAGTGCACAAAAACTGTTTTTTTTTAGACCTTAAATTTCAAAAATTGTCCCCGGACCCCCCTTTTTACTGGGGGTATTCCATACTCTCCGGTAGGGGCATAAAATGAGTCTTACCTACACACTTGCAATTTTCGCCTTAGGCCGGCCTTGACGGTTTAAATAAATTTAAAAAAATGCTGCGGCATATACACGGCGTGGACTGCGCAGACTCGCTCCGGAGCTCGTTTTGGGAAACACCGCTTAGTTTGTGTGCCTGTGACTCTTTTGTTTACATTATTTTTTGTATATTTGTTTTAGAGTTTTCACTTACACAGCAAAAAGGCGCAAAAGTGCACCAAAACTGTGTTTTTAAACATTAAATTTCAAACATTTCCCCCTTTTTACCTGGAGGTATTCCATCCTATCCGGTAGGGGCATAAAAAAAGAGTCTTGCACACTTGCAATTTTCGCCTTAGGCCGGCCCAGGCGGTATAAAAAAATCGATGTTAAAAAATGCAGTGTCATATACACGGCACAGACTGTGCGGAGCTGGTTTTGGGAACTGCTTTGTTGCGTGCCTGTGACTCCATTACTCGTGCTTTGTTCAGATTATTTGAATAGGTAGTTGTTTTAGAGTTTCCACTTGCACAGTACAGGTTATGTTTGTTGAGATATTTGTACAAAATGGATAAAAAACGTAAAACACCACCGTCCTCGTTTTTTGAGTATTTTAAAAAACAATCAGTAATAAAAACTGATAATGAAACAAATTATTTTAAATTTCTTAAATACGTGTTTTTATTAGTAGTTTCTCAACAATACAAACTAAGCTATAGCCAATTGAATTTAAAATTGAGAATTTTAAGGTTAATTCTATATCCCCCTCAGATCCAAATCCTGGATACGCCACTGATGTCAAAATGTGTTAAACTCAACCGGAAGTGTATGTAGATGGAATTTTCACTTACCTAAGTATATTATTGTATTGTTTGTTGCGGAAAACAGTCCCAGACGATCAGGTTGACGCAAGAGCGCAGCGAGAGGCACCAAAGTGCGTTAAAATTGCGATCAGTGCGAAAGATACGGGTATATATGGCTAATGTAATTATACTGATGGAAGTCACACCAATAAAAAGCATCTTGCAACCTGAAAGGAGGAAAAATATCTCTGAACAATCATGACGATGCCAGAGCGCAGCCAACGCATCATTGTGTGTAAAAAATTGCGCTAAATTTAACCGGAAAAGTATATGGATGAGAGTTTTGCTAATCAAAAGTATATTGCATCGTTAGTTATGAAAAAAAAAGAAGAAAAATAGTGCCAGACGACCAGGTTGGTGCATCAAAATTTCACTCAATTTAATAGGAAAGATACGAGCATATGAATACTGCACAAAGATAAATATCGCCAGAAAATCAGGTTGGTGCCGGAGCACCCCCAGACTCACCAAGCTGCGTCAATAATGTGCTAAAGTTAATCAGAGGAGGTCCTGGACACCAGATAGGTCCTGGAATGCAGCCAAATGCACCGAAGTGCGCTAAAACTGCACTCGTGGAAAAATATGAGTATATGAGGAAACATAATGAGGAAACATAATGCCAGATGATCAGATTGGTGTCGGAGTGCAGAAAAATGCACCAAAGTACGCCAAAATTACATACACCTTAACCGGAAATGTAGGTACGAATGTGGAAACTTTGATTTTGGAGACCGAAAATTGTTTGGTTTGGTTGAGACCTATAGGGTCTCGGAAGCAAAATGTGCCTAAAACGTCATGGTGGAATGAAAAACGTCATCAATGAATAAATACGTTATAAAAGCGTGATTAATACGTCGTATAATTATATATACTGATAATCTTCTGTTAATTACGTAGTTATTGTATGCAACATGAAGTTAGGTATGTTTATTAATAGTACGAGCTAGGAAAGCTAATTGAACAGTCTGGTAAGTGGCTGATTGACGTGGGACGGCCGGAGACTACGTGAGTCTTGAACCCCCGCTCTTTGCCACGACCACACCATCTTTCCTACTTAACATCTTCTAATAGCACTTATTTACCTCTAATTGAACGACTGGAACCGCAGGACCCTCACAGTATTATAATAGAAGCCGTGACGGAGTGGTGAGGTGGGAGGGACTCTTGAAGAAGTTGTACGCCTTTTGCATATCAACTAGAACCGCACTGGACCCTCATCGTACGGCCGGTTGTCACCTGGTTCCATAGATACAATAGATGTACATATCTATGACTGGTTCTATCTCTGTAGGTATTCATTCAAATCCACAATAACTACCGGTAATTTTAGACCGCAATTAATTCTTCCTAAATCGTTATTGTTAACATGATTGATTGATTATTAGCCCTTGTTAATATTAATATCCCTCAATATGCCAAACGCTCCAATTCTTTGTTTTTCACCCCATTCTCCGCCGTAAATTATTTATTCAATCGTGCCCTCTGTCGCCTACTTCGTGAAGCCAATGTTTTCCTAAGCACTTGCCACGAAGTCGACATTTTCAACGTATCCCTGACTTCTTTGAAATCCCATTTATCATCCTTTTTGCGCTAAACTTAAATTCATCTGCCACCCAACAATTTACACTCTTTTATTCAATGTAAAATATTCCAAGTCTGCTATTTATAATATTGTGTTTACATCATGTTATGTTTGTTAATCTCTCAATCTTAAATTATGCCATATTTCCAATAACTTACTCTCTATTATGTAATAAATTATTGAACTTTTTGTAATTGGCTCTAGCGGTAAATAAATGAGTGAGCACAAGCACAATGACCGGAGTCAGTCATAACGAATCAGTAGAATCACCAAAGAATCGTTTTTAGCGAATTTTGAAAGATGTAAATCTATTGCAATGGCTTTTGAAGAGAATGTTTCAAAATTTTCCTCACGGAAATCCGTTTTGAGGCATTCCGTGATTTGTTGAGTTTTTCTGGATTTTAACGCCTTCCATAAGAAGGCATAAGTATATATACCAAAAACTACTGTGAAGCAGTAAAAAACTAGTTGACACGGTGGGGATTCGAACCCCAGCCGCTGGCATGACATGACAGGTTGGAGCTTTACCACAAAACCACGAATGAATACTGAAATAGAGAATTTACTCTGCTAAGTAACAACGTTTGAAGATCTGAGTAGCTTCTACGATCATTAAATTTTTCTGTCTTCTTTGTTTTACCAATGTAGCAAAATAATTTTGGATTCATTAATTGGTACACATATACTTACCATATGCCTTGATTTCAATTGTTTAGACTCGCTGCTACTCTACATGCACGAATCCTCCATGGTGAAGAAGTTAAACCTGACGTGACTACTCCATTTGAACCTCCATTGTTGGAAATAAAAACTGAACCCGGTCAAGGACTGAAGAGAACAAGCCCACAACAATTTTCTCCAGCCAAAAGACCTCATTTGGATCAAGAATTTCCTACATGTCCAGTTCCTCTTTCACCTCATCGACCTGAAAAAGGTGACACAGAACAATAATAATTTTTAGAAGTTTTGAAATAACATAGATTATTTCAAGTAACCGTTCGCCCATTTCGTGTTTGTTGGAACACTTCAGAGAGAGATGTGATAACAAACGTAGTAGAATAGGCGAAAACAGTTTAGAGAATGTTACTCGGATATGCAGTTTACCCAGGGGTAGCAGGTTATTTCAAAATGCGCATAAGTATGGCTCGGAGCTCTCGATGAGTCCCCGTCAAAGTGTGGGGCTGCTTGGGGACCCCCGGAGCACTTCTGGGGGCGCTCTAAGATCTGTTGGAACACGGAGTTCTCGACCCCATAACCTTGTTGGAACGCAATTTCGAGCTCTGAGCTCCTCTAGGGCGCCCTTTTGTCCTTGTTGGAACAAAGCTATTAGCTTCCTTTTCAGGTACCTATATAGCCAGGACTCAACATATCCCTTTATTAGTGGAATACGAACGGATGAACGTACAGCAACCCAGATGGTCCGATGGGCACGAACCTTACGAATCAAGCAATCGCCGTTATCACCGATGTTGAATTGAAATAAATATGCCATTTTAATTAACGCGCAAAATGAATGTGGTGAAAACCACCCCCTCTTGTCAACAGCCCTTTTCAGGGCTACCAAAAAGTGTGGTAACTAATAACATACAAGGCGACCTCCCTAGACACTTACTGGGCGAGAGAGACGCGACAAGTATCTCGAACCAAGTCGCCTTGAATGAGAAAACTCAAACAGAGAATCAAACGTCCTCTAAAGCTAGCAAGGACAGTTCAAACAAGCCTACTCGCCAATCAGAAACACTGATTACACGAGAGACAATAGGCGAACCAACCAAGAGGCGGCAAGCAACCACCTCTGGTCCAGCAATTAACATCGGCCTCGGAGACATGACCACCGATTTTATGATCACGAAAGTCGATCTAGCGATCCTAGGTATACCATTCCTCGAGTCTTGGGATATCGGAATACGGGTCAAACACAAGTACATTTATAAAGATAAAATAAAGAGCTATGCCGATCAAAAAATAGCTGCAGTCATGAACAAAAAATTCACTGACGAACAAATAGCAGCTACTATCCCTCATCGTGACAATAACCCTCAACCAGAGGACGTGCAAATCACGGAGGACGAAAACATTCGCTCTATCATTGACAAATACAATGATAAAATGAGCAAACTTCAAGGAAAGTGGAAAAACAACGGGGTTTACCACCGTATAGCCACGGAAGGAACACCAGTACACTTCCGAGCAAGACCCATGGCGGGCGAAAAACGGGCTCAAGTCAAAAGTACTTTTGACAAAATGCTTTCAGAAGGCATAATTGCACCATCAGATTCCGAATGGGCATCCCCGTTACACTGTGTGCCAAAAAAAGACGGGTCATGGAGAATCACCGGCGACTACCGTTTCCTGAACGCGAAAACGAAGAAAGACGCCTACCCTCCTCCTCACATTCGCTCTTTCCAAGCGAATTTACATGATACACGAATCTATTCGACAATAGATTTAAAATCGGCATATTATCATATTCCGATGCACCCAGATGACGCTCATAAAACTGCAATTATTACACCTTTCGGTCTTTATGAGTTTAAGAAAATGAGCATGGGTTTGGCCGGAGCGGCTCAAACATGGCAAAGATACATGGACAGCATCATGCGAAAATTTGATTTCGCATTTGTATACCTAGATGACATCCTGGTGGCTTCTAAAAATTATAAAGAACACATGACCCACCTCAAACAAATTTTTGACAAGCTAGGGGAACACGGACTTCGAGTAGGTTTTGATAAATGCATTTTTTCAAAACCTACCGTCGATTTCCTAGGTTTCACTATCTCGAAAGAAGGGATAATTCCTAAACGAGATAAAATAGAAGCCATAGAACAATTTCCTAGGCCAATAGACGTACGAAGTCTACGCAGATTCCTAGGTATGTGTGGTTTCTACCGAGCATGCTCAAGTAAATTCGCTCACACGGCACAACCTCTGTATGACTCCATTCAGTCAAACAAAAAAAATGACAAAACACCTATCGAATGGACATCAGAGAGAGAAAAAGCTTTCAACAGCTTAAAACAAGCAATGATTAAAGCTACATTACATAATATCGCTCATCCACACCCTACAGCAGAGTGATGATTAGTCTGCGACGCATCCGACACACACATCGGAGCGGCACTAGAGCAGGAAATTACAGACAAACACGGCTCGAAATCTTACCAACCATTGGGATTTTTCAGTAAAGAAATTCCGGAACAATGGAAGAATAAAGCATCATTCGACAAAGAGATGTTCGCCGTTTACCAAGCTTGCATTCATTGGCACAATGACTTGGACGGCCGATCTTTTCATATTTGTTCAGATCACAAGCCTCTGCTAGGCACGATGCTTAAGAAAAATGCACATTTTTCTAAAATGAGATTAAGATGGCTAACATACATCTCTCAAATGACGAGTGACATTCGTCATATACCCGGAGAGAACAACGTCGTCGCCGACGCACTCTCCAGACCTTTCGATCCAGTTGAAATTCAAACAAAATCGATTTCAACCCAAACTGACGAGGGTCCACCCATAGCCGAAATTTCGCAAATTACGGCTGCAATAGAGTGCAATCTTCTACTGCACATTTCAAATGCACAAATTCGTTCTCCTCCTAACGCAGAGGACAAATTGAAACTCACACGAGTCGAATTTCCTCAAGGAGAAATTTGGTGTAACCTAGACCTAGGACACCCAAGACCTTATATTCCAAACGAAATAAGGCAAGAAATAATCAGCCAAATTCACAATTTGGGACACCCAGGTATACACTCTACAGTGTATAAAGTTAAACAAAGATATTTTTGGCACGGACTCCGTGCAGATGTCTCCAACTGGGTCCGAGCGTGCGAGACTTGCCAACGAGCAAAAATCACTCGCTCCGTGAAGCTCCCTTACTCCGAATTTGAAACGGCTAACAAATTTTCACATGTACACGTTGACATTACCGGACCTTTACCTTTAGCTAAAGGAGGGAAACGTTACATTCTAATGATGGTCGATAGAGCAACGGGTTGGCTAGAGGCAGTCCCTCTTAACAACATCGAAACAGCCACGATCACAAACGCCTTTATCAATATTTGGGTAGCTTCAAAAGGCGTACCTAAATACATCACAAGTGATCAAGGCACACAATTTGAATCAGATCTATTTAATTCCATTATGGAACGTCTCGGAGTAAAACATACCCACACGTTACCATACAAACCGTCAACAAACGGAATGGTAGAACGCAGAAATAGATCTCTGAAAGAGGCTCTCAAAGCACAAAACGAAAATTGGCTCGACGCCCTACCAAAAGTACTACTCGCCATGCGTACGGCAGTAGACCCAGCAACGGAAACTACACCGTTCCAAAAAGTTTACGGAATTGACGTACCACTCCCAGGAGACATTTTCGTAACTTCTACAAACCTTTCGGAGCCTCTCTTCTTCCGGCCTACGCATATTAAACATAATAATACGAAATATGCCGTAAACATGCCCAAAAATTTGGATACATGTACACATGTCTATATCAGAGTGCCCACACATCTCACCTCTCTGCAATGTCCTTACACGGGACCATTCAAAGTGGTTAAAAGAGATAAGTTTTCGGTTACAGTGCAAATTGGCGAACATACAAAAAAAGTTCCCAAACAGCAAATAAAACCAGCTTACACTCTAAAAACAGACGAAGCTGTGTCACTAAACAAAAATCAGGCAGAAAATAAGGAGGAGACTCCCCGAAAATCTGCCAGAAGGCACGTCCCCTCTACCAAATTCGACGAGAGGTGGGTGACGGCGCTCGAAACACCCCAGCCGGCGTCGTCGTTAATAACACGACGTCTTGGGGGGGCCCCTGCGGTGAAAACCACCCCCTCTTGTCAACAGCCCTTTTCAGGGCTACCAAAAAGAGGTAGACACAACACAAAAATATTTACAAGACGTCGAGTTATAACTCCGTCAAACAAAATATTTCACCAGAGAGAAAATACGAAATTCTCTCTCAAAAGTGAAATATTAACTAATAACATACAAGGCGACCTCCCTAGACACTTACTGGGCGAGAGAGACGCGACAAGTATCTCGAACCAAGTCGCCTTGAATGAGAAAACTCAAACAGAGAATCAAACGTCCTCTAAAGCTAGCAAGGACAGTTCAAACAAGCCTACTCGCCAATCAGAAACACTGATTACACGAGAGACAATAGGCGAACCAACCAAGAGGCGGCAAGCAACCACCTCTGGTCCAGCAGCCACCCCGGGGACCCCGTCTGAACAACTGACGCAGAGAAAGCACCCGAGGTCCCCGGCTAAACTCAAGGTCGTCGGCTCCGCGACGGACGCTCGTAAGCACCCCGGAGGACCAGCTCAGCTATCATACTCGCAGATACTGAGAAAACAATGTGCGAGCCAATGAGATTACACAGTCGAATTAATGAAATTAAGCGGACCAATCAGGAGGCGGCAGGGGGCGGCCACCTCCCTATAAATACCCCGCTCGGAGCCTCCGAAATTCATTCTACTCTCCGCTCTCGACGACGACACCTCGAAGTACGAAGATTTCTACACGCTCTACGCTGACGAACCTTCTGCATCCCGAGTTCATCTCAAGAACGGCTTCCTACTGCTTTCTACAAGGCCTACCTTCTCTCCACACAGATCTCGCATTGGCATCTACGAGTCCAGTGATTATTCATCCTGCTCATTGCCCAACGTAGTTCATCTGTCAGGACGCCACCCGGTACATCTATCGATATTCTCTTTAGATCGTACGCCCGAGGGACGTTCCGAGCCGTATCACCCGGGTTTCGTAGCACTAGGCTCGTCACCGACCGCCGGGATACGCCGGTAAATTACTCTGCTCATCCGCTCTAATTTACCGTCCAAGGAAGTCTTTTTCAAGACTACAAGGTAGGACCCTGACATACGAGCAAAGGAAAGAAGCTCTGTCAAGCGAGTCCACCTTCCTAAACCCTCTATTTCTGTACATAGAGGCATCGAAACGAGCTAATAACTCGACTATTTCGATGGAACGTCGGCCGTCTTATTTCCTCATGCAAGGGGAGGCAGACGACGGCGAAGCCGGGCCTCTTAGCCCCCGTAGCGCTCCCTACAGGCTACCCGGCCAATCCGCCGGTCCCAGCGACGGCGCAAGGCTCGATCCTCACGACGAGATCGCCTTCTCACCTAACGTATTCGCTAAGGAAACGTTCGATCAAGCCTCGCCTATACAAAAGATCGAGGATACCTTTCAGACCCGCTCTGAAGTCAATCATTACGATTCGACCAAGCTGTCCGAATACCCACGATATTCGACACAAGCCTACCCGGCCGATCCGAGTGTCAAATACACTCCAAATGTACAAAAAACGAAGGATACTTTTCAGTACCTCAACCAAGCTCAACATATTCCTCCTACAGATATAAATCTTAGGCCGGAATATTACAAAACGGCTCAGTACCAAACTGATCGAACCCAGCACCCACTATGCGAACCCAGTGCTCCACGCGGCTGCGACACGAAATATCTCTCAGTTCATCCCGCCGAGCAAGCTGACCTTGACGGATTCGCCCACATTCCTTACAGGAATAACACGGGGACTAACCCGCATAATCAGAATATAAATGTCCCACTTGGTCTACCGACGCCAAGTAAAACATATATAAATCCACTACAAATGGTGACCCCGCCTTTGAACAGGCTTAACACGGAGCATTTCGTTCCCTCTTATGAAGCTAGTGGATTTCAGGGAACCACTGCGGGCGTGCGACCCCCGCCGGGCCTCTACGCCCCACATCTCACGCAACAACCCTCTACACAAAGTGGCTTTCGAGCACTTTTAGAGGAGATGGGAGATTATCAAAAACCAATCTTCCAAAAGAAGAATATCGATCGTGCACTCGCCGAGTTCGATCAATACTGCGTGCGAAAACACCTGAGAACGCAGAACGAATGCTTCTCAGCTATATACAAGTGGGTACCAGAAGAAATGAGGGAAGCTATCGACTCAGCTTACCTCACGGCACCCCACGCACCCTACGAAGAGGCCAAACAGCGCCTACAGCGAGAATATGGGTTGTCCTTACAGGACAGGCTCCTCGCACTCGAGGACCCCGCATCTCTCGCCAAAAAACCCAGCACCAAGTACCACGAAATGTACTCTAAAGCTGTTGGGTACTTTTCAGAGGCTCTGATCACTCAAAAGTGGATCGAGACTCTACCCATCGAAGCACGAGGTATGGTCGCAGCTCAGCCTACCACGACCGCCCGGCTCGACCTAGCTGATACGCTACACGCGTACAAAACAGAGAATACCTCTCTAAACATACGAGGAGTAGAATCTACTCCGAAACCCATGAAAACTGGTTTCAAAAAGGCCCTCTCACAACAAGCTGAGTTCAAACCCCAACCAGTAGAGAGGAGGCCTCACAAACCGACGGCCTATGTCTGTCGAAACCACGCACGTTTCGGTAACGAAACTCGCAAATGTGCAGACCCAGAACACTGCACTTGGAAGGCAAACACTGCTTCCAAAACTAGCAAAAAGGCAGCGACTATAAGCCAGCCTAACACCTGGGTTTCAAACGAAAATACTCAGAGATCGGTACAAGAAAGTACCGTTCCAACCTCCGACGTAGAGAGTTCGGAAAACGAATAACTGCCAGTGTATCTGAGCCTATACACCGGCAGTCTACTGAGTATAAAAGGCTTTTTTTCAAGTGCAAACTAAATGGCACTGAATTTCTCATCGACACGGGAGCAGAAGTGAACATTCTGCCCCACAATGTCACAAAAAAATTGGGCTTAAAAATTCGTAAGTCCAACGTTAAGCTCACAGCAGCTAACGGAGCCCCTATAGACACACACTCATTGTCCAACGTAGTTCATCTGTCAGGACGCCACCCGGTACATCTATCGATATTCTCTTTAGATCGTACGCCCGAGGGACGTTCCGAGCCGTATCACCCGGGTTTCGTAGCACTAGGCTCGTCACCGACCGCCGGGATACGCCGGTAAATTACTCTGCTCATCCGCTCTAATTTACCGTCCAAGGAAGTCTTTTTCAAGACTACAAGGTAGGACCCTGACATACGAGCAAAGGAAAGAAGCTCTGTCAAGCGAGTCCACCTTCCTAAACCCTCTATTTCTGTACATAGAGGCATCGAAACGAGCTAATAACTCGACTATTTCGATGGAACGTCGGCCGTCTTATTTCCTCATGCAAGGGGAGGCAGACGACGGCGAAGCCGGGCCTCTTAGCCCCCGTAGCGCTCCCTACAGGCTACCCGGCCAATCCGCCGGTCCCAGCGACGGCGCAAGGCTCGATCCTCACGACGAGATCGCCTTCTCACCTAACGTATTCGCTAAGGAAACGTTCGATCAAGCCTCGCCTATACAAAAGATCGAGGATACCTTTCAGACCCGCTCTGAAGTCAATCATTACGATTCGACCAAGCTGTCCGAATACCCACGATATTCGACACAAGCCTACCCGGCCGATCCGAGTGTCAAATACACTCCAAATGTACAAAAAACGAAGGATACTTTTCAGTACCTCAACCAAGCTCAACATATTCCTCCTACAGATATAAATCTTAGGCCGGAATATTACAAAACGGCTCAGTACCAAACTGATCGAACCCAGCACCCACTATGCGAACCCAGTGCTCCACGCGGCTGCAACACGAACTATCTCTCAGTTCATCCCGCCGAGCAAGCTGACCTTGACGGATTCGCCCACATTCCTTACAGGAATAACACGGGGACTAACCCGCATAATCAGAATATAAATGTCCCACTTGGTCTACCGACGCCAAGTAAAACATATATAAATCCACTACAAATGGTGACCCCGCCTTTGAACAGGCTTAACACGGAGCATTTCGTTCCCTCTTATGAAGCTAGTGGATTTCAGGGAACCACTGCGGGCGTGCGACCCCCGCCGGGCCTCTACGCCCCACATCTCACGCAACAACCCTCTACACAAAGTGGCTTTCGAGCACTTTTAGAGGAGATGGGAGATTATCAAAAACCAATCTTCCAAAAGAAGAATATCGATCGTGCACTCGCCGAGTTCGATCAATACTGCGTGCGAAAACACCTGAGAACGCAGAACGAATGCTTCTCAGCTATATACAAGTGGGTACCAGAAGAAATGAGGGAAGCTATCGACTCAGCTTACCTCACGGCACCCCACGCACCCTACGAAGAGGCCAAACAGCGCCTACAGCGAGAATATGGGTTGTCCTTACAGGACAGGCTCCTCGCACTCGAGGACCCCGCATCTCTCGCCAAAAAACCCAGCACCAAGTACCACGAAATGTACTCTAAAGCTGTTGGGTACTTTTCAGAGGCTCTGATCACTCAAAAGTGGATCGAGACTCTACCCATCGAAGCACGAGGTATGGTCGCAGCTCAGCCTACCACGACCGCCCGGCTCGACCTAGCTGATACGCTACACGCGTACAAAACAGAGAATACCTCTCTAAACATACGAGGAGTAGAATCTACTCCGAAACCCATGAAAACTGGTTTCAAAAAGGCCCTCTCACAACAAGCTGAGTTCAAACCCCAACCAGTAGAGAGGAGGCCTCACAAACCGACGGCCTATGTCTGTCGAAACCACGCACGTTTCGGTAACGAAACTCGCAAATGTGCAGACCCAGAACACTGCACTTGGAAGGCAAACACTGCTTCCAAAACTAGCAAAAAGGCAGCGACTATAAGCCAGCCTAACACCTGGGTTTCAAACGAAAATACTCAGAGATCGGTACAAGAAAGTACCGTTCCAACCTCCGACGTAGAGAGTTCGGAAAACGAATAACTGCCAGTGTATCTGAGCCTATACACCGGCAGTCTACTGAGTATAAAAGGCTTTTTTTCAAGTGCAAACTAAATGGCACTGAATTTCTCATCGACACGGGAGCAGAAGTGAACATTCTGCCCCACAATGTCACTAAAATAAACACAAGAATTTTAATCAAACACAGCAATCTCTCTAACCAAGGCGATTTTGCAGTGATAAAACAATATGGCGTACGTTTTATTGCAACAACTGTGGTAGCTTTTAGAGTTAGCACTTAATACCTGGATAAAGTAGGGAATAAAATCTGGGAGCTAACATGGTCGCAAACCCAGGGGTCACGATTATCTCGGAGTGGAGAAACGAATTTCATGATGCCATCTCTAGGATATCGGTAACTCGTACATTAACTCGAGGTGGTGAAACCCGCCCTAACTCACCTTGATGAATGCTTGATAAGACATTGAACATGTTGACTAAGATACCGTCAGCACTCTTGTGATAACGAATTCCAATCACCATGTCATATTCTAATTACGTGTTTATTACAAGTCCGTTGTTAGGGACATAGTCATCACGTGTGTATTGTTGTTATCTAAAATTCAATCATAATATTGTTTGTTCCAAGTTTCTAAACTATGTAACAGTTTTATTTGATTAAAGCCTTGATTCTATGAAAGGTTTGATTATAACACACCATATTGCTGAAATTCTAGGTATCTGATGTGCCACACTCACTTGCAGACGTTATTACCATGTTATTAAAAATCCAGGTACACCTCCGTTAACATGTTGATATTGTTTCTCTTACACACACGATCGCACAAAAACGCACGATCAGTCAGCCGAAACCCGTACGTCGTTTCTCTTTATCGCAATAAAATCAAGGAAACACGGTTGTTGAAGCTGAACAAGGCTCAGATCCCAGCAACACATCACCCAGGGTCACGATTGAAGTTGATAAGGCGCTGAGGAACGGTACGTCTTCAAGAAGAACTATATGGTCCAATTAGATCCAAGTAGTAGGATAACCCGTTTATTCGGTTTCTCCAATCTCCTCCGATCGGGAACCTCCATTTTTATTTTTACTGCTCTTCCTGTTCGGAGCTGCCACCAGATGCTATCAGGAAGCATGACAATAATTCTGTCGCTTCCAGCTTGGATGTTTCAAATTCGTAATCCCATCTTGCCTCGACACGATTTCTTTTCTTGTGGAAATTTTTAGAACATTGCCTAATCGTTGAGGATAATTGATATTATATATATGTGAAACAGATCTTAGATAGAAATACACTGCCAAGGAAATGGCACATGAGCTTCCTCGTGACCTTCACAGTACGTCACCATTAAATTCCACAAAACTAGAAACGACCGGTTCTGGCATCAGGGAATGAATAAGGTGGGAAATTGTAAGCTGAATGGTACATATAATAAATGAAATTAATAAGGAAAATTTTGATTTTGCGCATTCAGAGCGTTCGGGCTCAAAGAGGATGGCCCGTGCATTCACGCTTGTACGTAAAGAGGCTTGCCGTCTGGGAGGCTACTGCCTCTGCTAATTATTACACCATGAAATGCCACAAAAATTAGATACGACCTTTCCGGGCATCAGGGAGGTGGCAATATAAAGCACATTGGTACATAATCTGACCGAAATCCGTTCAACATTGACCGAGTTATGACCGTCACAAGGAATTCACATTAGCGCTTGCGCAGAAGCTACCGTTGATGAAGTTGATAGGGGACCATCTAGAGCTTAACCCGCACGATCCCTGAAAATTTGGTTAAAATCGGATCAAAATTGTGGAAGTTATGGCTGTTACAAGGAAATGTGGACGGACAGACAGACAGACAGACACGGAACCAAATTTGTTCGGGAGGCTCTGAAACGCAAAATGCGAGTGGAAATTTTGATTTTGGAGCAAAAAATTTTTTTTTTCATTTCGAAAGTGAAACCAAAGCTTCTGCTGCCTTGCAGTCTCTGAAGCAAAATTTGTTGATCTCTACGGGCTCTTTTCCGTTATTTTTCAGTATATAAACATTAAATGTGGTTTAAATTTCATTAAAGTTTAAATTTATGGGTGCGATGTTAATTTACTTACCTTTATTAATGTAGGAATAGTATTTTCAAGTTTGTTATTTAGGTATAGATTTCATTTTGAAGATTCGAATGAGACGACCAGGATCGCTTTGGATCGGGTTATCTGTTCGGTCTCCCTGAAGGACTAGACCAGTAATGGCTGTAATTAAGAACGTCAACACGATTGTGAATGTATTTTTTTATTTTTTTTATTATGGCGCATGCAACCTTGTTTATGGTTATTGGCGCCTAATACAATAAGGAATTATTACAATTTATAAAATACACCCAATCTTTTCAAAATGTCAAATATCTTTTGTATATGCGTTGATCGATTTCCCAATAATTGTTGGAGGTCTCTTGGAAGTTCGGGTGCTAGTGTGCAGAAACTTGGGCATTCAATGAGCAGGTGACGAACTGAAAGTGAGGTTCCACATGTAGCGCAAACAGGAGGTGAGGTCCGTTCCTTCGACATCAGGTAGCCATGAGTCATACGAGTATGTCCTATTCTTAGTCGTGTCAAGATCACTTCTTCTTTCCTGGAGTGTACTGTAGTGCCATTAACCGTTTTCTTAGTTCGGCTTGACGATAGCCATGGGGAGACATCTTTCTTAATCTCCCACAGCTTTTGGTGTTCCATTAGTAGCCAATCATCATGCCATGACTTCCAAATTGTTTTCTTAATTTCACTGGCGTAATCTGCTCTGATGTACAACGACGTCGTTGGAGGGACCTCTGTGGCTAATCTTGCATTGGCATCAGCTATCTCATTACCAGTTATCCCTAGGTGTCCAGGAACCCAACAAATGATTACAGATATACCGATGGTCATAAGTCGTTGTACACTTAACAGAATGTATTTGATCAAAGGATGTGCGTCGACGCCTTTCCTGATCGCTTGAATTGCACTCTGTGAGTCAGAGCAAATTACCACTCGGCTCTCTGTTGTTGACACGAGTGTCAACGACTTATGAATGGCATACAGCTCAGCTGTGAATATGGAGCAAATTGGAGGCAATGAAAACGTGTGAATACCTGAATCGATGTAGACTGAGCATCCAACTCCTGTTGACGTTTTTGATCCATCGGTGTAAGCAATGGTGCAAGGTGAGAGTTGGGCGACTATTTGATAAAATCTCGATATCAATTCATGAGAGGGAGCAGATTTTTTATCCAATTTTAATGACAACGAAAATTTGGGAGGTATGAGAATCCATGGAGGAATGTGACAGGTTCGCTCAATGTGGAAATCAGGAAGGGTTAGTGAATGGAAAAGTAAATCTGAGCGAATCATGTCAAAAGACGTGTTCAGATAAGAGGGTGCACCAAGGGGTAATGGATCTAATGGCACTTCATGGTGAGATTGAGAATGTAACACGCGTTGTTAGGCATGAATGCAGGGGAAATTCCGACGATAAAATCACGATTGAACCAGCTGATATGATTATAATAGAATTAGAGTGGGTGTAGATGCAAGCTGATTACTTTGGGTGGCCCTCTGAAACCATATAAGATTCTAAAAAGATAAAACAGCCAGGTATTTATTTTCAAAAATAATGAAGTGAGTAGAATGAAATATATCGCATGCACCCCCCCCTCACAACCCAAAGAAAGGTAATGATTTTGGATTCAGTGCACCCGAATCCTGAGCTCCAAACTCTTTTATTTTTAAATACGTACTTAAGTTTGTATGAATTCGTTTTTAAGCTTGTGCATTAAGCCATAAAAGGAACTATTAGAGCTTATTAGTAAAGGAAAACCATAATAAGAAACTAGCGAAGTAATGTGAGTCGGTATTGACGGCTTTTCGTGTAATAAATATTATTTTTACAAAATAAAATACCTAGATCAAACTGCGCATTTTCAAATAGCTCAGCAACTGAAGAGTCTTGTGTAATCGTTCCTATATTTAACTATCGTGTGAAATATAGCTCGACCTTACAAGGACTATCACCAAGTGAAAAAAACTATCGGGGTCTATATAAATCAGATGTTGTGTAATCTTTGAATAATTATATAAACAGAAGGTCAGTGATTAGCAATCGAGCTGTGCTGAAGGGTGAAACGGGTCAAAGTATGCGTAGGTATTACTTTTATTCACGAATCTACCATAAGTTTTACACAACTTTTCGTAGAAAAGGGTATTACAGCCGTCGGCACGGCGGCACTTGGGGGGGTGGGGAATCGTCTTCTTTGCGTTTCAGAGGGTGTGGAACACGTTTACAAAAGTTATTCATTTTCAGATTTCTGATTTTTTTTTCTTTTTTTTCGGATTTCAGATTTTCTGATTTTCAGATTTCTGATTTTTTTTTTTTATTTTTTTTTCGGATTTCAGATTTTCTGATTTTCAGATTTCTGATATATATATATATATATATATATATTTATGGACAAAAGTTTGTGTTCGATTGGGGCCAAATTTTGAAATGATGTATTTACTATGTCGGAACTTGTGCATCGCTGACTTTTGGGAGGATCAGCTGACCACGAGCTGTAATAACAACCATAATGATGGAAAAAGTTCCAGTCATGCAGCATGATCGTATGAGCGAATTTTCATAAACTATCTATCGTACTATAGTATGTTAAATTGCATTGAAATTGGATCAATTTTAGTTGACAGAAATGGTTAAAAACGAATTTTATGGCAAAAAACTTATTCGAAATAAAATTTCACTGATTCAAAAGGGATTTTTGATTTTTAAATTTTTTTGCAGTTTAAGTACGTTTTTTAGCAAATTTTAATGACATTTAAGTACGTTTTTCATCATAATTTTGAGCAACAATTTTTAATGGCCTAGTTAATCGTTGAAAATTTAGTTTTGACTAAAACTCTACAAAAAAATAAAAAGTTTACGATTTTTGGCCGTTTTTAGCCATTTTTAGTGATTTTTTGGGTACATTTTTCGAAATTTGACCAATTTAATGTGCTCAAAAATTGTTGTCCAACGAACTCATCCTTTCTTTTGAAATGCTTGATTTTTTGGCGAAAGAACGAAGTTTTTATCTCAATTCTATCGAGAGTTATCGTCTGGAATGACACATACATATATATATATATATATATACATATAAAAAAGCGTTAAAATCCAGGAATCATTTCAGAATGCCTCAAAACAGATTTCGATGAAGAAAACTTTTGAAAATTTTTATTTTAAAATTTATGGAGCCATTTCAATAGCTTCATTTTCTAAGAAAATTCGCTAAAACGTGCTCAAATCTCTCCTATTCAGCGTAGGAGGCCGAAATTTGATTGGCAGCCTCTCTGGGACAACAAGAGACGAGCAAAGTGGAGGGTGCCATCCTGATCAGCTGAATGAGTTAAAATCACTCCAGTCCATCGAAGGACATTGAAAATTGATAGGAAGCCTCTCTGATAACAAAGAGACAAAAGACCTTACTTCATCCTGTTCCGCTGGAATGCTAAAAGTTATTTCGTCTGTCTGATTACAACGAAATTTGATTGGGAGCCTCTCTAGGACATCAAGGGACGAATAAAATGACGAGCTCCACCCTGAGCTCCAGCTGACCGATTCGAAAAGTTGGTTCTGCTTACGCAAACTGCGTGAGTGTTTTTCGATAAGTTATCTCCGTTTCGGGTTTGACAATGGGTGGCCAGGAGGTAGAATATATATGTACTTGATTGCGATTCATTTAACGTGAACAACCCCCTTTCACCCTCTGTATAATGTATGTAGATATGTCTATGAGCCCAGCCTAGAGTTAGTCAAGGGGTGTTCGACCGATTGTCAAGGGACAAGCTTGAAACGGGTCAATGTCATGCCGTCCAGTCGAGTTCAATGCGACGAGGAAATTACATAGACAGATCCATCCGGTTTCCTCGTGGTTCACAAACCGCTTCTGCGAGCCCGACATGCGGTTAGAACATCTTCAGTTCAATGGACCAGACAGAGGATGAAGAAACGAGATGTCAACGCTGGCCACTTGGCTCGTGTATTCTGCTAGGAATTCGACGTGTTTCTGTTTCCTTAAAATGCAATTTTTCATTATACAAGTAATTCGAACAGCATAAGTCACTGATGATTATTATTCATTCTACAATTGTATAGCTTAATTTTTACTAAAACCCCTATAATGAGAGTCTTCACACTCTTTTTTCAACAAGCGTCCACATTCAGTGTAAGAACATAAAAATTGGTGAATTTTTCTGTTGCTTAACGTTAACTATTGTGTGCTCCCAGATTATTTTGAATTAAAGTAAATGGAATTGGTGGTATCGGGTAACATTCGTTATTAGCGAGTTTTCGTGAAAAATAAAGATTTTGCAAAGGCTTGGAAAATTTTAAAATCAAAATTTTCGAAAAACTTCTTCATTGAAATCAGTTTTGGGGCATCCTGAAACGTGTCTCTGTGTGAGTGATTTTAGACGATAACTCTCCTCAGGATTGAGATAAAAAATGAAAGAATGAGTTCGTTGGCCAGCACTTTTTGAGCATAATAAATTGGTCAAATATCAAAAAATGTGCTAAAAAAACACTAAAAACGGCTAAACATTTATTCATTCATATTTTTCAATAGAATACTTGAAAAAAAGTTTATCAACAATCGAATAGGCACTAGGACATTAAAACTTTGTTGCAACAAACTATGCTGAAAAATTTCATTGATTTGTACTGAAAACCCAATAAAAACTATAAAAAATAGCTAAACATCCAAAATCCTTATCTCGCAGAATATTATTTAGAAGTTTTTTTTGCCATAAAACTGGTAGTTAAAATTTTTTTTGCACTGAAAGGGATCAAATTTCAAAACAATGTAACATGACAAATACGATAAGTAAAGAAAATTCGTTCATACGGTCATGCCGCATGACTGGGACTTTAACTTTTAAGTGATTTCCATCAAAAGCATCGGAGTCGTCAGGGAGAAAAACAGTATTTTCCGCCACTTAATAAATGTTTACTGCTGATATATTGGTAGTATTTAAATCTTCTTTAGGTAATATAGAAATCCAACCCCGAAACGGGGATTTCACTCCCGGATGTAGAGAAACTGTGAGTTGATGCAGTTCGGAGAAAAAATTGTGGTTTTTTTAAACACGTGTGTTTGATAGAAAACATCACGATCTTCAAGTGTGAGAGATTTCTGATGAATATCAAAACCGAAGTTAGTAAAAAAACGTTGTCTATTTCCACGAACAATAAAGAGTTACAATGTTAAATCGATTTCAATGGTTAGGCCAAACAACAACAAACAATAACTGAACACACATTAGGAAGGACACAACTTATATAGTCACAGGTGAAGGGAGATTGAATCCCATTGGTCGAGAGAAAGGAAAAGGGCAGGAGGAACAACCAATTAAGTTCATGCAAAGTGAAGGGGGATTGTAGCTCATCAGATGAAGTGAAAGGAGAGGAAAAATTACTCGTTTCAACAGTTTGAAGGGATAATTCCAAGCTTTATAGAAATGGACTTATCAATGGTGAAATATATTGTGGAATATCCTCCTTTAAACATTTACCAGATCTGTCACTTTTGATAATTTCGAATTTTTCAAGTACATTCAAGTTTGGACAAAAATGAAGAAATTCTACAAACTATTTGTCAAATCAAAATAGTAAGTATGATTGGATTCCTTAAGATGTTTCGCAAATGTAGACTTCCCCTTATTTTACCTGAAATCCTCCTGATGCTCTATTCTTTCCCTGAATTTCCTACCAGTTTGATCGCAATATTCGTAGCCACAAGATCATTTTAGTTTATAAACCCCATTCTAATCTGAACATTAATTTTGTCTTTAACGGAACCTAGTAATGCTCTGACTATTTCTAGTTTTGAAACCCACTTTGTAACTCCTCGATGATAGAATTTGGCCGATTTTATCAGACATTTTCTCATAATAAGCTATACTTATACATTGTTTTTCTTCTTAAGTTACATCTTCCCTAACCAGATTGGAAACTTTATCTCTACTCTTTTTCCTAAGAACCTTATCCCCTATGGTATCAACGAGATCTCCTCCGTAGCCGCTATGCTTTTGAAAATTGATTTTTCTTTCAGATTTTATTAAAATTTACAGAAATAGTGTAGGTTATGGCCCCTGGATGGTCGGTATTCGCGTATACATTAATTTCATGGAGCGCATATTTATTTCGATCTAGAAGCCCGAATCCTCACAAAATTAATGGGTGGATGAAGAGGAGACAAGGAAATCGCTAACTTCCCATTGTGAGAGGATCAGCTATGGCCACTCCACACGTGTCCCAAAACGTTCAAGTGATATATATTTTTCATTATCTGATCATACTCATAATCATAATTATGATTTTAGGTTTTGGTATTGCTGATTATTCAGTTGTTTTAGTTCTAATAGTACAGTATACTGTGATTTGAAGAGTACACCTTTACATTTTAGGACCTTAAAGACATAAATAGCGCCCAAGGCCGACCCATAATACCCTAAAGCCTAGGTCCAAAAATTAATATAGCCCAGGCCACCAAGTTGCAATAAAACAAAGGTGGATGGAGGCACAAAGCCAAAAAGTATTCAGATAAATCCCCTGCTTTTTAATGATTTGATGGCATAAATTCGCCCAAAAATTTGAGAGATGTTGAAGGATGGTTCCCAAGTTACTGATGTTTACGATCCAGCTGTGGCCTTAGCAAATGTAAAACCTATTGTCAGAGGCAAAATGCCTAAAATATTCGGCCAATTCTGATTAAACTGGAAAAATTCCAAAATTAAGTTTTTAAGACAAGTAACAAAGGTACATATTTGTACCAACATAATTAGCACAAGATATTTTTCAGGAATTATTGTTGCCGAGCAGCAGATCTTCCCTTTCATTTGTGGCACAGGTCGACTGACTTCTACTCAAGGATTTTACGGATGAACGACTCGTTCTTGAACGACCTCAACTCGGCCTATTAAAAACTCTTGGAACCCGCATTTTCGATCATTCCGTCTGAACGCGCAGTTTCACTTTTCCGTCATAATAATCGATTTCTCATTCCTTCGCAACTGGATGTTGGAGTAGACGATTCCAAGAGTGCCGACCTCGTGGACTGTTCTTGCAACCAGTTGCAGCACCAGCTTTTCATAGCTCGGCGAACCGTTAGCCACAAGCAAGCAATGGACAATCGTCCTCACAATAGCCTCCCATTTGATGCGAGGTACCTACTCACAATAGACGTTCAACTGTTCACAACTGCTCTATTGTACCAACTAGCGTGCATGGGTCAGTCAGCGAGTTTTAGTGTTTGCAGTTTTTACTTCGAACAATCTTATTTCTTAGACATGTATGGAACGGTTCTGCAAAACTCACAGGAGCAGTATAACGATGGCATTTAGGATTCTGTCTGAAGAATTAAGTGATTGACATAGAATCAAACTGAAATGACGTAGTATAGGTGGCATATGGGAAAGAAGGGATGATAAAACAATACCTATCAAGTCGGGTGTCGCCTATACAATATGGTGCCCGCTATTTTGAGAAAGGTGAAATTTTGATAACCTCCACCCGAAATTAGGTTTAAAATGTCACAAAAACTACCCTTGAGATTTTTCTCATTTTCTGCATAGCTAAAACCAACGCCGGTAGCTCGATTTTGGTTTTTAAAATAGATATATCAGACTTTTGAATATAACTTTTACAAACTTCTTTGTAAAATTGTGAAACTTCGTATACTTACGTTTTTGGGGTCGCTGAACTCTATGCAGTCAAAACAAGCCGACAGCAACAACTTTTGACAGTTTGGAATCTCAAAATCATGTCAAAAATTACAATTTTTCAAAATTTATTGTGAAATTATGAAAATTTGTATTCTTATGTTTGAGTCGATGAACTCGAATTTGCTTTTTTTTGTTGAATTTACTGAAAATTGTAACAAAAATACGAATTTTCATAACTTTACAATGCATTTTGAAAAATTTTGATTTTCGTCATGATTTTGACGATTTTGATATTCTAAACTATCAAAAGTTGTTGCTGTCGTGTTTACAAAGATGTTTGTAAAAGTTATATTCCAATGTCTGATATTGACAAAAAAAAGCGTATTTCAAAATCCAAAATCGAGCTACTGGCGTAGATTTGGCTATGCAAAAAATCTGAAAAAATTCAGGTGTCATTTTTTTGGCATTTTAAACCAAAATTTCGGGTGGAGGTCATCAAAATTCCACCTTTCTCAAAATAGCGGGCACCCTACTATACAATGACCACAACCAAGCGATACTTAATAATTAATTAATTATTAATTCGCGATACTTTATATTTGGCCAACGTCGTCGAAAAATCATGATGCACGGCCTCCATATCCTGTTCACTGTAAGAGCCGACGCCATTTCCGTGTTTGGTACGAAATTCTTCCACATGAAAGAAAACCGTGTGAACTTTTGGAGTGACTGAAATATCCAAGGATAAATATGATGCTTTGAATTCATTTATGTATTCAATGAATTTTGGATCCAGCCTGACTGAGAAAGATGCTTCGACAACGTCATTGAACTTCTGGAAAGCATCAAGGAATTCGTTCAAAGGAAATAGTTGCCGCGTTTTGCTACAGAAACTTGATTTGTTGCGTTCAAACTGTAGCTTGGGTTGTTTAAAATACGTTGATAAGAGCTTCATGCAAATATAATAATTATTTTGTTCAATAAAATATTGTTATTTTTGTTTTTCTAATTATATTTGATCACAAAATAGGTCAGAACTATGAAACTAGATGAAGATTGTATTGTATAATGACACATAAATAATATTTTTTTTTTTAATTTAGGCGATTATAGTGTGTTTTCATGATTAAAGTATCAATTATAAATTCAAAAACTGAATTTAAAAAAACGGCTCAATGTTTGATTTCAGTTTTGGCTGAATTATGATCCTAACATATTCCCAAATCATATTTCGAAAGAAAACTTGAAGGGCAAGTTCTTTGAGGTCAAATCCGATCGAGGACCACCGTGGTAAGTAATATTTAGTTAGTATATCTTGTAGTCCTTTAAAATTTGTATGTCAGTATCCAGCAGATTTTGCTTCGAACAATCTTATTACTTAGACATGTGTGGAAGGGAGCTGCTATACTCACAGGAGCAGCATAAGGAGGGCATTCAAGATTCTGTCCGAAGAATAAAGTGATTGGCACAGAATCAAACCAAAATGACGTATTATAGGTGGGAATATGGAAAAGAGGGGATGATAAAACACCAAATACCTAGCATGTGATTTGTCGCCATACAATGACTACAATCAAGCGACAAAAAACTTCCCTTCAACTCATTCAAGACTTTGATCTTTCGCTTGCTTGTTGAACAAAAACCCTAACATGCCACTGACATTTGACACCAACATTACGTAAAATTCCAATTTAAATATTGTATGTAATAATTATTATAATCATATTAATTATGTTATAATACCTACCTAGTGTTGACGTCAATTATTTATTACGTAGGTAATATTTAGTTTGTAGTATATCTTGCAGTCTTTTAAAATTTGTAAGTCAGCAGTCGAGAAATTTTATAACAGTGCTCAGGCAAGCTTTTAGATAATACTTCATTTCCTACTGTGATAGTGTTGTTAGGAATCGTTAGATCTGTTAGATATTTATTTTTTTATTTTTAGAGTTGAATGTTAGATATTTAAGTGGCTAGTTGTGTGAATGTCATTTAGATGAGTGTCTGGCAATGTATATTTTTTCAATTCCAGTGAGTTTCGGCCTGGGCTCTCGGTCGGCCTGAGGGCGGTCTCGCCTGTTGTATCGATCATGTACAGATCGATTATAAATCGGGTACTCATCTAGAAATGTGTGGGCACCCAGGGTAGGCCGCCGTGGTGGGTCGGGTCCGGGCTCGGCCGGGATGCCCTGATTCCTTCAGACGGTTGAATGAGAAAATTTTCCCCACTATAGCCATCTATCCTTTCTCTTTTCTCGACCTTTTTATTGTTTTTCATTTACAGTTTCCTTTCTTCTCTCTTTGTCTGTATTTACTGGCTACATGACATGTAGGTAAGAATACTAGTTCAGCGTTTACTTCTAAACAATTTTTGACAATTGTCTTGCACGAAGTGTTTCGACAACTACGTTTGATTTGATATGACCTATCGTCCCGGACCCATCTACCATGACGGCTCCCGGGGCCACCTGCCCATTTCTGAATAGGCACATCCCGAAGAACTAATCGGACACTAATCCTGGAGAACAAAGCTCAACTCCATAGCTTGAATGTGAAGTGATAGAAATTGCCATGGTTTCCAATTATTCCTGAAAGATGTACCGAATGATAGTTACAATAGTGAGTAAAAAGTAGTGTCGACACGAAGTGTTTCGATAACTACGTTTGATTTGGTATGACCTATCGTTGTCGCGGGGGGGGGGGGGGGGGGGGGGGGGGCTACAGTTTGGAGTTGAGAGCAAGGTTAACTACTTGATAATTTAATGGGTATCTAAATTATACAAATCGTAATCCCCAACCAAACCCAAGAAAGCATTGAAAATGGTTGCCAATTTCAGCTCTGTTGAACATGATCAGCATTTAGGGAAATTCCAAAACTTATTATTATTGGGTACATCAGTAATCGTCCAGGGAGCATTGAGCTATATCGGTATTACCGCCGATTTATCCAATAGGTCCCCTTAAAATTCGACCGTCGTTGGTGAAATGGTCAATAAATTATTCACATCCTACCTACCTGACAAATGAATATTAACATTCACACCTCCAATAATTTTGAACTTTCACTCTTGGCCTGGAGACAACCTTAAAGTTCGAACAACGTCACCCGAATGGAAAATTCTAATGCGAGTTTAATGAAATTCTCTGAGTCAGTGCGATTCAGGAATACAGCGATACAGCGATACGTGAAATTTTCTCAATTCGCAACGGCTTTTGGTAAAATTGGGTATGGCCCAAAGCGTTGCTGTTAGCAGGGTTGTGTTAAAAATGTTACTCTCCTTTTTTGGGACAAAGCTTAACTACATAGCTTGAACGTGAAGTGATAGAAATTGCCATGGTTTCCAATTATTCCTGAGTGATGTACCAGGATAATGGTTACAATAGTGGGTAAAAGTAGTGTCGACACCCAGACTTGTGAAGTGGAACCATTTCAATTTGTCTCAGATAGGGGCAGTGACCTTGCACTGCCGCGCTGAACCAGCCACGTGTGCAGATCAAACCACGTGGACGCGATCTCCCCCGCTGAGTTGAAAAGCAGTGACAGTTGAGATCACCTTCCACACAAAGACCCCTTCCGAGCGTCTAGACTCATAAATGAATAAATAAAGACGACAGCGAAGACAATGGAGGTCCATCAGCTTCCAGAGAATTTCGTAAAATATTAAGTAATCAATCTACTTTTTGCAATAAATACGTTGTAAAACATGGAACGTTGACTGCATTGGTAGTTAATATATGATGCATTATCGGGAGATATTGGTATTCCTCATTCACCCCCCCCCCCCACCTTTTAACACTACTGCAATGGAACGTTTACAGCCCAAATGAAAACGTCTAAATACACGTTTGACTTGATGAGATGGATATGTCTTACCGCTTGCTTTTTCCTGTGATCACTGCCTTAATCTTAGTTTTTCTGTGATTACTGCCGTAATCTTAGTTTATCTCGTGAATACAATCGTAATCACAGGAAAAACTAAGATTAAGGCAATTTCACTATCACAACTAGCTAATTTCATTTGCCCAGTACTACCTCTATGACCTGTAAGTAGGTAAAGTTTTAATTAAGTGGATCAAATTGTTTCTTTCTTGGCTAATTACAGAGGTCCTTTTTTCGGAATACCCAACAACGCCTTAGACTATTATATTAGACTACCATATTAACAAACTATTATATTGATATAGTTCGACTGCAGCTGTGTCAAGATACCAACCAACTGTAGAACAGCTGTAGTGGCAATTGTATTATTTGCGGTATCGGCGTACTACTATTTGTTTTTCTGGTCTGTAGTTTAAATGAAACAGCGCATTTATCGACAAAAACTCGGCCTTTCGGACCTGCCACGCCAGTGGGGGGGGGGGGGGGGGGGCTTTCGGCTAAAATGCTAAAACATGGAACATGCTTCCTTCCCGCTAATTCGGGAATATTTTATTTTATTGACATTTTCATGTCTTTGCCCTGGCACATTGCACAAAAAACTGTCACGTAACGTAACGTAAATATTTTGACGATTTCCGCTTACAACCGAGTCGTTGCTAGGGAAATGGTACTTCGTCGTTTTTCATCCCAAAAAATTCGTTGACCATTAGTTCGAAAGCTCTCAATTTATCCAACCATATTATGTTTACTACTGCGAAGTGCGTGGCCAACAAGCTGAGTTATGAGCAAGGTTATTTGAATAATTGTGTACACTCAGGTGATCATTCTCAATAATTGATATTGTGAACATGATTGCCACCGCTTTTTAATTTCTGATGATTTCATTGAGCTGGTGTTTCGATGATTTGATTCATAGCAGGTGATCCAAATATTGCGAGAACGGTTTGATTTGTGAAGCGGTGGTTAAATAATTTTAATAGGTAATTTCTATGCTTTACACTCTAGGAAGCTGTAATTTCTTATGTAGCCTCTTTAGGACATTGACTTGACGATGCCCAGGGTCCGGATCAGATGAGTGGCTTTTGAAGCTAATTTCTATGTTTTACACTCTAGGAAGCTGTAATTTCGTATGTAGTCTCTTTAGCACATTTACGTGACGATGCCCAGGGTCCGGATCAGCCGAGTGGCTCTTAGAGCTTGCATACGAGTCTGCAAGGGGGTAGGTGATGTAGCCTGGCTCGAATTCAATGAAGTACCCACGGGTGTCGGAACAATGAGTCAACACGATCGCGAATTCAATTAAGTACCCACGGGTGGGCGGTTTCTCTTATGGCCCATTTAATTGATTTGTACGCCCCGCCGTGCGATGCACGGGTGAGATCTGCCTAGTAATAAATACAATAAGAAAACACACATGAAAATGTCCCAATGTGTTGCAGACTCGTATGCAAGCATTTCATGCTGCTTTGTCTTTCTTATGATTTTCACGTACAACCAAGCCGTTGCTGGGGAAATAAAACTTCTTTAGTTTCTTTTTTCCCGACCGAAACTATTGTAACCGGCTTGTTAAGAAAGTTGTATTTAAGTATCTTTATGACAAATTATTATGAAACACAAAGAATTATCATGATTGCAGTTGTTGCTGGGAAGCTCCAGTGCCAGATATGCTAAAGCTTGCAATGAAAACGTTGATCACAGTGACAAGAAGTACCAACACAACAACCAAGGAATTGATGGAGTGTGCCGTGTCCAAATCTTTCTGCTCTCCTTTTTCCACTCTCCCTTTGAAAACCAGCAGGATGCCTACCAATACCTGGAACAAGGACAGTGTGAAATAGCTAAATATGGATTAAATTTATTAGAGGAATGAACAAATTACCTATTCATACACAATGTATTTCTCAATTCACAATTCAACGAGCTCCCATCTATGTCCCGTGGTGGACTTAATCCGGTACCCCAAGAACTAGCCTTAATCCGGCCCACCGGTAAAACCAGTAGACGAAGTACAAAAGCTATTCCCGTCATCTGCTTAGAAGCGTTTATTAATTTGGAAAATCATGCGCATGTGATGCTTTGCCTGTTTAGCTTTATCCACGTAAGCTCTATACATACATCTACATAGCCAACTTGAGCGATGAACATTTACAAGCGTGTTGCGAATTGGATTAAGCGAATTCGATCCAAACTTAGAACACGTTTTGTATCCAAAGCATTTCCAAACTTCTCATTATGAACTGCTCTTTGTCATTGATCTTATGACCTTTATTATTAACTATTCTAGTCCTTGCTGCATAAACTGGTACACACCAGGTCCTTCCGTACTACCTTGTTTCAGGTGCTTTGGGCATAGGCCTGCCACTTAGGATTCGGCAAAATCTGCTAGAACTTCGCTTACGCATCCTCTGCTTGGCATGGTCACTCTTCTCCCCCTGGATAAGACATATTCCAGGATCAAAACACGAACCCGTACTTTAGGTATTCGTGTTCAGGAGCTCACCAGTAGGAGTAACATACCGAGATACTCTCTGGGCTTCAGTAGGTGTCATTGGATGTTGATTGTACTTCCACACTTAATTATAGAATGTTGAATCAACTATAATTAAGTCGACTTTGTTAACATGTATCATGTTTTAGCCCTGGGGTCCTAGCGAATTTTGCGAGTCAATTTTTTTCCGCGCACGAAATTAATTACAGTGATTTCCGCTTACAACTGAGTCGTTGCTAGGGAAATGGTACTTCGTCGTTTTTCATCCCACAAAATTCGTTGACCATTCGTTCGAAAGCTCTCGATTTATCCAACCATATTATGTTAACTACTGCGAAGTGCGTGGCCAACAAGCTGAGTTATGAGCAAGGTTATTTGAATAATTTTTTCTTATAGTTATGATGTTGCCAAACTAATTAGCCTGCCACCAACTAGAACCAAGATTACCACCCCAACCAAGTGACAACAAAACAAGGCTTACAAGCGACACAATAATATTGTTTACTACTCTTGTACAAGTACGAAAGAAATGCGTCATAAATCGAGAGCTTTCCAACGAATGGCGAACGATTTTTGTCCGATGAAAACTGAAGAACTTTCATTTCACCAGCAACGGCTTGGTTGTACGTGAAAATCTAAAGAAAAATTTCGTGACACATCCGCGTAACGTTTTTCGCTAGTTAGTCCAAGGCTAAAGCATGTTCCATGCTAAAATTTCGTGTCACTTTTCGCCAGTTAGCTCAAGGCTAAAGCATGTTCCACGCTAAAACTAAGATTACGGCCTAACTACTGTTTCGAGCCTAAATTGGTTGTTTGAACAAATTTTTATTGGACAAATTGCGCCGAACTTTTCACGTCAAATGTGGATGTGGTCGGTTCACTTTCGATAACAAATTAACGATATCAAAACGAATTTAGTGGGTTGAGCCAAGACGTTTTTACTCGTAAAGATAGATCTTCAAAAATTAATATAAAATACGACTTATAAACTGAAGCAATGTTGTTCGGGAAGAGTTTTAACGTAGGTAACTAAGGTTATTTTGAGAAAGGTGGAATTGTGATGACCTCCACCCGAAATTTGGTTCAAAATGTCAAAAAAATGACCCCTGAATTTTTTCAGATTTTTTGCATAACAAAAACCTACGCCAGTAGCTCGATTTTGGTTTTGACATGGATATGTCTTTGCTCTGGGGGGTCAACCAAAAATTTCCGTGACGCAAAATTGATGTCACAATTTCAGTGTTTTTCACGTACAACCCAGCCGTTGCTAGGGGAATGGACTTCCGCAGTTTTCATCGCACAAAAATCGTTCGCCACTCGTTGGAAAGCGCTTGATTTATGTGATAAATTTTCACATCTCAAGCTACCAATTTCCCCCTCCTTACGTACCTGGCTACATTCCTAAACTAAGTTGATTGGACTATAAACAATTTTTAAAAGCCGTTTACAACATTCTTAACGTAAAGCAATAGCATCATTTCCTCCACTCCATAGGAAACATTTTCATCCCCTGACTACAGTCGACTGTTAACAACAACTCACTGCGTCTGTATTGGAGAAATAACTTTAATTTACAGTATGCTTTTTGTGCCTCCAAGAATGATAAACTAAATTCTTTATCCTACATTTCGTCGCCTACAGTCCAAAGTTAGAAGATTTGTTTACAACTCTCGAGGACGACCGTTATGAAATCCCCAATCGAAGACATATCCATGTAACATGGTATCTGCTTGTAAAGCAGATAGTGGAACTCGTTTACGAGTTTCGGTACTTTGGTATGCTGACTAGATTTCTTAACTTGGATACTACAAATTTTTCTGCAAATGTTCTTTCTTCTCTGAAACCACTGTTTTGAAATACGCTTTTTTGTCAATATCAGACTTTTGAATATAACTTTTATAAACTTCTTTGTGAAATTGAGAAACTTCGTATACATACGTTTTTGGGGTCGCTGAACTCGAATATGCAGTCAAAACAAGTCGACAGCAACAACTTTTGACAGTTTGGAATATCCAAATCGTCAAAATCTTGTCAAAAAATGACAATTTTTCAAATTCATTCTAAAATTATGAAAATTCGTATTCTTGCGTTTTGAGTCGCTGAACTCGAATTCTCTGTCAAAGATTCAAAAATCTAACAGAAATTTGTAAAAATAAGAATTTTCATAATTTTACAATGAATTTTGAAAAATCGCCATTTTGGAGTTGGTTTTGAGATTTCTAACTATCAAAAGTTGTCCCAGTCGACTTGTTTTTACTGCATATTCGAGTTCAGCGACCCCAAAAACGTGAGAATACGAAGTTTCACAATTTTACAAAGACGTTTGTAAAAGTTATATTCAAAAGTTTGATATTGGCGTAGGTTTTTTTTATGCAAAAAATCTGAAAAAATTCAGGGGTCATTTTTTGACATTTTAAACCAAATTTCGGGTGGAGGTCATCAAAGTTCCACCTTTCTCAAAATTGCGGGCACCCTAATAGACACCCTGTATAGACCAGAGCTGCCTGCTTGAGTGTATCAAGGGATGTCATGCCCCAGCCGCTTCGTCCCTTGTCTTGTCTTTGTCTGGTATCCGTGGACGCACATATATAGAAGGACCCGTGGTGGTAAATGACCCAAAAAAGTCCACCTGCAGTTGGTAGGAGTATTGGAGGGAGGGGACTTTGAGGTGGGGGAACACTTTCTTTATTTGCGATGTCTTCTCCTTATGAGCTCGACCACTTTTGAGCAGCTTTGAGTGATAGTTTGTCCTCACATGATGAAAACGGGGAATGATTTACAATGAGGAGCATTCCGCGACTATAAAATTATGTTTTCTGTTAAGGCCCGTTTATCAATTACAGAGATTACTTCCAGGCGAACCTCAGGTAGGTAGATACCTCGAGTTCACCTCAACCTATCGAACAAATTTGATAGGGCGTTTATCAATCAACTATGTCCCCACAGGTAGCTACCTACAGGTACTATGTGAAATAGGGGAACCATAACAACAACAATGATTTCCCCACAAAACAGCCTTAACAAAGGTATTTTTCATTCTTCTTCGAATGTCCATGGGCAAAAAGTAGACAACACAACAACAATAACTCCTGCTCTTTCGTTTTTTTCCTGTGGGATTATTCTTTCTTTTCTGGTTGTACGGAGAACGAAGTGGGTTGGACGTTGGTATGAGTAGTTATAGAAATGCAACCGTACAAGTGCTCTACGGAATTTGCCTGCGTACAGAAGTTGTAGAGCATAAAAGTCCCCTAGACCTATAGATTATCTTCTAAACTACGGAAGTTTTACGAAAATTTGGAAATTGAGCTAATCTTGCCTACGATTTCTTTCTCCTTGTTCTTTTCTGCTCAGTTTCTAGACTAGCACACAGACCGAAAATAATTTATGACTGAGGAACGACCTAAAAACGTAAGGCTGAAGAATTCTTTGTTGTATATAACAAAAACATGGAAAATTATATTATAGTTCCCTCTGAAGCTCAGATGAATTTTATTAGGCTGATCGAAGTTTCGTTTGGCCGTATCACCTAGGTATATAAAAACTCAGGAGCACCAAAGTGTTTGTTTGATATTAGCGCTTATGATAAATATTTGAAATGTCGTTGGTAGGTATGATGTTCTGCAACATATTACTGAATTTTTGTAAAAAATAAAGCTATTGCGATGGATCCAACATTTTTAAAATACATATTTTCTACCATTTTCTTCATGAAACTTCAACTTCGTAAGTTCCTGGTGCATTTTATTCTCTACAGGTTACGCACAACTCATCTCCAGGATAAATCGCTAACTGAAGGAGGTGAGTCTCAGGTAAGGATACCAAGCAGATAGAGGTATCTAGCAGGTAAATGTGAGTTGATAAACAGCCAACGAGATTGATAAACGGCCCCTTAGAGAAATCAACAACGGAAACTAATGCTATAAAGATAATAAAAGCATATAAATATAGAGTAACTAGCGTTCCCCCCGCGAGCGTTGCTGCGCCCAAATTAAATTTGTTTATTGATCGTAATTTTAAACTGTTATTAAGAGGTGATTTGATGGACGGAAGCTTAGCCTTTGGTTTCTGCCTTTGGTGTCTACAATGACCCTGGATTCGTTGTCATTTTATGCAGACGTTCAATAGTATCCTCCTCCTCCCTTCTCCTCCTCCCTCCTCCTCCCTCCTCCCCTCCCTCATCCTCCTCCTCCTCCCTCCTCCTCCTCCTCATCATCCTCCCTCATCCTCCTCCTCATCCTTTGGCCTCACCCTCGGCCTCACTCTGCCTTCGGTCTTGGCTTGGGTAGTTAAATAAATTTCTAAAACCTGACACTGCACCCTTTTATGCCCTCTGGGTCAGAGCCCTTTGAACGGATTTGCACCAAACTTTACAGGAACAATCCTTGAATCATGCCTAATAATACCTGAAAGTTTCATTATAATCTGTCGAGCGGTTTCGGAGTCTATAGGCAACATACATACATATATATATACATACATCCTCTTTTATAGATATAGATAGATGGTTTTTAAGTTTTTTGCAATAATTTGTGAATGTGGAATATAGTTTCCTACAGAAAAAAGACCTAAAAAGACAAAGAAAAGATACAAATCATATTGAAAGGAGAGATAAATTACTCCACATGTTTTATCATATGATTGTTATTTTATTTCATGTATCTATAATTTCATACATGATGAAGGTGAAATTCTTCTTTCGTTACAGAAAAGGTTTGTAACTAAAACTACGAACAACACAGTATTTATAATATATCTACATCATTATGCAGACCCCTTCATCAAAACATGTATGGAAAAAACTCTGTAATTGTGAATGAAAAATGAAGTCAACATTGAACTACATGTTGAAACTATTTTAAACAAATGTTTTATAAATAAATATCATGCAAAAATTAAGGTAAATTAAGTAAATTAATTTAAAGTGATTAAGGTAAATTAGGTTAAAATTAAGAAATGTCGGTTGGGAAAATATTATACCTAAACGCACCTACTTAATGGATATACAACTACTTTAAAGAAGTCAGACTAGAAGCATTGTTAAATTATTCAACGGAGTACTCTTGATAAATAACAAGTAGTTATTACGATCTCAGATTTTAGCGAATATTCGTAGAAAATGAACTATTAAAATGGCTCGGAAAATTTTAAAATCAAAATTTTTGCAAATTTTCTTCATTGAAATCCATTTTGAGGCATTTAAAAGAGTTGGATAGTCTGAGAGTTAAACGCTTTTTCATATATGTATTTATGAGTCATTCCAGACAATAACTATCCTTAGGATTGAGATAAAAATTCCGTTCTGGCGCCAAAAAGTCAAGCTTTCTAAATGAAAGGATGAGTTCGTTGGGCAGCACTTTTTGAGCACATAAAATTGGTCAAATTTCAAAAAATGTACTCCAAAAATCACAAAAAATGGATAAAAATCGTTTAATTTATATTTTTGGTAGAATATTGCACAAATAAAGTTTATTAACTATGAAATACAACATTCAAACATTTATGTACAAAATTAAGCTGTAAAATGTACTTCAAATTCATTGAGATTTGCTAAAAAAATCGATAACAACTGCAAAAAAAGCTAAAAATCTAAAACCTTATTTGAACTGGATATTATTATTTAGAATAATTTTTTCCATAAAATTAATAGTTAACAATTTACTTGCTCTCAATAAGCTTAAATTTCAAAACAATTCAACATTGTGCATAATGATTTACGAAAATTCGCTCATATGATCATGCTGTATAACTGGAACTTTTATTAGTGAATTTTCGTAAAAAATGAACTACTGCCATAGCTCGGAAAATTTTAAAGAATCATCTGAAGTATTTCCTATTGTTAATTAAAGTAATTTCTTCCGAAATGAGTAAAATTTGTTATTATTTTTGTATGTGGTTCAGAAAGTTGTATTTAAGTATCTTTATGACAAATTATTATGAAACACAAAGAATTATCATGATTGCAGTTGTTGCTGGGAAGCTCCAGTGCCAGATATGCTAAAGCTTGCAATGAAAACGTTGATCACAGTGACAAGAAGTACCAACACAACAACCAAGGAATTGATGGAGTGTGCCGTGTCCAAATCTTTCTGCTCTCCTTTTTCCACTCTCCCTTTGAAAACCAGCAGGATGCCTACCAATACCTGGAACAAGGACAGTGTGAAATAGCTAAATATGGATTAAATTTATTAGAGGAATGAACAAATTACCTATTCATACACAATGTATTTCTCAATTCACAATTCAACGAGCTCCCATCTATGTCCCGTGGTGGACTTAATCCGGTACCCCAAGAACTAGCCTTAATCCGGCCCACCGGTAAAACCAGTAGACGAAGTACAAAAGCTATTCCCGTCATCTGCTTAGAAGCGTTTATTAATTTGGAAAATCATGCGCATGTGATGCTTTGCCTGTTTAGCTTTATCCACGTAAGCTCTATACATACATCTACATAGCCAACTTGAGCGATGAACATTTACAAGCGTGTTGCGAATTGGATTAAGCGAATTCGATCCAAACTTAGAACACGTTTTGTATCCAAAGCATTTCCAAACTTCTCATTATGAACTGCTCTTTGTCATTGATCTTATGACCTTTATTATTAACTATTCTAGTCCTTGCTGCATAAACTGGTACACACCAGGTCCTTCCGTACTACCTTGTTTCAGGTGCTTTGGGCATAGGCCTGCCACTTAGGATTCGGCAAAATCTGCTAGAACTTCGCTTACGCATCCTCTGCTTGGCATGGTCACTCTTCTCCCCCTGGATAAGACATATTCCAGGCTCCAAACACGAACCCGTACTTTAGGTATTCGTGTTCAGGAGCTCACCAGTAGGAGTAACATACCGAGATACTCTCTGGGCTTCAGTAGGTGTCATTGGATGTTGATTGTACTTCCACACTTAATTATAGAATGTTGAATCAACTATAATTAAGTCGACTTTGTTTTGACAATATAGCGAGCTTGCTCGCTAAGGAATGGTGTTTACAGTTACGGCTTCCTTGTTACAACTTTGTCAACAATCCTTAATATTAGCTTTCGAGTATTAAGTACCTATAAAAAGAGTTATACCTACTTATAAAGTAAGTACCTATCAAGTACTACTTATGCAAAAAAGAGAGTTTAGACGTCAACCAATGTTTCGCTGTGACAGGGGAGACAATTTTCTTTCCTGAACGACATTTCCATGGATGTATGAAAATATCTCACCGTGTATCGTACTTGTACGCAAGCATTTGTAATTCAACAGATTTAATTAGCCCTTTTTTTTCTTCAAAAAATGTCTCCATGACACAGGGTATATTTTAAATATCTAAGGGCCGGTTTATCAATAACATTTATCCAATGGATAAGGGGAATTAATCCGAAGGATAGCTTTTTCCTCCAGATAACACAATAAGGGGTGTTAATCCATCCCCAGTTAAACCAATCTGGCGTTTTAATTTATCTGGTCCCTAGATGGCTGGATAACAATTATAACTGGAGGTTAATGATATATCTAGTTTTTTCTAACCTCAAACAAGTTCATTTATTTACAAAAATCTTATTTGAATCTCGTTTGATTGTCTTTATTGTTGTACTTTCCAATGGAATAGATATTTGAGGATTCGTCTTCAAATAGCAGCAACGGCGAAGATTCTATCGTAGCATAATTCATTGAATGGAAAAGAAGACCGTATATACTCGTATATACCAAGTAAGACCCCGTGTATATCACCTACTAATATGGGACGAGTGCGTTTTTTTATTTTTTTTTATTGAAGTTTCGGTTGGACAGATACCGTTCTTTACATTCTATCACAAATCTAAGATGAAATGAAGTCCACCACTTACTGATCACAATAATTCATTCATAATAATTCAGGTTGCAGTATCGCAATTCGTGTAGTATTTCTCTCTCTAGGAATGAAGCAAATGGCAAAAATGGTTCCTTATTTGCCGAGCTTAATAGCATGATGGACACTGTTATGTTGTGGACGTCACACCCGGTTTTTTTTAATAGTCGATCCATGAAGAAAGTGTAGCTCCTACTCTATTCTGTGGTAGCTCCATGTGTAAATCGTCTTTATTTTGTCGCCTACAGACACCAATGAGGATGCTAACGGCGCTATCTACCAGACAGAATTTATCTGGGTATAGCGCTGTACCCAGTATAGCTATCCTAGTATCCTGCATTTAATGTAGATAATTGATAAGCCGGCCCTGAGTTGGTTTGTCCTTACCTGAAGAGCTATGCTGATGATGATAAGTGTCAGCGTGAGGTAGAAAGTCGTAGCGTTTCGCTGGAACTCGATGAGGTACCTCAGCTGGTTGGCGTTGGCGGTGATTAGCGCGATGTCCATCATCCCCTGAGCCACCGTCTTTTTTGCAGCATAGGTCGAATACTGGACCATCGACCTTTTGGGGTCTGTCAGCTCAGCTTCCAAAGGTCTTCAACGCAAAACAAGCTGCTTAGATTTCACAATAGTGAATGAAATGTTATGGAAGTGAAGGATGCTACGAGAAATCATAAATAGCATCACGGAAAACATTTCGGCATTGCTTGTTAAATTTACCAAAGGAACAATAATTTGTATAAGCTTAAAAGAAATCTGAACGAAAAAACCTTTTCTCCGTGTTCTATCTTCCCGGCAACCCCCCAGAAAGCTCGGCCAACAAATTTAAAGGCCGTCATGATAAATCACAATTGAATTTCCGATGTCTCATTCACAAGCTATGTCTATCGCACTCTGGTTTATCATTTCTAAAAATGAGGGTTTCATTGAGAAGGTGCTGAAGTTGCTAAATTCCATTATTTTTTTGTTTTTCAAATTTCATGGCAGTTTTGGACTCTTCAGACCTTTAGAGCTTAGCCTAAACATTTTGCTTCCTCACTACCGAAGGTAGGGAAGCTTTGTGTTCGCGATTGAAGTCGAAAAAATTGTTGTCCTCCAAAATCAAAATTTCCACTTGCTTTTTGCGTCTCAGAGCTTGCTGATCAATTTTGGTTCCGTGTCTGTTTGTCTGTGGTAAATCCTAGTCACGCCCAAAACTATGTCAAGTTTCAATCCGATTCCGATGAAATTATCTCGAATTGAACGGGTTTGCTCCTAGACGGTCCCCTATCATTTTCAATGCCGTCGAATCAACAGTAGTCTGTGCGCATGCGCAAACGTGAATTTCTCATAACATTGATTTCTCATCATCTGTTGGTCGATTTCGTTCGAAATCGGTAGGTGATTGGGAATATGTTCTAGAAGAATGGCCTATAAATTATATCGCGATTTATAGAGTAATAACCATTGTGCATGCGCGAAACAAATATTTATTGACACAGGCAAAACTTTGAGTCTAATGGAACGATTTTGATGAAATTTTCAGGGATTGTGCGGGATAGCTTCTAGACGGTCCCCTATAACTTTGATTGTCATCACATAAATAGTAATCTGTGCGCATGTGCAAACGTTAATGTATTATATCGCCGATTTTTTATCATGTATTGATCCGATTTCGTTCAAACTCGCGAAGTAGATGGGTATATGTCCCAGGAAAATTCCCTACGAATTATATCGTGATTGGTGAAGTAATAACTATAGCGCATGCGCGAAACTAAAATTGATCGTCACAGGCAACTCCGAAACTAAGGGAACGATTTTCATGAAATTTTCAAGGATTGTGCGGCTTAGCTCCTAGAGGTTCCCCTATAAATTTCATTGCCGTTGGAGTAATAGTAGTCTGTGCGCATGCACAAACTTTAATTTCTTATAACGTCGACTCGTACTTTGTTCTTCAACTAATTCTAAACGTCCATGGTACAATATTGAGGAAGCTATACTGCCCACCTAACTTGGTGGACGTTTTTCAATAATAACAAATTATAATAAAACAAAAATATATCCCGCTGTATTAGTTAGCGCAAACATATCAGCCTTGTGGGTCAATTCAAACCTCTCAGCTGATCAGGTTGTAATTGTATTCTATCTGTCCTCGAGAGACTCCGTTTCACTTGTCAGCATCATACAATGATTAGGAGAGATATTAGCTTCAGACCAAAATCAGCTGATGATAAGCTGGGTGGTTCATGTTTTAATTCAGTTCTACGCCAAATACTCCGTTCCAAATTTCTCCGTCATAGGGCAACTAGGAAAGAATTGCTTCACTGTTCACTCTGCTGAACAGGGTGGTTTTTTTCTAATTCAATTCCGCGTGACCAAGAGAAAACCCGTTCCAAATTTCACCTTCGTTGAGCGTTCCGGAAAGAAATTAGCTTCATAGCTTACTCAACTGATCAGGGTGATTTCTCACATTGTAATTCTATTCTACCTGCGTCTGAGAGGCCCCGTTTTAAATTTAGAGTCGTTCGTCAATTAGGAAAATAATTATCCTCATATCCCACTCGAAAAAAATTGGGCCTTTTTTCGTAACGCGAAATTTTTACTGAACCTCAGCCATAAGAAATATTGATGTCAATAGAGTTGTTAGGATCATAAACATGTTTGCGTAATAAGTTGGTAAAGTTTTGATTAATCATAAATGAGCTGAAAAATTCTCAAGCTCTTTGCTAATCTCCTTAATACATCTCCTGAATCCTAAATATAATGTTCATGAAACAAGTATTCTCTCATCATGTCTACCACTGGCACGCATTCCTAACTTATTCAGACGAAATGGGTGTTAACCTATTCTACCTGTGTAGTCACCTTTATACTTTTTCCGTGTATCTTCCGGTTTTACTGCCCCTTTGCGCTGGACTTCACTAAAAATAGTCTTAGCTGCTAACGATTTACCAGTAGTTTTCCTTGCTCACGCGATTTTCATGGGACTTGATTGGTGTTTCTCGAGTTGTTTGAAAGGTTCGACGGTTCTGTCAATACTACAGCAATACTGAAAGGCTTTTAAACGTTTAAGCAGCATTACCTAGGAGACAAAGTCGAAGATCATAGGGGCGTTGAACGAATATCTTGACTGGATATGCTTTTTCGTTATGAAAGATACAGCGAAGAATCTTATGAGCCTATCACTTACGATTTACCAGTTATCGTTCATGCATAATTAGCACGAATGCCAAATGGAGTGCTTCATTTTTTGAATTATCACTCCACAATCTTAAAAAAAAAATTATGCTAGATCTAACGATTTTTCCATTTTGGAATAAAATCACCTTGCGCCAAAAAGCTAGAGAGTGATGCGCGTAGAATACGTTTCTTAGGTTTTCTACTTAAAAATTAGCTAATTATAGAATGAATAACAAAGAAATTAGCTTTGGAGCTTAATCAGCTGCTCTAGGTGGTATCTAGATGTCCCAAGGGGCCTCCATTCCATATTTTAGCTTCATTGTTGAATAAAGGAATTAACTCCGGAGCTCACACAGCTGATATGGGGGCTCTAGACTTCATAATTCGTTTCGAGACATCACAAGGTTTCTCCGTCTCAACTTTGAACATCTTAGGTTGAATATCAAAGAAATTAGCGCCAGAGATCCCTCAGCTGATTTAGGGGACTTTTGACTTCATAATTCATTCCTGGATGGTACAATATTCCTGGATCTCACTCACCTTTAACTCAATATGGCAAAAATGCAGAAACGGGATCTATTCTTAATACTGCAGTTTATATACACATCTAGGAAATCTAGGATTGTTAAAATATAGGATAGTGTTCGTTGATGTATAAAACGGATTTGTAGGGGTCCGACCCTTCCTACCCACTTTTAAAATTTCAAAGTCATCAAAATAGCTCATTTTTTCTTTGAAAATTTTTGCTAAAGCCTGCGATTGAATAAGTAAATCGATTATATATAAACATGTGAACATGACCTATTCGTTACACTCTTTTTCATAACCATGATCACTTACCCTATTTCTGTTGAAGGAGAGATGGGCGTTTTGTCATTATATTCTGGCTCAACTGGGTCCCACCTTTTCAGTTTTTTTCCTTCCATATCCATGATTGTCTGTAAAAACATTATACAGTTTGAATGAATTACATTTCGTGTGTGTGTGTGTTGTGTTATGTAATCATAATCAAGGCTAATTATTTTAGCGAATTTTCGTAGAAAATGAACTACCTGTATTACAATGGCTCGGAAAATTTTAAAATCAAATTCTTGACAAATTTCTTTATTGAAATCCGTTTTGAGGCATTCTGAAACGAATCATACACACACACACACACACACACACACACACACACACACACACACACACACACACACACACACACATATATATATATATATATATATATATATATATATATATATATATAAACATGCAACAACAAAAAACCAAAACTCCAAAATCACTTTTTGAATAGCAGATTATTATTTACAATACGTTTTTTGCCGTAAAATTAATAATTAACAATTTCTTTGAATCCGAAACGCTCAAATTTCCAAATAATTTAACAGTACACAATTCGATACCTAATTTACGAAAATTCGCTCATACGATCATGCTGCATGACTGGAACTTTTTTATATTTTATTTTTTTTTAAATTAATTAATTTATTTTTTTAATTTTGCCACCTCTAGTAAGACAACTATAGTGGTGTGTCGAATGAGAAACGTGAAAAACAACAAACCTTCATAATATTGCCTGAGTTGATGTGACTGTAAAGAAAATATACCTACCTCGGGTGTTTCAACGGAAATAAAAAATCCTTCAAAATGTATTATTGATTGTAATTATGTACCTGAGTGATTTATAGCATGAAATGAGCGTCTGCAATAACTAAACCAGCACAAAAGTGTTGAAAAATGCTATCGACAAATAATTAAGCGATCTTTGCGACCTATCAGTCATTGACAGTTATCACTCTTTTTTGGGCTCCTCTTCACTTTTATCGATTTCAGTCCGGATTCGTCATTATAAATTCCTTTTGAACCCAGATTTTTCTGTGACACCAACTTCAAATCATACGAATGATAGGAACGTTTAATCGATAAACAATGCAATAAGTATAAGATCAAAATTGGAGCATTTCAATCATTTTGGAAAATATATTTTGACCATTCAGGCAATTTGACAAGGCCAGAATCGTGCCACTTGCAGTGCCGATTTAGGCAAATCGTTCAATTCAGTTATTGTCCAGTTATTGTTTGTTACTGATGATGACCTAACCGTCGAAATAGATTTAACATTGTAATTCTTTATTTTTCGTGGAAATATACGTTTTTTCACTAACTTCCGTTTTGGAATCGTTCAATGCTGCTAGTGACCCTCCTGGTTGAGGTTCGGCTGGAATAATGAAATTTAATTAAAGTCCATTCCCATATGAACAAATACTATTTGTATTTTTATTTTTATTACAACAGGTTTCACAAATTTTGTGATACTCGGGATTTAATGATTCAAGAAACAGTAATTGTTTCGTTTTCACGAGTAAAAAATCCATTTGCAATGTCGGTTTTCAGTTCATTCCTTCATGACAACCCAAAGCTGCTTAAGGTACTACCTACCTAATTGAACCAAACGGGAGCAGAAAAACTACTTGGCGTATTTAAAATAGACACGCGACGAATTCCCAATTTACACTAAGTTGAGCTCTCAGATAGACTTAATGTAGCAATCAAATTGGTAGGTAGACATGTTAATTTTTAATGGTTGTAAAGAGCTGTTTAAATCAGCATACGTATGGGCTGAAACCGATTATGTAACTGAATCGAGTTGTTTCAAGAAATCAATTCATTTACTTATTGATCATAAAGGAATTTGGGGCTATAGCTACATTATCCTTGAACTTAAAAAAGTTCAAATTCCAAATCTATATCATAATTGCTGAAATACTGCCAGCGGCGTTTTCTGTTTTTTATGAGGGTAAGTCATACAACAAGTACTTCCTCTTTATCCTTTAATCTATCCATACTCATTGAAAGTCACCGTACCAGACAAAAGAATTTCAATTGTTATTCGAACCAATTTTATTGTGAACTTGATTATTAGAGAAATTGATTACTGGAACAAGCCTTTATCGGGACCTATTGCTAAAAAACGAGACTGTTTTGCAAGACCTAAATGTGCACAAATGTAGCAAAAAACACCTCTCCAAAATAAAAGCATTTGATAGCATCGGCAGACGAATAAAATGATGGGCTCTTTCCAGAACAGCTGAGTGAACTAAATTCTCTCCTGTTGACTCTGGGAAGTTTAAATTAGATTGGGAGAACTAAATTTTCTCCTCTTCACCCAAGAGAATACAAATTGACATCTAGCCTCTCTGAAGCAACAAGATTCGAATGAAATTACGGACTCCATCCTGTTCATATGAGTAAGCTCGATTCTCTCCTGTTGAACTAAAGTTGAAATTTGGCAAACAACTTTACCTACCGACATCAGAGGAAAAGCGTGTTCCTTGTCCTAAAATGTTTAGCCGTAAGTATACATTAGTTTAATAAATCACCTACCTACATACCGGAAAAGTAGGTAAGTTATCCTTGAGCATGGGAGGTTTATCTACTCCACTTCATTGAGAAACCCAGATTCGTTGATATGTTTTTGGGTAGGTAGTAAATGCTGGGGTCAATGTGCTAACTCAGCTGGCAGGATGGAGCCTGTCATTTCATTCGTCTCTTAGATTCCAGAGAGTCTTTCTATCAAATGTCAGCTTCTTACAGTGAACTGGGTGTAATTAGGCTTACTCAGCAGATCAGGATGAAGCTCGTCAGATCATTCGTCTTTTAAAATGTCCCATCAGGGAGTTTCCCTATCAAGTTTCAACTTCCTAGGGTGAACAGGAGGGAATTTAGCTCACTCAGCTGATCGGAAAAGAGCCCATCATTTCAATCGTCCCTCAATTTCCCAGAGAGTTTTCTTATCAAATTTCAACTTCCTAGGATGAACAGAGAGAGGAATTTAGCTCAATCAGCTGATCGGAAAAGAACCAACAATTTCAATGTGCCCCTCAGAGAACAGGAGAGAAAGACAGCTGATCAGGAAATATCAACCAGGAAATGTACCAACCACCGCCATAAATAATAATGATTTCTATGAAATGTTAACTTTCGAGAGTAGACCGGAGGGAATTTAGCTCACTAAGCTGAACAGGAAAAACACCATAATTTCAATCGTCTCTCAATGTCGTCGTATACAATTGCATCTTCCTCAGAACGAGAGAAAAATTATCACTCAGCTGTCAGGATGGAGCCTTTCATTTCATTCATCTCTTAGATTCCAGAGAGTCTTTCTATCGAATTTCAGCTTCTTACAGTGAACTGGATATAATTAGGCTTACTCAGCTGATCAAGATGAAGCTCGTCAAATCATTCGTCTCTTAAAATGTCCCATCAGAGAGTTTCCCTATCAAGTTTTCACTTCCTAAGGTGAACAGGAGGGAATTTAGCTCACTCAGCTGATCGGAAAAGAGCCCATCATTTCAATGTGTCCCTCAGAGAACAGGAAAGAAAAACAGCTGATAAGAAAATATCACCCAAGAAATTTACCAACCACCGCCATAAATAATAATGATTTCTATGAAATTTTAACTTTCGAGGGTAGACCGGAGGGAATTTAGCTCACTAAGCTGAACAGGAAAGCTACCATAATTTCAATCGTCTCTCAATATCGGCGAATACTATTGCATCTTCCTCTGAACGAGAGAGACATTATCACTCAGCTGTCAGGAAAGAGTCCATAGATTCATACGTCTCTTATTGTTCCAGAGGGTTCACATACCAAATTTCAACTTCATGAGGTTAACGGGAGAGAATTTAGCTGATCAGGATAGAGTCTCCTAATGTCTCAGGGAATACTTCTGTCAAATTTCAGGAGAAACAGGACTCTGGGAGTGAAAACCCGCTAGTTGGTATTCGGGGATAGTTGGAGAAATGCTCCCGGAAGATGCGCTATGAATTATATCGCGATTGGTTGAGTAATTACTATCGCGCATGTGCAAATCTAAATTTTTTCCGGCACAGGCAAAACTCCGAAACTAATCAACCGATTTTTACAACATGTTGAAGGGTAGTGCTGGTTAACCTCTATCTAATATCCTACCAATTCCATGATCTTATATTGATAGTAAATGCAGATGGATTGATAGTACGGTATGTGAATGCGCAAACATTAATTATAGCCCTATTTCGTATATTAACATGTCTATACAATATATTACTGTTATACTTTGCACTCTATTATTATGATTCGTACTTTGTTCTTCAACTAATTCTTTACGCCCATATTACAATGTGTGTGGAAGCTATACTGCCCACTCAATTCGTTTTCAACCAGGCAACTACGTGAAGTGTTGTACGTGCTTACTGAATCTATTGAAACTGAATGAACAAATCAGTGTCAATGACGAATACCTAAATAGTGTGGTGCAACAGTTATACGTGCATTGTTGTACATATTGGAGAGTTGATATTGACTGTCGATAAGTTGTAGTTAAATCAATCGAAGGTTACCTCTGACCTGACTTAGGAATATCTTCTTGACTGAAACTGAAAAGAAGCAACTGGGGGTGTCAGCCGGGTGGTCGCATGCGCACAATTCCTCTCAACTCTTTAGACATGCGGGGGACTCGGCTGCTATGCGTGTTTGGGTAGGGACTTTTTGCATATGAAATGCATTAGCGTGACAACAGATTCCTGTTATTCCTTGAAGTAACAAGTTAAGTATAATCTCAATTACTGCCGAAAAAAATATTATCAAAGAGGAAGAAGCTACGTGTCATGCGATCGCCAGAATTGATGCCCGTTTTCGTGTTCGCACTCACTGTAAGATAATTACGTAGCTTATCGTTCTGGTAGGGAATAAAACGAAGAAATAATCGTTAGGAATTTCCTTAATGTTCTTCACTATCTTTTTGCATTTATGCACTGAAGTTATATAGCCAGTTGAGTAGGATATTCCCGCATAAGGTTTAGTAGCACAAGGGTACATTTAGAATAACATTAGTGTAGTTATTTAACAAATTAGCTATTTATGAAACAGTGATTCGCTGATTGCATAACATGTCGTTGTTATAGCATGTGAGTTGAGTAAGTCTCCAGGACAAACAAAGGTTCCGTTTTTATTTTTATTTATTTATATATATTTTTTATAGTCTTATATTGGGTTTAGAAGTTTCAAAATTACACACACAAGTTGCCAAATCTTCCATCATTGATTCGCCTAAAAAAACTGAACCTTCGAAGAAAAATTTGATGAATTAGTTTGGAGCGAATGGAGCATTTCCAATAAACGTTTTTAGCTCTTGAAGGTATTTACAAAAAAACCTATAAAGTTTTTGAAGCACAATAAAAAAGTTTTAGTTATATTTTTCATTTCTAAAATGGGTTTAATTTATTTTTTATAACTTTTATCTTTTTAGCTGCTAATTTTTTGGGATGATGATCCTATTTGGATCTTTCATGTTTACTCTGTTTAGTATTCACACATCCTTCCTCGCAACTTGATGTTCATGTGTGTCCTTCGTTTACGTACTTATAACTCCTTGTGAGCCCGTGCATCAATTCTTTGGTTACTCGGTCTCGATGTAGAAGTAGGGTGCGGAAATTCAGCCTTAGATCATGAGATTGTTTTAAATTTTGAAATTTTCCTCCCTGAAATCTCGGGCAATCTTTCGTCACAATCAAGTTCAGACGTAGAGACGAACTTTAGTAACCGTCAAACCGAACTAGGGTCTTCCCCTGTGAGTGTTTGGTCCCTACTTAAAGGGCGGGAAATCCCTTAAAGTGTCTCATAAACCTGCTAACCGTTCATTTCCAGCAATAAATCTTGGGAATGGCACAACCCCTGGGCAACCCACCGCTTTGATCTATCATGTAGGGGGAAGCGAGGCCAAAGCATTCTTGGAGGTCTCTAGGAAGAACGTTCTTGAGTCGTTAGAGGACCGAGCTGGAAGAAACCGCCTATCTTCTATAGGCCCCTACAATAGGTGGGTTCCAATTGATCTTTAAACCTCTTAGAAATTTTACCTTGGACTTAAGAGGATTTAAAAGGTCTGTATAGGTAGGTTCTAGACGAAATTATACCCAACTGGAAAGATCAAACCGTGGTCACCTTCGTACGTGATACCAAAAGAGTACGTGGCTGTAACTAACGGTACCTGCTAGACATAAGTATGAAATGTGTGAAAATGAGTGAGGGGAGCTAATTGCGCGCCGAGATAAGTAACAAAGTAGAACTTCTGGCTGTTGATGAATTTGGATTCTTCATTAAATTTGTGTCAGAATGAGACCAAACAACACAAAATTCGGCAGTGTAAATGTAAATTGATATTTGGTATATAGGTATGTGATTGTATATATAAAATCTGTAGGTATTAATTAAATTACTTTTAAAGCAAGTTGTGTGTATACTTGTTCTTTTCAAAATTCTCCCCTGAATTTGATTTTTATTGAAATAATGACCAAACTCGAAATTCAACAAAGTTGGCAAATCTTAAAGGAGAAAAATGCAGTAAGTACTCTAGGAGCTAATTGAGGAGGTGAGAAGAACCTAAACTGCACAGCGTTGCCGCACGAAGGAGTATAGGAGAGGGCGATCCGGCTATTGGCTTGGCCCAAATTGGATGATACCATGCATTTTGTGGCTTGACATCTTTTGTACATTGAGCGTCTTTTTGGGGAGATAGGCTGTGTACCTAATTTCACGACTCTATGATTTACAGGAGAGAAATTAGGTTTATCGCTCTCGCAGATGATCTGACTGAGAGGGTGTGAACCAAATTTCAAGGCTGTGGTAGCCTTTCGAAATCTGGTCTGATTAAAAACGGATTTGAGTAACGCTCAATTTGTGACGAATTTTCAGGACTCAATTTTAGCATGGAACATGCTTTAGCCATCACCTAACTGGCCAAAATATCACGTAAGTACAAGCAAACCGTTGATAGGGAAAAGGAACTACCGCAATGTTCATCGCACAGAAATCGTTCACAATTCGCTGGAAAGCTCTAATTTTACTGAAGATTAGTAAGATATTTATGTCGAAGTTTTATATTTATTTACAAGATATTAATCCAATGATGCGATGTTATAAATGGTTAGTAAATAATATTATTGTGCAGCTGTAAGCCTTGTGCTGTTGTCACTTGGTTGAGGTGGTAATCTTGGTTCTAGTTGTGCCGCTTGGTGGCAGGCTAATTAGTTTGGCAACATCATAACTATAAGAAAACAAATTTGCTCTAATGTGGTTGAGATGCGGCTTGATCCTTTATAAAAAAAAGGAAACAATATAAAATGCGATCCCGAATTAGTGGGAAGAAAGCATGTTCCATCTTTTGGTATTTTTTAGCCGCAGGCTCAAAGCAGAACGCAACCGGTGGGTCCATGGAGGCAAACCCCTTGCGAGGCCCAAATTTTGTGTAACTTTTCATATATTAAGACCTCGCTTATCGTAGTCTGTCGGCTACAAAAATAATTTTAAACTCTGGTGTGTAAGGCCTACAATAGATATCTAATGGTTTTAAACTGTAGAGGCTTTTGAAAAGCAAACTACTTCTTTGGTAAAAAAAGTAAAAGAAGAAAAAAAGCTAATGAACCCCATATGGTTTGTTTCGGTTATTTTCTTTTACGTTCCGCATTCCGGCCTCCTTTGGGCGATAGAACCTACCCCAAGCTTTCAAGCTTTTCAAAATATATTGCCCCTCCTTCTCCTCCTAATCAGCAAAGTGGGCTCTTCCCACGGAGTTTTACGAGAGGTCACTACTAGTTTATCTTTGACGAAAACTGTTTTAAGAGGGGAAAAAACTCGAACCGCCGAGTCTCGCGTTACTATGTCGGCCTCGAAAAAACTGCTGAGGGTCTCGGAAATTCCATTGAAAACGTTTCAGCTTAGACGGGGGACCCTCGTAAACTCCCAAGACACGACGCCTGGTCTACTTTCCCATGTGGTTGGTATGCCAGATACCCAATAAATTAGAATGTCTGCAAAACATTATTTCTTTCAGGAGGCCCCAATAAAATGGAGGGACGACGGTCTCTTGGGTGTCTAATAACGATTTTATGAAGTGTTTCGGTAGATTTTTGAACCGAGAATGACTATTATGCAGGGTGTTCGGGTTAAGGCGGACGAAACTTCAGGTGTCGAGTCTAGAGCTCATTTCTGCATAAAGTTCCTCGCAGAATTTTTTCCTACAATGTTTAGTTTATTTGTTATGCTCAATTTTATGTGTTTTTAAGGGTAAAGCTAGATAGTTGAAGCATAAAACTCGGTTATAACGGAGTTAGGGAGCTCTGCAAGTGTTACCATTCGTTCACCCCTAATTAGCAAAGTAAAAGTAAAATTGACTATACTGTTGGAAAGATGAGATTTTAAGGAAGTTTTTCCCGTCCAAAATAGTGTTTACCTAGCTTTGAGTATAAATAATATGGAGGGCTATTCCTCTTAATTCAACGCTGTTTTCCTGTCTGTTGACGCTGGCGTCGAACAGTGTTTCGACACATGTGTTCAAGGTAGAAAAAAGTCAAAATAAAAGTTTTCGAAAACAATTTTCAGCATCCAGGGTGGTAGGTTAAGGTCTGAAATAGATTATATTCACTTTGGAATAACCCCCTCTGGGTAACTGTATTCTCACACTTCAACGGACGAAATAGAAAACTGCTGTGCGAAGCCGGGAGGCTTTAACGAATAATATTCCCAAGTTTTGAATCTTAATTTTTAATTGCTATCTCTTCTTACCAGAGAATGGATCTTAAAAAACCAGTGGAATAAAGTTGTCAATTTAAAAAAGTATAAGTACCGGTTTGTCAAGTCTCGAAACTAGAATCATTCTTTACAGAATTTAACGCAGAATAAGAATTTTAACCCGTTTGATCCGTAAACCTCTGCAAATAATGACTTTTTTGCAATTTTCGGTAGCAATTTTCATAATTTGAACAGTGAATTTTATTGAAAAATGACCATGAAACATGAAATCCGAGTAGTCATTCATACCTTCCTTGTTTCTAAATATAACTTAAAATATAATATTCCGTGGGTTTTAATAAAATTAATGCAAAATTGCCAACCATTAGACACAAAATCACCTTATTAAATTATTCTTAGCTAACTTCATCAATGAAACGATTAGGCCTCAAAATGATATTTCGCTTCTCTATTTATCTTATTTATTCAGTTTCCCTTATTAGATAGGGTAATAAAGCCGCAATATTCATTACGGTCGATTTTCGTGGTTTCGGAGTTTTTTCCACCAAAACCCCCAGGGTCGAAACACCCACCCCCGGGTGTGCCGCGCTGGACCAGGAAACTGATGCTTCCCGCCACGTAGTAGGTACTCAAATAGCGAGTAGTTGAAAATTAAATCACAAAACATTTTGCGTCGAACAATTTGAGTAAGTACGTATATTCGAATACGATTCATAGAAAACTAAAATAGGTACCTCAGAATTTAGAATTAATGATTAACATCTCAAATGACATGAGCTGATCGGTGTACGGCCATCTTGAAAGTCACGCATTTTCAGTGCTGCCAACCCGCTTCAGCAAAAAATTTCGCTAAATTCACGAAAAAAATCCCCGAAATCCCCCAGGATGAACCAAAAAATCTCCCAAATTTAAGGTGCTAATAAAAGCAATTTTGGACACTATATTGATCACAAATTAAATAATTGTGAAATAAAAGGTCATATAACAAGGAATGCAATGGAGTTGGCAGCACAGTGTCACTTTCCTGGTCTTTCGTGACAGTAGCGGTTTCTATGGTTTGACGACTCAAATACCACTAATAGCCCTCCATATTATTTATACTCAAAGGTAATAAGAGCAGAAAGACAGACGGAAAAAAGTCAAATTCTGTGAAACTGTCAAAATTTGTTTCTTAGCCATTTTTTTTTACAAATTAAGTCAGCAAAAAAGTATTGGTTTGGCACCAGGTACTCGTAGTTAGAAAATTTAACGCTCTTTCCAACAATGTTCATATTTTTGAGGTTACAGTGACTCTAAGGGGTGTTAGGCCGTGTTAATGTCATAAGGTTCAAAACACGAAAATAATCTTGAAAATTAAATTAGGTACTCGAAAACTAAGCGTTTAATGAAAAATCTCTCAGTGAAACTTTCGATCAGAAATGAGCTCTAAAATCGATCCCTGAAGTTTTGTTTGTCTTAACCCAAACACCCAGAATACCACAATGTCAACAATAATGACAATAAAGGGTACAGCCAATGATATACAAAAATGGAATATACAAGAAATTTGAAGACAAAACTGAATCGAATACTCACAATTATCTGGAGCTAGTCTATTATATAGTGTTTTCATTGCAACTAATCATTAGATGCCGTAATAATAGAAATGTATGGTACCTATATATTCGATACTTCCAATGTCATGAAATTTCAAATTATCAAGAATAAATTGCTAAGGATAATATATTCAAAAAGTGCCGCATAAATACTGTACTGCACTGCTGTATAGGGATTTTGATTGTAAAAATGTTACCCAAATTTTCAATTTTCAATCATGTCTCCTCATCTATTTTTGGCATTGGTACTGAACATTTGTCACCTTCTACAAGTCCGATGCGTAATTCTAATTACAGTACACAGTTCTCGAATTGTTCACCCACAGAATTATTTTTGTAGAAAATGAAGCTATTCAAATGGCCCTAAAAAGGTTAAAATCAAAATTTTTCAAAAATTTCTTCGTCATAATCCGTTTTAAGGAGTTCTGAAACTTTTTCTGGATTATAACATTATATATTTGTATAGGTCCCTTCTTCATTGAGATTGTGGGGAATTATATTCCATTCAATTGAAGCTAAAACGGGGATATGTAGATTCCTTAGCATCGTTTTCCGATAACAAAATCAAAAAACGTCTGCCAAGTTGGGAATGGCACACAGAATTTTCGTTTTCCTCACATGAATATATAGAACAGTAAAATGTTTCAAATAATCTTCAACGATTCCACGGACGTTTCTACGGAGTTTAAGCAAAATCTTTAATCAGGCAATAAGAAAATGATGCTCGATAGATGTTACGTTTTACAAACTCGAAAACTACCTGCGACTCTGATGCTTCATTGGGGAGAATCTGCAGTCTAAACCGTTCAATTCCTGAAACTTTCAACGATGTAGGATGGAATCTATAGTTTTCATGCTTGTTACAAGGATTTGAGGTTCACGGAAGCGCAGCAGTTACTAATGATACGAACGCGATGAAACTCATGTGCGGTACCTAAACTAATCAAATCGTCATTTCCCAATTACGGTACTTTCCGAATTTACAAAAAGACCATGAGAAAATGACGCTTGAATGATTTTACGTTTTCGCATGCGCAGTAAAAACTACCTATCTATCAATGGTAATGAAACGATACTGCTCCTGCGCATGGGCGAACCTCAAATCTTTGTAGCAAGCATGGCTTCCACAGTTTTCAACTGATTTCGATAATAATTTCTGGGAATGGTTCATACTTTAAGATCATTTAAAATCTCATTGATCGATACATTAATGTAATGGATACGAGGAAGCTGTGTGCTACACCCAACTTGTCTTTTCAATTAGGTTGGAGTACGGTTTTCGCTTCGGTGTCCGTTTCATTGTTCTAAGTGTTCCCAAGGTTTCCATTAGAAGTCAGAACGGGATCAGGGAAAAGAAAGAAATCTGGACAAGTCACAGTGATTATACGCTACCTGCCTACCTGCGCACCTACCTAATGTTCGTTCGTACCCACTTTGATAGAGTGAGAGCCCGTTAGGACGAGACCAGTCGGGACCAACGCTGTCCCACTTGCTATCCGTCACTGCATTGTGGCGCTCTCGCTCGTCGCTTCCCGCCACTACAGAAATCTCTTGTAGGAGTTCCAGCTGCACATCATTAATTTACCGTCACGTACATCATCTCATTATAAAAACACCAAAATATGGTCACCCCGCCATCGTGATCACCAATTTTAGAGGCATGAGTAGGCGTAATTTTAAAGTAAACCAACATGATCAAGCGATATTATAATAGTGAGGATGACAAATTAACTGAAGACTGATCGATTACTCTTTTGAAAAGCAGGAGTGGTTTTGTCACCTTCCATTTGACTGTGTTCCATTTTTGTAAGATTTAAACCTTTCGGTCACAAATTTAGATCCTGTCATGGGAAAAGTCTGAAACTTATAGACTTTGTTCCTTCACCTATGTTATGTATCCTAATCTGTAAAAAAAATGTGTAAAATCAAATGGTAAACATGAGTGAAACCATCTCTCGCAAGAATAAAAATGAAAATTCTAAGAAAACCTCACAAGAATATTTGAAAATGGAGAAAGTGCATGGAGTAAACATGTATACTATAGTGTATCAACACAATGAATGATTTGGATGCGTTGAGTAACAGGATACACGATAGTGTCTTGCACAGAGACCATGCAAAGAAATCAAAACTTTTTGGTAAGTTTCTGTTGTTTAATTATCCAAAAAACGACAAGGAAGACACTTAACTGAAAGAACAAAAGACGAAAAGTAACTTGTTTTATCAGGCATAAACTTGGCCTCCTTCAGTGACTGCTTCAGTTGAATTAGTTACAGCGAACAGAGTTGCCACTATTCTGTTAGGTCAACTTGAATTTTTTTTGTTCAAATGATGTCTTATAGTGCCGACTCTGATGTAGGAGCATTCTGTAGGTCGTTCTGTGTACTAATCCAACCACAGAGAGCTGCTAAAGTGGATGTACACCACAGTGTCCTAGGTGACCGAAAGGGTTAAGTACAAACTTTTGTCGTTAATTGAATTTTGGATTACATATGTATTGGATTTTCGTATTCCTATAACTCAAATTAGTTCGTATTAGATGCATTATTCTAATAAGAACGAATTCGTGTTAACCGAATCGGCTTAAACGAATTTTAATAACGCGCACAGGCAATTTTGCGGTCCCGTGGTGCTCGTGTTAACGAGGGAGTACCTACTGTAGTAGACAAATTCACCAAAGTTGGAATGTCAGTGCAGTAAATCTGAAATACCTGCAGTAACTCATGCGATACGTATTATACAACATTTAAGTGAATTTTCGTAGAAAATGAAGCTTTAGCAATGGCTCGGAAAATTATAAAACTAAAATTTTTGAAAAATCTGTTCATTAATTACTTTGCTGGAATTGTTGCATAGCTGACTTTGGTGAGAATCCGCTGACGACGAGCCGTAATATCTATCATAATGATGGCAAAACCGTGCTCAAATCTCTCCTATTCACCGTAGGGCGGACGCCAATATTATTTGATACAACTCTCTGGAACAACAAGAGACGAAAAACGTGCTAAAAGTTGAAGAAAGTTTAAAGCTAAAGTAAAAGTTAGTTCTAAGAACTACTTTCACGTACTTATATTTCACTTTTTTACGAGCCGTAATATCAATCATAATGATGGCAAAACCGTGCTCAAAATTCACAGTAGGACGGACGTCAAAATTTGATAGGGAGCCTCTTCGGAACAACAAGAGTCGAATGACCTTCAGTCTCCATCCTGATCAGCTAAATGTGCTAAAAGTTAAAGAGAGTTTACAGCTAAAGTAAAAGTTATTTCTAAAGAATACTTTCACCTACTTATATTTTACCTTGCTTTTATAGGGTTGTTTTTTAAGGTCTCAACACATTTTCTCTATTTTTATAAGGAGAAAATGCACTTATGAGTACCTATTTGGGGTTTACTGTGCAATTACACATCTTCAAAGAGTGATTGTAATTGCAGATCCCAATTGCAATCAATTTGTGGAGGCCAGTAATTGCAATTGCAGGACGCACTACACCAGCCATCAGGCTTTGATAACGCGATCACGCGAAACGTCGACAAAAACCCTATGAGTTTATGTTTTCTATTGTCTTTAATCCTACGGATTTCGTGTATATATATATATATATATATATATATATATATATATATATATATATATATAGGTATATAACAAGGTGTTAAGGTTCTCGAGGGTTGGTCAATAAATCAGGTTTTTCCTTACGCCGACGTTTCGTCCAATTTATTAGACATCTTCAGGTCTACAAACAATACAATAGGTATCAACCCGGAGGGAGGTATATGGCAACAAACAATATGCTGAGGGCAGGATTCTTATTTTACTATAAGTAAGAAGACCCTAGTCTTAAGATCCTGGTATTAAGACCATAGTGATATACCTACCTCCTAGTTGATACCTATTGTATTGTTTGTAGCCCTGAAGATGTCTAATAAATTGGACGAAACGTCGGCGTACGGAAAAAACCTGATTTATTGACCAACCCTCGAGAACCTTATACACTTTGTTTTAAGAAAAAGTGGTCGAGAACTCAACATATTGTTATACATATATATAGCAAAATGTTGCAAAATATTGTTCACGTTTATAATACAGACAAAAGTCTCCCTCCAACGAATGAGGTCCCCTTCACCACAATTATGCCATTTTCAATTTCTGGAAGTATTTTGGAAGATGCAATGCAGGTACAGTATTCACACTTGTATCAGTTGATGTGTTAATATCTTACTTTCAGAAATAAAGTTCCTTGCGAAAATAATATGTTTTGAGGGAAAGGTAAAAGCGTAATCGGTCGGAAAACAAGGTGGCAGAATCAAGGTGAATTCGCTGAAGCGTCGCCCTCAATCCGAAGCTGTGAAAACCGCGATGTCGTTTCATTTGAGAAAGCTAGAATTGGAATAAAGAAAAACACACAAGGCGTGACGTATTCTTGTTCCTTGTTAAACTTGATGCAACTTTGATAGGTAACTTGATGATCTTGTGGAACGGATAAATTTACGTTATCAATGAGCAAACACGATGAACCGAAAGACAGATGGGCGAATGTAGCAAAATCAACTTTGTGGAAAATGATGATATACTTCAGTTACCTTTTAATCTGTACCATAGATCGTTATATGGATAAAACTGGACTCTCGCTAATTTACCGAGTCTTTCCATATTTATGGATTAGTTCTCCCACTCAGGCAACCCACGTTATGATTGAATATGTTGATTTTCTTGTGACATTCGCTCTTCGGCTGTTACTTCGCTGGTTAGTTAGTAATAGTGACATTTGCCGTTTTCCAATAGATATATGTCGGGATTGATAAAACTTTTATTCATCCAGAAGCTTAATATGGTCACCGTAAGACATTTTGTGGTCTCGTTTAGTAGTTCCGTAAAAAAAAAAAAAAAAAAAAATGTATATTTTTTTTCTCGCTATTATTATTATTTTTTATATTCATTATTTTATTTCATATTCGGTAGTAAGAGTTGATCTCAGTTTCAAGAAACAAAATTCGTCTAAACCTACGCAGGTAACCATTGGTAAGTAATGAAAAAAAAGAAAGTGATAACATCGTTATCTATTTAAAATTTTAAGAACAAATACTTGCATCACTTTGATCTTAGCCAAGAGGCCGAGAGGCCTTTTTTGTAAAGTCTTGTCATAATAATCTAATTCAATATAATGAGTTGCGAAATCGCACTAACTTTAGAAACTCGGAGAACGAGCAAAAAAAGTGAAACTATTTTCCTAAGTAGGCTAATTAGAAAACTTGGCATGTCCTGATTTAGACGGAACAAAAAAGACATGACCAAGACGTTAGGATAAGACCACAATGAGCAGCTTTCATTCCTTCAAGTTTAGGTTACTTTCCTCAGCCCCAATACTTCACGTAAATGCGGCGTTTGAATGTTAAGTGATTCTGTTTGACAAGCCTTGACGTTCTGGTTTAAAATATTGGAAAGCTTTTGCTTTGAAAGGTGAGGCGCGTATAGTATAATTCAACTAGTGTTTAGAGTTTGACATTTTGGAGTTATAAGAAAAAACTGGAAAAAAATCCGCCAATTTCGAAGTTGTTAAGCTCCCAAAATCTTTGCAGACCCCCTGTGATGGTGCCAACTCAGACAACTTGTTCTAAAGATTCAACAACGGGTAACCTTTCTACTAGCTTTGGACGGCGCGGCGTATGGCGGATGGACGGTTTAGGTTTATCATTTAAATAATGAACCCTTTTAATCGACCAAGAAACAGAAAAAAAAGTTAAGCCCTCTCTCAACCCCCTCTTTTTGGTTTAGGTTTCAAGATACGACGGTTCCAAAAAATCAAATTAAAAAAATCCGTCCATCCAGCGGCGCGCTGTCCGAAGCTTTTCTCCGAAACTGTCCTTGAAATAAGAATGTTTCCTACTAGGTAAGTAAGTACTAAAGAATAGGGTCAGGCGGGGCAAGTGCGTCTCTTCGTTTTATTTCGCTATGAGGCCACTCTAATTTAATAAGTTTCTAAGCAAACGATAGAACAGGTGTTTATGATCATCTGATAAAAATTTTAACCTCCTCAGTGAACAAATAAGCATAACTGCATAACTGGAACAATTTTCCGTGAAGCCTTCGACCGATATCATAGTGTGAATCTGAGGGAGGTACAATTTTCAATGGTTTTCTTGTCTAAAACCCTTTCCTGTTTATTCCACTGTTTATCTTGCAACCTTTTGTATCTGTATTAACTACTTACGTGTTGTGGATTTATATACGCATTTGAAAACGTTCTTGCCCCTCTTTTCTTGACGGTAGGGTCAAGTGCGTTTTCAAATAAGGGGCAAGTGCGTTTCATTAAAAACCTCATGAAATTACCAGGAAAAATAAGAAAATCAAGGTCTTGAAGCCGTTTCCATCCAGAACCTCTTCCTCAACCCCCACGCTTCTCCCGAACCTCAGTTCTATCTTATTCTGCAAAACTCTAGGGTCTTCAAATTCTCTTTCACGCAAACCTCACTCCCCAACCGACAGCGAATCGGAGGACAGTCAACAAGTGGATGAGTTTATTGACCATTTTATCAACTAAGGAATTCATTTTGAGTTGCTAAAAATGATCTATTTTGCGGTGTTTTATTATCATTTAATAATGATTAACAGGACGTTTCCATTTGTTTTCGTCACGTCACGGTGGGGTTTTCTATTGATTTTCACGGACAACCAATGCGTTACTAGGGAAGTGTAACTCCCTTAGTTTTCATAGCAGGATAATCGTTAGCCACTCTTTGGAATACACAGCTTCTTATATACACACTCACGAGTGCACTTCATAAAAATTTTGTTAAACATAAACACAGTCCGAGCTTCATCTCCAAGACACGTACATCTCCAAGAGATAATTTGTTTATCGGTTGTTTGGTCTTAAAATTATGTCTTTACTAAGGTATATAAAGTTTACAATCGTGTTTACAATATAAATTATTGAGAATGATCACCTGTGTGTAAACAATTATTTAAACAATCACGCTCATACCGCAGCTTGTCGGCCACGCACTCCGCAGTGGTTAACGTAATATGGTTAGGTAAATCGAGAGCTATCCAATGAGTGGCAAATGTTTCCTATGGAGTGGAGTAAAAGATGCTATTGCTTTACGTTAAGAATATTGTAACCGGCTTATTAAAATTGTTTATAGTCCAATCAACCTAGTTTATGAATGTAAGGAGGGGGAAATTGGTAGCTTGAGATGTGAACATTTATCACATAAATCAAGCGCTTTCCAACGAGTGGCGAACGATTTTTGTGCGATGAAAACTGCGGAAGTTCCATTCCCCTAGCAACACTGAAATTGTGACACAAATTTTGCGTCACGGAAATTTATGGTTGACCCCCCAGAGCAATTAAATTGATATTGAATATGAGCGAATTAGATTGGAAAATGCCTACTTACTATATAGGTATCAATGTTCATAAGTTGTTTCAATTCATACGTTGTTGTTCGTTAGTTCTCAATTTTTTTTTTTTTTTTTTTTTTAATTCCATTTTCTTTTGTTGAATGGGAAAAGTACTATATTGGATGGGAAAAGTACTGGTTTGGTTGGGAAAAGTACTAATTCGGTTGGGAAAAGTACTAATTAGACTGGGAAATCCTAAGTTTTTTGGTTAGAACGGAATTACCAACGCTACTAGCGGATTCTTCCGAAAATAGCTCAAGATTATGGTTCTCCCGATCTTCTCTTTTTTTTTGTTCAATACACGGCTAGACAGAGGTCTATTTGAAGATGTGAAGAAGAAGAAGAAGTTTTATTGTTTTTTCATCAACAATTCATTTTAAATTATACTTAAAATCTACCTACTTTGGTTCATTTTTTGACATGGATATGTCTTTGCTCTGGGGGGTCAACCAAAAATTTCCGTGACGCAAAATTTGTGTCTGAGTACATTTATATGGGCCTTGAGATAATCTGGAAGTAGGAGTTAATTAAGTTAAAGTAGAACTGGGTTGATGGGATATCATGGGGGTGCATGAGATGGAGGTAGAGATCCTTACCAGTCTTAGGAAGTTCCATAAAATCTGGCAGTAAAACATAATAATGTCCTATGTACTGGTATTTTTTATAAGTTTCTGAATAATTTATAATTAGTGATAACTTAAAATACAACACTTTTATTAGTTTTATGAAAGAAAGACATACTACAACTGCTGCATTATTGAGAGAGGCTATTATTGAGCGAAACTAGTTGTGGATGACAATAAATTAGAAACAAGAAGCCGCCTATCTTCTACCCTCACATCAACAATCTTTGAAGTAGGTAGGTATGTTTTTATACATACAAGATAGATTACCTATGTGAGTAGAATACGAAGGAATCGCGTGGTCTTACTGCGCTTGTAAGCTAGAAATGCAATTTTAAAAGAAGCATCAGGAATAGAATTCGAATGCAAATAAGAAATACGTCAAAGGTTAGCCAAAAATGGCACGAAATTGCCCGAATATTACTTATCTCTACAATATTCAAAATAGTATCAAGTTTTTGTTTGACTTTACAAGCTTACTGCACTTTATGACTGTCTGTTACAATTTTACTACAAGTTTTCTTTCCACTACTTCTAAGAAAACAAATGGTGCAGCTAATACGCCTTCGCACAGGACACGGACATGTCAACCGGAGTTTATTTCTCACTCAGCTAGCTGACTCACCAAACTACGATTACTGCGAAGATGTGGTGGGAGATATGGAGGCATAAAATTATGAATTGTCCCCTCTATGCCGAAGAACGACATCCTTTTAATTTCATAAACGAACATCAAGATCTCGCCCATGTTCTACAAACGGCAACTCTTCGAGAGCTCAAGGAACTGTTAAATTTCATGGCAAGTGCTCTGGCATTCGCTTGTGAATATGCCATCTCGCAGTCTCCGTGTTATAACTTTACTTCTTGTTAAATACTGGTTATATGCTTCAATTAGGATGCGCAACCATTAATAGAGAATTAAAAAAAAAAAACTTTTCTTTAAGCATTGGGCCAGATTTTAAGAGTGAACCAGATTACACAAATATGGGACAACATGCTGAGATGAGCTCAACCGTTTTACCTAGCTTGGCTTCTGACAGAAGGAGCAAAGATTTGTTACAGAATTTTCTCCTGCGTCACAGGCAGTCTGTGGTGGCAACGTACAACGCGTAATAGGTTAACAAAGGCTGATTGTCCACCTACACCGTAATGTTCCAAAATCACTGTATTTAGAACTCGTTGAACAACGATGTAATTTTCATTAGAATCATTAAAGTTAGTGTTAAAGCCATTTCTACGAGTATACAGTCCTTCACAAAAGGACGAGTTGATTATGGCTAGTTATGACTGCCTTGACCTTTCAGAAGCATCGAGTTTCATAATCAATGTCTGCGAATTGCTTTCCTAATGGCACGACATAAACGCTTGTAAGTTCCAGGTTGCAACGTACAATTACTGTTACCCAGCGATAAAATAGAAAGGCATTCCTTCGCGATTCTGAACTAATGGTTATTCACATTTAAAGCAGATGAGTAGTCCACCGTCTAAAACGTACGTCCTCTTGAGGACCCTTCCAATTTTACACTTAAAAACGAGGCGTCTTCCCACTATTTAGACGGGTTGCATCAACAATGTATATTGGTAGTTAGTAATCTCCTGATCCTGTTGGATTGCATGGGTTGAGGGTGGATGTTTACTAGGAGTCTTCCAGAAATAATAATTTATTCAGTGGTCGACCAGTTTCGCCATGTAAGGTCTCTTCAGGACATCAGGTAAAAGGTCTATGTAGAGTTCACACAAGATACTCATCTGTCAGCTTATACTAATGCACCATTGTAGGAACAATAACTTATCATTTTAGCGAATTTTCGTAGAACATGAAGCTATTGCAATGGCTCGGAAAATTTTTAAATGAAAATTTTTGAAAAATTTCCTCATTGAAATCCGTTTTGAGGCCAGGTCACCAGGTCACGCAAATTTTCTAGTTCTAAGTGTTAGTGTTAACTATCAACAAACTTGAATGTCATCACCACTTTAATGCTAATGAAGAACTAAATTGAAAACTACATGAATAGGGCCCCAGGACCGAAACGCCGTAGAAAAATAAACAACTCCACACAAAGATTAGCTTGGTCATTTCTCAACCTCGATTTCACATATTTGACTAGTCAGAAGCTATACTATACACTCATATATATACCTATGTATGTGTCTTTCTAGACGATAACTCTCCGTAGTATAGAAATAAAAATACCGTTCTTGCGCCAAAAAATCAAGCATTCCAAACGAAAGGATGAGTTCGTTGTCTAACAATCTTTGAGCTCATTAAATTGGTCAAATTTTGAAAAATGTACTAAAAAAATCACTAAAAATGGCTAAAAACGGCCAAAAGTCGTTAAATTTGTAATTGTTTGCAGAATTTTAGTCAAAACTAAATTGTCAACGATTAACTAGGAAATTTAAAAATTTTTGATCAAAATTATGCTGATAAACGTATTTAAATTTCATTAATATTTGCTAAAAAAAATCTTTAGAAAACTGGAAAAAAACTAAAAATACTAAATCTCCTTTGAATTGCCGAATTTTATTTAGTATGCGTTTTTTTTTTTGCCATAAAATTGGTTTTTAACCATTTCTTTCTTCTGAAACGGCTCAATTTCAATACAGTTTAACATATTATAATAGGAGTGGTTGTTTATGACAATTCGCTCATACGATCATGCTGCATGACTGGAACTTTGCTTTAAAAGATGTGAAATAGGAATAGGAACTATATCACCTGATAATTCCAATATTGGCTTATATCAGCTGATATTTACAAGGCAATTTTTATGTAGTCCAGAATTACCATCTTGCGATTTTTATGGAATTTCGAGCTTGATCGTCTATTCAATAGATCCGCTAGCAGCGCGTGATTTCTCTATCTTCTGGCGCTCAGAAATTCGAAGGTTTTGTTTTCGCCTAATTGTACACTTATGATACTTATCTCTACTTTTACACTTAAGTATGTATTGTTACCGTTAAAGCATGAAATTCAGTTAATTCATGAAATAACTAGGTATGTAGTTACTTCATGAAATAACGGTCCATTTTAGGTAAAGCGTAAAATTCTGATTTTTATCAACACTATAACTAGTTATTATATGAAATACCTAGTTGTTTACATAATAACGAAGTGCTGCTAGTTAATGTGTAACATTCAGGATTATCTATACTTTAATTATAGTTATTATATTATATGACTTGCATTTCTGACTGCAATTGCAGCGGAAAAAACCTTGTCCATCGCCGAAAGCCTGAGCAGTGGGCACAGTGCGAACTGTTGTACTTTCTTCTGGTTGCAACTTAATTCTGATCTACTTGATATCACAGGGAGCTCCGAATCACAGAGAGCTCCGACTCATATTGAGAGATAAGGTACGGAGATCGAGGACTCTAGTCTGGGCTAAGTAGGGAATACAGTCGGAGAGTCATCATGAACCTATCTCAAAAACATAGAACCTATGATCTTAGGTATTCCATATTCTTCTACCTACATTGAGTTGAACACTAGTTAAAGTGCAAATAATCCTGATTTGTATATATTTACGGTCCACCATTCGGGATTTCAAATAACAACTACCTAGTTAAAGTTTCTAAATCTCTCCATCAAACCGGAATTTTACACTTTACCGGTGGATCACTCGTTATTTCATATAATAACTAGGTACGAGTAAAGAGTATATTTCATACTTTAACTAGCTCAAATCGAGCCAGATTCATTAGTATGTATATTAATTATTTCATGAATTAACTGATTTTATGTTTTAACGATAGCTGTATATTTTGCAGATAGCAGACTGACTATTTGACACACCGTAGAATTCGTTAAGGGACATAGACTAGAACTACTGGAACCCCTTATACCTTCTTGATGTGAACCCTATTAGGACAATCTTCCTCGAACCGGTTGCAATGTAGAAAGTTGAACGTTGAAAGAAGAAAACCGTTTGAAACCTCCTCCCCGAGGACAAAGGGACACGCATCCTCACAGAACGAGGCACGAAGTAATTCAATAAACGGAGGGCAATGAATTGGGAACACTTTGTGAACTACTCACGATTCTCTTTCAGAGAGGCTCCTTGAGGACGGATTCGGTGTTGGTATTCATGTTTAGGCTGTAGCAGTAATGAGAGTACGGTTGTGAAGTAAAACTCAAAAGTGATCTCGGACAACGCTTGTTAGTGGTTGGTGACGAATTTCGTGCCAGTCATAATTCAATTTTCCGTGAAAATAGTTTTTTTCCAACTACAATAGACGTTGGAACATACTGACATGTCCTTAAGGATATGGGCTGTAAATATTTCGGAGTGATGGCTTGACACTAAAGACGTTCTTTGTGCATCTGCTACTTACTACCTACATTTAGTGATGTAATATTGTAAACGACTGATGACCAGTTTACAAATTCAGTGACAGAGTACTGAGTCTGTTCATTGGCAGGTGATTGATTCCATGCCTTACAAGAAAATGTTGATATCGTGAAAAATATATGGTTTACTCAACATAGTTGGCAAAGTAGAGCATCAAAGTAATTAAAGAAAACTTAACTGATAGATAATTATTAGTTTTTGGTTCAACGCCGGTAATCAATTCTTTAAGCTGGTGGAAAGTTTACATTAATTGGAAAATTCGTGGATCGGAAGGTATGATATTTGACCTTAAAAACGCATATATAACGGCACCAGTCATTGGCCACTTAGCAATGTTTATCACCTTACCCGCTTCATTTTTGAAGATATTTGTTTCTTTCCTAGGGTTTTAGGAAGCTAAACATCCAAACAATGTAATACAATAGCAATTTTAAACTAATGAAAGATCTACCAAGTATTTTTTTCAAAGAGTTTAGAAAAATCTGTTTTCCACCAGTCATTGGCCGGGAGTTCCTAATATTAGCCACCTTGTCACCAATCACTGGCCACCCTAAGTTCATTGTTTTCTGATCCACTGTGTCGGTAAACTTTCCATAAGAACTGATGATTTGTGGCTTTAACTATGAGAAATCAAATTAATCATCTTACATTTATTTGAAAAAGGTTTTATTCATTAACGTTTTAACATTTTTATTATTAACGAAGAATACTTTACATTTACTAGGTAGTTACTTTTGCAGTTTTTTCCGACCTGAATAGGTAACATTGGTTCTTAAAACATTGGAATAGGCAACATTGGACTTTAAAAGGGTACCTGTAGGTAGCGTTTCCTCGGTCTCATAGTTGACCGCCAGTTGCGGTGGACCCAGCATATTGAGTACTGCCATGCGGGGGTACAGTTGCTCAAGGCCCTTTCCAACTATAGTTATGGTGCCCAGCGGGATGTCCTCTTGAGGATTTTCCATGCAGTGGTGCGATCCCGAATTGATTATGAGTCTGCAGTTTATGGCTCAGCAAGGAAGTCCTTGCTGCGTAAGCAGGAACCTTTATTTAACAAGGGTCTTCGTTTGGCTACCCCGACAGCCTCCCGTCAGGTGCTTGGGCATAGTCAGCCACTCATAATTCGGCGAAATCTGCTAGCACTTCGTTATGCAGAACGCTTGCGCTATTTCCCAGGACACCCCCTGCATGAAGTGGTCACCATACCCTCCCTAGAAGAGACGTATTCCAGGCTTCAAACACAAACTCGCCCATTGGGTATTCGTGTTCAGGAGCTCACAAGGTGGGATAGCATAGAGAGATACCCTTTAGTTTAATATGAGGTGCCCCCTGTCCCTCCCTGGACCTTGTCTGGGATGCGTGTTGACCTTCATATGAAAGTCGGGGTCAAGGGCAATACACCCCCACACATCCTCAGATGTCGCTACACTGAGGCAATCCAGCGATATGCTGGACACACCCTTATATTCACTGATGGCTCAAAGACACCTGATGTTGTTGGCCCTACTCTATGGAGCCCCAACTTCCAAGTCACTAGGTGCATAGGTAGATTACAGGTGCCTACTGAAGCGAAAAACTGAACATCAAACTCTAAAGAAAAATTGAAAAGAAGAACAAAACGCCAAACTCTATGGATAACGAATGCACTTTTTGACTGGTGCTATTCGCTTAAAAAAATAAATAAAATAAAAAGTAATTGGTCTGCTGACGAGACCAAACATCTAATATATATACATATATATATATATATATATATATATATATATATACATAGTTTTTTGGCCTGGCATGTCGGTTTATATCAACCACTAATATCATCATTTCAGGTTTGTCAAGATTTCATAGGTTTCATGACTATATTTCATCATTTCAGCTTTGTCAAGAAAGTCGGATTGCCCTTTCTGGAGATCCTGATGAATTAATAATGGATAACAACCCATTTAGCAGTGCAAAATTCAAAAAATGTTTAGCAAAAACCGAATAAGTTTGACCATTAGTATCCCCCTTTATGCACAAGGTCATTAGCAGAAACGGAGAGAGGATAGTGAAACAAATTAAGCAAAAATGTGAGATAACGGGACAAAATATAAACATTCACCTAATGCAGTATAGACATACTCAAAATCCTCGTATTGGTTATAGCCCTAGCCGTATTACGTTAGGCCCACCCATCCCTAACCATCTCTAGAGGTCCCTAATCATATTTTCCCAATGGTTAACAAATCCAACATGACATTGACCGCTCCTGAACCTATATGTCCTACCCCGGTACAGGCGCAAGTGTTAAAATGTGGGATAGCAAGAAAAAAGATAGAGCAGTCCCACGGAATCGAACCCTGAAACTCATGCATGTCCATCGAATGCGTTATCTCCCGAGCTAAGAAGGCACTTTATAATATGCGGTGAAACGAGGGCTAGTCACCATTCAGGGAGAAGTGGTATCTTACAATTTTCTCTACACTTTCGTTCATTACGATCAGAAAACACATTTTCGTGCAATAAAACTTGAATGGGACTTATATGAACCATTTAAATAAGCGCTGTTGGCAGCTTTTGCCATCTGGCCAATGATTGGGGTAGGAAAAATTTGCATCATTTCAGTTATTAGCCACCCGGCCAATGACTGGAGGAATCACTCTTCTTGTCATCCAGTTATTGGCCGGCCTTATATTTTCTACAATTTATGAGAATTGTATGTCCTGATGGCAGCAATTGGTTGGTAATCAACTAGTGATCATGCAAACACAAAAAAAAGTTCACCTAATTTGAAAAGCACCACATCAAACCCTTAAGAATGAGCTGAGGTGTGCTTACCGTTTTCACAAGAAACAGGGGTGATCATCCTTCTTCCTGCACCTTCACCACGTGAAATGAGTTTGAGAGGTTTCTATGTGGTTCCACTATAACCTTCAACATCCCACTGCCTTCTAGACTACACACTTCGATGGAAAAAAACATTTAAAACGATCCAAGAGACATCTGTGTTGTAAAAAACTAACTTATAAAACTGGGTGGCCAATGACTGGGGGCCGGCCAATGACTGGTGCCTTTACCCTATAAAGTAAAAGAGTAAAAGAGCAATGAGGCACAGGTGTCTGGAAGGCAATGAAGGTTTTCTCACGAACACGATCTGCCATATTGACGGGGAATCGTCAAAAACATCCCCAGGAACATCCAAACCTTACCCCAAAATCGTACTTGTTCCTAAACGTGATTTTTTCATGAATCCGTAGTTTCTATACGAACAAATCCCTTAATTATGTTAAAATTTCTAAAATTTCAGGGATTTATATCCAGCGCCTTTTTCTTATTTGTAAAACAGAACCTTGTAATTGAATTCCCAGTTTCTGAACTTCTGAGAAAATATTTCTAGACATTCTCGACCCCACCAAACTCCGGATATTTGGGATTTTTTAATAAAATGCGCTTTTCAAGCAAAGCGAGTCTGAGTAAATATATGTTGTGGTTCTGCTCATATATAATGGCAAAATTAATACTTCACAATATGTTATTCGGAAAGAGATTTTTTTCTGGCTTCAATTTCCACTATTTTTGAACCTAAAAATGTTGCGTCTTGTTCGAAATATCCCAATTTGAGCCATGAAGAAAAATGTTCAATATGCTTATTCAACTATGAAATTTATATTTACGGACTCACGAAAAAATCACGTTTAGGAACAGGTCGATTTAGGGGTAAGGTTTTTCTATTTCCTAGAGTTGTTTTTGACGATTCCCCGTCAATATGGCAGATCGTGTTTGTGAGAAAACCTTTATTGCCTTCCAGACACCTGTGGAGGGTTGACTCAACATAATAAACTTTTTCTTCTAAACTCTGTTTACTGTGATACTAATATTATATCAACTTATTGCTATGAAACATTGGCGAGCACATATGCGATCTGGGTAGGAATGGAGCCACTCACGCCAGTTAAGCAAGCTCTGAAATTAAAGTTTTACTGTTGACCTATACGATGAAATTCAAACGTTGTAGGACTACTGGATACTTGAGACCAAGTATCCACCCAGATAGGCTGAGAAGTCTAAATGTCAACCAGGATAATAGGATAACCAGGATAAAAATTTCCGAATTCCTGGCTGAATTCAACATCTTTTATTATCCCATCATAAAATTCACCGTGTAACAAGAACCTAACAATACCCACCCCTTTTTAGACATTAGAGTCATAAAGGTTGATGATGGTAGCATCATTATAGACTACTATACTAAAGATAAATTATTCAGGACGTATCATAAACCGCCTATCTTACCAGCCTTTCAAATATAACACTGCACTAAATTTATGTATCAGACGTCTTAAGCTATCACATCCCCGGTGAGTGATCACAAGCAGTAAGTAGGTACCTACCTTTTGTTGCAGGTTTTTTTGTTAGTGTGTGTTTCGTTTTCAAAATAATTTGTTGGTGAGTGTGCATTTAAAAAATTTAAATTCTCATTTTTGACCAGTATCTTTGAGGATTATGGTGTGGAGAGCGAATTGTAGAGCGAAAAGGTTGGCGCAAGGTAACAAATACTGTGAAAAACATGTCAATAACCATGTTTCTACTGAACATCGCTCCCAAGCGCTCCCAGCGGCGGACCATGTAAGTTCGGAGCCCCATTGGCAACTAAGCGCCACGATGACGTAGGAGTGCGATTTCAAGCTTCTCCATTGTTCAAAATTATCGCGGCATCTTCTTCACATGCAAGAAGTTTTATCAAACTCATTGGCTAGGCGAAGTTTGTCCTATACATATATTAGGTTTCTAAATGGTATTTATATGCAGGGGTGAATTCTAAACCATCCGTACTATGCAATCTATTCAAATAATGTACCATACGTGCACATAAATTGTGCAATAATTGGTACAATATAGTGAACAAATGTGATCAAGTAGTTGCAAATGCAGCTCAATATTTGATCTAATAATGAATGGTAATATTGGAGCTGTTGAGAATATTGGCTATTCAAGCTCTAATTTAATATTATAATAGCTATTTAAATAATAATAGGGATGCGTCTGCGGGGATCAAGGCGCAAGTTTAGAGGCTTCGTACTGGAGAATGCTGAAGCCCTACCTTCATGTATATACTTGAATATACTCATGCATTTATAGTTCTTCCTACATGCTATAGTCCTTTGATGAATATAGCACATACAGGAACAGATATCCACGCCAAGTAGTAAAAACTTTTTAAATTGGTAAAATTGTTAGGCTCTCTAACTAGGGGTTGTTGAACTGTTTGGTTCCTTGAACTGCTACTAGAGTGAGGTGGAGTCTTTATTTCTAATTCCCACGCCAAAAATATGACATGTGCTTTTAATAGCTACGTTGGAAGTCATATTAGAGGGTGGGAGGGTAGAGCACAGCTATTGCGCTCCACACTTAATTATTTGGTTCTCCAATATACTAAAAGGGCGAATAGTTGTCACCATCGTCGTCGTCGTCATTCCCAGGGCCGGCGTAAGGGGTGTGCGAAGTATGCAGCCGCACAGCTGAGCCTTTTGGAAATGCATAAAATTGGCCAATTTCGGTCAAAAAAAATTTTTTTTTTTTAGAAATTTTTAGAAATTGATTAAAATGTTGGGCAGAAATATTTAAACTAGAAGGAACTTTGCCTTAAAACTATTGCAGATGAATTTTAAGGTAAAATCGAAGATCTACCCCAATGAGTTTCTGAAACGCGGTAGTCTGATGATGCCATTGACCAAGGTCCAAGGTCAGTAGATCAGTTGTCTGCACTTCTGGCGGGAAGGGTTGTGACTCATGTTCCGAAAACAAGCTGTCTTAGTCAATTGATTATTTGGGCATAGTTGATTCATTCCCCGAAATGAAAGCAAGAAAATCCCTTGTATAAATGTATGATAAAAGAGGCTATGTAACCATCTTAATAGTTAATCAACTTCTGTTGTGTGAGCGCCATTATTAAACTCTGTAATCAATGGTTCATTATACGTTATGTTGTTTCATTTTCTTTTACCCATGAGATATGGAAATTTATCCTAGGTTCGACGGACGGTGATTCCTTGCATGAGAACTTGCAGTATAAGTAGTGTAAACAATCATTCGAACGTTACCCATAAGGTTTCATTACTTTATTTAACATAATAGTGGTTTAAGGTACAAGGAAGAGTATTGAACCTATCAAGTCAATCAATAATAAATCAAATTGAGAGACATAAATTTAATGCTTTAAAAGGCGCAAAAGTGCACAAAAACTGTGCTTTTAGACCTTAAATTTCAAAAAATTTCGGCGGGAGGGCGAACCCACGATTTTATCATTTATTTATTTAACAACATTGTTGTATTGATTTTATAAGTAGCATTTTGCATCAAAATTATTCAAGTATCTACCTATTAACATTAAAATAACATAACACAGTTATACGTCACAGTTAAAACCAAGAGAGAAGAAAGTTTAAAGTTGTAAAAAAAGCAAATTGAATTCCTATCTTCTATATAAAGTTAAACGTTAAACTACACCCCGGACCCCCCCCCCCCCCTTACCTGGTGGGTACCTACTCCATATCCCCCAGTAGGAGCATGAAATGTGAGTCTTGCACCCATGCAATTTTCGCCTTAGGCCGGCCCTGGTCATTCCCAATTCCCATGCCAAAAATCTGATGCGATAGATATGTTGAGTGTAGAAACAGCTATTACAGTTTGCTTATCAAAGTTGTTACTCCATTGCAATGATGAATGCTACCCACAGTTGGACAATTCCACCCTCCGTTCTTGTTTTCATAAGACTTGAAACGTTTCTTGTATACAGGGTGTCCCGCAAAAGGTGGTCAGTACTTCGGGGGTCGATTCTAGAGCTCATTTCTGGTCGGAAGTTCCTCCTAGAGATTATTTTTTAAACGCTTAGTTTTCGAGTAGGTAATTTGATTTTTAAGATTTTTTTTCCTTTTGTCGACCTTTTGTCACTAAAAAGATTATAACTCCCTTAATTTGTTGGGTAAATTCAAATTTGAGGATACCGTTGGAAAGAACATGAAATTTCCTATTGGATGAAAATTCCTATTTTTATAAGTTAAGGTTTGAGACATGAAAAAGCCCTCTGAAAAGCAAATTTTACCTAATTTGGAAAACTTCGACTTTTTTCTATCGAGAATTGAACTATGAGAACCAATATTTTTTCATGACACAAGAACGGTAAAAATTGCGCCATAATCTCACCTTTTTACCGGTGTAGTTAATTTTACTTTCATTTTGCTAATTAGGGGAGGAAACTATGTTTTAATGTTGAAAAACATTGTTTTTTCAATGAAATCGAAGGTTTTCTTGCAAAATTAAATTCTTCGAAAATACGAGTTTGGGGTCGGTTTCTACGTATTTTGTTACGCTGAATCGAATGGTAACACTTGCACCCCCGTTATAACCGAGCTTTACGCTAACTTTAGTTTACTGGTCTTACCCCTGAAAACTCATGAAATTTATCATACCAAATAAACTCAAATTTGTGAATTAAATTGACAAATTGGTTATAACGGTATTGGGGAGATATGCAAGTGTTACCATTCGTTTCAGCGTAAAAAATACGTAGGAACCGACCCCAAACTCGTATTTTCATAAATCATTTTTCAATCAAACCCTCGATTCCCTTGAAAAAACAATGTTTTTCAACATTAAAACATATTTCTCTCCCCTAATTAGCGAAGTAAAAGTAAATCTAACTACACCGTTGAAAAGGTGAGAGTTTGGCGCAGTTTTTGCCGTTCTTGTGTTTTGTAAATATATTGATTCAAGTTGTTGATTCCCAATTGAAAAAACTCGTTTCCCAAATTAGGTAAATTTTGCTTTTCCTAGGGCTTTCTTATGTCCCAAACCATAATTATTTAAAAAGCTCATGCATTTATCCGATAGAAAATTTAATGCTCTTTCCAACGGTATCCTCAAATTTGAATTTACACAGCAAAAAGGAGTACCTAATGATCGTTTTACTGATATAAAGTCGAAAACACGAAAAAATCTTAAAAATTAAATTACAGCTGTGTGTAACACTTACCTACCCACTTTGTAAGATTTAGTTTTCCTCGTGCATATAATATCTCCGCAGTTAAACACGTGGTCATAGCATAATAGTTTCTGTTGAGAAGAAATGTGGCATTCTGAAGACAAAGTTGAATAGGTTATTACTATTCATTTCCTTGAATAGGCATTTTTTAATAGTAAGTTCCCCAGTGTCAAACCTGGGTTGGTCCTACCATTATCACTATAACTGCCTACGTTTTAATCAATGACATTACGCCCTTTCTACGAAACAATATGCACCTCATTTGGAGCTAACAGCTGTGAGAAAAGGTCGTTCTTTCATAGTTCGTACGAGGGGAGTCCAGGTGTCAGTTATTGACATCTGGCAGCCTCACCCTACAAGTGGCAGTCGGTCTTGGTCCTACCCTCGGCCCTGGACAGATGTTGCTCATCCCCTGGCTCACTCCAATATCTTCTGTTTACTATGGTGTGCGGACGAAGAAAAGATTCACACGGCTATGGAGTCACCTGCGTCTCTCAAGACCTGAACAGCTCTTTCCCGGTCTAGCATTCACTAGAAAAATAAAGTGCTTCCAACACCACCTGCATATACACCTACACTTCCTGCCTCTCATACAAAAGAGATATAAGTCCCATCCTGTTATCCAAATCTATATTAATAAAATCGTAAGTATGCCTGTCTATACATTGATTAGAATCATGCAATTTTGCGTTTATTTTCCGTTTCATGCTATTTGTAGACGACGGTATCTACCATTATCTCAATTTCTTTCTGTCTGTCCGTATGTTTGTCCGCTTTTCACGGTTACAGGGGCCATTCGACAACTGATACTAGTGGAGGGAAATGTCTGTATCAGTCCAACTTAAATTATAGGCTATTTGAAGTTTTTAAAATTTGAGCAAGAGGCCGTGTTTTAGGGGAGGGGGACGGGGTGAAATGGGGTATCTTGGACACCATTGAACGAACTGGGGATCTGATTTAGCGAATATGTTTGGATTATCCTAACTTAAATCACAGGCTACTTACAATTTTCAAATATGAACCATAACGGGTATTTTGAGGGAGGGGTAGGGGTGGAATGGGGGTGTCTTGAACATCACTGAATAAACTGAGGGAGGACCTGATTGATAAAATATGTTTAGATAACACTAAAAAACCACAGCCTACTTAGAAATTTTCAATTCCGATAGGGGTATCTTTGACATCACTGAATAAACTGGGGATATGATTGGACGAATATGTTTAGATTACTTCAACCTCAATCACAGGCTATTGCAATTTTTTCTAGCCTCAACCATAGGGAGGTGTTTGTGGTAAGGAAAAAAGGGAGGGGGAGAGTTGGTGGGTAAATGGAATAATTTGGTCATCACCGAACGAACTGGTGGTCTTATGTTCGGAAGAATGAAATTGGATAAATCTGAACGTTCTATTGGGTTACCTATCAAAAATATTTTTAATATGAAATATGGGGGGTGTTTGTGGTGAGGGAGTGGGGGTTGATCTCAGAAGTTTGGTCCTAATAGGTAATTTATAAGTAAGTACTTTTAAGTAAGGAATTTTTTGAATTAGATCCACAGGGGTGTCCCAAAATGTGATGGATGAGGGAGGCTCGCGTATATTCTAGTCAACCTGTGCAACGTTCGGGTGATCCAGGTAGTATTAAGTAATAATGAAGGGAAACAAGGCACCAAGGGTTTTTCAAATTGATGGCGGGGTGTGTCTCACATAATTCAAAGACGCTGTGACAGCAATGGTCAAACAATTTATGAACAGAAATTAATTTAAATTGGGCTTACATTATCTAAGTTGTTGTCAAAGATATCTAAGTTGGTAGTAATCGCATTCATAAAACGATTACAATCATAGGGTTTTAGAGTTGTGATGACAATGACGATTATAATCAAAGAACCTGGAGATATGATCACGATTGCACTCAAGATTAGGATTATGTTTACATTCGTAATCACAGTTTTTCTGTGATAATATTCGTAATCACAAATTTTTCTGTGATTACTACTATAATCACAAGTTTATATGTGATTTTGGCCGTAACAACCAAAGTTCCCAACAAATAAGCCAGTTACCGCTGGTTTTTGCCTGCAATCACAGCCATAATCTTACTTTTTTCTAAGATTACTGCCATAATCTTAGTTTTTCCTCTGAATACAATCGTAATTACAAAAGAATCGTAATCACAGGGAAAACTAGGATTGCAGCAGTAATGACTGAAAAAACTAATATTACGGCTGTAATCTCATGAAAAATTATGATGATAACTGTAATTACAGGGAAAAATCTGCAGTAACGGGCTTATTTACAGGGAACATAGTTGTTACGACCAAAATCACATTAAAAACTTGCGATTAATCAATATAATCATATAAAAAATGTGATTATGAATGTAATCATAATCGTAATTATGATTACGATTATGCCCAACTCTGATCTTTGATAGTTTCATAAATATTCTATGAAACCCAAGTTCCATGAGAAAAGTGCGGGATCCTTTACAGGGTTACATTCATGTTATATTGGATGTGAGTCAGGAGAATGAGTCCTTGACGGTTCGAAGCGGATGAAACAAGTGCGTTGGCCTTCACGTCATCATTCTGATCCCACGTGAATTCTCATTAGGTCACTCGTCACTGGAATCGTAGTCCCAAGAACGCTGAATGCCTCTAGCGTATCCGCACCAGAAACAACTCGTGATTAAGATAGAAACCACGGCCTGTCAGATCATTTAATGGAATTGTTTAGTATCTCCATCAATAGCGATAGGCTACCTGATCCTGAAGGACTATTGCATAATAAGAAATCGCATAATAGCAATTCGTGTACAGGAACAAAGCCGAGACAATGGCTTCTCATTTATCTGGAACTGAAGCGTCATGCTTTACGGACTATTAAGATATCAACAAATTGAAGTAGAGGCAATTGAATACCTGCAACCCAGCCTGCCTTGAAATATCACCTGCGTTGATACATGACTTATTGAGCCACCAAGTCTTGGGGAGAAGAAATTCGAATCAATTTTTTAAGAACGAAAATACTACCATTCCAACAAGATCATAACTCCCCAGAACCTTGGTTTACTCAGAAACTTTAATAGCATAAATATTAGGTTTATTAATCCTAATTACCTACTATGGTAGCTGTAAACTGTATCAAAATTGTCTCATTGAATTGTACTGTTTTTAACAAAACTGTATCTCTTGTTTTTCGATGTCAGCCAGGTAATCAGCAATGAGACGCTAACATTCTATTGCCAATATTTTGGTTAATTTATCGATCATCATCCAGCGAAACGTTAGTCTCGCATTACCGAGCCTTCAAAAAACAACTTCAGAGAGACGAGCCGAGATAGGTAGGTAAGCAACAAAGTAGAACTTCGGCACAACATTGACCCCCTCCCGAACACATCCTATCGGTTCATACTAAATTTTCTTTGCATATTCTAGGAAGGGCATCCCCTGAGTCGCCGGATGTCAAATATGTAACGGTAGATCGTTTCTATAAGCTAAAAAGAGGCGACATTATGCGTGTTTTCGGACTAACTTAAATTTTTTCTTTTCACGTTTCTCAATTTTCTCTTCACTCACCCGATTTTACCAGTTCTCCTCATCCAATTTTGATGATATTTTTGAAACGTAGGCTGCATTTGACCAGACGAAGTGCTTTTCGGTGAATTGTAGCCCCTACGACCAAGTGGTGGGGGTTTGTAATTTGTAATGAAGGAGGTAAACATGAAATTCTCTCCCGTTCGCCCTAGGAAGTTGAATTTGATTGCAAGGCTCTCTGGAACATCAAGAGAAGAATAAACTCAGGGGCTCTTTCCTGATCTGCTAGCAATCCTCCACAGGAAATTTGACAATTGATTTGGTCTGTAATTCAATCTTAATTTGACAAGGAGCGTCTGTGGGACAACAAAAGTCGAATGAAATGCTGGCTCCACCCTGATCAGCCTGTACATTCTAAACTTTTCCTCCTAGACCACCAAAAATGGGTGATATCATCTCCAAGTTGCTCTGCGTACAAAAAATGCATAACAAAATGCATAATATCATCCACATAGGTCCTAACCAATAAACTGGATCGCCGTCTCCTAGTAAACTGCACTCATTCTCTCACTCTTTTTGATTGTTAATGTGGGTGTGAGAGATGATATATGGAGACTTGAAGAAGTGTCTCACTCTCACACGCAGTCAAACAGAGAGGGAGAATTAATTCACAATACTAGGAGAAGGCGATCGAACTATTTGCTTGGCCCAACCAAATAGTATGATATCAAGCATTTTGCGTCTTGGTATCTTTGTACGCGGGGCTTTTTTTATGGGGGGGGGGGGGGGGGGGCAGAATTACAAAGTAAGAGAGAAAAAACAGTTTTTCAAGTTTAAATTTCGATTGTATTACCCTAAGGCACGTGAGTTATGAGAATCTGCGGTGCCATAATATGTTATATTCATCGATGATAAGGACAGCTTTTTTCTTTGGGAGTCACGGGTTTGGACTCAGAGTAAGTGAAAGGCCTTTGAAATGGCAACTGATTTGGGCTTGTCAACAGCGCCTAGTTTGGACCCGCCGTCTAAAATCAAAACCTATGTTGACAACAAACAAAATACATATCTAACAGACGAAACCCAGTTAGCTACTCAGGAGAAGATGAAAAAATGATTAATTTCAAGTATTTAACTGATAAACTATACAATTATTGGGTTTTTTAAACGACTTCGCCACGTTGAAACTTTGGTTGGTTTTAGCTCTGGATTTTTTATTTCAACACAATTTAACATCTTATATACCTAATACGATAGGTAATTCAAGAAAATTCGCTTATACGATCATGCTGCATGACTGGAGATTTTTCTATTTTACTGTTTTTTTTTTGTTTTTTTTTTTAATGTTGTGGAATTTGTAGTCTTAACTGACGAGTGTTCACCGTTGTACGCAGGAATCCTATTGTTTTTCTAGCGAGCCCAAACCCGTCACTTTTTCCGACTCCAGCGGGCCAAACCCGGTGCGTTTCGGGCGGTGTACTTTCAGCCGCTTGGGCCCAAGCCCGTACCCCCTTTTCTTTAGGGATCTTACATTTCAATAAGGGATAAAAATACCTTGGGGAAAAGTAGGTATGTTAGACGAGACATTCGCAAACAATCAATTTGAATCACTGAGTAAACTGGGGATATGATTGGACGAATATGCTTAGATTACTTCAACCTCAATCACAGGCTATTGCAATTTTTTCTAGCCTCAACCATAGGGAGGTGTTTGTGGTAAGGATAAAAGGGAGTGGGAGAGTTGGTGGGTAAATGGAATAATTTGGTCATCACCGAACGAACTGGTGGTCTTATGTACGGACGAATGAAATTGGATAAGTCTGAACGTTCTTTTGGGTTACCTACCAAAATATTTTTAATATGAAATATGGCTGGTGTTTGTGGAAAGGGAGTGGGGGTTGATCTCAGTAGTTTGGTCCTAATAGCTAATTTATTAGTAAGTACTTTTAAGTAAGGCATTTTTTGAATTAGATCCACAGGGGTGTCCCAAAATGTGATGGATTTCAAGTCAACCTGTGCAACGTTCGGGTGATCCAGGTAGTATTAAGTAATAATGAAGGGAAACAAGGCACCAAGGATTTTTCAAATTGATGGCGGGGTGTGTCTCACATAATTCAAAGACGCTGTGACAGCAATGGTCAAACAATTTATGAACAGAAATTAATTTAAATTGGGCTTACATTATCTAAGTTGTTGTCAAAGATATCTAAGTTGGTAGTAATCGCATTCATAAAACGATTACAATCATAGGGTTTTAGAGTTGTGATGACAATGACGATTATAATCAAAGAACCTGGAGATATGATCACGATTGCACTCAAGATTAATATTATGTTTACATTCCTAATCACAGTTTTTCTGTGATAATATTCGTAATCACAAATTTTTCTGTGATTACTACTATAATCACAAGTTTTTTATGTGATTTTGGCCGTAACAACCAAAGTTCCCAACAAATAAGCCCGTTACCGCTGGTATTTGCCAGCAATCACAGCCATAATCTTACTTTTTTCTAAGATTATTGCCATAATCTTAGTTTTTCCTCTGAATACAATCGTAATTACAAAAGAATTGTAATCACAGGGAAAACTAGGGTTGCAGCAGTAATGACTGAAAAAACTAATATTACGGCTGTAATCTCATGAAAAATTATGATGATAACTGTAATTACATGGAAAAATCTGCAGTAACGGGCTTATTTACAGGAAACATAGTTGTTACGACCAAAATCACATTAAAAACCTGTGTTTAATCAATATAATCATATAAAAAATGTGATTATGAATGTAATCATAATCGTAATTATGATTACGATTATGCCCAACTCTGATCTTTGAACATAGTTTCATAAATATTCTATGAAACCCAAGTTCCATGAGAAAAGTGCGGGATCCTTTACAGGGTTACATTCATGTTATATTGGATGTGAGTCAGGAGAATGAGTCCTTGACGGTTCGAAGCGGATGAAACAAGTGCGTTGGCCTTCACGTCATCATTCTGATCCCACGTGAATTCTCATTAGGTCACTCGTCACTGGAATCGTAGTCCCAAGAACGCTAAATGCCTCTAGCGTATTCGAACCAGAAACAACTCGTGATTAAGATAGAAACCACGGCCTGTCAGATCATTTAATGGAATTGTTTAGTATCTCCATCAATAGCGATAGGCTACCTGATCCTGAAGGACTATTGCATAATAAGAAATCGCATAATAGCAATTCGTGTTCAGGAACAAAGCCGAAACAATGGCTTCTCATTTATCTGGAACTGAAGCGTCATGCTTTACGGACTATTAAGATATCAACAAATTGAAATAGAGGCAATTGAATACCTGCAACCCAGCCTGCCTTGAAATATCACCTGCGTTGATACATGACTTATTGAGCCACCAAGTCTTGGGGAGAAGAAATTCGAATCAATTTTTCAAGAACGAAAATACTACCATTCCAACAAGATCATAACTCCCCAGAACCTAGGTTTACTCAGAGAATTTAATAGCATAAATATTAGGTTTATTAATCCTAATTACTATGTTAGCTGTAAACTGTATCAAAATTGTCTCATTGAATTGTACTGTTTTTAACAAAACTGTATCTCTTGTTTTTCGATGTCAGCCAGGTAATCAGCAATGAGACGCTAACATTCTATTGCCAATATTTTGGTTAATTTATCGATCATCATCCAGCGAAACGTTAGTCTCGCATTACCGAGCCTTCAAAAAACAACTTCAGAGAGACGAGCCGAGATAGGTAGGTAAGCAACAAAGTAGAACTTCGGCACAACATTGACCCCCTCCCGAACACATCCTATCGGTTCATACTAAATTTTCTTTGCATATTCTAGGAAGGGCATCCCCTGAGTCGCCGGATGTCAAATATGTAACGGTAGATCGTTTCTATAAGCTAAAAAGAGGCGACATTATGCGTGTTTTCGGACTAACTTAAATTTTTTCTTTTCACGTTTTCTTCACTCACCCGATTTTACCAGTTCTCCTCATCCAATTTTGATGATATTTTTGAAACGTAGGCTGCATTTGACCAGACGAAGTGCTTTTCGGTGATTTGTAGCCCCTACGACCAAGTGGTGGGAGTTTGTAATTTGTAATGAAGGGGGTAAACATGAAATTCTCTCCCGTTCGCCCTAGGAAGTTGAATTTGATTGCAAGGCTCTCTGGAACATCAAGAGAAGAATAAACTCAGGGGCTCTTTCCTGATCTGCTAGCAATCCACCATAGGAAATCTGACAATTGACAAGGTCTGTAATTCAATCTTAATTTGACAAGGAGCGTCTGTGGGACAACAAAAGTCGAATGAAATGCTGGCTCCACCCTGATCAGCCTGTACATTCTAAACTTTTCCTCCTAGACCACCAAAAATGGGTGATATCATCTCCAAGTTGCTCTGCGTACAAAAAATGCATAACAAAATGCATAATATCATCCACATAGGTCCTAACCAATAAACTGGATCGCCGTCTCCGAATCGTCGAATCTGCGGTGCCATAATATGTTATATTCATCGATGATAAGGACAGCTTTTTTCTTTGGGAGTCACGGGTTTGGACTCAGAGTAAGTGAAAGGCCTTTGAAATGGCAACTGATTTGGGCTTGTCAACAGCGCCTAGTTTGGACCCGCCGTCCAAAATCAAAACCTATGTTGACAACAAACAAAATACATATCTAACAGACGAAACCCAGTTAGCTACTCAGGAGAAGATGAAAAATGATTAATTTCAAGTATTTAACTGATAAACTATACAATTATTGGGTTTTTTAAACGACTTCGCCACGTTGAAACTTTGGTTGGTTTTAGCTCTGGATTTTTTATTTCAACACAATTTAACATCTTATATACCTAATACGATAGGTAATTCAAGAAAATTCGCTTATACGATCATGCTGCATGACTGGAGATTTTTCTATTTTACTGTTTTTTGTTTTTTTTTTTTTGTTTTTTTTTTTTTTTTTAATGTTGTGGAATTTGTAGTCTTAACTGACGAGTGTTCACCGTTGTACGCAGGAATCCTATTGTTTTTCTAGCGAGCCCAAACCCGTCACTTTTTCCGACTCCAGCGGGCCAAACCCGGTGCGTTTCGGGCGGTGTACTTTCAGCCGCTTGGGCCTAAACCCGTACCCCCTTTTCTTTAGGGATCTTACATTTCAATAAGGGATAAAAATACCTTGGGGAAAAGTAGGTATGTTAGACGAGACATTCGCAAACAATCAATTTGAGACACGAGACTCTAGACCCTGACTTGCTCTTTAGTTCGACTACCCACTGCGTGACATTCCCAGCGCTCCAGTCGCCATGAGATTTTACACAGATCAGTTTTCTGCTTAGATTAGTGGTCTGAATGCTCGCTACGCTCGCATCTCAAAAATACATAACATCAAGTAGTCAATCCCTTAGTAAGAATTTAGATTAGTTGGTCAGGGTCTAGAGTCTCGTGTCTCAAATTGATAGTTCGCGAACGTCTCGTGGTATGTTAGTGGTACAGAATGATGATACATATAGGTACTAACCATATGATTATTTAAACATACCTGTCACTGTTCAATATGTATCGAAACAGTTTGGAACTGTGTTATGATATTTATGACACAACTTACAAACAACTTAATTTCTTCCAAGCTATGTTTAGTCTTGTACGTAATATTATTAATTACATAAGTAAATAACAGTTTAATATTTCACTTCTCTGCATCCCTCCCACCTCATGTGCCAATGAACCTTTGATTTATCCATTTTATTAAGTTTGAATATCAATTGAACATTATATTTATTAGTGATTAATAAAATTATTCTAAATACCATTACGTAGACTCTCGTTTCTCATGAAATAAGTTCCTCATCGTGTTATCTCTGTTCTTATCGCTAGTTTTTTATTTGTTGGTTTTGTTTTTTTGTTGTTTTTCTGATACGGCTGTATCAAAACATCTTATCGTCGAGAGAAAATGAAAGGGAAGGCAGGATCTTTCTTTTTTTTCAATAACATCTACTGTCAAAGGTCCTCTTTCTTGACAGTCCAAAATAACTGGGTCTTGTCAGCCGCTAGACGAGACCCAACAACGACTGTCTTTATTTCCTCTAATGATCTCCTCTTGATGAAGGACGTATGAATTCCCCTTAAGAGGATCATGCTCGTCAGACATAATTAGTCCTAACGACCAATAATAGGAAACAGCACGCTGGTGGGATTCCAAGGTGGGCCTTCTATTGACGAGTTAGCCAAGAAAAAACGACTACGGTCTTAATGATTGTGGTTAAACGGGGAGTGATTGAGATCAACTCCAATCAGACTTTGTATCGGTTCCGAATGTTGAATGCAGACCATATTTACAGAATTGGACCGGAAACGTCATGTAAACGATGTCCTCTTGCATGCATCACTCCTAATTTGACATAAAGTCAAGCGGGGCAAGTGCGTCTCTTCCTTTTATTTCGCTATGAGGCCACTAAAAAAGTTTTTTTTAGCAAATGACAGAACAGGTGTTTATGATCACCTGATAAAAATTTTAACCTCCTCAGTGAACAAATAAGCGTAATTGGAACCATTTTCCGCGAAGCCTTTGTCCGATATCAGAGTGTGAATCTGAGGAAGGTACAGATTTCAATGGTTTTCTTGTCTAAAAACCCTTCCTTTCCTGTTTATTCCACTGTTTATCTTTCAACCTGTTGTCTCTGTGCGAACTGCGCACTTGATAACTTCAAGGCTACAAAAATTGCTGCAGTAAATCAATAAAACATTCTTGCCCCTATTTTTTTGACAGTGGGGCAAGTGCGCTTTCAAGTAAGGGGCAAGTGGGTTTCATTAAAAACCGCATGAAATTACCAGGAAAAATAATAAAATCAAGGTCTTGAAGCCTAGTTTCCACCCAGAACCTCTTCCTCAACCTCCACGCACAACTACACGCTTCACCTCAGTCGTATCTTATTCTGCAAAAATCCTTAGTCTTCGAATTCTCTCTCAACAAACTCTCTTCAAAACTCAACAAGTGGATGAGTATATTGACCATTTCATCAACTCAGGAATTCATGTTAAGTTGCTAAAAATTAACTATTTTGCGGCGTTTTATTTTTCATAAACAATTCATTTTTAATTATACCTAAAATCCAACTACTTTGGTTCATTTTATTTTTATTATTCATTGGGTAGAAAGTTGAAAACGCACTTGCCCCCCAACAGGCCTAGAATGCTTCTAGGTTTTTCCCAATTCTTAATGAATTACTAACTTTCATTCATTGTACCCACATGTTTTTCGACAAAAAAATGTCTGGGGAATGTAAATAAAACTGTAGTCATTACTTAACTTGTAGTTTGAGGGAAATGGTAGCGTCTCAAAGTCATATTTATGAAAAATGGATACGCAATCCCCCCCCCATCGCGACCCTAAATGGTTGGAAGGGTTCGGAGGTTGTTATGGATGAACGAAAACTGATAACACCAGAAGATATAGATTTAAACGGCTTTCGTAAAATTGTCAATTTATTGTTCTGATTTCCGGGTCAAAAGCTCGTAGAAGGTGAAAGTTTTGTGGCACGCAGGTGACACTATTTATAACTGAGGACAGGTTGAAAGGTATAACTTACGCGATATGGCGTTTGAGCGTTCTGCTACTCAGTAGTTAATCGAGTCAGTCGTACACGGCGAAGGGAAAACTATTCTCCTAGGAGAAAAGTGGAAAAACCGGAAAGAGCGTTAGACCGCTGGTAGGTACCTAATGGCGGCTACCTTACTCTAATTACAGGTTCAGATGTCCACTTTCGCCATCGCTCAAACGGTTGAGGCGAGTTGGCACAGACGACCTTGGATTTCTGGTGGGTATGTAATGCAGTACCTTGCCATATTCTATTAAATTTAATGGGCAATTTCACCTTTTTTATTCAATCCCGTCAGCTGTATGAATTATCTCGAAAAGGGCTTTCCATAAAGGCGCAATATGAATTATATAGAGGATATCGGAAGATTTGATGATACAGCGGTGTAAAGAAAGCTGAATGACGTCAAAGGGGGGGGGGGGGGGGGGGGAGATCACTGTCCACCTATGATGACAATTCAGTTTCTTTCTATCTTGTTTTTTTAATCATTTGGAGTGTTGGCTTGGAAATTTGCAGTCAGGGTTTTTATGGGTGTAGAATCTGATTCTCAGAACACCAATTATAAATTCCAAAGAAGAAAATAGCCCATTCTATACGGCAGTATAAGTAGTTCGAAAACTACTTCTACGAAACAAAAACCATGCCGATTATAAATCAATCAAACGTAAATACATAATTAAACTATGACAATCGATATTGACAAAACATATATAATAACTGAATATAACTAACATAATCCATATGATCTAGGTTCATTCATTTCAATAATGAATCTTCAAAATTGACCATGAAAACAATTTATCACCTCCTCTCCTCCCCCCGATTTGAGTAGGTAATTCAATTTTTTTAAAGATTTTTTTTCATGTTTCATCTAAAGTCACTAAAATGGTCATAGCTACCTTAATTTTTAGAGTAAACTAAAACGAAAGGATACCATTGGAAATAACGTTAAATTTTCCTTTTGGAAAGGCCTCCTAACGTCCTAGGATATACTACAGGTGACATAGTCAGGAATCTACCCCGTAGTGAAAAAATTGTCGAAAATGAAAAACTACGTTTTTTTTAAACAAGAAACTTTATTGTGGTTGGCCACATTTAGTATGCTTATAAATGCGGCATACGTATAGATTAGAACATGGCACACGTAGCATTAGTACCCCCCTCTGGAGGGTTAATGCACAATAAATAGGTATTTTTTTCACAATGATTTAGACTAGACAATAAATAAATTAGTATAAGCAAAATTCAAACAGTTCAAAAATTCAAACGTATTTTTTAACCCACTAGACGGCATGGATAATCCCACGAAATTCTTGCGCATGTAACTAACTACTAAAACTAAAACTTCCTCAAACTTTACTAGAATTTTACTTTTACATTGCTAATTGAGGGAGAAAAGAATGTTTTTATATTGAAAAATATGGTTTATCTGTGAAATCGACAGTTTTTGAAAACTTGAAAACAATTCTTGAAAATTGAATAACTTGAAAACAAAGCGTTAAGAAAAAAAAATCTCTAGAAGAAACTTATGATCCGAAATTAGCTGTAGAGTCGACGCCTAGGAAATTCTGGACCAAAAGTATAAACACCCTCCGTACTCTAGTATAAGTTTTTGCTGAAGTAATGGGTTGGGAATTTATCCCACCAAGACTTCAAGAGTGGGAATATTATGCTGCCCATAGGTGAACGTAAAATTCATTCTCTGAAGAAAAATGTCAAAGCTGTCCGTTAAAAATGGACCAAGTGTTTTGTTGCGATTGAGTTCAGAACAGCTTCTCGTTTTTTTCTATTCCATCACTATCTCAGCGGAAAGATTGGGTTCCCTCTGCCTACGTGGGGTATCGATGGGTCGTTTATCTAATAGTCCTTCTTCTATCTTCTTTCTGAAAACAGTGGGATCCGTCATTCAGTTAGAAATGGGCACCCCCGATTTGTCACTCAGCTATCTGTACCTGTCTTTGCAATTCGACTCGGCTGATGGTCACTTGAAAAGATTTACGGGGAAGTGGATGGAAGAGACACATTTGTCTTGACGACGTCATGGCTGAGCTGACCATTATCTAGTCCTTGATTCCGTGCTAGGGGTTTTTATCAAAGAAAAAAAAAGATAAGAGAGGGGAGCACGATTGTGGTTTGTGTTTTTAGAGAATTTTCGTAGAAAATAATGCTATTGCAATGGCTCCTAACAGTTTTGAAAATGTTCTTCATTGAAATCAGTTTTGGGACATTCTGAGATGAACACACTTTTTCATATATATGGTCTCCGGCGATCAATAACATCAAGATCATTGCCGCGACCATATCATGGCGCGGGGTGCGGTGCGGGAAAAGTGCCACGGAGTTACTCGAGTTGGGCATCTAAGCGGGAGTGCTCCGTGGTATCACCACCCGCGTCCTGAGGGGGTCACTTGAACTGGTGGTCATTTTATAGGGGCACACTTCCTTTCATCATACTCTTCCTCCTCATCCTTCTGCAACTTTCCATATACCTAGGAGCCGGCGTTGGTTAAACCTGGGCGTATTTATTTGTTTTCACAAGTGAATGGTGTGCCACCTCCGCCTTTGAGGGGAGTTTCATTTAAAAAAAAAAAAAAAAAAAAAAAAACCGGACGGTAGACCTACGGTTCTACAGTCAGATCATTTAATAATGATTAATTTTATACATTATTAGTTCATTATGGTTACTTAGCAACATTAGTTTATAACTGAGAGTAATAAATCAGCTTTCCTTGACACTACAGAGGCTTAGGGATTATGAGATGCTGTGATAAAATGAGAGCATTCCAAAAAAGTGGCTAACGATTTTCCTGCTGTGAAAACTAAGGGAGTTACACATCCCTGGTGATGCATTGGTTGTACGTGAAAATCAATAGAAAACCCCACCGTGACGTGACGCGACGAAAACAAATGGAAACGTCCTGTTAATCATTATTAAATGATAAAAAAAAGTGTGTGTGTCTCCAGACGATAACGATTGAGATAAAAATTTCGTTCTTGCGAAAAAAAAAAAAAAATCAAGCTTTCCAATCGAATAGACGAGGTTGTTGCCCAGCATTTTTTTTTTTTTTTTGAGCTTGTTAAATTGATCAAATTTCCAAAATGTGCTAAAAACGGCTAAACATCGTTAATTTTTAATTTGTTTAGCAGCATTTCAGTCAAAAAAGTTTATTTATAATGAAATGGAACATTAAAAAATGTTTGCAAAAATATATGCTGAAAAATGTATTTAAATTTCATTAATATTTGCCAAACAGTGGATAAAACTGCAAAAAAAGGTGAAAATTCAACATCTTTTTTGAATTGCAGGATATTATTTTAAATTTTCTATAAAACTGGTAGCTACAATTTCTTTTTACTTGAAGTCCCGAATATTCAAAACAATTAAAATAATATAGTACGATAATTTACGAAAATCCGCTCATACGATCATGCTGCATGACTGGAACTTTTTCATGAAGTTGACGGGTTGTGGTTGTTTCTGGACTCAGTGAAAGTTTTCAAAAAATTGGGGTCTGTTAGCACCCAATACTAATCTATCAACTGCTTTTCCTCTCTTTTGAAGCTGTCGAACACTTGCAGTTTTCTGCAACTTCCGCAGCCCTAAAGCATTGATCAATGTACATATAAACGAGCATTTGCTCTAAAATGCATTTGCTGAAAATGACCGAAGGTTCTTCTCTACGTCAAAACTGGAATATCTGATACCCGTTATCGCATACCAGTTGATAAACGCACATTTCCGAATGATTTTCTGCTGATCACAGACACATGAAGTTGTGGGTGATAGTAGATGTAAAATTAGGCCCTTCAGTTCACTTATCTTCCACCTGGCTGTCTACATTGAATTGAAAGTTGCTAGTGAGGCTTCGGGGGCTTTGATTGGGAATGACGAGACGATATCTTGCCAGTGTTTTTCCCATTGCGATAGCGCACTCGCATAATTTTATATCACGGGTCTGTGAACTCGATATCGAAATGGGCTGCAGTTCACAAAGGATGCTGTTGATATTTTCAGTCTGAACGAAGAATGTAGTTGCCATTCTTAGGCTAGGAACAATAGGCTATTCATTATATCTGATATCAAGAAAAAATATAAAAGGATGGATTCGATATGACAGGATGACAGTCTTCATATGCACAAAAATGTTCTTAAAGAATTGCCTACTGCCTAGTGCAAACTTCATTTTTTATAGCGGAGCACAAGAAATATTGGTAATATAGGACGTAAATTGGAAATACTATTTCAAAATAGGCGATGGAAAGTGCAGTTTCAGTCGGACAGCAAGACCATATGTGCAAATTTTCTTGAAACCCCCCCGAGAGCATACCAATTTTTTATAAAAATAAAAAGATATCAGTATTGAAATTCGGAAGGCCCCCGTCTGAAGATAGTCATCAGTGAGACAAACATAAAAAACATAAAACATTTAATTCTGATGAGTAGAGTTACGGAGAAAAGTGCACGGAAACTAAAAAAAAGCACCTTAGGTACTTGTGGCGACGTAAGTAAATGATCAATGTTGATATTTTCCCCCGTATTTTGTTCATCAACGTCTAAACTGTCGAACTAACAACCATTTTTTTTATTTTCTAATGTGTTTTAAAATCACATACTTAGTAGTTTGAAAAAAAAAATCAGTGTTTTTGGACCGGCTTCCCGAAGTTAGGTTATTGCGTCAGTAAGAGGAAATGCGTAGTTAGGACTCCCCTTGTGCGGGGTAGACCGGCCCCAGACCCACCCTTATTCCGACCTCCATTCGGGTCTAGAACATTTCTGCCACCCTTGGTGTAGCATCGAAGGTGCAGCAGCAACCTTCCTTCATTCATCACCTGTCCTCCAATCCACCCTTCCAGGTGCTACCCATCAGCTGCCACACGAATTATCCATTTTTCAACCCTTCGAATTCATTCATTGTAATGAAACAACGCACTGCACGGTGGGTATACTTCGTAACTATTTTAGTTTTCTGACACCCTGGAGGGATCTGTAACTTTCGAGAAATTATAAGTTCGACAAATTAACCGGTTGTGTTTTAACACAAAAATCACAAACAACCACAACGTTTATAATACTATCGCTAGGGAGCTAACTTCACTGCAACAATAAGGACCATCAAACTCATAGATTGAATTCAATCTTGAATAACAAAACATATAACTACCTCAATAAATTGTAGGACGAGGAAACACCAAATCTCAGTGTAACTCTACACCTCCTTATCTTGTTAATCTGTAACCACCATAAGATAACCACCATCACAAATCTTGAGAAAGCGTGAGATAATTAACTAGAGTGGAGTCGGTTTAATAGCAGACGTATGTTTCAAGGCAAAATCTAGCGGCATTTATCGATGATGGCTTACCAAAGTGGTTACTTAGTGAAACAAATCGGTAAAGCTGGAATACTTCCACTGATGGTGCAAATTATTCAAAAACTCCCTTAATACATGGGCCTGGAGTCAAACTTGATGGAATCTACAGTATAGTAACATGGTCAAAGATGAGGTGATAATAGGGCAGGCAGTAAAACGCCATTTTGTGATGCTTTCGTGTGCTTTTGATATCAGTACAAAATACCACATTGCTTACCCAAAATTTGGTCGTACCAAAACCCATCCCGTGAAGTTTTGGTCGTGGACCGGTAGTAGTGGAGTAAATCAATGAAAAACCACAGAAATCGATGTTTTAATAGATATTTCAGTACATTGAGTCCTTCACAATTTGATGCTGAGGGTGTTGGGTTTTTTCTCTTAATTTTTCTGGTGTTGATAGTAGTTGAATTGGACAATGAACAGTGGAATTTGTCAGAGATATTATCATGTAGACACTCCACTCGGAATGGAATTTACCTGTTATATCCTTTGGACTAGAAAGTTAATGATTTTGTTAGATCATGCCACACAATCGGAGGCCATTGCTTCCTTATTAGGATCAAGAATGACTCGAGATCTTCTTGATGGAAGATAAAAGAAGCTCGCAGACCTACAGAGCGTCTAATGTTTACGACTTCAGGAACGAATGCTCCAAAATTAGAATTCTTTCGAGATCTATTTGCGTCGACAGTTATCTCCTCGTATTTGGTTATCTCTTGTCATGGCCATAAAGAACTAATCCCCAACAGCTGTGACGTAGCTCGCGGCAATGAGGAAATGCTTGCATAGGAACTCGAGATCTAATATTACTCGTGATGCCGGAGCTGGGCTTGCCATTACGAAATTCACCCTGATACTACGTATTCATTCCAAAGGTGGTGAGTCACTCGGAGAACACGATCCTTCTCATACCTGCGGTAGTAGTGAGTCGATTTTTGATTCGATCACGAACAATTTCAACTATTTTATTTCATATCCTTAGTTAATAGATATCTATGAGATCTTTTCGAAAATGGGTATGCAATATGAAAGGCATCTGATGGTGGGAAGCGAGCGCAACCGCAGAGGAATAAAGAAGCAATGACTTTATAGGCTATGGACTACCCCCGAATCATCTGGAGAAAACTCTTGTTACCAACTACCAGGGAAATTATAATTTCTCCTACAAATACAAGGAATTTCGATCTAGAAATTGCTAGTGGTAACAGAGCACTGAATCCGATTCTGACATCGAAAATAGAAATTCCGGCATACCATATAGTTACCTATTGCTGTTGTGAAAGCTTAGTAAAGTACGTTTACTATGCAAACCGTTCTGGGCTCAAAACAGCACTTATAAACTACAAAACGCTTTTTTAAATCAATTGATTTTAATAATAATTATTACCTATTTAGGGTCTTATTATTATTATTATTTTTTTTTTTTTGCTTCAATCTGAAAAACTGTTACATTTATATTGGTCCGTGCCAGGTTAAATTTGGGATCCATCGCTTTATTAATTGAATTAAGGGGGGTTAAATAAATAGAGATAATTTTGGGGCTTTTAGCGACTTTTCGTAGAAAATGAAGCTATTGCAATGGCTCCAAAAATTTTAAAATCAAAATTTTCGGAAATTTTTTTAATTGAAATCCGTTTTGACACATTCTGAAACGAATCCTAGATACTACGAACTCTAGGAAAAAAGATCTTGAACTTTTGAAAATCCGAGTCAGCTATAGTGACGTGTGAAAAATAGCGAGGCAGACATCTTCAAGAACGGTTGCAAGTCGGCAACTTTCTACAGTATGGTGGTTTTTCATGCTGATATCGCCGAATCAGTGTGCTGGTAAAAAAGTGATAGCGCGCAATCGTGAACACTATGATTCGGAGGAAAGAAATAGCCTTGAGGCCACGTGGAAGGGACCGGGTGCCAAGACCGCGTCCTACTTACGAGCAATTGTCATTTCATGGAACCTCGTTCCCAGAATCCTTCTTCGTGAAAGAATTTTATGGAGTCCCACCGATATAGTTCACACAGCGGTTCAAACATTCGATTCTCATAGTGCACCAGAATGAGAGTTACCATTAGTTGTGAAAAAATTACTTCAACTATCTCTAAATGGAAGTAGATTTCAACATAAGAAGTTTGACACCTATTGTGCCTATTTCATAAAGCAACACGTGAAAAGTTACAAGCCGATTTTATGTTCAAGGTGTAAAAAATGAGTGTGCAAGCGTTTCATAAAGGTACAAGTGTAGACTTGTAATGCACTGTGAAAATTAACAAGTGTACAGGCGAATTTGGGCAAGTTACAAGTGTTTCCCCATCATTTTGAACAAGTCACTGTTTTACAGTTGTAAAAAATAGTCGATTTTTAATCTTCTTCCATTCAACTGTGAACTTGTTATTTTCTGTGAGTCGACAATTTTTCGGTGTTTGATGTGTGGGAATCATCTTCTGCTGAAGAATACAGACAAGACAGAAGAATTCAGCGTAGAAGAGGCCAAAGATTTTTTCGGCCATGAATAAACGCTCATTTAGTTTGTATTTTTGTGTTAAACGGGAGATTTAGGATGTCTTCCGAGACCCTTGAAAGACGCGAATGGTGCGTGACTCAGTGAAATTTTTCCTGATCGGGTATTGAGGATCTCCCCGTCATCGAAGAACAAAGAAAAGTGTGAAGATCATCTCGAAGTTACAGATGACATTCCTAACCCAGCAGCATTAGGACTTGATGAAGTTTCCGTTGAATGAAGGAGAAAAATCCGATTATGCCAGCCATCAGAATAAGTTGAAATCAAATACAAACTCACTCCACTTTTCAGTTTATAATTTGTCTGTCTTCCAATCATTACACCTTGTCATGTACGATGAACATCCTATCGTGTACTCAACACCATTTTTATATTATTATTCGCTGACAAAACTTCAATTTCGGCATCCCACTTGACGTTGCTCATTTCGTTTGACCCCAAACGCCATTTTTCTTTTCTGCTACACTTGTAAACTTAGCTTTTACAAGTGTAAATTTTCGACACTTGTAGGTACTCTTTGTTTTGGTGAAACACTTGTTCTAGTTTACCGTGCATTACAAGTACCTGCCATTGTTAACTTGTACACTTATAACTTGTTGTTTTGTGAAATAGGCCCCTGCTCTCTTCTTCGATAAAGGGCGGTCAACCTGCCATGTAGTAAGCCTGAACAGGAACATCCACTTTCTATCTCTATGAATTGTTTACCTTCAAATGAATTTCTATGTCTTTTTTATTTCAGCGCATTTCGAGGAATGAAAAAACCACTTCTATTAACATAAAGATGAATATAACCCTCGGTTACCTCTTCTTACATACTTCGAATGAAATTATTGAAACACAGAATGTGCTTTAGCTCACGCGTTTCACACAAACCCGTGAAACACGCATATAAGAATGACTCGGATTTTGCGGTGTATCTTATCGCTACTATGTCAATTTGTTTTATTTATTTATCACCAGCGCAACGACTCACCACCAGCTCAATGAAATCATCGGAAATTAACAAGCGGTTGCAATCATGTTCACAATATCAATTATTTTGAATGATCACCAGTGTGTAAACATTTATTCAAATAACCATGCTCACGACTCAGCTCGCTGGCCTCGCACTTCGCAGTAGTTAACATAATATGGTTGGATAAATCGAGAGCCTTCGAACTAATGTTCAAAGAATTTTGTGGGATGAACATTGACGAAGTACCATTACCCGAGGAACGACTCGATTGTAAGCGGAAATCATCAGAGATTGTTGCAACACATTTTCGTTAAACATTACGTTTCGTTTTTAGTTAGAGATGCCAAGGCTAATAAACATTCTGTGTTAAAAAAAATCAACATTAAAACATGATTTCCTCCACTGAATAGCAAAGTTAAGTAAAATTGGCAATACTGTTGGAAAGGGTATTAAATGAGACAGTTTTCATGAAATTTGCCAGTATCCAGTTGTTTTTTGCTTCCGAGTCTCCAAGGCAGCCGAACCTTTGTTTTCGCTTTCGAAATGAGATTTTTTTTTTTTTTTTTTTTTTTTCAAATCAAAATTTTTACTCGCGTTTTGCGTTTCAAGGCCTCCTGAACAAATTTGGTTTCGTGTCTGTCTGTCCGTCCGTCAGTCTGTCCACATTTCCTTGCAATAACTATAACTTCTACAATTTCGATTGGATTTTAATGAAATTTACAGGAATAGTGTGGGAAATTTTCAAGAATAGTGCGGATGTAGCCCTAGCTGGCCCCTATTAGTTTCATCATGATTGAGTCAGCGATACGCTCAGCGCATGCGTGAACGTAATTTTCTTGTGACATTCATAAGTTCGTTAATGTTGAACAGGTTTTAGTCAGGTTTTCTGGTTTTTGGTTGCCCAGCACTCTGACGTCATGATCATGGTGAACCGGTCATTTCTGAAAACGTGAAGGCCTCGAGGAAGCTTTGTTGGCAGTGTATTATTTTTAATTTTATTTATTTATTTTTTTTTTTTTTTAAAGAGTAGTAACGATTTAAAGAAGTTCAGAAATTTTATCAAAGTCGGCTATGTTAGAGCTGCTATACCTAATGGCATTTAGATGGAACTTATTATGAATCAAAGTGTCATACTTATAGAAAATCTAATGCTGATTCCGAAAATTTGGTCAGACGTTGAAATTAAATGAAGAAAGTCGAGGAATTCGAGTTTAAAAGAAGAAAAAAACACGGTTTTCTTGAAACAACGTTTTGAGAATCACATCTCGAGAACGGATTGATATAAAAATATGCAGTAGGCGGCATTTACTCCATTTTTTACAAAGTTTTTCGCAAGTTGGATTCAATAACGAATCACAACATTACGGTACGTAGATTTTGGGGAGTAAAACATTCAGTTTAGAAGAGTTTGATCTAAGCCACGGGTCTAGGAATCTTTGTTTATGGTTCGTTCGTTCCTGTCCATGTCCAAATCGGGGGAAGGGCCATCTGTCTGGGGATGAGGCAACTGCAGAACCACCGAGGCCACTCGAGGAGCCTTGGCCTGCTACATTTCTTCCCTTCTTTTCTTGCTCTGCATTTAATGGCACATCTCAGGCACTCGAGTCCAACTGTTGAGATTCGTACCGGGGTTAGAGTGCATCCTTTTACGGCTAATATATTCACTCGATGTCGAGATCGCGTCAATCCCAAGGGTTGGCTCGTAACTTACTCAACAGACTCTCCGTTAAGACAGTAAACCCACAACGTCCCGACGCACAGTGGTTCGAGTAATGGAGAAAAATGAAAAAAATCAACATTTTAGTTAACCGAATCAACATATGTGGGTTTATTCAGAGAAGTCTAAAGGTGAGAAAAACATTGTTGAACCTACATTGGTCACTTAATCATGATGATATCTGTAAACAAAAGGAGCTGAGGGAGAGGAAGATACAGTCGAAAGACAGTAGAGAGTTCTCTCGCATGGGGTACGGTTCTACTCTTTAAAAAACTATGGACGGGCCTGTGAGAGATATGCAACAACATATTTGATGAAATTTAAGGCGTCACCATTGAGTATTTCCATTTTTCAATTGCGTAATAAGCAGATGTCAAACTAGCTTATGAAAACACGATTAGCCAACTTCCAAAAGAATTTTCTCCAAAAAGCTAAAGTCGTTCGTGGGATTTTGTTTTTCAAATGTTCGTTAAACCCTCCTGAATCGAAAAACAAAAAATTTGTTTTTTTCCCAAACTTTCCTCAAAGGTCCTTGTTTAATTTTTTTCAGAAGACAACTCAAAAATCCTCGTGAGAGATGCATAGAGAGGAAAAATTATGAAGACCTACCTATCAAATTTTATTATTGATTTTTATGAGTTTACTTTATGTTATGATGAATGAAAGTTTATTTTTCCATTTTGTTTTTCATTTCTTGTTTCATAAATAAATTTCTTCAACGTTTAGTGCGAGTTGGTTCTTGACTTTTAGCCTTCCGTAAGGCGTTTTGGCCGAAAACACCAAAAAAGTGTTTGAAAAGTGGTTTTTTTTTTAGATATATAACCATGAAGACCATTCTACCGGAACTACCGGGGGGTATGGAAAAAGGTAAAAGGGGGTCCAGGGGCCCATCCCTGGAACATTTTTGAAATTTAAGGTCTAAAAGCACAGTTTTCAGCATTTTTGCGCCTTTTAGAACATTGAATTTATGCCTCAATTTGAATTATTGTTGATTAACTTGACATGTTCAATACTCTTTCTTGTACCATTAACCAATATTGTGTTAAATAAACTAATGAAAGCTTCTGCGTCACGTTACAATGGTTTATACACTTTGCAAGTACTCTCAGAATAAATAGCTAATGCGGGAATCACCGTCCGCTGGACCTAAGATAAATTTCCATATCTCACGTGTAAAAGAAAATAAAAAACAGAAAATAGTGAACCAATAATTACAGAGTTTAATAAAAGCAAAAAAAGTTTATTAATTATTATTATTATGTAAGATAAGTACATAGTCTCTTTTATTATACATTTATACAAGCGCTTTTCTTGCTTTCATTTCGGAGAATGAATTAACTATGTCCAAATAATCAATTGACTGAGACAGCTCGTTTTCCATTGATAAAAGAGAAAGGCTGTCTTTCTTGATACAGTGTTGGTCTGAGGTGTTTTTATCACCTCAGCTTTGATCAAGGGCATCAGATTACTATATTTTAGAACTCATAGGAGTAGAACTTCGGTTTTGCCTTGAAAATCAACTGTAATAGTTATGAAACAAAGTTCCTTCCAGTTTAAATATTTCTCCCCAACCTTTAAATCAATTTCTAAAACTTGGCCAAATTTATATATTTTTTTCACCTAAATTCGCCAATTTTATGCCCCTCCAAAAGGCCCTGAATGAACCACAGCTGTCAAGAAACAAATAGCAAATAGAAGGGTAACGACTCGGTTTTCCCTCTCACCTACTTATATTATGAGTTCGGTATCAAGTTTTCTAAAAAGTGTTGCAGACCATTGGTTAAGAACCACTGATTTAGACATTGCTTCATTTATCTATAGACCGAAGATCCAAGTGGATGGGCTATCTAATAATTACAGGAATAATAAATCATTATGTAATAATTTGTAGGGTGTTTTGTTGCACACAATTTTCCGTACCCCGAGCCATAATGCATCAATGCACCAATCATCTTCTGATTGAATCTGATGGCGGTGGATGATGCAACGTATCACCTCAGTTTGCCTCATGCGGTGTACGTGACGGAAACAGTTCCCCGAACCCAACCTGCCTTTTGTTTTATCGTCGTGCTACTTTTCGCACGGTCCCGCCATAAGATAAAGAACTGGACGCTGAGAGCTTTTTTACATCTACATCTCTGACGGTTTACGTAGAATCCCATCCGCCACGGCCGACTCCGTTAGGTTGATTAGTTTCTCAGGAACTGGAGAACGTAGTAGGAAGAGGTAGGGAATCGAACTTGCGCAACTTTCGGTCATCACGACCGAGCCACCGATTATTGTGGAGAATTGCGTCATTCTTGATGCAACGGAAAATATAATTTTTTCTGGAACCTACGGCTATACATTCAGGCAAGCTGATGGCATTTTTATGTCCCCTGATCGCGTCGACTGCATGAATACTAAATAAATTCAAACACCTTGTCACAAATATCGGTACTTACTGAAGATTCTGATTTTGGTGCCGGAGTCTACTTATAGCTACCAAGCAGGAGCAATGTTTCCACATTCGATTATTGGGGGAAAAATGTGCCTAAATGCAACTTTCCACACGAACTCTTCTTATTAGACCTTGCTGGACGATTTTGGTTTCGTGTGTGTGTGTGTGTGCGTGTGTCAAATAAATAAGTATGACAGAAATTATCTGCGACAAGCGATTTCCGAGCTAAAAGAAGTGGCGACCAATAACATCAAGGTCATGGCTGCAACCGTGTCATGGCGCGGAGTGTGGTGTGGGAAAAGTGCCACGGAATTACTCGAGTTGGGCATCTCGGCGGGAGTGCTCCATGGTATCACCACCCTTGTCCTGAGGGGTTCTTACTTGAACTCGTGCTCATTTTATAGGGGCACTTCCTTTCATCCTATTCTTCTTCCTCATCCTTCTGCAACTTCCCTTATCCCTAGATCCGGCGACGGGTAAACCTGGGCGTCCTCCCCACTTTTTAAAATTTATTTGTTTATTTTTCAATTTGATGGTGTGCCCCCTCCGCCTTTGAAGGGAGTTTTGTTATAAAAGAAAAAAATTGTTTTGGTACTAATAAACGTCGGATCTGATGAAAATATATCATGATGTTTTCTTTATCTAAAGTAATCAGGACTTTCTATCAGCAGGGACAATTCAAACGAGTAAACTGAAATTGGGTCTAGACGAATCAGATGCAGTGCAGCTAATTCTTGCTCTCTTATCCTTTCTTTGCGATTCACAGAAACGTTTACGATCTTCTTTATTTCCTTGTGAAGCGCGAACGGTTTGACGACTAGTGCTCCGGGTGGTCTCATTCAATTCATTTTAATGACATGGAATCTAATCTAACATAAACTATCCTTTTATATTGAAACTTTTAGAGATAATTATTATTGAAATGATAAACGCTTAAATTTCAACAGGTCCATAATTTTTTGCTCAAATTCCGATAGTTTGAGAGAAACGTTTTGAAATAAAGTACCATGCAATGAACCTTTGTAATCGACCGAGAAAAGTTCATCCTATTAATTTTCAGTATATGGATGCTTATGATGACGTCGGTAGACTTGGATAGAGGGACTCAAGAGTAAATGTTTTATTTATTTGCGTTCATTTTCTCTTTGTTGGTGCCTAGTCGCTACATCTAAGTTGGCATATTGATGACAAAGTCATCCTTTCGTCAGAACATCAACGCAAATTTATTGCGAAGGTGCATCACTCAAAGGGAAGGTATTTCTTTCTTAATCAACCTAAGGTGCTGATATTGGAAATGAAGCTCCTTGGGAATATCAAGAATAAAAATACAGTGCAGAATCTCTGATTTGTTTCTTAATCCACGTATGGATCTGGAACCTGCAAAAGGATCTCCAAGAAACAAGACGCCTAGAAAACAATTACCTACCAGGTACGGAGGCGCACTGATCAGCTGAGAGGCTTCAAAGACCAGCGGTGATAAAATTTCTCAATCGACCAGCGGTGATAAAATTTGAAATCGCGAAATTTTGGAACAGTCAGAATACAATTACGAGACATGGAGGAGTACTAATCAGCAGTGGGACCTCAGAGGCTGAATTCGTTCCAGAGCGATCTATGGAGCTGAAATTTGAAATAGAGCGTCTCTTCAGAGGCTGATTCGTCTTACTATATAGAAATTTGTTTTAATAATTTACTATAGACCAGTGATCTGCATTGAAGTACTATCTAAGACAGAAATAATAAACCTTCGTGGAATAATCTGCATTTCCGTAATAATAATAATTGTTTATTTGACATATATAGGACAATAATGTCCTCCCTCGCGTCTCAAAACTTGACAGAAAAAGCGTTGATTTAAAAAAAAGTAAAACAAATTATAATCAAAGCCTGAAAGCCAATTTAATGCCTCAAGGGCTAACAAAATTCAATTTATAAAACCCCCCCCCCCCCCCCCCCAAGTTGCAACACCCAGGTACCGACTCGTATTAATGCTGGTCAATCAACGTTGTAATAACGATGATGATGCAAAATTACCTGCTCATGCAGCAAATAAAAACGCTTACCTTAGAAAACTTGTTGAGGTAAAAAAGGCGATTTAATAACACTTGTTTTACCTACTTTGATTAATTCTAAATGAGGCAATTTGTCATGTATGTAAAAACTTAATGAGTACAGCAAGAGATTATTATGTCTTTTAGCCAGAGCGCTTTGCCCCGAATGTGCCCATTATCGTAATACAGGTGATTAAATCGTTACGAACGTTGGCTACCTAATAATCCATCAAAGTCACCCGGAGAGACAGCAACCTAGATTCAACCCAGATCATTATCTGTGTTTTGCCACTTTTGGTAGATAGGAAATCGAAGACGACGAAAAGTCAACTTACATATTCCACTTAGTAAATATATTAACACACATGCAGACAATTTAGTCTACGTCAACGACATACAGCGGATGGGGAAGTTGAAATTTGAAAAGAAGACTCTTTGGGACATTCAGAGACAATCGAAATGTTGGGGTCTTTTCTGATCAACTGGCTGATTGAGCTAAATTCTCTCCAGTTCACCCTAGGAAGTTGAAATTTGATAGGAAGACTGTTTGGGACATTATCAGACGATTGAAATGATGGGCTAATGACAGCTAATTAGCTTTTAGTCGTTATTCTCGCGAATAGTAGGTAACTAATAACTAAATTCGGTTCTGAATTTATCTGTAAGTGGCGGAAACATTGTTTTCACTCTCGGAAGATGACATGGCTTTAACATGATTTCATATAATATAGCGAATTTGTTAATTTCCTTTTGTCTCCTATAAATGCGCCAAAATAGTAAACATATTTGGATTTTTCGGGTCAAAATACATGCAAACACTAATTATTGTTGGTTTTACATAAAAACTAGCATATATATAATATATATATATATATATATATATATATATACTTTATCTTAGTTTATCTAATTTCTCCAAAATTATCTATTAGTTAAATGTTGTAAGTAAAAATTGATTCGGGTGAATTTAGCCATAACTAATAATTTGAAGTCACAGTTATCAATTGCAATGAGTAAGTAACCAACACCAAACAATTAGGTTATTAGTTATTTTTAGATTATTATTATAGTTATTAGTTACAGCGTTGGTTGTTCTTAAATTTATTTAAGTAAAGCCCCACTCTGTAGAACCGCTAGTGACCAATAGCAAGATGATAAGCATCCTTGGCCTAATTTCACTAATATTTTACTCAACTACCGAGTTCAGACATCCCCCAACGGTTCATGTTCGTTCAAGTATCTGACAGGATCTCAGCAATCACTCCTGGTGTCAATTTGAAGATATGCCATCCCTTTCTAGTTCAGAGAAAATGTGGAGCAGGTCGCAGATCCTTGTCCCAGTTAAGTCACAGGGATCAACAGCTGTTGTGGGACGGTCTACCGGTTCTCGTTTTTCACACCGCGACTTGTATGTGATCGTAGGTGTGCTCTCGTAGATCGAGAGGGCGCGATTTCAATACCCACCTGCCGTGAACTATCGGGACCTCGTCAGACGTGTTGGTCACATGTAGGGTGTGACGGGCGTGACAAAAAGAGTCTTAGTCACAGAGCACAAACATTCGTCAAGTCGTGGATGAGAGGGTCTTGAAGCAAACAATCTCGTCAAGTGGCGAACGGGACAAATCAATCGCCATTTTCCCAGTTCTAGGACGAGTTGACGGTAAATCGGATACACGGTTGAACGTTTAGTTGTGGATCGTGAGAATCGGGCGTGGAATGATAGAGGACACTATGTCAACGCTTCGGAAAATTCATTTTCTTTCTGTTGGACAGTTTTATAAGTACCTAATAGACAATAAGACTGTCTTACTAACTAAGCATTGAACACAAACAAGACACAACAGCATTGAACACATTGACATTTTGAACAAGATAGTCTTAAGCCTGGTTTACACCAAACGAGCATTGATCGTGAACACTGTTATAACATAAATAAATATAAAACTGCGACATAAATAGAAGAACAAGTACGAAAGAAATGTGTGATAAATCGAGAGCTTTCCAACGAATGGAGAACGATTTTTGTCCGATGAAAACTAAAGAAGTTTCATTTCCCCAGCAACGGCTTGGTTGTACGTGAAAATCATAAGAAAATTTCGTGACACTTCCGTGTAACGTTTTCGGGCAGTTAGCTCAAGGCTAAAGCATGTTCCATGCTAAAACCTCCATAGTTTTTTCCAAGATGTGTACGTGTTGTAGGTTGTACCTCATTCAGGTATGATTTGTGTGTATTACACTTGCCCATAATTATCCAAGGTACATTTCGAAATAAATGCTTCTTTCTTGTAGGTATAGTTTGAAAACTACAGGAACTGTCACTCGAAAAAGAGGCGCTGTGAAATCGACCGCTGAGAACGCTAAAAGCGTCTCTTCAAAACCAAGAACATTGAACAATTCATGTCTGAACCTTGAAATTTTATTTTTGAAATGATTGGTTGCATTCAATTCAAGTTGATAATAAAGGAAGGAGGAACTGACACGATGGAGGAAGTTTTTCCAGTAGATTTGTCCTTGCCTCGAGCGAGTCGCAGCTTTACAATACAGGAGAGGTTCTCGAGGTTTATTGTTGACCTATCCTATTATTCGTATTATTATAGACTGCCTGCCAGCATTATTTGCCCAGTCTATGAGATCGTATCGAGGCTTGGCTCCTGTAAATAACCTATTGCGAAATAAAAAAGAGAAAAAAGACCGATCTCTGCCGGTGCACCTAAGGTCTGTCGGCGCCTGAGGCTGCCATGGTGTTTTGAAGGTGCTAGATTAGTTTTCGGCGAAAGTTGACCTCAGATTCCCTCTTAGTGACAAGAGGGGAGAGTTTAACAATGGGAGCAGTGATCTGGATGGCTTGATATTCCCATAGGGCATATTGAGAGATCCGTTCCCAGCTGCAATAGTACCTAATTGTTGGGCCGGCGTGAAAGTCCTTAGTCACTTCGAAAATAGAAACCTGCATCGCTTGAAGCCGTTACAGATCTTCTAGTTGAAGAGTTCATCGTTGAATTTCTTATTGCGATCAAATGTACAGACATAGTGTTCCTTTTCGTGAGGTGAAAATATTTTGCTTCGAAATTTTCACTCGCGTTTTGCGCTTTTGACCTCCCTGACCAATTTGAGTCCTACATTGGCTTTGGTATGTCTAAAATGTATGACCTCAATTCTTGCTTAAAGCAACGAAAAATAGGCATTTCTTCCTTAATTTTGAGTTAGCTTTGCTTCTACTTTCAATACCATCTTCAGTCAGGAGAATTTCGCAAACTTCGATCTGGCAAACCCAAATACAAACAAACACACAAAAAGAGAGACGGTAGGTAAAGATTTATATCTAGCTGACAAACATTTTATTATTCTTCTTTATTTTCAAACTGTACCTAACTTGTGACTTGAAATGTACACCAACAACATATTATAGGTGTTGAGGAGGGGGGTTTGTAAAACCGATCGAAACAATTCACTAATTAGTAATATAATCAAAACTTAGAATTAGCACCTAAGTAATATACAAATTATTGCCTAATAAAGCGAAACTTGGGAGTAAACGGAGGAAATACGGGCACTAAAATCGTGGGTCCAAGATGACACATGCATAAAACTTGATGTACATACCAGACTTTTAATGCAATCGAATCTGTATGGAGCGTTCCTTGGACAAACAGCTACCGGCGTTTATAATAACCATTATTTTAAGTAACATGTACGTCTGCGCATAAATGCGGGTTACCGCTATTCCTAATACAATGATTTCGGAATAGGGGACTACACGAGAGCCGCACCTCAACGTCTTAAAATGAAATCAGATGAATAATTCCTGATGAATCAGCAACGAAGGGGTCTAACCACAAATAAGCATACATTACGCTCCCACTCAGCTACCCACCCGAATCAAAAACAGAGATTTCATTGCTTATTCTGAGTAGCCGATCCTAAAAATGAGCTCAAGAATTACAACAACAGAGCTGAAAAAACCACAGTATAGTCGATCATGTCCTTTTCTAACATTCAGAATATTGATAAAATCAAACATTCATATCAATATTGCCAACATGATCTCTACAGGGTGTTGACCTTTGGTACCTGCTACAGGGCAGGGTTCGATTGTACAACTAATTTACAACAAAAAGTGCCTCCTAGACTTTTTTCTTTAGAAGCTTCTTTTCCGAGTAATTTCACTGTCAAGATTTTTTTCGTGATTTCGACCTCAACTCACTAAAACGGCCATAACTCCCTTAATTACCTGAGAAAATTCAAATTTGATTAAACCGTTGGAAAGAGTGATAAGTTTTTTATCTCCCCAATGTACCATAAAAGTTTTTTAAGATGGTTCAGTTGGTAAAAAGTCAATCTGAAAAGTGAATTTTGTGAAATCTTCAGAATAACTACTATTTTAGACGCATACCTAGGTCTAATTACATTCTACATGTTAAATTTAGCCTGTACTTCTAAAATATGCTCCATAATCTCACCTTTCCAACGGTATAGTTAATTTCATGTTTTCTTTGCTAATTAGGGGAAAAAACTATGATTTAATGTTAAAAACATTGTTTTTGTTTTTTCAAATGAAATCGAGGGTTTTCTTGGAAAATGAGTTTTTCAAGAAAACTCAAACGAGTTTGGGGTCGGTTTCTAAGTATTTTTTGGGCTGAATCAAATGGTGACACTTGCATATATCTCCCAAACCCCGTTATAACCACATTTAACTCACAAATTTCAGTGCATTTTTAATTATAAATTGTATGTATTTTTAGGGGTGAAACTAGTTAGCTAAAGTATAGAGGCTGTGTAACTCTGTTACACACGCCATCAATCTTGATATAATTGTTATGGCATTTTTCTAAAACATATAGGTAACCAATAACCTACCAAATTTGAAAGAAATCGGACCAACAGATGATGAGAAGTCGACGTTATGAAAAATTCACGTACGCGCGGGCGCACTGGCTACGTACTGTTGATTCGACAGTATTGGGAATTATTGGGGATCGTCTAGGAGCTAACCCGCACAATCCCTGAAAATTTCATTGGAATCGGACTGAAACTTGGTATAGTTTTGGACGTGACAAGGATTTACCAAAGACAGGCAGACAGACATTCAAACATGTAACCAAAATGAATTGATCAACAAGCTCTGAAACGCTAGAAGCAAGTGAAAATTTTGATTTTTAAGGACAACATTTTTTTCGACTTCAACCACGAACACAAAGCTTCCCTACCGTCGATAAAAAGAAAAAGATTGCAGTTAGGAATTATTAACGTGAGTGTTGAGCTCGGTCCACTAACCAGTGTGCTGACATCCGTATAATTAAATTGTTTATTACTCTTTGTATATCCTTTTGCAGGAAAGATACTTTATTTTATTTTAGTATTAGTTTAGGAAAGGTCAGACAGCTCTGGTTCGTCAATACAGGCATTGCCTACATACGATCAACCATTATTCAGTATCTTTTGTCTGGATATCTTCAAATATTTTTGTTCATTATTGAATTAATATTCTCTCTCTCTCTCACACACACTCACTCTCTCACTCTCTCTCTCTCTCTCTCTCTCTCTCTCTCTCTCTCTCTCTCTCTCTCTCTCTCTCTCTCTCTCTCTCTCTCTCTCTCTCTCTCTCTCTCGCCTTGCTAGCTATCTGTGACATCAAGACCGGGCGAATGGGAAAATTGCAAAAAGCATTAAACTGTGCGTCATTCGCTTTGTGTGTCGGTTAAAGCTTGACGCACATGTTACACCATCATTTATAGAGCTGGAGAGGCTGAAGGTGGCCGAATGGTATAGGTTAGCAATAGCAGTGATATTATTTAAAATACTTAAGTTCAAAAAGCCTCTTTATTTGTACAATCAATATAGTTTTCCTCTCCTCTGTGCATTCGGTATCTACTCGTAATGCCTCTGTGACCTTACGAATTCCCAAGCATAATACGATGTTTTTCGGTAATTCCTTCTTTAACCAATCAGTGAAGTTATATAATGCAAATCCAGAGTTTTTTAATTTAGTTTTTAGTTATTAGTTTTTATTGATTGTTATTAGTTTCCGTAATTCTTATAAGTTTTTCGTTGGAAAGTTATGCGAAAGAATAAAAAATATCCTTCTGTGAAAAGTTAATGAAGCATCTATGATTTTTTTCTAATTTATTCTTGTTATAATTTTCTGAAAGTGTTTTAATTTTAATTATGAATGTCTAGAGTTAAATTATGATTCATGTGATCTGTATATATTATGAAGTATTGAATTCAAGTATCTGATATAAATGAAGTATTGAATGAGTAATAGTAAATTTGTCTATATTATAAAGGAGGTATTCGTTTGTACGAGGAATGTATATATTTTGTGTCCAGGGGAGATGGAAGAGAGGACCAAACGGTCCTAATCTCTCTCTGATTGGTTAAATAAAATCCGTCGATCTCTCTCTCTCTCAGAATCTGCACAGTGTCAGAATCGCGCTAGATATATCATCGAATCTGGACCTTTTCCAGATTTTCCTCGAAACTATTTTTTCATTTTGTGCATAGAACCCTGTTCTTGTCAACCCTGTATAGAGTTCCTTCACAATATGTGTACGAATTTATGTATATTTGATAGAGATGGGCTCTAGTTTTGTGAGGGCTACAGAGGCACATGTTACGTCAGCGATAAAAGTGTCAAAGGTTCTAAAATATAAATTTTATCGCTAATTCTAACGTGATTACAATCGTTGGATTGATTGGACGACTGAAACGAGGGTCCCCTCGGAGAACATGAATTTATCTGACATAACTGAATACTGCCATCTTTATGAATACCCCGAGGACCTATGAAAATATTCGAAGAGCGAACATTGATCAGGATGTGGCGGTCTGTTGTTGCGCCCAGCGCGTAATGGAGAGAGCAATAAGCGAACAGAACATTCTGACCCCGGGGGTCAATTCTATCTGAACGACCCAATTTATCTCTTTAGGCGATTTGAACCGGACGTATCTAGAGCTCCTTGTGATTGGCGCAAGTATTTGGACGTAACCGCCTGATTGATGGGAGCCCATCGATCGTTCAACTAGTTCTGAGCAATGGTTGAATTGAATTGCCGAAACTGCACTAAAATCATAAATCTATCAGCTTTCAATTTTCTAATAACAGCTCATATACCTGCCAAATTATTCGAATAATGAGTATTCGCTTTTGTTTATTACAGACCGATGAGCATTCAACGAACATACCAAATTTATTGCTTCTGCGTACATGCGCAAGATCCTGAGTATTTTAAGCTAATTTTGAATGTGTGTGATCGTGAACAATTAATTTGTAACTATCTAAATATCTAACTGTAACAACTGCTCGAAGCAATCCGTAACATATCTAGGTCTATGGTACAAAGCATAACTAATATAACTATCCACAGTGTAAATCCACTGCAAACGAAATCTATGTTTAAGTACTGTACCCGATTTATAGCCTATATTGGTCTGTCTATCTGAATTATATTAAATCATACACAGTTGTAGAACTTCTGCATAAAAAAGAAACCTTTTGGTTTTCAATTTATGTACCTACATACTGTGGACAACAAATCACAAATGCATTTTTTAGGTAAGTGCGTAGTATATTTAGCACTTATTTTCTAATGTAGAACAGACAATGTCGTGAACTCTTGTAACTTAGTAGTGGTTTCCTAAATAAATCCAAAGATCGACCCGAGTCTGGCAGTTGATGCATGCATAATAAGAGTACTGCCAGACAAGTTGAATCTCGCGGTTGACCAGCCATTATTTGCAAAACCTCTTGTTATATTTTCACTTACCTCCTATCGGCCCATATTATCGTTAATTAGAGTGCATGGTGACATTTTTCACCAAACTCGAAGTGCATATATCCACATTGAGTATACAGTGATATCGCATTGCTGAAGTCTGTGACTCCATATCAACAGGGTGTACGGTGGTAGTCGTCGCTGAACCCGTCTTCCTCATATTTTGCACTGAGAGTGAATGGTGATACTTCCACCAACTGAAGAAGCTTTCCATTCTCAGTCTACAGTAATATTGTTTCTATGCTTTCTTGTTTCTACCTAAGCCCTACCTCTACCTACCTCCACTCTCAAATTCGACCTCTAGCAAGTAAAATTCACAATATACAAGTAGGAGAAAGTTGTAGTAGGGCTGTCGTCTGATACGTTCACATTCCAAGTAAAAAAAACTGCTTAATTCTCTCGGCATGACGATCTGCATCGAACATAGGTCGGAAAGCTAATTCACACTCCTCCGGTTTTGCCGATAGTGTGAACGCCCCTAAATATTGAAATGTTCGATGACACTTTTAATTTTCCTGAGTCTTCAAGAGTGGTATAGGTATAGGGGTGAGGGAAGCCATCGAATTTCACATTAATTTCGGCAAAGTCTCCAAGAAATTCATTAATCAATCAAATGATTAATCATGTAAATTGTGGAATCCGGAGCCTTACCAAAATATGGGACGAGAATGAGAGCTTTCGAGGCATACATTGTCTCACCCGGCACCAAAATTATTACCTACCTAACTCAACTTATTTTGAAGAAAATTCCGGGGGAAAAAATGAAATGACAAGCCAATCAAATCACCAAAAAATTAAGTTGTATAGTTCTTCGTCGTATACCCACATTACCTAGGAGACCACAACGCTTTGGCCCTTAGTTATTAAGCATCCCTTCCAAAAAGTCATCAAGTCATGTAGGCCCGAGAACTAGTTATGGAAAGTAAAGTAAGGGTGAATGGGCGGGCTGGTTAGCCCCATCCTCCCTCTGGGCATTTCAACTCGAGTGCTCACACTTTAAATGCTAATATTCTCTTCTAGTTTAGTAAGACCTTTCATCCATGGGGTTAGGGTGTGATGCTCCATAGACACAATTAAAGGGCCGATCTCCACAGCTGAGTTGGAAGGCTCTTTGGGGATCTCCTTAACCATCCCCAAAACGCTGCAATTTATAAACGAAGGTTTATTTTTGTCCTGGGAACATAGCCTAAGCATAGTAGATCAGTGTTCTGTTGCCTTTTAAGCGAACCTATATGATTTCGGTTTATGTTTGTAGAAAACTGGACCAAAGTTTACGTAATTTGGCTCAAAAACCACGGACCAGCTATGCCTGAAATATTAGTATCACTTTGAATCAATCCCAAGGTGTAAAATTTAAGACTGAAATTTTAAGGAATCTTTAAATAAAAAACTCTTTGAATAAAATAGCAGTTTTTCGTTTGATTTAGTTATTTGATTTGATATTTATTTGATTAATCAGATAAATTAATCAAATGAGACCACATGAGCACTAACCGCTTTTGCTGCAGGAGGGCCTGGGAAGAAGAAAAAGTTCCTGTCATGCAGCATGACCGTATGAGCAAATTTTCTTAAATTATCCTATTGCATAATGTTAAATTGTTTCCAAAATAAAGCTTTATGAGTGCAAAGAAAATTTCAACTACCAATTTTACGGCAAAAACGTATTCTAAATAATAACCTGCAATTCAAAAAGAGGTTTTGGATTTATAGCTTTTTTTGCAGTTTTTATCGATTTTTTAGCATATTTTATTGAAATTTAAGTACATTTTTCAGCATAATTTTGTACATAAATTTTTTAATTTGCTATTTTATGGTTAATAAACTTTATTTGAGCTATATTCTGCTAAAAAATATAAAAACACCGATGTTTAGCTTTTTTTTTGTCATTTTTTGTCATTTTTTTTTTAGTACATTTTTTGAAATTTGACCAATTTTATGTGCTCAAAAAGTGTTGTCCAACGAACTCATCCTTTCTTTTGAAATGCTTGATTTGTTGGCGAAAGAACGAAGTTTTTATCTCAATTCTATCGAGAGTTATCGTCTGGAATGACAAATACATATATATACATATATATATATACATATACAAATAAAATAGCGTTAAAATCCAGGAATCATTTTAGAATGCCTCAAAACAGATTTCGATGAAGAAAATTTTTGAAAATTTTTGGAGCCATTGCAATAGCTTTATTTTTTTAAGAAAATTCGCTAAAATCGTCAACATGACTGTGAACAGCAAGCGGCTTTGGTCGACTGAAGTAGGGTGAATTTGTGTTAGGCACGAAAATATTAAGTTTTTGCTTACGAGCCTATCTATAGGTTGCGGAAACGTTATTTTCGCTTACGGGAGATGGAAATTTTCTTTCTCGAAAATCAAAATTTCCACTCGCATTTCACGGTTTTGACCATTATGAATGACCGTATGCCTGCGAATCCCTGCAACACGCATATCTTCAACAGTTTCTACCCGATTTTAATGATTTATCTTCCGAGTCTACCTAAAGGTAGCGGGAGCATTGTTTTCACTTTCGGGAGAAAAAAATTTTTGGTCTCCAAAATCAAAATTTCCACTCGCATTTTACGTTTTAGGCCATTCTAAACAACTTTCGTTCCGTTGGTTGGAAAAATCATTCATACTAACCGTACTTTGCATCAGTATGAATTCTAAATTCTGATACTTTTTCTAGGCTCTGGGTGGTTCTGAAACTTCGGGGTGGAGAGAAGACCAGTTTTTATCGATGATTTTAGCACATGTGTAGGATATTCAAGATCCTTAAATACCTGTATATTTTACTGTTTACATTTGCCTTTTTTCTGTAGACATTTAACTATCTTAAGCCACGATGTCTTGGAGCTGCTTCAATCCCTTCTTTGATTCTAGCATATTCGTGCATTCACATAGGTATCATTTCACAATATTGTTTTAGCGTTATTGGGAAACCAGGATTCAGATATTTGTCGAGCTCAAAAAAAAAAAAAAAAAATAAAAAATCAAAGCAAAATCCAGCTAATCCAGCTATCAAGAGCCAACATCTGCCTAAAATATGTTTCACGACTCAAGAATTTAGCCGTAGGTACCAAACAATCAGCATGTAAAGGAGGATTTCATAGATTTCAAACCTCTTGCCTGAACTTAGCTACAGATCGAACCATAATGATCTTCGTAATTACATCTAGGCCACACCTACTTACAAAACCACTCGGTAAGACCTTTCACTTTTATTAGTTCCTGGATATTAGCGTAATGGTCTACCCATTATCTACCGGTCTACCGTTACCTATTATGTTATTTATAAATCAGGGGTGCCCACAGGGGGGGGGGGGGGGTCACGACGCAAACTGCGTCGTTAAAATTTTTGGGGGGGGGGGGGGTTAGAAAAATGAGTATTTTTTTATGAACAAGTAATAAGATTTATACTAACAATTTGCTAGCGTCAGCTGTTTTCAATTCGAATTACTTTATTGGATAATATGTTGTAGAAACAGGTATTGTGCGCATACGTTGTGAGTGCCATAATGACTGCGGTTACTGTAGATAATTGAAATTCTACATATACTTATTGCACTTGTTTTACTGTCAATTAAAAATTAATTACTTACATTTATAAAACAAGAAATACAACATTCTTTATCACATCAGTGTATCATTTACATTACCTATTTAATAAATATTTTAGTTGGGGGGGGGGGGGGGGGGGGGGGGGCTCGAGTCGTTGCGCTTGGGGGGGGGGGGGGGGGGGGCCCCCCTTTATAAATATTATAAACTTTAAAGCCATACATTATAATATATGTGCCACAGATTATTTTTTCAAACAGCCCTCATTTCTTTCGTTGGGTTGTGGTCGATCGACAAAGATTACAATCAAGAATCGACTACAATACACGAAGGGTCTTCTGTCAACGAACAACTTAGCTGTTTAGGGTTAACGACTTAGGAGTAGTTGATAGTCTTTGTCGCAAGGTAGCAGCACCTGACAGGAAGGACTAGATGGTTCAGGTCAAAAAGAACAAGAGCGTTCCTCCCTTTTACCTTGTGCGGCAATGGGAAGAGTTCTTGTGCAGGTACGGGCGCGACCCAGACCCCTGTCAATTCTCGGATGTTGGGCCTGCCTCGTAGAAAAAAAAGGCCTTTGTATGGAGTTCGTAGTCTCAACCTCTGCAAGATGCAGCAACAGGTCTCAAGAAAACAACCGCTTCTCTCAATCCCCTTCGAAATACGTAGCTTTCGTTCTCTTTTAACGCCTCTCCCATCCTGATGTCAGAACTGCCATAATGGTTTACTGGTATTATCTTTCACAAATCAATATATTGATTATTCGAATAATAACTTCGTGAATTTTACGTTTTGACTAATAAAATGGACGTGAAAAAAGATTGGAGTAGTTCGTTTCGACATATCTTCCCAGTAGGCCGCGAAAAATAGACAACGAACAGAGACAAAGGACGCGTTATAATTAAAATTGAGGCTGGGACGCGCGTCTTGAACAGGACTGCCAGAGGCCTATTTCATAAAGCAAGTTACAAGTGTACAAGTTAACAAGTACAGGTACTTGTAAACTCTTTGTTTCACCAAAACAAAGAGTACCTATTAGTGCAGAAAAGTTACACTTGTAGAAGCTAAATTTACAAGTGTAGCAGAAAAGAAAAATGGCGGGTGGGGACAAACGAAATGAACAACGTCAAGTGGGATGCCGACACTGAAGTTTTGTCAGCGAATCATGAGATAAAAACGGTGTTAAGTACACGATAGGATGTTTATCGTACATGACAAGGTGTCATGATTGGAAGACAGACAAATTATAAACTGAAAAGTGGAGTAAGTGTGTATTTGATTTCAACTTATTTTGATGGCTGGCATAATAGGATCATTCCTTCATTCAGCGGAAATGATTAATCAGTTCATCAAGTCCTAATGCTGCTGGGTTAGGAATGCCATCTGTAACTTCGAGATCATCTTTACACTTCACTTTGTTCTTCAATGATAGGGAGATCCTAAATACCCGAAAAATTGCACAGGGTCACGCACCATTTGAATCTTTCAAGGGTCTCGAAAGACATCCTAAATCTCTCGTTAAACTTAAAAATACCCACTAAATGAGCGTCTTCAACGCTGAATGCTTCTTTCTTGTCTGGACTCTTCAGCAGAAGATGATTCCCACATATTAAACATCGAAAAATTGTCAACTCACAATACTGGAAAATAACAAGTTTACAGGTGAACGGACGTAGGTTAAAAATCGGTCATTTTTTACAACTGTAAAACAGTGACTTGTTCAAAATGATGTGGAAACACTTGTAACTTGTCCAAATTCGCCTGTACACTTGTTAATTTTCACAATGCATTACAAGTCTACACTTGTACCTTTATGAAACGCTTGCACACTCATTTTTTACAACTTGTACATAAAATCGGCTAGTAACTTGACACTTGTTGCTTTATGAAATAGGCCCCAGGTGTCCGGTTTTGGCCCGGACAGTCCGGTTTTTCACCAAGCTGTCCGGACGAAAATTTAAAGTCTCTCTGATCGCCAAAATTCCGGTTTTCATAGGTCCTATCATAGACATCTGAGGACCTATTCTACACCTTATTTTTGGCACTCGTCGTTTGAAAGCTGTCTAAAAGTCCAAAATCATTTGTAGTCTTATCCCTTTTTGAAGGAACTCATTATCTCTTCTGTTAGCCAATACTTGTGCATTATCTCTTCCTATTTCAGACTGAGGTTAATAGTCTTGAAATATCGGATATAATTTTAAGTTATTAGTTCTAGATGTAGGTAATATCGAGATTTTCGTTGCGAAGTTTTCAGTTATCAGATGTTTACTGATTCGAATGTTTCCTGCCTACCTAGTGTGTTAATTACATAAAGACCTACCAATTTAGTATTTGGAGAAACCAAAGAATGATTAAATATTTTCAGCTGATGATTGTTTAATTAGGCACCAACGTAAATTATAAATCAAAGAATTGATATTTGAAGAACATGAGCTAAAATTTTAACCTCATGTTCGTCTAGCTCTATTTATCTATAAGGTTAAAGTTGTGTAAAAGATGTTAGGATTCTCGGAGGTTTTTCGAACCAATGTGAATGACTAACCCTCGAAAATCCAAACATCTTTTATATAACTCATTGGTCGAGATAACCCAACCTGGTTAAAGTTGTGTGCTTTTACTGGTTTCCAGTTGATGGATAGCAATTCATTCTTCTGGCTGTATGTGATACGTTCCCTATTATCTTATAGGAATGAATAAAGGTACCTACTGGTTGAAATTATCGGTGAACATCACATAATTATAAAAAACAAAAATTACTTAAATTGAAGAAAATATTTATTGGATCGTATTATAACAGAAAGAAATTTCACATGAAAAATACATTTTTCAAAAATTGGGCCACATGCGTGGAATTTATTTCTGTACAATTTTTAATGAGTTTTTCAATATAGTTTCCAACTCTGTCCGGTTGTTTTGCCCATTGCACCTGGCAACTCTGGTCTTGAATAGAGAGAGATCTTGGTCTGTTTAACACAGAAAGTGTTTTAGCCATAGTGCCATAGACTAACTAAATCTGAAACGAAATGTGGGACGAAATCTGTGACGACAACATTCTGATGATTTCCGCTTACAACCGAATCGTTGCTAGGGAAATGGTACTTCGTCGTTTTTCATCCCCCGAAATTCGTTGACCATTCGTTCGAAAGCTCTCGATTTATCCAACCATATTATGTTAACTACTGCGAAGTGCGTGGCCAACAAGCTGAGTTATGAGCATGGTTATATGAATAATTGTGTACACTCAGGTGATCATTCTCAATAATTGATATTGTGAACATGATTGCAACCGCTTGTTAATTTCTGATGATTTCATTGAGCTGGTGTTTCGATGATTTGATTCATAGCAGGTGATCCCCGAATATTGCTAGAACGGTTTGATTTGTGAAGCGGTGGTTAAATAAGCTAAGGATCGTGTAACCTGGTGTAACCTAGTAACCGAGGCTGAAATTAGGGAGGGAGGCTCAAGGGAGAATGCCGAAGACGCCAGGGTGATCACTGATCAGCTGAGTGAGTTCCAAAGCCATTTTCTTTCCTATTCAACGCAGGAAGCTGAAATTTGAGAGGGAAGGTCAAGGGAGAATGCTGAAGACGCCTGAGTGATCACTGATCAGCTGAGTGAGCTCCTAAGCCATTTTCTTTCCTATTCAACGCAGGATGCTGAAATTTGAGAGGGAGGGTCAAGGGAGAATGCTGAAGACGCAATGGTGATCACTGATCAGCTGAGTGAGCTCCAAAGCCATGGAATGTGTTTTAGCCATGGACTAACTAGCCAAAAAAGCTAACGAAATTTCGTAACAAAATCTGGGACGACAACATGGATACCGATGATACGGAACTAAGGATCGTGTAACCTGGTGTAACCTATGCGATATTTTGTTATGACGCGGTTTATGAGTTATAAATATTTTAAGTTATTATCTCACTATTGGAAGTTAACCAATCTTCAACCTGAGATTGATGACGGGCTTATGTGAAATGCATGAGTTAAAACACATTCTGTGTTTCAATAATTTCGTCCGAAGTATGTAAATAGAGGTAACCGGGGGTCCAGGGGGCTTGCCCCCTGGCGAGGCGTGGAGCGCCGAGTTTTTCCAAATCCTTGGATTGCACTACAAAGTTCATAATTTTTCATAAAGGTTTTATGTATCCAGAATATAACCCATGATTTCTATCGTTTGATTGAAGACAATCACTGAGAAAGCTGGAAATCACACAACCGCATCATCGCCGCATCACACAATGCAAAATTCTATAAAACGGCAGTACCATAGCCTCCTGGAGGCCATGGTTTGTGGGCGTGTCGTCGAACCATCGAGAAATAAAGATGATTAACTATGCAGCATGGCAGTAGCCATGGCCTATTTACCACATATAATCACAGATTTTTAAATGACCAAGCTTCAGCTATATGCGAAGATTATGATGTGTTCAACATTCTCCACGCCTCGTAAGATACTGTTCGACGACCAAACTCCGCTACTCGATTCCCCATTCTGCTACAACGATATTATAAGAACCAACTCGGCATTCCACAGACTCTATGAATTCATAGTTGAAATAAACAAAGGCAAAGGGTTCTGTAAATAGAACTTGTAAATATAATGTTAAGTATGACTGCATACACATTGTATAATGCCAATAAATAAATTTTTAAAAACCCATGATTTCTATTTAGTACCTACAGGGGTCTTTGCACAGACCTAAACTTGAATATTTTGCTCACATATTTATTTCAGTAATCTAGATTCAATGACATTGTCAGCACTTTCATTAAACATGGTTCACCATATCATTGCTCTGCTGAAAATAATTTGAATCGCTACGAATGGCTGTAGAAAAGAACCACTTGTATTTAAATTTGATCAAATCCAGTTATCAATGGTGATGCATCAAGTTAAGATTCTGACAATACAGGAATTTAAATAAGCTATTACAAATCCGTACAGTAGTACGTAGGTAATTAGATAAAGTAATTTGAAAATTCTGAAATGGTAAGCTGTATGTAAGAAGTTATATTTCAAAATGGACTTGAGGAGATTTATAATACTTTGTTGATCTTTTGCGTTACGAATAATTCATACAGCAGAATTCGTCGCATCGATTTAGCTGTATTGAATAAGCATTTTAAAAAAAATGTTCGACGAAAGATATGCCGAAACGATTTGAGCCATTTTGAATGCTCAGGAATTTGGGTATTTTTGAGCACCTATTAGAATCAGGACCCCAAGCATAGCAAACCTATTTTTCTGGTCTTGAGTTTTTGAGTTACAAAGTGGTTTTGGGGTTGGTTTCAAGAAAAATATTGTGCTGATACCTACCTATCTACTTTGGTATCATAGGGATTTGTATTTACTTAATGCTTGCTCAGAAGTTGCGATGTACAACTCGCTTACCTAATAATTTCTATTATTGTTTATTTAAGTGGGATGTATTTATCTTTATAACACATCGTTCAAGTAGAACTGTTAACAGAGAAATTTCTTATGAATGTGAGCTAACTATTTCCAATTGCAACAAATTGTTACAAACCAATATTTGCTATTGATTATAGTAATTTTACAGATTGTACAACAGAATTTGTATAAAGGATTGGGACATCCTATTAGGTTGCTTAATTTACAACATGGAGGAATGAGCGTTACCCATGGGTGCGTAAAAGGTATTTTAAGTATTTTTAAACTGAAGAAGATTCAAAAATTATCGGGATGAGAGTCAAAACGGATAACAGTCCTTATAGCCGAGCTTTCGGTTTATATAAAACCATCATCAGGGCTCAAGAATCTTCTAAGGTGTCAAAATATAGGACACGGTCATGGAATGTGAGTTAAAAGTCATAACATAAACAAAAGAACTGGTTGCAGTTGAGGCTGACAACGGTTGGCACATAAATGGGACTCAAAAAATGTAAGGCTAAAATTGAAAAACTTGAGGGAACACTGCTGGCAAGCATACAGAGCTAAACTAAACTAAAATCATTTTTGACAACTTGCATATTGTGGGTCGATCATCTCTTTCTCTTCATCTGGAAGAAGATTCCATCCCAAGAAGTTTGGCATCAACCTCACTCTCCTACGTTAAGTAGTTTTCCTTCTATGATTTTTCAAAGTTTCGCGCACTGATGTCGTCAAAGCACCCCTTCCACCTGGGTGGTACCCCTACCTGTGAGTGTAACGTCACCAGTGCAAATTTTGAAAAATCAGAAAGAAAACTAAATAACATAGGTGAGTGCAGATGGTATCAAATTTCTTAGAATGGAATCTACTTTCATTTAAAAATATAAAATGAATAAGTTGGTAACGCTCACTGCCCACACCTCGAAGTTCGAAAGAAAGTTTTCCAGTTCAGGAAAGAGGTTTTTTTAGACGCCTTCATTTGCAATATGAGCAGATAGCTACTGGAATTGCACAAAACATTGGAGTTAGCTTCAAAAGTTGGCTCAGAAACGAAATGATAAGTTGTTCCTGCTTGGATGTCGAAGAGATAATGTATTTCCATCTCATGTAGTAAAGAGTACCTGGAAGAAATCACATGAAAACTACGCAAAACAAACCCTAAAGTTTTATACGTAGGTAAACATAAATTGGAACTGCATTGTTAACGAAAGATTGATTTGCTCGATCAGCAAACGAGGTGGTCGTTTTGATTCGGAGGTCATTGAATAGATATTGCGTCCAGATTTTCGATCCCAGTATTTCCTCATTGCAACTCTCATACCATGAAAATAAGTGCCGTGGGAAACTTTCATTTCGACAGCTCATTATCCATTTTTCACTTCTGTGTCAAGTGGTTCAGTCTTAGCCGTGTCGGATCCGCCCTGCGCCACTCGGACGAACTTTCATCCGACCCGAAAGTAATGACAGGTCATCCGGACGTCAGAAAGAAGTAAATAGGTTGGTACCTAACTACTCCGATAGACTTGTCAGTGAACTATGGAAGAGGCCTGTGAAGCACGGGTTGAGCAACCTACAAAATGATGGCAGGTAGTTTCAAGCAAGAAGCGAAGGGAATCGTCCTCTCCAGGGACCACAATTTCCCAGCCCTACTCCCCCGTGATTTCATTCTTTCAGACCCTTCCGTCCTTCTTGGGGCTCCTGCGTGACGCGGCTTCCTCTGTGTTTTCTTCACTTCTTTTTCTTTTGGCGCATTTTTGGGCGTTTGTGACCCAACTGGGTGCGGGCGTTTCCATCCTTTGTTCCTTGTGAACTGGGCAGGAACCTCCCCTTCAAGGTCCATCCTCATAATCTACTACCTACCGACCTAACAATGATCGTGAGCAACACCTGCATTCCAACAGGAGACAACTACAAGTTTTCCCATTCAAATAACCATGCATCCATGTAATGCAAGGAATAGGAATTTAAACATTCCAAACTGTCCTAGGATAACATTATTGTCAAATTTTTTAATAGCTACGTTTTTAGTAGGCAACTTTACATGTTTTATGAGTTGGTAAAAAATGCGTGACGCAAATATTTACCTGACCCCCGCCCAAAAACATATCCATGTTAATAACGAGCTCAAGAGCACTGAAACAGCTCTAAATCGGCCGAGTAAAAAATCGAGTCTTGGAGCAGCTGAAGATTTTAGTTTGGCAACTAATTAAGTAGTGCATTGGGTTTCACCCTCCATTATCTTTTTACCTCCTTTTTGAAAATCTTGAAATTACCCCTATCGTACCCCGCTAATAGCAGTAACAGAATGCTATTTAAAGCATCGTACTACCGCCTCCGAAGCTATACGAAACCCGTGTAGTTGGGCCCTCCCCTATCGTATCTGAAGAGGTTCGCAAGTTCGTACCACTGAAAATCCGGATCTTTTCAAGTTTTTCAGCATTCTCTGCATATTTCGAAACAAACTGCCATTTAGATGTGAGAAAATCATAAAAAACATCCCTTATAATTGTATACGAATAGATATTACAACACATTCCTGTTATATACAGGGTGTCCTACAAAAAGATTACATTACCCCCTTTCACTTCCCCCGAATACACGTAAAACATTGAGACCAACGCCTTTCTTCATAATTTTTTACGTTGATCTCAGGAAAAATACTCTCCCGCGCGCCAGTTGCGCCAAAAATGACAAACTTAGTTTTTTTTTAAACGGAAACCCCCATTTTTTATTACAGGTTCTAATTCTACGTAAAATTTTATGAGGAAATTATCAATCACTCGATTTTTTAAGTGCGCGTTAACGGGCGCAATTCCGCTCTAAAATTGCAAAAATTGTGAAATACCTACTGAGTTTTGAAGATATTCTATTACCATATGTGTAATAAATACATGATTTTAGGGTATTTTTTCGTGCTGAACCTAGCAATGATGTTCGTTTATTGATATTTGCAACACCAACTTGGGAAAACACCGAAAAACTACATTTTAGTACGCTTTGTGCTGTTTAGAAATAAGTAAGATAAGTGACATTTTCGGGGTTTTTCCAAATTGGTTTTGCAAATATCAACAACATCATTACGAGGATTAGATCAGAAAGAAAAAATACCCCAAAATCATGTATTACATGTGGCAATAGAATATCTTCAAAACTCAGTAAGTATTTCACAATTATAGAGCGGAATTGCGTACTTTTGGAGCGGAATTGCGCCCGTTTACGTGCACTTAAAAAATCGAGTTATGGGTAATTTCTTCATGAAATTTCACGTAAAATTCGAATCTGCAATAGAAAATGGGGTTCACTTTTGAAAACAATTTTGTCATTTGCGCCACTTCCGGCGTAAGTGGCGCGCGCACAATTATTTTTCCTGAGATCCACGTAAAAAAATTATGAAGAATGGCGTTGGTTCCACTTTTTTGCGCTTAATTCAGGGGAAATGAAGGGGGGTGTAACCTTTCTGTGGGGCACCCTGTATATATGTATCTACATAAATATCTACCTATAATCTCTTGAAATCTAATAATTACCTAGGTAATAAAAAACTATTTATTTGAGTACCTAGGTTCTTTATGACCAGAGCCCTTCAAGTGCCATTTTGCCATGGCGCCATTTTTAAGAGCCATGTTTAGCCAATTTTTGGGTAAAAAGCCATTTTTTGCCGATTTCTGGGAAAATGCCATGTTTGTGCCATTTTCGCATGATTTTCTTGAAAATTTGTGAAAAAAGACGTTGCTCAAAACATCTGTGGAGAAGATGGAAAACATTTCGAAGATGGACTATCCAGGAGCTGTCGGGGAGAAGATTAAAGAAAAGGTGAAGGCCGTCCTCTCCAGGAATTGTGGATGGGAGGAGATGAAGAACGTAGCTGCCAATTTGGCAGGGGAGGTAGCCACCCTCAAGGAAGATTGGGAAGCTGCAGATGTTCTCTGAATGAAGTATGCCCCGTCAACATCAGCTGTCGTAGAGAGGTCATTTTCAGATTTTAAATATATTTTAAGTGACCGACGCCTTGGTTTCTGCATAGATAGCATCTCGGCCCACCTGAAATTGTTCTACAACAATTTTAACCCAGAGGAAGGGATTCTTCATTCTCCTATATATATTTAAATTCAATTTTTTGTAGTCAATTTGTAATTTGTAGCATGCTTTTTGTAAATAAAGTACATAATGTAATTAAAATGGCAAGTTTTAATTTTCCTATCAATGGGGGAAAAAAAAGAAAAAAAGTTTGGATTTTGAAGAATAAATGCCATGTTTGGCCAAAATAAAAGCCATGTTTGGCCAAAATAAATGCCATTTTGCCATGTTTTTTAGAGCCACGTTTGGCAAAAATAAATGTTGTGAAGGGCTCTGATTATGACCCAACTTTTTAAAGCAAAATTTAAAATTCAGAAAATATCTATATTGCCCCAGCTAATTTCTATTATGTCCACTTTTCTCACTTTTTGATGCACCATGATTTGGGAGATGATAAATTACAATTATTTTCCAACAAAATTATCTTCATAGACATTTTCTTGGAAACCGTTTCTAAGGGAGTTATAGCAAATTCAAAATTCTCATCGCGTTTTTGACCTTTCGTCACTCGAACGGCCATTACTCTCTTAATTTATAAATAATACACAAATGCAAGAACACCGTTAGAAAGAACGTTAAATTTTCGATATCCTAAGTGCAAATTTAAATTATTCTCACATTTCATTGAAAGATGGAAAATCAATCTAAAAAGTTTCACCTGGTTTTACCCATGAAAACATAAAAAGCAGAACATAAAAATAAATTGAACTAAAAACTTATGAGTTAGTGTAAAACCTGGTTAAAATAACGGAGTCGGGGAGATCTGCAAGTGTTACCAGCGTGAAAAATTACAGAGACCGGCCCAAAATTCAACATTGGTCATGGGGTCATAAAAAACCTAAGTTTCATTGAATAAAAAAGAAAAAACACGTTTTCCACATTAAAACGCCATTTTCTCCCAGAATAAACTAAGTAAACCTAAAATTGATAATACCATTGGAAAGCTGAGTTTTTGAGCCTTTAATTATCGCAGTATGCTAAAATCAAATACAATCATTCGAATTCACAAGCGTTTGAAAAAATTTGAAATTTCCTGATTTCTTCGAATTTTACTGCTAAGGATAACTTACCATTGAATAAACTTTTCAAAATATTGATTTTGATCTAAGGAGAATCGGAATTTAACGCTCTTCTAATAATGATTGTAGTGGATTTATATAGGTTTTACTTGGCGTAGGTAGGCCAAGTCGGACATTTATATCCCGGTTATGCGGGTTGGTCTCCGGGCCACCCCGCGAGGAATGCGGGCGGACCATCGCCCAGTAAATGTTTGGGGAGGTCGCCTTGTGTGTTATTCTTTAATATTTCACTTTTGGGAGAGAATTTAGTATTTTCTCTCTGGTGAAATATTTTGTTTGACGGAGTTATAATTCGACGTCTTGTAAATATTTTTGTGTTGTATCTACCTCTTTTTGGTAGCCCTGAAAAGGGCTGTTGACAAGAGGGGGTGGATTTCACCACAATGATATTCTTAAATTTAAGAATAACCTATAAATTGGTGAAGTTATGACCATTTAATTGCCGAAATTCAAGGTCGAAAACACGAAAGAAAATTCAAAAATGATTTATAACTCAGGAAGAGTTTTCAAGAAAATGTTAAGGGGGGAAGTTTTGTTGAAAACTAGTAGTAGAATCGAACCCTAGCCTGTCGTGCACCCAATAGTGAGACACCCAGTATATCTGCACCTACTGCATAAAAAGTATAGAAATTAATTTTAGAAAGCTAAAAAAAACTAATACTGAGACTTTAGCCTACTAGCTCCTGTATACATATGAATTACTGTAAAACTACAAAAATCTTTTCAGAATGTCACAACCGGATTTTCAAGGAGAGAATATTGTTGAAATTTATATTTAAGAATTTCGGTGCCATAGCAATATAACATATTGTTTCTCAAAAAATTCGCTAAACATCAAAATTGTTGAATTAAATTTTTAGAAGTATATTACTCGTACCTAGAAGAAGGGCTTAAGCTATCAACTTGAACATTTTTACTCAGAAAATTTTGTTGAAAGAAAAACAATTGTCACAGACACACACACACACTTTTTTTCACGGATTCGGTCTTAGAATGATCTGAAACAGATGTGTATAAGGTTATTTTTTTCTCATGATTGGGTCCCCCCCCCCCCCACTCCCCTAGATCAATTCCAAAAGGCGTCCCTCTTAAACGAAGCCTTGCCTATAAGACATAGATTCAGAGGTACGTCCTAATACCTACAAATTTAGTCCTAAGACTAGTTTCAGATAACCACGTTCATACCTCAGACTGTTGGCCACGCACTGCGCAGTGCAAAACTATAGGCAATAATACGGGTAGGTAAATCGAGAGTTTTCCAACGACTCGCGAACGATTTTTTTTTTTTTTTCGATGATAAATAGACATAATAGAAATTAGCTGAGGCAATGTAAATATTTTTTATGGGGTGAGGTTAAGGGTACCTCAATGGTCACCAAAAACTCTCTACTTTCTCCGGCTGAATGTGGAATGTCCACGTTATCGCGGGAAATGTCCCTCAGTCACGTGGCGTCCTCTACGGCCGGTAAGTCAACGAATGTGGTTGGCGAAGCCGCCGCCAGGTGCCGCGGCTCTGCAGCCTCCGCCCGGGTTGAGCAACGGAGCCCGCGACCTCGGGCGTCCCCCGCCGTCAGCTGCCTCTCGTGTTGACTCCGGATGAGAAAGGCCGAGCCGTCGAGTAAACGACCTGCAGCAGCCCCAGACCCTCCCGACCCCCCTGCACCTCCTTTCCAAGGGTTCACCGCAACATTACCTGACTTTTCACTCTGGGGAAACCACAGGTTCCACCAACATTATGTTATTTATCCTCCCGCTACTTTCGGTTTTGCGGTTTTCCGATAGCGAAAATAAAGGATTGTAATATGATATGAGATTTTACTTCCCCATCAGTCCGAAGGGTCAAAGAAAGGTTTAACGTTACCACATTAACCCCTAATATCCTGAGGTGTCGATTTCTTTTTAGAAAATTATTATTTTCCCGTCATTTTATGTTTAAAACAGGAAAAATAACGTAGGAATGAAGAGAAAAAAACTCGGCAGGCCGCTCGTACTTTCTCTCTTATAAGAGGAGCTATGATGAGCATTGAAAAATGTCTCAGTAATTTCAGTGTGTTTCATTGTTTTAAATTTAAAAAACGGACGGTAGACCTACGGTTCTACAGTCAGATCATTTACGTTAGATCATTATTACTCGTAATAATGATTAATTTTACTCATTATTAGTTCATTATGGTTACTTAGCAATATTAGTTTATAACTGAGCGTAATAAATCAGCTTTCCTTGACACTACAGAGGGATTATGAGATGCTGTGATAAAATGAGAGCATTCCAAAAAGTGGCTAACGATTTTCCTGCTATGAAAACTAAGGGAGTTATACACTTCCCTAGTAACGCATTGGTTTTACGTGAAAATCCATAGAAAACCCCACCGTGACGTGACGCTCGTGACGTGACGAAAACAAATGGAAACGTCCTGTTAATCATTATTAAATGATAAAATAATTATTGTCACACAATTAGTGAATTTGCTGTAAACCAGTCTCGACGATGCCCAATTCTTCCACGGATATGAATTCACAGGTAGGTAATTTTCTGTTATGGTGCGCGTCTACAGTTACTATAACCAAGATTAACTTCTCAACCAAGTGACAACAAAACAAGCGGCATTTATTTATAACATAAATAAATATAAAACTACGACATGAATAGAAGAACAAGTACGAAAGAAATGCGTGATAAATCGAGAGCTCCGGCTTGGTTGTACGTGAAAATCAAAAGAAAACAACACCTTAACTTATTTATAGGTTGCGTGACTTTTTTTTTGTGTAACAAAATTTCCGGTTGACCCGTCGACTAAGACATTTTCAATGTCAAAAATGAATTTGTTCTCTGTTCAAATTTTAAAATATTGTTGCTCTGGAGCAACGTCAGGATGAATGTGGGATGGAATAGAGGTGCTGCTACTTGTCAGAAACGTAAGATACACTCAGTCTCAAAACTTTATATTTCATGGAATACGTACAAAATGTTTAAAAAATTTATATTTTCATCAACTTTAGAGTATAAGGAACAAACATTTTAAAACTTCGTAAAAATATACCTGTTAAAATTAGTTTTCATTTTCTAAATCATCAAGCAAGGACCTTATTATCTTCTAAAATCACATAAGGCATCAATCATTTTCTTATTTTCTAGTGACTTGTTAGGTAGTTGTTACTGGTGCAGATGATGTGACCACAGGTATAGTAGCTAGGGATGTTGCAAGGGCAGCAGTGTCCATTCCATTATTGATCTCATAAGCCGTTTCTTCGTGAGGATCTAAATCTTGAAGGGATACGTCGCTAACATCCTCAAAAAAATAGTCGTCTACTGGTGGCACTGGAGATAATATTATGTCCTTCATCGTTACAAAATATTTAGCCATTTCTGCTTTCAGCTCTTCATCACTTCCCTCTCTTTCATCATCAACTAAGAATCAACTTCCAATCTAATAATCAATACGTCTGTAATCATTGCATTCTCCTCATTGAATTCCTCATTCGCTTTCTCATGCTTTTCATCTTGTATACTCTTCAGGAAGAAAAGAACATCCAGAGCCCTTGAGGTGAATATTGGCATCTAAAAATAAAATATAAAAAAAGGTATTTGTGAACAGAGCAAACTGAATAAGAATATAACTTCCTCGTTTTTAGGAACAAATAGAAGGCTACAAAACATTTTTCTTCACAAAAGTAGATAATTTCGTCAAATTCCTATGGTTCTGTCATCCTGCTGTTGCTCTTCAGCAACATTGGTTCGGATGTGAGATCCTGCTGTTGCTCACAAGCAACATTTGTTCCCACTCCCACAGCAAGATGAACAACGGTAAACTCTAATATCCCATACATTATTCTACTTATTTAGAGTGTAAACAACAAAAGTGAAAAGAATTTGGACCGAAAAAATGTATAATAAAAGCTAAATCAACAGTTGAACTTACCTTCCTCCGTCCTTCTGCCGTGTTGTCACTGCTACCACAGAAAGTTGGGAAAATAAGACATTATCACTGTTATCAGCTGTCAAAAGAGTGCCAGACAAACGGAGATACCAACTCACATGCATCAGTGTTGACAGAAGTAGTTTCCAACAGTAAGAATGGTACCGCCGCTCCAGGGCAACATTACGGCGTACACGTGTAGGTACCTACATGTACAGCGTATGTACTTAACCTAACTGAATTTTTACGGATAATTCTGTGAAAATATAATCATAATTTAATTTGAATTTGAACATGTCTGGGTTCTAGCTCAATACACATTACCAACCAGAATCATTGCAAAACAAGTACAATTCAAATCTGCAATAAAAAAAGGGGTTGCCATTTAAAATAACGAAGATGGTGAAAATTGCGAACTTTTGCGCACGCGAGCAATGGGAAATTTCGTCATTGTTGAGATCCTTACAAAAAAAAAAAAATAATAATAATAATAATAAATGAATAAATAAAAAATAAGATTAAAGAAAAACAATTATTTTTTAACCTATTATTAAGGATTAAGGAAGCTCGGAGGGGGGTGGGGACACCGTGTAAAGTATAAACATTTGATAGAGCATTAAACGCTAAGATTCGTTTCAGAATGCCTCAAAATCTATTTCAACGGAGAAATTTTTCTCATATTTTTCATTTTAAAATTTATGATTCCATTGCAATAGCTAAATTTTCTACGAAAATTTGCTATAAAGAATAGTTTGTACACATGCAATTGTCTCGCTCAATGTGGAAATGATCTAATATAAATCCAATAGAAAATCATGATAATGAATCTTTCATTTTCCATTCGCTGATTCTGTTTTTTCTGTACCTTAATTCACTGATCTGTGGCTCAATCCACCAGCCAGTGGATGTCCAACCTACCAGTTAGAATGACTTGCTCCCGTAATGGAGCTCAGGTTGGTCAATTTCCTTTTCGAAAACCAACATCTGCTACACCGTGAAGCTGCAGCTTTTCACTCCTCCCTCATAACCAATCAGGATCTAGCAAATGACAATTAGTGAATTTTATTAGAAAATGAAGCTAGGGTGAAGCGGGGTAACTGAGAACCAAAATTTCAATAGTGCAACTTTAACCCCGCTCAGCTCAGCCTCAATTACAGCTAATTTATATTATTTTCAAATTGTAGGAATTTTAATGCAGATTACAACAATGCTGGATTGATATTCGATGTTTTTAACTTTTCAGTGCCCCAGCTCAATTTTGCTTCCTCACTGTGGTGAAAACCACCCCCTCTTTTCAACAGCCCTTTTCAGGACTACCAAAAAGAGGTAGACACGACACACAAAATTTATAAGACGTCGAGTTATAACTCCGTCAAACAAAATATTTCACCAGAGAGAAAATACGAAATTCTCTCTCAAAAGTGAAATATTAACAAATAACATACAAGGCGACCTCCCTAAACACTTACTGGGCGAGAGAGACGCGACAAGTATCTCGAAACAAGTCCCCTTGAATGAGAAAACTCAAACAGGCAATCAAATGTCCTCTAAAACTAACAAGGACAGTTCCAGCAAGCCTACTCGCCAATCAGAAACAATGATTGCACGAGAGACAATAGGCGAACCAACCAGGAGGCGGCAAGCAACCACCTCTGGTCCAGCAGCCACCCCGGGGACCCCGTCTCAGCAACGGACGCAGGGAAGACACCCCCGGGGATCCCGTCCAAACAACGGACGCAGGGAAGCCACCCGAGGACCCCGTCTAAACAACGGACGCAGGGAAGACACCTCAAGGTCCTTGTCTCCGCAACCGACGCACGGAAGCCACCTCCGGGGACCCCGTCGCAGCGACGGACGCGGGGAAGCCACCCCCGAAGGACCAACTCAGCTATCATACTCGCAGATTCTGAGAAAACAATGTGCGAGCCAATGAGATAACACAGTTGAATTAATGAAATTAAGCGGACCAATCAGGGGGCGGCAGGAGGCAGCCACCTCCCTATAATTACCCCGCTCGGAGCCCTCCGAAATTCATTCCACTCACCGCCCTCGACGACTACACTCTGCAGTACGAAGATTCTACACGCTCTACGCTGACGACCCTTCTGCTCACGAGTTCATCTCAGAACGGCTTTCTACTGCTTTCTACAAGGCATACCTTCTCTCCACACAGATCTCGCATTGGCATCTACGAGTCCAGTGATCACTTATCCTGCTCATTGCCCAACGTAGTTCTTCTGTCAGGACGCCACCCGGTACATCTATTGATATTCTCATTAGATCGTACGCCCGCTGGGACGTTCCGAGACGTGTCGCCCGGGTTTCGTAGCACTAAGCTCGTCACCGACCGCTGGGGCACGCCGATAAATTACTCAGCTCATCCGCTCTAATTTATCGTCCAAGGAAGCCTTTTTCAAGGCTACAAGGTAGGACCCTGACATCCGAGCAAAGGAAAGAAGCTCTGTCAAGCGAGTCCACCTTCCAAACCCTCTATCCTATACGTAGAGGTATTAAAAACGAGTTAACAAACTCGGGTACATCGATGGAGCGCCGCCCGTCCTACTTCCTCATGCAAGAGGAAGCAGAACACGGCGCGGCCGGGAGCCTTAGCCCACGCAGTGCTCCCTACCCGCTACTCGACTCGTCCGCTGTTCCTAGCGACGGACAAAGGCTCGATTCTCGCGAAGAGATCGCCTTCTTACCTAACGTATTCATGAAAGAAACGTTAGTTCAAGCCTCACGCCCACAAAAGTTCGAGGATACCTTTCAGACCCGCTCTGAAGTCAATCATCATGATTCGACAAAGATTTCTGAATATCCACGATATTCTACGCAAGGCTACCCGGCCGATCCGAGTGTCAAACACACTCCCAACGTGCTAAAAACAAAGGATACTTTTCTGTACCTCAACCAAGCTCAACATATTCCTCCTACAGATATAAATCTTAGGCCGGAATATTACAAAACGGCTCAGTACCAAACAGATCGAACCCAGCACCCACTATGCGAGCCCAGTGCTCCACGCGGCTGCGACACGAACTATCTCTCAGTTCATCCCGCCAAGCAAGCTGACCTTGACGGATTCGCCCACATTCCTTACAGAAATAACACAGGAACTAACCCGCATAACCAGAATATAAATGTCCCACTTGGTCTACCTACACCAAGTCAAACATATATAAATCCACTACAAATGGTGACCCCGCCTTTGAACAGGCTTAACACGGAGCATTTCGTTCCCTCTTATGAAGCTAGTGGATTTCAGGGAACTACTGCGGGCGTGCGACCCCCGCCGGGCTTATACGCCCCTCATCTCACACAACAACCCTCTACACAAAGTGGCTTTCGAACACTTTTGGAGGAAATGGGAGATTACCAAAGACCTATCTTCCAAAAGAAGAATATCGATCGTGCACTCGCCGAGTTCGATCAATACTGCGTGCGAAAAAACCTGAGAACGCAGAACGAATGTTTCTCAGCTATCTACAAGTGGGTACCGGAGGAAATGCGGGAAGCTATTGACTCAGCTTACCTCACGGCACCCCACGCACCTTATGAAGAGGCCAAACAGCGCCTACAACGAGAATACGGGTTGTCCTTACAGGACAGGCTCCTCGCGCTCGAGGACCCCGCATCTCTCGCCAAAAAACCCAGCACCAAGTACCATGAAATGTACTCTAAGGCTGTTGGGTACTTCTCAGAGGCTCTGATCACTCAAAAGTGGATCGAAACTCTGCCTATCGAAGCCCGAGGCATGGTCGCAGCACAGCCTACCACGAATGCCCGGCTCGACCTAGCTGATACGCTACACGCGTACAAAACAGCAAACCCCTCTCTCAACATACGAGGAGTAGAATCTACTTCGAAACCTACGAAGACTGGTTTCAAAAAGGCCCTCTCACAAAAAGCTGAGTTCAAACCTCAGCAAGTAGAGAGTAAGCCTCACAAACCAACGGCCTACGTCTGCCGGAACCACGCCCGTTTCGGTAGCGAAACTCGCAAGTGTGCAGACCCAGAATACTGCACTTGGAAGGCAAATACCGCCTCCAAACCTATCAAAAAGGCAGCGCCTATCAGCCAGCCTAAAACCTTGGTTTCAAGCGAGAATACTCATAAATCAATACAAGAAAGTACCGTTCCAACCTCAGACGCAGAGAGTTCGGAAAACGAATAACTGCCAGTGTATCTGAGCCTATACACCGGCAGACTAAAGAATATAAAAGGCTTTTTTTCAAGTGCAAACTAAATGGCACTGAATTTCTCATTGACACGGGAGCAGAAGTGAACATTCTGCCCCACAATGTCACCAAAAAATTGGGCTTAAAAATTCGTAAGTCCAACGTCAAGCTCACAGCAGCTAACGGCGCCCCTATAGACACACTAGGGCGTGCTGACACGACAATTAACATCGGCCTCGGAGACATGACCACCGATTTCATGATCACTAAAGTTGATCTAGCGATCCTCGGTATACCATTCCTCGAGTCTTGGGATATCGGAATACGGGTCAAACACAAATATATCTACAAAGATAAAGTAAAGAGCTATGCCGATCAAAAAATCGCTGCAGTCATGAACAAAAAATTTACTGACGAACAAATAGCAGCTGCTATTCCTCATCGTGACAACAGCCCTCAACCAGAGGACACACAGCTCACAGAGGACGAAAACATACGCTCTATCATTGAAAAATACAATGATAAAATGAACAAACTTCAAGGAAAGTGGAAAAACAACGGTGTTTACCACCGTATAACCACGGAAGGAACACCAGTACACTTCCGTGCAAGACCCATGGCAGGCGAAAAACGGGCTCAGGTTAAAAGTACTTTCGACAAAATGCTCACAGAGGGGATCATCGCTCCCTCCGACTCCGAATGGGCTTCTCCGCTACATTGCGTGCCCAAAAAGGATGGAACATGGAGAATCACAGGCGATTACCGATTCCTCAATGCAAAAACTAAGAAAGACGCCTACCCGCCGCCTCACATTCGCTCTTTCCAAGCGAATTTACATAATACACAAATCTATTCAACAATAGATTTAAAATCGGCATATTACCATATCCCGATGCACCCAGATGACGCTCATAAAACAGCAATTATTACCCCTTTCGGTCTCTATGAGTTTAAAAAAATGAGCATGGGTTTGGCCGGAGCGGCTCAAACATGGCAAAAGTACATGGACAGCATCATGCGAAAATTCGATTTCGCATTTGTCTACCTAGACGACATATTGGTGGCTTCTAAAAATTACAAAGAACACATGAACCACCTCAAACAAATTTTCGACAAACTAGGAGAACACGGACTTCGAGTAGGTTTTGATAAATGCATTTTTTCAAAACCTACCGTCGATTTCCTAGGTTTCACTATCTCGAAAGAAGGGATAATTCCTAAACGAGATAAAATAGAAGCCATAGAGCAATTCCCCCGGCCAATAGACGTACGAAGCCTACGCAGATTCCTAGGTATGTGTGGTTTCTACCGAGCTTGCTCAAATAAATTCGCTCACACAGCGCAACCTCTGTATGACTCCATTCAGTCAAACAAACAAAAATGACAAAACACCTATCGAATGGACATCAGAGAGAGAAAAAGCTTTCAACAGCTTAAAACAAGCAATGATAAAAGCTACATTGCACAATATTGCTCATCCCCACCCTACAGCAGAGTGGAGAATAGTTTGCGACGCATCCGATACACACATCGGAGCGGCACTGGAGCAGGAAATTACAGACAAACACGGCTCGAAATCTTACCAACCATTGGGATTTTTCAGTAAAGAAATTCCGGAACAATGGAAGAATAAAGCCTCGTTCGACAAAGAGATGTTCGCCGCTTACCAAGCTTGCATTCATTGGCACAATGACTTGGACGGCCGCTCTTTTCATATTTGCTCAGATCACAAGCCTCTGCTAGGCACAATGCTAAAGAAAAACGCACATTTTTCTAAAATGCGATTGAGATGGCTAACATACATCTCCCAAATGACAAGTGACATACGACACATACCCGGAGAAGACAACGTCGTAGCCGACGCACTCTCCAGACCTTTCGATCCAGTTGAAATTCAAACAAAGTCAATTTCAACCCAAACTGACGAGGGTCCGTCCATAGCCGAAATTTCACAAATTACGGCCGCAATAGAGTGCAATCTTCTACTGCACATCTCAAATGCACAGATTCATTCTCCTCCTAACGCAGAGGACAAACTAAAACTCACACGAGTTGAATTCCCTCAAGGAGAGATTTGGTGTAACCTAGACTTAGGACACCCAAGACCTTATATTCCAAACGAAATAAGGCACGAAATAATCAGCCAAATTCACAATTTGGGACACCCAGGCATTCACTCTACAGTGTATAAAGTAAAACAGAGATATTTTTGGCACGGCCTTCGTGCAGATGTCTCCAACTGGGTCCGAGCATGCGAGACTTGCCAACGAGCAAAAATCACTCGCTCCGTGAAGCTCCCTTACTCCGAATTTGAAACGGCTAACAAATTTGCACATGTGCACGTTGACATTACCGGACCCTTACCTTTAGCTAAAGGAGGGAAACGTTACATCCTAATGATGGTCGATAGAGCAACGGGTTGGCTAGAGGCAGTCCCTCTTAACAACATCGAAACGTCCACGATCACAAACGCCTTTATCAATATTTGGGTAGCCTCAAAAGGCGTACCTAAATACATCACAAGTGACCAGGGCACACAATTCGAATCAGACCTATTTCATTCCATTATGGAACGTCTCGGAGTAAAACATACTCACACGTTACCATACAAACCGTCAACAAACGGAATGGTGGAACGCAGAAATAGATCCTTGAAAGAGGCTCTCAAAGCACAGGACGAAAATTGGCTCGACGCCCTTCCAAAAGTACTACTCGCCATGCGTACGGCAGTAGACCCAGCAACGGAAACTACACCCTTCCAAAAAGTTTACGGAATTGACGTGCCGCTCCCAGGCGACATATTCGTAACTTCTACGAACCTTTCCGAGCCTCTCTTCTTCCGACCTACGCATATCAGACATAATAATACGAAATATGCCGTCAACATGCCCAAAAATTTGGATACATGTACACATGTCTATATCAGAGTGCCCACACAGCTCTCCTCTTTGCAATGTCCTTACACGGGACCGTTCAAAGTTGTTAAAAGAGATAAGTTTTCGGTTACAGTACAAATTGGCGAACACACAAAAAAAGTTCCCAAACAGCAAATCAAACCAGCTTACACTCTAAACACAGACGAAGCTGTGTCACTAAGCAAAAATCAGGCAGAAAATAAGGAGGAGACTCCCCGAAAATCCGCCAGAAGACGCGTCCCCTCTACCAAATTCGACGAGAGGTGGGTGACTGCGCTCGAAACACCCCAACCGGCGTCGTCGTTAATAACACGACGTCTTGGGGGGGCGCCTGTGGTGAAAACCACCCCCTCTTTTCAACAGCCCTTTTCAGGACTACCAAAAAGAGGTAGATACGACACACAAATATTTATAAGACGTCGAGTTATAACTCCGTCAAACAAAATATTTCACCAGAGAGAAAATACGAAATTCTCTCTCAAAAGTGAAATATTAACAAATAACATACAAGGCGACCTCCCTAAACACTTACTGGGCGAGAGAGACGCGACAAGTATCTCGAAACAAGTCGCCTTGAATGAGAAAACTCAAACAGGCAATCAAATGTCCTCTAAAACTAACAAGGACAGTTCCAGCAAGCCTACTCGCCAATCAGAAACAATGATTGCACGAGAGACAATAGGCGAACCAACCAGGAGGCGGCAAGCAACCACCTCTGGTCCAGCAGCCACCCCGGGGACCCCGTCTCAGCAACGGACGCAGGGAAGACACCCCCGGGGATCCCGTCTAAACAACGGACGCAGGGAAGCCACCCGAGGACCCCGTCTAAACAACGGACGCAGGGAAGACACCTCAAGGTCCTTGTCTCCGCAACGGACGCACGGAAGCCACCTCCGGGGACCCCGTCGCAGCGACGGACGCGGGGAAGCCACCCCCGAAGGACCAACTCAGCTATCATACTCGCAGATTCTGAGAAAACAATGTGCGAGCCAATGAGATAACACAGTTGAATTAATGAAATTAAGCGGACCAATCAGGGGGCGGCAGGAGGCAGCCACCTCCCTATAATTACCCCGCTCGGAGCCCTCCGAAATTCATTCCACTCACCGCTCTCGACGACTACACTCTACAGTACGAAGCTTCTACACGCTCTACACTGACGACCCTTCTGCTCACGAGTTCATCTCAGAACGGCTCTCTACTGCTTTCTACAAGGCATACCTTCTCTCCACACAGATCTCGCATTGGCATCTACGAGTCCAGTGATCACTTATCCTGCTCATTGCCCAACGTAGTTCTTCTGTCAGGACGCCACCCGGTACATCTATTGATATTCTCATTAGATCGTACGCCCGCTGGGACGTTCCGAGACGTGTCGCCCGGGTTTCGTAGCACTAAGCTCGTCACCGACCGCTGGGGCACGCCGATAAATTACTCAGCTCATCCGCTCTAATTTATCGTCCAAGGAAGCCTTTTTCAAGGCTACAAGGTAGGACCCTGACATCCGAGCAAAGGAAAGAAGCTCTGTCAAGCGAGTCCACCTTCCAAACCCTCTATCCTATACGTAGAGGTATTAAAAACGAGTTAACAAACTCGGGTACATCGATGGAGCGCCGCCCGTCCTACTTCCTCATGCAAGAGGAAGCAGAACACGGCGCGGCCGGGAGCCTTAGCCCACGCAGCGCTCCCTACCCGCTACTCGACTCGTCCGCTGTTCCTAGCGACGGACAAAGGCTCGATTCTCGCGAAGAGATCGTCTTCTTACCTAACGTATTCATGAAGGAAACGTTAGGTCAAGCCTCACGTACACAAAAGTTCGAGGATACCTTTCAGACCCGCTCTGAAGTCAATCATCATGATTCGACAAAGATTTCTGAATATCCACGATATTCTACGCAAGGCTACCCGGCCGATCCGAGTGTCAAACACACTCCCAACGTGCTAAAAACAAAGGATACTTTTCAGTACCTCAACCAAGCCCAGTATATTCCCCCTACAGATATAAATCTTAGGCCGGAATATTACACAACGGCTCAGCACCAAACAGATCGAACCCAGCACCCACTATGCGAGCCCAGTGCTCCACGCGGCTGCTACACGAACTATCCTCAAGTTCCTCCCGCCAAGCAAGCTGACCTTGGCGATTTCGCTCACATTCCTTACAGGAATACCTCAGGGACTAACCCGCATAACCAGAATATAAATGTCCCACTTGGTCTACCTACACCAAGTCAAACATATATAAATCCACTACACTCACTACAGAAGGTAGGGAAGCTTTGTGTTCGTGATTGAAGCCGAAAAAAATGTTGCCCTCCAAAATCAAAAATGTACAGTTGCTTTTTGCGTTTCAGAGCTTGCTGATCAATTTTGGTTCCGTGTCTTGCTGTCTGTCTGTCTGTGGTAAATCCTTGCCACGCCCAAAAACTATGACCAAGTTTCAGCCCCATTCCGATGAAATTTTCAGGGATAGTGCGGATTAGTTCCTAGAGGGTCCCTTTTAATTTTCAAGGCCATCGAATCAACAGTTGTTTGTGCTCATGCGCAAACGGGAATTTCTCATAACGTCGATTTCTCATCTATTGGTCCGATTTTCTTCAAACTCGATAGGTAATTGGGTATATGTTCTGGAAAAATGCCCTATGAATTATATTCATAGGGTAATAAACATTGCGCATGCGCGAAACTAATATCAATTGACAAAGGCGAAATTCCGAGTCTAATGGAACGATTTTGATGAAATTCTCCGGGATTGTGCGGGATAGCTTCTTGACGGTCCCCTATAACATTCATGGTCGTCACATGAGTAGTATAGTCTGTGCGCATGCGCCAACATTAATTTATTATAACGACGATTTCTTATCATCTATAAGTCCAATTTCGTTCAAACTCTGGGAGTAGATAGATATTATGTTCTAGGAAAGTTTCCTATGAATTATATCACGATTCGTGAAGTAATAACTACAGAGCACGGACCAATGCATCGATTTTTATGAAATTTTCAAGGGTTGTGCGGTTTGGTTCCTAGACGTTCCCCTATTATTTTAATTGGACTTTAGCCCGTCTGTATAATTAAATAAAGTAATTAATAATTAAAAATCAAGCTATTCAAATGAAAGGGTTGATGGCCACCACTTTTTGAGCACATTATATTGGTCAAATTAAAAAAAAAATGTTATAACAAAATAATCACGAAAAACGGCTAAAAATAGTTGAATGTCAAACAGAATCTTCGTCCAAAAAAGTTTATAAGCAATGAACCAATACATTAAAAAATTGCCCAAAATTCTGCTGAAAATTAACTTTAATTTCATTAATATTTGCTGAAGCATCTATGAAAACTACAAAAAAATCCAAAATCTTTTTTGACTCACCGAATATTATTTAGAACTCGTTTTTATCATAAAATTAATAATTAACAATTTCTTTGCTCTCTTGAACTTTAAAACATTGTAACACATTATGATGCAATCGTTTATGAAAATTCGCTCATACGATCCATGCATGACCGAAACTTTTGTATGATGACTTTAACCCCAACAAATGTCACTGTATTACTTTGTTTGCAATTACTTTCAGGCAACAACTGTCGGCTGTTAAAACTACCAGTGGAGTGACTAATTCGAATTGGGCTGTATCGCTACGGATGTTGTCCACTCACTTCCTTGCCGAATCTAACAAAGGAATTCGGTGAAGGAACTATTGGATGACGTGTATCCTCTCTTCAGGGAAAAGTTCTCGATCCTTTCCCTATATCCTATAACTCTATTCAAGATCCTGGACGAAAGTTCCCATAACATTATGTGATTCGGATATTATAGAAAACGTCGGAAAATTACGCAATCTGACCGCCATCTTCTTATTGTTCTCTCCAGCGAGTTTTATCCGTCTCGTGGGACACTATTTTTTCACTAATTTCTCGCTTTCCCATTACATTATATAAACAACGTGAACAACATATGTCATAACTGAAATAATGAAAACACTGTCTCCTAAATATTACGTCCTAAGTGCTGCAATGGCATGAAATGATGGAGATTCAGTTTTCATGTTTCTTTCAAATACGAAGTAGATATCAAGCTTTATAACGTTTCTTTATTCGGATAGTTGAGGAGGAGCCATGCTAATATTCAAAAGTGAAAAATATCTACTTACTTATAGTTTTATTTTTTGTTAAAAATCGAATTTAAAGTTATGAGTTTTTTGAAAATCAAATTTAAAATTGTTTACGTTTATTTAGGTAACTCCTACATAGGGAAAAGCTAAAATTAATTTCATTAAATTTCTCTTTGCAAGTGCCTATATCTACTAAGGCATATTGATGTCAACCTACAGACCTGCGATTTGGGATGGACTTTTTGTTCTATCTCTATTATTTATAAGAATGAAACTCCGTCTGTCTGTCTGTCTGTTTGTCTGTCGTGTCTATGCACAGCCAAACGGCTGAGTGGGGGGAGTCTACGAGTGGGGGGATCTTCTTGGGATTTTCCGAAAGGGGGCATAAGCGAATTTAAAATTTTCTAATCCCACCCGAACCATGGGCGTAGCGAGCCGGAGCGGCTAGTAAAGAATAATGTTATTAAAAAACCTAAAATAAATATTGTTCGACACATGCGTGCACGAATACAAAGCTCCCCAACTGAGGTTCCCAACTGAAAATGCTAACAACAATTGTTGGGAAGCCGTCTACATTGCTACATTATATGAACATGGACACATGATGGCCCGTTGGCATGACCATGTAAATTATAACTAAATATATCCATTCCATGTTCTACCTCACACTGTACAATACAGTATTATTCAATTAAAACAGGTTATGGGCCCAGCACGCTTCCGTAAAACAAAAATTAGGTAGGTACAGTTGAAAAAAAAACCAAGTATGAAATTTTGGATTTGTGATTCAATCCAACCTTAGTCAGGAAGGGGGACGCCTATAGAGTCTGGTGGTCAGACAGAAATACTGCTCCAGAAAAATGGAACTTGGGATCATGTCTCAGGTAAATTAAATATGCAACTGAATTAAATGACGTCAATCAGTGGATGAAAAAAAGACAACAAAATGTGATCTAGGATTGTCCATTAACATATCACAACTCAAACTCATCGAAAGATGTTAAACGCCCAATGACGGTTGGAAGAAGTTACAAGAAGAATATGGGGGAACGATTTCTCCCTATGAAATCCAAGAAAACTGCACGAACGAGCTTTAACGAAAGAATATTATACAAAATGAAGAAATAACAAATTCTAAAATAGAACAATTGGACTCATACGAAGAGCCACCCGAAATAGCGGAATAACACGAAATTGAAGAACTTCAAAATTACGATATTTCAGATCACAAAGTTAAGCAGGTAGGATATTTGCAACCACCGAACCAACAAACATTGTTTTGGAAACGAAACATTTATTTGAGTGGGTAATTTCGTGATTATACGTGAAGTCGAGACGCAAATTTCAGTTAACAAGTGTTCTACCTTGCACTGTACCTACCACAATATTCGATTATAACAAAAATATATTATTTTAGTGGTCCGGATCTAGTAATTTGGTTATGAAAACAGATTGCAATAACCCACCTTCTCATCAGAGCATCTGGATAAACCACAAATGATTCCCATCGAGCGAAGCAAATTTCCACCCACTCGATTTATGGTTTTTTTCCTCATCCTTCGTAGCCTTCTCAGGCCATTTCTCTCTCAAGATGATCTCATGTTATCAGCGAGCCGGAAAAAAATCTTTATGGCCTCCGTTAACGGCCGTTTGATCCTGTCAAGATTTCCGATCTTCGGTCCATAATGCATATAAAATTATATTCTCGACGTGTATTCGCAGAGTTCTACCGTCTATTATTCCTATGTTAGTGTCTTCATATTTCCTTCTTATTTATTTATTTTAATTTTTTCATTTCTCGTGTATGTTTCGTATCTGTACGCACTTTTTTTCATCGACCTGAAGATTTACAGGAATCACGTAACGGAAAACTTTTCACGCTCCCATCTCTGCTAACGAATAAAATGTTTGTTCTTTTGAGTCGCCATGTTACGTACATATATTCGCCGGACTACCGTCCGTCTCTCAGCTGAAAGATCGAAGAGAAGAACACAAACTTGTTCAGAAAATTGAATGTTCATATAGTCCAGCAGCCGAGGCCGAAAATATATTATAGTAAATCCAAGAGAAAGTCTGGGATAAGATTTTGAAAATTTAGTCTGTTCTGAGTGAGGAAATCTTTGTCTGCCATCTCGGTTTTGGAATACAAAATGGCGGCCTCATAAAAATGCATTAATTCGCCCATTTTAATTTTCTTCACTAATGATTCTTAATCCATACATCCTATAGAAAGTTTTATACGTAGCAAAGTTGTAGAGCATAAAAAATAAAACGATTCGATCCCAAAACTCTGAATTACTTATCTCTTAAAGTAAGCAAATTATAAACTGAAAATCGGGCTAATTTTGTGTCAGTCCCCTCCTCCCCCGTCGAGACTTTTGAACTTCAAAATCACTGTCAAAGCTCATTCCACTCAAGATTAAATAGTATTCGAAGCCATTTCGAGCATATTTTAGCTGAGACCTTTTAGTTAGCTAGGACCCCCCTTTTAGCGAATTTTCTTAGAAAATGAAGCTATTGCAATGGCTCCAAAAATTTTAAAATGAAAATTTTCAAAAATTTTCTTCATCGAAATCTGTTTTGAGGCATTCTGAAATGATTCCTGGATTTTAACGCTTTTTTATATGTATATGTATATATATGTAGGTATATATATATATATATATATATATATATATATATATATATATATATATATATATGTATACATATATGTATGTGTCATTCCAGACGATAACTCTCGATAGAACTGAGATAAAAACTTCGTTCTTTCGCCAAAAACTCAAGCATTTCAAAAGAAAGGATGAGTTTGTTGGACAACAATTTTTGAGCACATTAAATTGGTCAAATTTCGAAAAATGTACCCAAAAAATCACTAAAAATGGCTAAAAACGGCCAAAAATCGTTAAATTTCTATTTTTTGCAGAATTTTAGTCAAAACTAAATTTTCAACGATTAACTAGGACATTAAAAATTTTTGCTCAAAATTATGATGAAAAACGCACTTAAATGTCATTAAAATTTGCTAAAATATCTATAAAAACAGCAAAAATATTTAAAAATCAAAAATCCCTTTTGAATCAGTGGACTTTTATTTAGAATAAGTTTTTTGCCATAAAATTGGGTTTTAACCATTTCTGTCAACTAAAATTGCTCCAATTTCAATGCAATTTAACATACCATAGTACGATAGATAGTTTATGAAAATTCGCTCATACGATCATGCTGCATGACTGGAACTTTTTACCGGAGTATTCCATACCCTCCGGTAATGGCACAAAATGAGAGTCTTGCACAATTACAATTTTCGCCTTAGGCCGGCCCAGGCGGTACAAAAAATATCGATGTTAAAAAATGCATACTCGCTCCGGAGCTAGTTTTAGGAACACTGCTTAGTTGTGTGGCTGTGACTCTTTTGTTTACATTATTTTTGGTATATTTGTTTTAGAGTTTCCACTTGCACAGCATAGGTTATGTTTGTTGAGATATTTGTACAAAATGGATAAAAAACGTAAAACACCGCCGTCCTCGATTTTTGTTAAAAAAAAAAAAAAAAAGTTTTAAATTTCTTAAAAAAGTATTTAAATGCCGATGATTTTTTTTTTTTTTTTTTGACGTTCAATGTAGGTAGTAGTTTTTCAACAATACAAACTAAGCTAAAGCAAATTGAATTTGAAATTAAGCATTTTAAGGCTAATCCTCTACGTGTAAAAGTACGGCTTAGTTCGTCGAAACCTCGTTAAAATGTGGTTTTACAAGGTAAAAAATTCAAAAGTCTTCTGAGGGAGGGACCTTGGACACTCCGCGGCCCACGCAATTAATTAGTTACCCCCCCCCCCCCCCCCAAAAATCCTGGATGTGCCACTGGAATAACATGAAAAAACTGTCAAAAATGATCACAAAACTGTTACAAGGAACCCATCGGGAAAAATCGTTCAATTCCTATTTCAATTTCGTTCTCATTCTTTTCAATAATAGTGTTTCTTGATGGCAAAAAAAAAAAAAAACTATGTAGGTATTCAATGTAGCATAGCAACACTAGTCCTAGGAAGTTCATAATAGAATTTTAATTTTTTCGTAGACTTTTAGTTGTCATTTGATGTTCTGCATTATAGATAACATTTTGTAATTGCATCATCAAGAGCAAGAAACCCATAATTAGTAGTCTGAACACACCTGCAATGATACGGACCTTTTCGTGCCACATTTTCTCCATCCCAGATGCAAATGGAACGGTTGTCCCTCGAAACAAGAAATAAATGGAGTGAACGGTTTGGTTTTAAATGTCCTGCCTCGCGTTGGGGCGGAATGTAAAAGCTCGACCTGAGGCAGCTCCGAATGCTAATCGCCTGAGATGGAAGGCCCGTTAGTATGTGGCTGTCCTGATGCAGATTCTGTCATCTTGATGAGCTGAAGAACTCGAAGGTTGTCTTGGCAACTTTCCAAGCTGATTTAGGAAGAAATTGAATTGTGTTCGAAACGAGACGCGACTTGAAAAAGAAGAAATATACTCAACTCACGTAACTGAGATGAACGTCTAATGACGTACCTACTTACACCAGCCACACCGTAGTGTTACTGCCAATGGAAACTATTACACAATTATTAATTCAGTATAAGCTAGCCCTCCTGGTCTAACAATTTAGATGCAATTAACAAAGAAAATACGGGTTAGGCTGTAAACGGTTTCCTCTTCGTTGTCTAGCCCACAAATCAATAGCACTGCTCCTGCGCAAGCGTAAAATCCGTCAAGCACCATTTTTAGGACGTCCCTCTGAAGCTATGTCTCATAGGCAAGGGTTCGTAAGCAAGAAGGACTCCTATTGGGATTAATCCAAGGGAGTGGGGACAACCCAAGCATGAGAAAAATGACATTATAAAAATCCGATTCAGACCTTTCTAAGACCGAGTCTGTGAAAAAAAAACATAGAATGTCTGTGTGTGTGTACGTGACAAATTTTGTCGATGCTGCCTAGGCCACAATTCTCAAATTCTCAACCGATTTTCGATATTCTTTCTTTGTTTGATACCTACTTCAGTCTACTTGTGCAAAAAAAAAAAAAAATAATATATATATATATATATATATGTATATATATATATATACATCATTATTCCGTTTTTGATGGTGTTTTCTACCTCCAGCAGTGTGGCACTGCGATGGGAACAAAATTTGCACCATCATACGCAAATTTATATATGGTTCAGGTGGAGCAGGAATTCCTTTTGTCACAGCCATTGCAACCATTACTCTGGCGAAGGTTTTTGGATGACATCTTTATGGTCTGGCAGCATGGGCAGGAAGCATTGGAGGTTTTCATACAGAATCTTAACGCATCTTCACCTCTAATGTTCACTCATGAGATTTCAGAAACAACTATCACTTTCCTGGATGTAGATGTTACTATTGAATACCGAAGCTTTTCTACCAAGGTCCATGTAAAACCTACCAATGCCCAAATGTATCTCCAATATGAGAGTTGCCACGCCCCCCACATAAAAGATGCAATCCCTCGATCACTCTCCATCCGCGGTCATCGCATCTGCAGCACCAGGGCCGACCTTGAACATTATCTTTCGACTTTAACGAATCGACTGAGTCAAAGGGGCTACCCACAAAATCTACTTAGGAGAAAGATCGTTCCAGCAAATGTATCGTACCGGGCTCCCAACCAACAACGAGATCGAAAAGGACCTTTCCTCGTCACCACATTTTTCCCTGGGATTCAACAGATCAACACTATATTAAAAGAACTGCACCCGATTCTGCTCAATAGTGAGCTAACTCGAGAGGTTTTTCCTGAAGTGTTGTCTCTGTCATACAAAAGACCACCTAACTTGGGCAATATGCTCACACACAAGGCGCACTTATCGCCAAATGAGCCATCCCTTGGATTACAAAAATACAATCATCCCCGGTGCCAGATGTGTGGTATAATACATCCAGGAGTGGAAATCTCTTCTCCCAATACCCCACTAACATACAAAGTAGAGGGAATGGCACACTGTCAAAGCAGGATGTGCGTTTATGAATTAATTTGCAAGCAGTGTGACGCTGTCTACATTGGAAAAGCTACACAGTTCAACGAGAGAATTAACAATCATTGTTCTACGACTGATAGACGGGGGAACCAGCTAGTTAACCGTCATGCAGCAGTACATCAACGAAGTTTTAATGACTGCTATGGAGTTCGAGTACTCAAGAGAATCCACTGCTTCTTCACTATGCGGAGCAAGCTCAAATTTGGGTTCTGGGTGCTCTCAAGCCGCCGGGCCTGAACTCTTATGGCTGATTCCCCCGAGGAAAAACAACCTTTTTTTTTTTTTTTTGAAAAATTTTTTGACCTGAAAAATTGTTTTCACCAAAAATTATTGTTGACTCAAAATTGAACTCCAACACAACCCACAATACTTATCAGGTGATCAAGACTGCCCAAACACCGACAACATAAAAACACATTTTTCTTCATTAATCATGATAACGCAAAATAGCGAAACGTTTATTATTTCTATAACTGTGTTTATATTTGTACCTATTATTCGATAAATTTACATGTATATATACATGGGTCTTGGGAGCACTGTATCCACCTGGCCTCAACCGATACAACACCTGACCATCGCCACATCCATTTTTAAAATTTTTTGTTCAAATTTGTTTTCAATTTTTTTTTTTTTTCAAATTTTTTCATTTTTTTAAATATTTTTTTCATTTTTGATTGTTCTAAGATTTTTATTTATTTATTTTATGTTTCCTTATTATATTATTTTTTACCCTTACTCATTTCTATTTTTTTTTTTTTTTTTTAAATTTAATCCAGTGAGACTCCAACTCGATCCTAGTCACTAGTAATGCTGGTACTGTGTTGCTTAGGAGTTAATTTCAAAGAAGCAATTCTGCAAGACTAGGAGAATTAGTTGATTCACAACGAATAACGAAACGTCTCACAGTGAGTCTCACTTTGGTGAATTTATTATATGTAAAAATCTAAGTATATATATATATAATCGGCTTCACCCCCCCCCCCCCCCCCCATCACATCACAGAATTAAAAATTTCCGTTTTTTTTTTGCACAAGTAAGTAAGTAGACTGAAGTAGGTATCAAACAAAGAACGAATATCGAAAATCGGTTGAGAATTTGAACATTGTGGCTAGGCAGCATCGAAAAATTTTGTCACACACACACACGCAGACATTCTACAATAATTGTAGCCGGTGTGGCGTCGACAAAATTAGTCGGAAAAAATAACGTTTTTGGCTTCACCCCCCCCCCCCCCCTTATTTCCTCTCTTACATCACAGAATTCAAAATTTCCGGGGTTTTTTTTCGGTTGAGAATTATTCTCAACCGATCTTCGTGATTCTTAATTGGTACGATTTAAATGTTGGTCTGGTTGTTCAAAAAACTTTGGGATTTTCGGATTTCCTGTCATGGTGGGGGGGTGGGACAATTACCGATTACGAATTACGAATGCGATAATAAATAATAATAATCAATAAATAAATAATAAATAATCATGATATTCTCACTGTACTCATCTGAACTCCGTGATAGATTTGATTATTTTTTCGATCCAGATTTTACTCTAGTTATGCAACCTTGATCTAGGTAAAATGCGAAGGGTAATCGGGGAAAAAAATCCAACTCGTCCTATATTAGAAAGTTCCTAGTTGATCCGTCGGTTTCAATACGGCGTGCGGTAACGAGAAACATTTACCGCACCTTAAAGTCACTTCAGTCCTTAAACGGATCTAGTTGTAACGCTAAATCCATGGAAGGAGGAAATTATCCCTAGGAGGTTGTTTGAGTCCATGGAAGGAGGTTATTTTAGACGATTACGTTTTCTACGGATGCGATCCGTTAACGAATCTGTACGGAATGATGCGTCACCGTAACTCATTGCGTCAGAGTTGAAGCGCCGGATTGTCGATAACGCACGACGTACTGTGTTTTACGGATCTACTAGGAACTCTCTATTAATTTCATCATGACCGTATCATTACTAGCTGCTGCGCATGCGCGAATGTGAAATCCTTGTATCGAGCATAACTTCTGCAGTTTTCATTTGATCTTGATGGCACATTTTGAGGATGTGCGTATTTGGATGTGGTTGGTCCCCTACCAATTTCACAACTAACAAATTATTAGTTTTCACTGCGCATACGTAAACGTAAACTCCGTACATTTTTATTTTTAATTAATTAGAGTGAGAAAATTATCCCTATTAAGTCCTATTTGAGTCCATGGAAGGAGGTTATTTTAGACGATTACGTTTTCTACGGATGCGATCCGTTAACGAATCTGTACGGAATGATGCGTCACCGTAACTCATTGCGTCAGAGTTGCGGCGCCGCGCCGGATCGTCAGTAACGCATGATGCATTGTGTTTTACGGATCTACTAGGAACTCTCTATTAATTTCAACATGACCGTATCATTACTAGCTGCTGCGCATGCGCGAATGTGAAATCCTTGTATCGAGCATAACTTTGGCAGTTTTCATTCGATCTTGATGGTACTTTTTGAGGATGTGCGGATTAGGATGAGTTTGGTCCCCAACCAATTTCACAACTAACAAATTATTAGTTTTCACTGCGCATGCGTAAACTTAAACTCCGTACATTTTTATTTTTTATTAATTAGAGTGAGGAAATCATCCCTAGGAGGTCCTATTCGAGTCCATGGAAGGAGGTTATTTTTGGACGATTACGTTTTCTACTGATGCGATCCGTTAACGAATCTGTACGGAAGGATGCGGAACGGAAGAGTTTGGTCCCCTACCATTTTCACAACTAACAAATTTTTTAGCGAATCTAACTTTTTAACTGATCTTTTATTTAACGGATGCGGTTTGATGAAGAGGATGTCCTTAGAGAACTTCTAAGCCTGGACTTAACAAAGGGCATGGGCCCTGATGGTGTTCCGCCGATTCTTCTCAAGAAATGTGCAGAGTCTCTACTGGGGCCACTAGTACAGCTTTTCAATTTGTCCCTGAGGACTGGGTGTTTTCCTCGCGGTTGGAAGACTTCTTACATAACGCCTGTTCATAAAAGTGGAGACAAGAGCCTTGTTAATCATTACCGGTCAGTTTGCTCCCTTTTTACTGTTCCTAAACTCCTAAAGAAGTTGGTCGTTAGGCAGCTTCAGGTAGTGTTCAATCCTTTTATAGTTACGGAGCAACATGGCTTTGTGAGTGGTCGGTCGACCGTGACAAAACTTATCCTGTTCCAGGAGTATGTTATGGAGGGATTTCGGGATAGCTGCCAAACTGATCTCATCTTGACTGATTTTTCTGAGGCTTTTGATAAGGTCTCACATAATCACCTTATTGCCTTGATGGGCTCCTTGGGCGTCTTCGGGCCTCTGCTTCAGTGGTTTTCGTCCTATCTTAGCGAGAGATGGCTGAGAGTGCGTGTCAAGGGTACTCTATCCTCTCCATTTTTGGCTTCATCAGGAGTTCCTCAGGGCAGTCACCTTGGTCCTTGGTGTTTCCTGCTTGTGATAAATAGTTTGGTTGCTCATTGGGACCTGGAGTACAATGTCTGTTGTTTTCCGACAACTTGAAGTTGCCGAGTTGGGTCTGCGACTGATCGGGACATCTTGCAGAGAGCCATCATCAATCTTGAGTCTTGATGTAAGAGTAACTGCCTCCGTCAAAGTGCTCAGTCTTCTCCTTTCATCGATCGGCATTGCCCCTTCGGTTTGAATACTTTCTCAGCAGTGGTCCATTAGCGAGGAACGATGATTCTTTGGACCTTGGGGTGAGATGGGATTGCCAACTTAATTTCTCAAAACATTTAAGTATAGTTGCTAGTAGTGCGATGCGTTCACTTGGATTTCTTAAAAGGCACACACGCGAGTTCGATAGCGTGGGAGCCATAGTCATGCTCTACAAGGCTCTTGTTCTACCCAGGCTGGAGTATGCGTCATCAGTTTGGTCCCCGCTTAACGCTGTTCATAGGTATCAGCTGGAGAGAGTGCGAAACAAGTTTCTGCGTTATGTGGCCTTTAAGCTTGGGATTCCTTCGGATGACGTCAACTACCCTTTGCTACTGAAGATATGCAAGCACCAGTCACTTGGGGTGAGGCGTGGCATGGCCGACCTATCGCTCCTTCATAAGCTTATGAATGGTGAGATCGACTGCCCCCCTCTGCTTGCAGAAATTAACTTCTCAGTCCCTCGCATCTCCAGTCGTCGGTCAACAATCTTTCATATTCAGTTTTCTGCAACAAATTATCTTCAAAATCGTCCTTTACACCGCATCCCTCGCTCTGCAAATCTCCTTCTGAACATCCATCCTGATTTTGATTTTTTCACGAACTCCTTAAGTTCTCTCAAATCATTTATTATTAAGTCCCCGGTATTGTTTTGATATTGGACACTAAATCTCTCTTGCTGATTGAATTTTTTTTTTCTTGTTGTTATCTGATATTTTCATTATGATATGTAAATTATTCTGAACCGCTCATATATGTAATTAAGCTGTTGTTAATTGGGCTTGCCCCGTATTCAAATAAATAATAAATAAATAAATAAAACGAATCTGTACGGAAGGATGCGTAACTGTAACTCATTGCGTCAGAGTTGCGGCGCCGGATTGTCGATAACGCACGACGTATTGTGTTTTACAGGATGGGTTGGTTGAGGGTGAGACAATTCAGGCATCTCTTAGTATATAGTTCATTGTAGTTCATCAGAGCATAATTTGTGATAGATGGCTTGTTAAGTATTTACAAATGTGGGGAGTCCTCCTTGTTCATCTTGCTACGACCAGTTGTGGTTGGTCTCATTACTTGGGGTCAATTATGCTTTTAAATTGAGAAAAATACAAATTTATGTGGAAACACACATATAGTCAGAAATGGCTGAATGGCGAATGGCATAATTGACCCCAATTAATGTGACCAACCACAACTGGTCATAGCAAGATGAACAAAAAGGACTCCTCCCATTTATAAATACACTTAACAAGCCACCTATCACAAATTATGCTCTGATGAGGCCATACATGGCGAAAGCGCTTAGCAAAACTACTATAAACAACATACTAAGGTATGCCTGAAATGTCTCACCCTCAATCAACCCAACCTACAAAAGGATATGGCAACACACCATGACCATTATTGTGTTTTACGGATCTACTAAAAACACTATTAATTTCAATATGACCGTATCATTACTAGCTGCTGCGCATGCGCGAATGTAAAATCCTTGTATCAACCATAACTTTTGCAGTTTTCATTCGATCTTGTGGGAACTTTTTGAGGATGTGCGGATTAGGATGAGGTTGGTCCCCTACCAATTTCACAACTAACAAATTATTAGTTTTCAATACGCATCCGAAAACGTAAACTCCGTAAATTTTTATTTTGTATTAATTAGAGTGAAGTTGGGAGCGTTGGCCGAGCTGTGACATTTCGCAGTGGCCGCGGCCGCTCAAATTACGGTGGCCGACGGAGTGGATGCAACAGACGATGGAGTGTGTGGGAGTGCGCCCGAGTGTGAGTGTGTCCCGCCGGTGTGCGTCCGCCGCGTCCGTATGCGTGGAACTGAGCTGGCAACACTGGAGGGAGAAGGTTGGACTCCTTGGGACCTCACGGGAAACCTAAACCGTCGGCCAATTATCTTCAGCATTTAACATCCTCTTCAGACGAGGAACCCGAAAGGTGTAGGAGTCGCCCGGCTCCTCCTGCGCTCCCACAAATATGAACGGTAGAGCTCAGGCTTCGCCGATGCCAAAATTCCGGCGTCAGACACCAAAATCTACAAAATGAATAGGTAGCTACCAAAGGACAAGTGCGAGGCTTCGCTCAACTTTCCTTACAGCTAATTTTCGTAGAAAGAAAAACCCATATCCTGGTAGAAAGTTTTTTCTAGGCCGTTTGCGATATTTTCCAAGGAAAGTAGCATGATGTTATGTAATGCGTACGTACTCCATCCGAACTTATAAAGCTGGATGAGGATTCATTTTAAGCGGAATCAAGGTATTGCTTGAGAAAAACTAGGAACTACTGCGCATGCGCGGTCTTATCAATTTCATCCTTAGAAAATTTGAAGTTCTTTCTGCGCATGCGCAAACGTTGAATCCATCATTCAAGCTTACTTCGTTATAGCCTAATCGTCGGATCTCGCACAAATTTGATGGGTAGGTAGTAGAGAAATGGCGATGTGATTACATATCTCATATTAGTTTAATCACGATCGTATTGTTAGTACCTAACCGTTTAGGTAACATGTTTTAAGCGACTTCTACAGTTTCCATCTTTTTTCGATTAGGTTTTCAGAAGTTGAATGGTTATCTTTTAAGATTATTTAACACATTTATAAATGACCTGTAGAAGTCGTCCGGCTCCTCCTTCGCTTCCACAAATATGAACGGTAGAGCTCAGTCTTCGCTGATGCCAAAATTCCGGCGTCTGGCGTCAGACACCAAAATTAACAAAATGAATAGGTAACTACCGAAGAACAAGTGCGAGGCTTCGCTCAATTTTCCTTTCATCGAATTTTCGTAGAAAGAAAAACTCATATCCTGGTAGAAAGTTATTTTTAGGCCGTTTGCGGTATTTTCCATAGGCCTTCTGGTCGAAAAAGGAAAGAGCATGTTGTAATATGTATAATGCGTACGGGTTAAACTTTGGAGTAAAGTTACCTTAGGGTGTGTTACGCTCCAGGAAAAATAACTCTCACAGTCGCAGAGGTTTGGTCACCCTGGCCTCTTAGCTCTCGTCGTTAGAGCGTTGCAACTCCGGGAAATTAATAATAATTTCTCGTAGTTGTGACGACGCGAGTTCGAACTCCTGTCGAGGTATCAAATATTTTTGGGCCGTTACAGGTGTGTCAAACTTTACTCCGCTATTTAAAATCCGTCGTTATTGCACCAAGAACTGACAGTGGAGTAATGATTGACCTCAGAATCGAAAAGATTACGTCAGATATACTATTAAAAAAATTTATTTCTGCCAAAATTGACAAATTTTAGTCTAAATATCAAAATATAGAAAAATAAAGTAGTCTCTCAAGATCGATGCTCAGTAACTACGTTACTGTCACTTAGTAAATCACAATTCTAGTCAGTAAATATCACACATTTATAAACTCGTAATTGGTAACACTCTTTCACCTCTAAAAATAACGGTAGCTTCTCGAAATTCAGCAAGATGATCAATTGAAAATAGACAAACTCGACTTCTAAAATCAATCTCTTCTAAAATGAAAATCGACCTACTTCTTCTAAATCACAGTACAAAGAACAAACTGAATCATAAACGATCAAAAAAGAAAAGTAGCACAACTACTGGAAAAACTTCTACGAATGACTTCTAGAAATATTCAAATTAAAATCGAAATGACTTGGTGTAAAAACCTCAAGAACAATAATTAACGAGATAGAATGGAAATTTAAACGAATGAAACGAATTCAAATGGAAGAAATATCATTAGAAAATAAAATCATCCAACTCTGGCACCCTATAGAATCCTCTTTTGGAAATGAGCTTTGGAGCTTGGATTCTTCCTAAAACATTTTTCCATGGGTAATCAAGGACATCAGGCTCTGTAGGCCATTTCCATGACTTCAAACTCTTATGCATAGAAGAAACTTCCGCAGTGTGCTCATCAAAACTCAGAATCTTTCCAGGGTACATCTGACCCATATATTTGATCACACAGAACTTCCCTACTTCTTTTTCTACTGGTGCAAATTTAATCGATTCTTTGTCCGTCAACAACAATTCAAACGCGTTATCTTCATGCTCTTCTTGCTGAAGTTGTTCCACGATCCTGTCAACATCATCTTCTGAATCATCCTGCGTTATGACGAGGTCACAATTTTCCTCCTCCTCATCTTCGTCGTAGTCATCAACAGGAATCAATGTCTTCTTCCCACCAGCTTTTCTTGACGAGGTAGACTGAGTTTGGGATGAGCTGGCACCTACTGGGGCGAGGTCCTCTGACGTCACGCTTTTGCCAGGAGGGACGTCCATCTTTTTCCTTTTCCCACCCTTCTTCTTTTCTGTCCATTTGGCTCTTCTAGCTTCCAATTGTTTCAAGAATGAATCTCCTGGGAAAATAGGCTGCTCTTGCTGGCTATCTATCACTCCAGGGATTCTCTTCAACAGAGCTTCAACATCACAAGGAACAATTCCACATGCACGGAATCCAGAAATCAAGTTGTTTGAGACATTTTCTTTAATGTTCTCCATCAGCTTCTTCAGCAATCGAGGAAAATCCTCCTTACTGAGAGTTATATTGCCAATATTTTCCTTCCATTGACCCAACAGTTTCCTCCATTCTGCCTTCACTCCTCTGAACACAGAAACGTCGAGAGGTTGTGTTAAGTGTGTACTGTTGGGGGGGAGACATATAAAGGAGATGTTATTTTTCTCGCACTCTTTCAAAACTTTGACAGAAATGTGCGAGCTCAAATTGTCACAAATATCCACTTTTTTTCCATCAAGATGACGAACAAATGGGAGAAAAAGTGACTGGAACCAGTCAAGAAATGTAGCGGCATCAAACCACCCACTGGGGCTATTATTGTAGCGGGTGTTGGGTGGGCCATCCTCGGTCCAGGTTGTCCACATGCATGTTGATTTGTAGAGCACGTAGGGAGGCAAAAGTTCACCTGAAGCACTGCCACAAAACATTATGGACGTTCCACATTTGGAAGTGTTACAGATCTTATCAACATATTTTGTTCCCCTCCTGACTACCACTTTCTTCTTGCCTGGGTCGTCGACAAGGCACGTCTCATCGAAATTGAATATATTGCAGGGGGGGACTCCTTCTAGCTCCAAGGTCAAATGGTTGATGAAATCCCTCAAATCACAAACGCTCACTGCAGCTCTGCTTCTTTTTATATTAGACGCCCACCTTTGTGTGACTTCAGGGTTTCGTTTTTTAAATCCCTCTAGCCAGTCTTTACCTGGTATGTTGTTGGAGAATTTTGGCTCCTCCTTACCCAGTTGGCGTAGGTAATCACCAACAATCCAGCGCAAATCCCTCTCTGTTACTGGGAACCCATACTCAGCCATTTTCGTGAGACACCATACAACTGACTTCTCCTCATCAGCTGAAAATACAGGAGGGCATCCAGGCTGCTTTGCATGTCGCTGCTTAAGTTTGTTGAAGATGGTCTTCCGTGGTATTTTGAAAGCTTCTTCCGCCTGACGATGGGTCATATTGCCACTACGAACTGCCTCTAAACACAATTGCAGTTTGGTGTCATCATAGTTTCGATAGGGTCGAGTACCCAGCCTTTTCTGCTTTGTCCTCCCCATTCTTCAATTCTACAACATAAAGGAACACGAATAGAACTTTGGATCACCAAAAATAATATCTAAATGCAAAAGCTATCGTCCTTAATCCAGGAAAAAACGTCTGCGGGTAACTTTACTCCAACCTTCATTGCGGGAGTAAAGATTCCCGGGTTTTGGAGTAAAGTTACCCTCACATTTTATTTTTAGAAAAACTACTAAAGGAAAAAATTTATTTTAAAATCTAATTAGTGCATTTTGTTCACAACTAAATAGGCTAAATGGTACAATAGGTGCTTACCTGCTTAATCCTTCCCAAACAACTGATATCCAAACAATTTTGGGACACAAAAACAGGTGGCTTTTATCTCTGTTGTTGATAACTCGTGATAACACTGATAACGAGTTTCGACCCGCTCCCGCGCATGTCAGCTGATCCCCAGTGATGTAGAGTCCAAGTTGGCGCCAACAGCTAGCTGATAATATTCTTCCACTGTGCTTACGTCATCAAACAACTTTATCACTTTTTGGAGTAAAGTTACCTCCGGTGGGGTAAAGTTTGACGGTTTTACGGTACGTAACTTCATCCGAACTTATAAAGTTGGATGAGGATTCATTTTAAGCGAAATCGAGATATTGCTTGGAAAAAAAAAAAAAAAAAAAACTAGGAACTAATGCGCATGCGCGATTATGAAACTTTGCCACAAGAATAATTGATATACCTACTAGGGTGGAGGGACCAGTGTTTGACAAGGAACAGATGATTGAGATCTTACCAAAAAGTTTAAATAATAAAGCATAAAAGTGTTTCGGGCTTGATCCTTCTGAATTTTGATACTAAAAACCTTCTCAGTGAAGTATAAAAGCGGGAAAAGGTTTCAGGTGGGGTTTTGTGAAATCTGGAGAAGGTTACCTAACAAAACCTCGTGTTGTCATTTCTTTGGTACTGTTTCCTGTGATTTTGCTACGGAGGTACCCAAGTGTTTTATTTTCTTCCACATGCCCTCCAAATTTTCAAATTCGACTGTCCCCATGGTTTTTCTAATACGTTTTTTTGTGTAGATTGCGTTTATGCAATCATTTTTTGGAAATAATCAAGGATAGCATTAGAAAATGCGAATGTCAATTACTACTCCCCAAATTGATGCTACCCTCAGTGATTGACAGTGATGTCAGTATGGATCTCTATTCGTTCTTTATTTTTAATATTTATATAAATACATAGCAACTCACAAGCTGCTAGTTTACTATTAGAAACGTATTGTACCTTTGGTATCGAGAAAACATTGTACCTATTTTGTGATGAAACATCTGGTAATATTTTCAACCTTGTCTTTATGAATACTCATATTAATTTCAAATTTATATTAGTAAAACTAAGTTCAAATGCTCAATTTATTTATAAAATGTCGAAATAAATGGTTCGTTGGTACACGGAATCATTTATTGCAGAAGAACTGCTGTGTCAATCATAGGGTGTCAATCACAGATGCAACCAAAAATTTGGTAGTCGAATACTGGGTCAAAAAACTGATTCTGAAAAAAACGAATTTATAATGTTTTGTGGCTGAATTAGTGATTTTTTTTTTCAATAGTGAGCAGTTTGAGGACATCCTGATGCAGCAATAGATGTAAGATTCAAGTTTGAACAAACGAAAAAACATAACTTACTTGCTTGTGAAAGTCAAAATTTCTCTCAAATTCAAAGTCAAATTTCTCGGTGTCAATCACTGGCCCCTCCACCCTACAGCTTCCATTCGATTTTGATGAAATTTTCTGGGAAGGACTAGAGAATGGTATCTTATCAATTTCATCCTTGGAAAATTCGAAGTTCTTTTTGCGCATGCGCAAACGTTAAATCCATCATTCAAGCTTACTTCCTTGTAGCCTAATCATCTTAACTCGCACGAATTTGATGGGTAGGTAGTTGAGAAATGGCGATGTGATTAGGTACTTAACCTCATATTAGTTTAATCACGATCGTAATTTTAGTACCTAACCGTTCAGGTAGCATGTTTAATGTGACTTTACAGTTTTCATCTTTTTTCGATTAGATTTTAAGAAGCTGAATGGTTATCTTTCAAGATTATTTAACACATTTAAATTATCTATACCTACTTTCATATATCAAATATATATGCAGAAGCTACGTTCCGCACCCAACTTGGCAGACGTTATTGTTTGTTACTAATTATGACCTAACCATCGAAATTAATTAAACGGTGTAACTCTTCATTTTCTTGGAATTATACAACGTTCTTCGTTAACTTCCGTTTTTCAATAGCGGACGTTTAACAATTCATCTTTCAATTTTATTCAGGTATCCACAAGCTTAGAAACACACTAAAAACATTCAGACAATTTAATAATAGTGAATTACTAATGCAAAACAGATATTACTAATACTAATTTCCGATTATAGTAGCATCAATAGCAGAAGGTGAATGAGCTTTTAATTGTTAGCGTTTGGAATATCATCATTTCCTCAAATCTTTATCTCTTTTCCGGTTGGCCTGAAATCTAAATTACACGAATTCTCATTGTTGAAAACACCGCCTGGTATTAGATGGGGAAGATATTATCTAAGTTGGTATAATTAGAGCACATCCTCTTGGTAAATAAGCGCAGAATTAGGTATCCCGTCTGTGCACGGCCAAACAATTTGTAACTGTGGCTGGGAAAACCATTTAAAAACCTCATTTCAATCTACCCCAATATTATGTTATTCATTAGAATCAACCTTGGCGCAGTGTGGGCGTCTTTTGTGAATAATTTCGTTGGTTTCTGGGTAGTTAATCAGTATTCTTCACTGACGAAAACAGCTCTCACACTCAATCCACAGTCACAAGTGTTAAATCTAAAGGGTTATTTCCACTAGTATATAGTAATAGTATGTACATTTATCATTTACGTACCTTTTGGAAGAATCTGTCGTCACTAGCAAGTCGAGTACTGGGGGCGAGCGCTTCTGATGCAAAGATCATCAGGGCGTAGAAGCAGTACAATTTTGACTGCATTCAAAACTGCCAATACTCTTAGGAACCATTTAGAGACTAACTTTGACAAACTCCACACATATGACAAAAATGAAGTTTACAAACTGACGGGCACCTGTAAGCACGCATACATTGAACAAACCGGACTACAGGACGCTACTTAGGGGACACCGTAAGGTCTCCAAAAGCAGACCGACAGGCGCCTTTCCAACCAAAAGAGCAAGAAAGGTGAGTGACTCGAATGTAGTGATACCTAGTGGTAGACGCGCGGACTCTGTCCGAACCAGAAAACGGCTCAAAGCTCCCTCCAAATTCAAAATACGACCAAACGGTTTATCACACTTTTCTCAGTCAATATTGACTTATCTCAGTCGATATCAATGATTCTTGCAGCGTTCGTTCTATTTCCAAAACCTGCAGGTCCCACAAACCTCAAAATTTGAAAGTAACATTGTTAAATTGTATCTAAATTTGAAAAGAGGAACGATCCTACGGGGAATTTCAAAACCAGTAGATTGCCTCAAAAATTATCAAAATCGGTTCACTATTTACCAAAAAAAGTTGAAAAAACTGCATATATATACCATCTTAATAACTAAAAACTGGATCTTAACAGCTAGATTCAACAGTGAACATATATTATTTTCAGAATGAGCAGTAGACGATCCAATTACGCCAACCACTTGAATGACCACGAACATGAGCGAACTGAAATGAAAGACTGTATACTTTTACACCCACTACAGAAAGGTCGTAAACTCAACATACTTGAAAAATTAGAAATATACAAACAACGTAAATTCGACGAACGTATTACTGTGGAAACTGTTCGAAAACTCGCAACGTGAAAGTTCTCAAAAGGAAAGTCATCGAACCAACCCTTCGAAGGGACTCTACTACCCGTATTGTACCAGGACCTACGCTACTAAGGCCTCACTTCAAAAATGTCCCATGCTAGTAGACCTAGAATCTCCGACCATCCCATAAGAAATGGACAGTGATCTCCTGCATTAATAATCAATTTCTTCCGAGCTAGATTGTGATATCGAACAGCGAAAAATATGAGATAACCTCAAGACTCACATTTGCGTTGGAATGCACATTCGGATTGTGTTGACTCAAAGCTTTCAACGAACCCTTTTCTGGTGTGTTTCTCAATGCGTACTCCTCAAAGCATATCATGGGGTGTTCTGTTCAGTAATGTATGGAATCAGAGAGACTAGGTACTAGTGGCTAGTTGAACCCCAATGAACAAGTACGCCATCTCAAAGAAGGTATACGTCTGTTCTATAGAATGTAAGGCGTTTGGTCTGGTATTCATGTTGGCCTTAAGTTGTAATATTAGCAGGCAGTTCAAGGTTGACACGAAGGTGGCGAGTTTCCCATCAACCATATTTCGATGAGTGTCCCGACTGCTCTTACTTTTGAAGAGTGTCCTGAAGCCAGTTTTCGAGGAGTGTCCCAAAGGTGCTGGACAGCAGTCGAACGAAAAATTAATGCAAACTCATTACTTACTAATTTTATGCGGATAAATTGATTTGACGCAGTTTTTTGATGAGTTTCGCGTCTATGGAGTTTCGACAAGTTTACAACCCGGGTGGGAAACTCATAAAAAAGTTTCCTAGTACCCAGGGATATAGTGAGCAGCCGAGAACGAAAATTCTGTCGTCTATGCATGGACTATTGATTTGTTCCAGCCCGCAAGTTATCTAAAACAGAAATACGCTAACCAAGGAAACGATTTCAGGGGGAGATCATTTCATTCCAAGAACTTCGCGGTCAGGAGCAACGAATCCGTATTTATGGGACAACCCTATCCCAGAGGTTGGATAATAGAGGCAATTCACTGTAAGCGGGTGAATGAGGAGAGCTGAGCGGAACCGGGGCTCTGGCCCGCATTGTTAATAGACAACAACCGTTCAAAACATCGCTGGACCACCGATCAAAATAACGTCGCGACAGGTTTGTATTCAGTCGATGAAACTGATTAGGAAACACCTTCACAAAGTTAGAACCGTAACAACATCCATTAGTGGTGAAA